>CM077670.1:330968622-331578622 GCA_039707655.1 Elymus sibiricus | reverse complement strand
CAAAGCTTCCTGGTTCTCTTTTGTTCCAAAAAAAATCATCAAAAAGTTTCATTGCATTTGGAGAACTTTTATTTCTGCACAAAAAACAACACCACGGTAGTTCTGCTGAAAACAACGTCAGTCCGGGTTAGTTCTAATCAAATCATACCAAAACCATATAGAATTGTTATAAATATGGCATGAATACTTCATAAATTATAGATACGTTGGAGACGTATCAATAGTCCTAAAACAACTTCGATAATATGACGTTGGAAGAACGATCATATTGAATCAACCCAAACTTGTTTGTTATACTTTGAGATATAATCGTCACAAGTCAATTGTTATAACACGGAGTGTTAACGTGTGATTTAGTTCCTTAGACCAGGAGAGTATCGTAGTCTCTTCTTACCATACGATGGACTTTGGGGTTGCTCAAATGTCATCTCTAACACGGTGATCATAACAACAACTTACAGGTTTATCGAAAAGTTTGGCAAGGGGATAGATAGCTCAAGATTGGGATTTGCTCCTCCGACGATGGAGAAATATTCTTAGGGCCCTCTCGGTGTGACGGCATCCATCATCGTCTGGCCAGACACAGGTGACTAGGTCACGGGGATGCCGGAACATGTCAACAAGAAAGAAGAACAAAACCGGTAATGAGGAGGCCGGTATAATGAGCATGAGAATGACTCAAGAGGATACCTATATATCTCACCTTCGGTTTTATAAAGTAACGCGGAGCAAAGGGAATAGCACATGATAACTGCTACCTGTAGACTGCGTTGGTATTTCTCCGAAGAGGAGAGGATGATGCAGTATAGTATATATAAGTATTTCCCTCAATTAAGAACCAAGGTTATCAATCCAGTAGGAGAACCACGCAAAATCCCTTTAGCAGCACCTGCACACACAAAAGCAAACACTTGCACCCAACGCAAATAAGAGGGTTGTCAATCCTCTTAGCGGTTATTTGCAAGGATTAATTTTGATAGTGATAGATAAATAAACTAAAATCTCTACCTAATAATAAAGCAAATTGGTTTTCTGGTCGTACGTCATCTAAATTACCCTCGAAGTTAACAAGAATTACCCACCATGCCACCCATATAAGTAAAGAAAACTATTCAGTTTTTTTCAGAGTTGTCGTCCACTGTAAAGTTCTTATAGTGTGATAACCTTCAATACACGCCCGCAGACAAGTACCCCAGTGGCTGGAGCATCCGCCTCGCACCCAGGAGACCCGGGTTCGATTCCTGGGACTTCCCTTTTTCGCTTCAGCATTTTATCTGAAGCGAGCGCGCCTCCTCCACCCTGCATTTGTTCATGGGCCGGCCCATGTGCGGGTTGTTTTTTCATTTTTTTTCTTATTTCTGTTTCTTGTTTCCCTTATTTATTAAATTAATTTGGGATTTCCAAAAATAAAAAATTTCAAAAGGTTGCGAATTTTGGATTTTTTTTGAGAAATCAAAAAATGTTGGGAAAATCATAAAATGTACGGTATTTTAAAAAACTCTTCGCATAATGATTTAAAAAAAATAACGAAATAAAAATACTCATGATTTTATTGTGTATTAAAAAAATCAGGAATTTTAAAAAATAATTTTTTTGGAAAATGTTCACAAAAATTTAAACAGATCCGTAAATAACGAACAAAATTAACCCACTTACATAGAGGTTTTTTTTGGGTTTGTTGATGTCGTTTTATGATTTTATTTAGTACATCGCGTAAAAATGTACAACGTTGAGCCCAAAAAAATTGACACATCTTCCTATGCGTTAGTTTTTATAAGCTATATGAAAATGACTAAATGTCTAATTTGCCTCCATACACATTATGGTTATTCTGGTACCACAGTTTTACTGTCATGATAAACACCGTGACTCCAGATCTAGGCGAGACACATCATTCATTAGTCTAGCTCAGGCAGGGTCCACCAATGCAGTTTGCCCAGTCAAAAAATATTTCATTGTGGTGCCTTAGGAAATCAAGTCGTGATGAGACAATCACATTTTCATCTTTTGAAATGACTTTTTAAAAGTTCCTTATCTCATCATGACATGATTCAGACGTAGTTTATGATATCACATTTTAAAAGTCCTTATCTCATCCTCGCATATGTTTCAGACTTTTTTTTATTTCTACCACATCTGCATAATCTGATTATTTTTCTCCCGTTGCAACGCACGGGCATATTTGCTAGTACTAAATAAAATAAAAGTAAATAAATTGTAGCAAGGTATTTTTGGTTTTAAATATATGATAAAAGTAGACCCGGGGGCCATAGTTTTCACTAGAGGCTTCTCTCATGAGCACATAGCATACGGTGGGTGAACCAATTATTGTTGGGCAATTGATAGAAAAGCAAATAATTATGATGGATTCATGGCAATGATCATGTATATAGGCATCACGTCCAAGATAAGTAGACCGACTCCTGCCTGCATCTACTACTATTACTCCACCCATCGACCGCTATCCAGCATGCATCTAGGGTATTAAGTATGAAACAGAGTAACGCCTTAAGCAAGATGACATGATGTAGACAAAGTAAACTCAAGCAATATGATTAAACCCCATCTTTTTATCATTAATGTCAACAATACAAATACGTGTCATGTCCCTTTCTGTCACTGGGATTGAGCACCGCAAGATTAAACCCATCACAAAGCACCTCTCCCATTGCAAGATAAACCAATCTAGTTGGCCAAACCAAATTGATAGATTGAAGAGAAATACAAAGCTATAATAATCATGCATAAAAGAGTTCAGAGAAGACTCAAATATTTCTCATGAATAATCTGATCATAAACTCACAATTCATCGGATCCCAACAAACACACCGCAAAAGAAGATTACATCGGATAGAACTCCAAGAACATCGAGGAGAACATGGTATTGAAGATCAAAGAGAGAGAAGAAGCATCTAGCTACTAGCTATGGACCCGTAGGTCTATGGTAAACTACTCACACATCATCTGAAGGGCAGCAAGGTTGATGAAGAAGCCCTCTGTGATCGATTCCCCCTCCGGTAGAGTACCGGAAAAGGCCTCCAGATGGGATCGCGGAAGAACAGAGGCATGCGGTGGCAGAAAGGATTTCTCTTCTGTCTCTCTGGTATATTGTGAATATTTGGGAATTTATAGCGCTGGAATTAGGTCAGAAGGGGCTACGAGGGGTCCACAAGCCTGGGGGCGCGCCCTACCCCCCAGGGCGCGCCCTCCGAGCTTGTGGCTCCCTCGTGGCTCCTCTGGTCTTTTCCCAAAGCTTCGTGGGTCTCTTCTGGCCCAGAAAAAATTAATTCAAAGTTTTTTTTATCATCTGGACTCTTTTTGATAATGATTTTCTGAAAAGACAAAAACAAGCAAAAAACAGCAACTGGCACTGGCCACTGGGTTAATAGGTTAGTCCCAAAAAATGATATATAATGGCATATAGTTGCATATAAAAGATCCAAGATTGATACTATAATACCATGGAACAATAAAAAATTATAGATACGTTGGAGACGTATCAAGCATCCCCAAGCTTAATTCCTGCTCGTCCTCGAGTAGGTAAATGATAAAAACATAATTTTTGATGTGGAGTGCTACCTGACGGTGTCCTAGACTAGGGGGTATAACCTAGTCGGTTCATATTCCTCGGGCCGGACGAGTGGGCTCTCATTCTTGTCAAGATGGACTCCGAAAGATACACGCGGGAGAAGAGGTCAAGACTGCATCTACCGAAGACATGGCGCGTACTCCAAGACTCCTTCTGCCGCCTCCTCGCCTAGATACCGACCTTGTAACCCTAGATACCTTATCCGGCGTGTATATAAGCCGAAGGGTTTAGCCCTTAGGGGGGATCTCAACACAATCTTATTCACCTAGCCTTAGGACTAGATCATACGATCTCGAGGTAGATCAACTCTATACTTGATACTTCACCATCAATATAAACAAGAGCAGGACGTAGGGTTTTACCTCCATCAAGAGGGCCCAAACCTGGGTAAACATCGTCTCCCTATTCCTGTTACCATCTGTCCGAGATCCACAGCTCGGGACCCCCTACCCCGAGGTCTGCCGGTTTTCACACCGACACTGGTGCTTTCATTGAGAGTTCCGCTATGAGATCAAAAAAGGATCGATGTGATCATCGACTTACAACTCCGATCTCGCGGCCATGATTCCCGCACCTGAATCTTCTATCACAGAAGCACCCTTCCTTCCCCATGGATCAGGAGTGATCCATGACTCCTCCCTAGCTCCGACGAACCCCCCTTTCAAGGGCAAAGGGCCGAAGTATTTCTTGGAAAGCGATTCAGACGGCGACCAGCCAGACACGGCCGATGAACCTGATCTTCGAATTAGTTCGGCCGGGCCGACGACTGTAGGCCTGTCATGGGATGAAGATACCAAGGCTTCGAGCCCACGGTCCATAGAAATCGAAAACCCACCCACCTCCCACATCGAGTACTGCCCCGATTACTCGGGGCCCCCAGATATCTGGGATCTAGCCTACGTGCAACAATTCCCCGATGAATCGATCAGACAGTTTTGGGCCAGGTTCTTGTCGGTCAAGGACAAGATACCAAACTACCAGGATGCAGATATAATAACAGCTTTTCAGCACGGATGCAAGGATAAAGGCGTCTCGAACGCCCTCGCCCGCCGGTGTGTACAAACCATCTCGGAGTTGTCCGACCTGGTATCTAAATTCTGCACCATCGAGGATGCTTGGATGCCTGATACGTCCATTTTGCATCATGTTTTGCTACTGTTATTTATAGTGTTTTTTATCAATATAACACTTTGTGGAGCAATTCTAATGCCTTTTCTCTCTTAATATGCAAGATTTACACAAGGAGGGAGATTGCCGGCAGCTGGAATTCTCGACCTGAAAAAGCTATGTCAGAGATACCTATTCTGCACATCTCCAAATGAGCTGATGTTTTACGGAGATTTATTTTGGAATAAATAAAAAATACTGGAAGCAAGAAGTACCAGAGGGGGCCACCCAGGTGCCCATGAGGCACCAGGGCGCGCCACCCCCCCAGGCGCGCCCTGGTACCTCGTGGGGCCCCTGGCCAGCCTCTGGCCCCCATTTTCTGGTATATAAGTGCATTTGCCCTAAAAATATAGAGAAGACTTTCGGGACGGTGCGCCGCCGTCTCGAGGCAGAACTTGGGCAGGAGCACTTTTGCTCTCAGGCGGAGAGATTCTACCGGGGAAACTTCCCTCTGGGAGGGGGAAATCGTCGCCATCGACATCACCAGCGATCCTCTCATCGTGGGAGGACTAATCTTCATCAACATCTTCACCAGCACCATCTCATCTCAAACCCTAGTTCATCTCTTGTATTCAATCTTTGTCTCAAAACCTCAGATTGGTACCCGTGGGTTGCTAGTAGTGTTGATTACATCTTGTAGTTGATGCTAGTTGGTTTATTTGGTGGAAGATTATATGTTCAGATCTATTATGTTATTCGATACCCCTCTGATCTTGGACATGATTATGTTTTGTGAGTAGTTACTTTTGTTCTTGAGGACATGGGAGAAGTCTTGTCATAAGTAATCATGTGGATTTGGTATTCATTCGATATTTTGATGATATGTATGTTGTTGATTCCCTTAGTGGTGTCGTGTGAACGTCGACTACATGACACTTCACCATCTTTGGGCCTAAGGGAATGCATTGTGGGGTAGTAATTAGATGATGGGTTGCTAGAGTGATAGAACCTTAAACCCTAGTTTATGCTCTATTCCGTAAGGGGCTGATTTGGATCCATATGTTTAATGCTATGATTAGAGTTATCTTAATTCTTCTTTCGTAGTTGCGGATGCTTGCAAGAGGGGGTAATCATAAGTGGGAGGCTTGTTCAAGTAAGAACAGCACCCAAGCACCGGTCCACCCACATATCAAATTATCAAAGTAGCGAACGCGAATCAAACAAACATGATGAAAGTGACTAGATGAAATTCCCATGTGTCCTCGAGAACGCTTTATTTACTATAAGAGATCGTTCCGGCTTGTCCTTTGCTATAAAAAGGATTGGGCCACCTTGCTGCACTCTTTGTTACTATTGCTACTTGTCACTTGTTATAAATTATCTTGCTATCAAACTACTCGTTACCGATAATTTCAGTGCTTGCAGAAAATACCTTGCTGAAAACCGCTTGTCATTTTCTTCTGCTCCTCGTTGGGTTCGACACTCTTACTTATCGAAAGGACTACGATTGATCCCCTATACTTGTGGGTCATCAACACTCTTTTCTGGCTCCATTATCGGGGAGTGAAGCGCCTTTGGTGAGTGGAATTTGGTAAGGAAACATTTATATTACGTGCTGAAATTTACTATCACTTGTCACTATGGAAAGTAATCCTTTGAGGGGTTTGTTCGGGGTATCTTCACCTCGACCGGAAACACAAATAGTTGCTCCTCAACCTACTGCACCTACTGAAAATATTTATCATGATATTCCTCCGGGTATGATAGAGAAACTGGTAGCTAATCCTTATGCAGGAGATGGAACAGTACATCCTGATACGCACTTGATCTATGTGGATGAAATTTGTGGATTGTTTAAGCTTGCAGGTTTATCCGGAGATGGAGTTAAGAAGAAAGTATTCCCTTTATCTTTGGAGGGAAAGGCATTGATGTGGTATAGGCTATGTGATGATACTGATACATGGGACTGGAACCGATTGAAACTGGAATTCCATCAGAAATTTTATCCTATGCATTTGGTTCATCATGATCGGAATTATATATATAATTTTTGGCCTCGTGAAGGAGAAAGCATCGCTCAAGCTTGGGGGAGGCTTTAGTACATGATGTACACATGCCCCAACCATGAGCTCTCGAAAGAAATTATCTTACAGAATTTTTATGCTCGGTTTTCTCATGATAATCAAACTATGCTCGATTCTTCTTCGACTAGCTCCTTCATGAAGAAAACTATTGAATTCAGATGGGATCTTCTGGAAAGAATTAAACGCAACTCTGAAGATTGGGAACTCGACAAAGGTAATGAGTCAGGTATAATACTTGAGTTTGATGTGTTAAATCTTTTATGGCCACCGATGCTTTTCATAAGTTTAGCACTAAATATGGACTTGACTCTGAGATAGTAGCTTCCTTTTGTGAATCATTTGCTACTCATGTTGATCTCCCTAAGGAGAAGTGGTTTAAATATCATCTCCCTATTAAAGAAAAGATTGAGGAACCCGTTAGTGTTAAAGAAGAAACAATTGTTTACCATGCTGATCCAGTTGTGCCTACTACTTATATTGAGAAACCACCTTTTCCTGTTAGGATTAAGGAACATGCTAAAGCTTCAACTGTGGTTAACAAAAGTAATATTAGATCACCTAGACTCTCTGAACAAATTAAAGTTGAACCTGATGTTGCTATGGTTAAAGATCTCTTAGTCGATAATATAGATGGGCACATTATTTACTTTTGTGAGGAGGCTGCTAGAATTGCTAAAGCTGTTAGAAATGAACGAGATAAGTTAGACAAGAACAAGCCCGTAGTTGGTATGCTTGTTGTTTCTGTTAAGATTGGAGATCATTGCTATCATGGTTTGTGTGATATGGGTGCTAGTGTAAGTGCTATTCCATTTTCTTTATATCAAGAAGTAATGCATGAAATTGCACCTGTTGAGATTGAAGATATTGATGTTACTATTAAGCTTGCGAATAGAGATACTATTACACCACTTGGGATTGTTAGAGATGTTGAAGTCTTGTGTGGCAAAATCAAATACCCTACTGATTTCTTAGTACTTGGCTCACAACAAGATAATTTTTGTCCCATTATATTTGGTAGACCTTTCTTGAATACCGTTAATGCTGAAATTGATTGTGTTAAAGAAAAGGTTCGAGTTAAGTTTGGTGATATATCTCATGAGTTTAATTTCTCCAAGTTTCGTAGACATACTCATGATAAAGAATTGCCTAGTAGAGATGAAATTATTGGTCTTGCTTCTATTGCCGTACCTCCTACTGATCCGTAAGAACAATATTTGCTAGACCATGAAAACGATATGCATATGAATGAAAGAAATGAAATAGATAAGATGTTCGTTGATCAACCACCTATCCTTAAACATAATTTGCCTGTTGAAACTCTTGGAGGCCCTCCTCCACCTAAAGGTGATCCTGTATTTGAATTGAAGCAATTGTCTGATACATTGAAATATGCTTATCTTGATGAAAAGAAGATATATCATGTTATTATTACTGCTAACCTTTCAGCTCATGAAGAAAAAAGATTACTAAAAACTCTAAGGAAGCACTGAGTTGCTATTGGATATACTCTTGATGATCTTAAGGGCATTAGTCCCACTCTATGTCAGCACAAAATTAATATGGAGCCTGATGCTAAACCAGTTGTCGATCACCAACGACGATTCAATCCTAAGATGAAAGAGGTGGTAAGAACTGAAATATTAAAACTTCTGGAAGCAGGTATAATCTATCCCATAGCTGATAGTAGATGGGTAAGTCTTGTTCATTGTGTCCCTAAGAAAGGAGGTATTACCAATGTTCCTAATGATAAAAATGAACTCATTCCACAAAGAATTGTAACTGGTTATAGGATGGTAATTGATTTTAGAAAATTAAACAAAGCTACTAGAAAAGATCATTACCCCTTACCTTTTATTGATCAAATGTTAGAAAGATTGTCTAAGCATACACACTTTTGTTTTCTAGATGGTTATTCTGGTTTTTCTCAAATACCAGTATCACAACCCGATCAAGAGAAAACCACCTTTACTTGTCCTTTTGGAGCTTATGCTTATAGATGTATGCCTTTTGGTTTATACAATGCACCTGCTACTTTTCAAAGATGTATGACTGCTATATTCTCTGACTTTTGTGAAAAGATTGTTGAGGTGTTCATGGATGATTTTTCCATTTACGGAACTTCTTTTGATGATTGCTTAAGCAACCTTGATCGAGTTTTGCAGAGATGTGAAGAAACTAATCTTGTCTCGAATTGGGAGAAGTGACACTTTATGGTGAATGAAGGCATTGTCTTGGGGCATAAAATTTCTGAAAGAGGTATTGAAGTTGATAAAGCTAAGGTTGATGCTATTGAGAAAATGCCATGTCCTAAAGATATTAAAGGTATAAGAAGTTTCCTTGGTCATGCTGGTTTCTATAGGAGATTTATTAAAGACTTCTCTAAAATTTCTAGGCCTCTTACCAATCTATTGCAAAAAGATGTTCCATTTGTTTTTGATGATGATTGCCTAGAAGCCTTTGAAACACTTAAGAAAGCCTTGACCACTGCACCTATTGTTCAACCACCTGATTGGAACTTGCCTTTTGAGATTATATGTGATGCTAGTGATTATGCTGTTGGTGCTATTCTAGGACAGAGAGTTGATAAGAAATTAAATGTTATCCATTATGCTAGTAAAACTCTAGACAGTGCCCAAAGAAATTATGCTACTACTGAGAAAGAATTTCTAGCAGTTGTGTTTGCATGTGATAAATTCAGATCTTATATAGCTGATTCTAAAGTAACTGTTCACACCGATCATGCTGCTATTAAATATCTTATGGAAAAGAAAGATGCTAAACTTAGACTCATTAGGTGGGTTCTATTGCTACAAGATTTTGACTTGCATATTATTGATAGAAAGGGAGCTGAGAATCCCATAGCAGATAATTTGTCTAGAATGGAAAATGTTCTTGATGACCCACTTCCTATTAATGATGATTTTCCTGATGAACAATTTGCTGTCATAAATGCTTCTGGGACTACTCCATGGTATGCGGACTATGCTAATTACATTGTTGCTAAATACATGCCACCTAGTTTCACATACCAAGAAAAGAAAAAGTTCTTCTTTGATTTAAGACATTACTTCTGGGAAGACCCACATCTTTATAAAAAAGGGGTAGATGGTATTATTAGACGTTGTATACTTGAGCATGAACAGGAACAAATCCTACGGAAGAGTCATTCCGAGGCTTACGAAGGACACCATGCGGGAGACAGAACTGCACACAAGGTATTGCAATCTGGTTTTTATCGGCCTACTCTTTTCAAGGATGCTCGTAAGTTTGTCCTATCTTGTGATGAATGCCAAAGAATTGGTAATGTTGGTAGATGTCAGGAAATGCCTATGAATTATTCACTTGCTGTTGAACCATTTGATGTTTGGGAATTTGATTATATGGGACCTTTTCCTAAATCCAATGGGTATACTCATATTTTAGTTGCTGTTGATTACGTTACTAAGTGGGTAGAAGTTATTCCAACTAGTAGTGCTGATCATAACACTTCTATTAAAATGCTTAAAGAAGTTATTTTCCCGAGGTTTGGAGTCCCTAGATATTTGATGACTGATGGTGGTTCACATTTTATTCATGGTGCATTCCGTAAATTGCTTGCTAAATATGATGTCAACCATAGAATTGCATCTTCCTATCACCCTCAAACTAGTGGTCAAGTTGAATTGAGCAATAGAGAAATAAAATTAATTTTGCAAAAAACCGTCAATAGATCTAGAAAGAATTGGTCTAAGAAACTTGACGATGCATTATGGGCATATAGAACAGCTTATAAAAATCCTATGGGTATGTCTCCTTATAAAATGGTTTATGGAAAAGCATGTCATTTACCTCTTGAGTTAGAACATAAAGGATATTGGGCAATTAAAGAACTAAATTATGATTTTAAACTTGCCGGTGAAAAGAGGTTATTTGATATTAGCTCATTAGATGAATGGAGAACCCAAGCTTATGAAAATGCCAAATTATTTAAAGAAAAAGTTAAAAGATGGCATGATAGAAGAATTCAAAAATAGGAATTTAAAGTAGGTGAGCAAGTTCTATTGTACAATTCTCGTTTGAGATTCTTTGCAGGAAAACTCCTCTCTAAATGGGAAGGACCGTATATCATCGAAGAAGTTTATCGCTCCGGAGCCATCAAAATAAATAACTCCGAAGGCACTAATCCGAGAGTGGTGAATGGGCAAACAATTAAGCACTATATTTCAGGTACTCCCATTAATGTTGAAACTAATATTATTGAAACAATTACACCGGAGGAATAAATAAGAGAGACCTTCCGGAACACTCCAGAACCCTGAAAAGGAAGAGGTATGTGATACGGTAAGTAAACCGAGGCACCAGGGCGCACCACCCCCTTGGCGCGCCCTGGTGGCTCGTGGGCCCCACATGAGCCTTCCCGACTCCGTTTTCTCCTGGATTACTTGTTTTGCAAGATAAAAAAATCTTTATATATACTCCCGGACGTTTTGACCACCGTATCGCAGAAATCTCCTCTGTTCTTGTTTTTTGCTATTTTTCTGACAGATCTGAAAGTATGTCGTCTCAAGATTCGGATGGAGAGAGCTTTGTATCACACTATGTTACAAATCCAAGGATCTATGGGGATATAGATCCCTATGGATGGTCCGCTGTGACGCCCCCGGTGATACGTCCATTTTGCATCATGTTTCCCTACTGTTATTTATAGTGTTTTTATTCAATATAACACTTTGTGGAGCAATTCTAATGCCTTTTCTCTCTTAATATGCAAGATTTATACAAGGAGGGAGAATGCCGGTAGCTGGAATTCGGGACCTGAAAAAGCTATGTCAAAGATACCTATTCTGCACATCTCCAAATGAGCTGAAATTTCATGAAGAATTATTTTGGAATAAATAAAAAATACTGGAATCAAGAAGTACCAGAGGGGGCCACCCAGGTGCCCATGAGGCACCAGGTCGCGCCACCCCCCCAGGCGCGTCCTGGTACCTCGTGGGGCCCCTGGCCAGCCTCTGGCCCCCATTTTCTGGTATATAAGTCCATTTGCCCTAGAAAAAAATATAGAGAAGACTTTCGGGATGGTGCGCTAACGTCTCGAGGCAGAACTTGGGCAGGAGCACTTTTGCTCTCCGGCGGAGAGATTCTGCCGAGGATACTTCCCTCCAGGAGGGGGAAATCGTCGCCGTCGACATCACCAGCGATCCTCTCATCATGGGAGGACTAATCTTCATCAACATCTTCACCAACACCATGTCATCTCAAACCCTAGTTCATCTCTTGTATTCAATCTTTGTCTCAAAACCTCAGATTGGTACCTGTGGGTAGCTAGTAGTGTTGATTACATCTCGTAGTTGATGCTAGTTGGTTTATTTGGTGGAAGATTATATGTTCAGATCTATTATGCTATTCAACACCTCTCTGATCTTGGACATGAATATGATTTGTGAGTAGTTACTTTTGTTCTTGAGGACATGGGAGAAGTCTTGTCATAAGTAATCATGTGAATTTGGTATTCGTTCGATATTTTGATGATATGTATGTTGTTGATTCTCTTAGTGGTGTCATGTGAACGTCGACTACATGACACTTCACCATCTTTGGGCCTAAGGGAATGCATTGTGGAGTAGTAATTAGATGATGGGTTGCTAGAGTGACAGAAGCTTAAACCCTAGTTTATGCGCTATTCCGTAAGGGACTGATTTGGATCCATATGTTTAATGCTATGGTTAGAGTTATCTTAATTCTTCTTTCGTAGTTGCGGATGCTTGCGAGAGGGGGTAATCATAAGTGGGAGGCTTGTTCAAGTAAGAACAACACCAAGCACCGGTCCACCCACATATCAAATTATCAAAGTAGCGAACGCGAATCAAACAAACATGATGAAAGTGACTAGATGAAATTCCCATGTGTCCTCGAGAACGCTTTACTTACTATAAGAGATCGTTCCGGCTTGTCCATTGCTATAAAAAGGATTGGGCCACCTTGCTGCACTCTTTGTTACTATTGCTACTTGTCACTTGTTACAAATTATCTTGCTATCAAACTACTCGTTACCGATAATTTCAGTGCTTGCAGAAAATACCTTGCTGAAAACCGCTTGTCATTTCCTTCTGCTCCTCGTTGGGTTTGACACTCTTACTTATTAAAAGGACTACGATTGATCCCATATACTTGTGGGTCATCAAGACTCTTTTCTGGCGCCGTTGCCGGGGAGTGAAGCGCCTTTGGTGAGTGGAATTTGGTAAGGAAACATTTATATTACATGCTGAAATTTACTGTTGCTTGTCACTATGGAAAGTAATCCTTTGAGGGGTTTGTTCGGGGTATCTTCACCTCGACCGGAAACACAAATAGTTTCTCCTCAACCTACTGCACCTATTGAAAATATTTATTATGAGATTCCTCCGGGTATGATAGAGAAACTGCTAGCTAATCCTTATGCAGGAGATGGAACGGTACATCCTGATATGCATTTGATCTATGTGGATGAAATTTGTGGATTGTTTAAGCTTGCAGGTTTATCCGGAGATGGAGTTAAGAAGAAAGTATTCTCTTTATCTTTGGAGGGAAAGGCATTAATGTGGTATAGGCTATGTGATGATACTGATACATGGGACTGGAACAAATTGAAACTAGAATTCCATCAGAATCTTTATCCTATGCATTTGGTTCATCGTGATCGGAATCATATATATAATTTTTGGTCGCGTGAAGGAGAAAGCAACGCTCAAGCTTGGGGAGGCTTAAGTACATGATGTACACATGCCCCAACCATGAGCTCTCGAAAGAAATTATCTTATAGAATTTTTATGCTCGGCTTTCTCATGATAATCAAACTACGCTTGATTTCTTCGACTGGCTCCTTTATGAAGAAAACTATTGAATTCAGATGGGATCTTCTGGAAATAATTAAATGCAACTCTGAAGATTGGGAACTCGACAAAGGTAGTGAGTCAGGTATAATACTTGAGTTCGATTGTGTTAAATCTTTTATGGCCACTGATGCTTTTCATAAGTTTAGCATTAAATATGGACTTGACTCTGAGATTGTAGCTTCCTTTTGTGAATCAGTTGCTACTCATGTTGATCTCCCTAAGGAGAAGTGGTTTAAATATCATCCCCCTATTAAAGAAAAGATTGAGGAACATGTTAGTGTTAAAGAAGAAACAATTGTTTACCATGTTGATCCAGTTGTTCCTACTGCTTATATTGAGAAACCACCTTTTCCTGTTAGGATTAAGGAACATGCTAAAGCTTCAATTGTGGTTAACAAAAGTAATATTAGAGCACCTAGACCCTCTGAACAAATTAAAGTTGAACCTGATATTGCTATGGTTAAAGATCTCTTTGTCGATAATATAGATGGGCATGTTATTTACTTTTGTGATGAAGCTGCTAGAATTGCTAAACCTGTTAGAAATGAACGAGATATGTTAGACAAGAACAAGCCCATAGTTGGCACGCCTGTTATTTCTGTTAAGATTGGAGATCATTGCTATCATGGTTTGTGTGATATGGGTGCTAGTGTGAGTGATATTCCATTTTCCTTATATCAAGAAGTAATGCATGAAATTGCACCTGTTGAGATTGAAGATATTGATCTTACTATTAAGCTAGCGAATAGAGATACTATTACACTAGTTGGGATTGTTAGAGATGTTGAAGTCTTGTGTGGTAAAATCAAATACCCTACTGATTTCTTAGTACTTGGTTCACAACAAGATAATTTTTGTCCCATTATGTTTGGTAGACCTTTCTTGAATACCGTTAATGCTGAAATTGATTGTGTTAAAGAAAAGGTTCGAGTTAAGTTTGGAGATATATCTCATGAGTTTAATTTCTCCAAGTTTCGTAGACAACCTCATGACAAAGAATTGCCTAGTAAAGATGAAATTATTGGTCTTGCTTCTATTGCCGTACCTCCTACTGATCCGTTAGAACAATATTTGCTAGACCATGAAAACGATATGCATATGAATGAAAGAAATGAAATAGATAAGATGTTCTTTGATCAACCACCCATCCTTAAACACAATTTGCCTGTTGAAACACTTGGAGGCCCTCCTCCACCTAAGGGTGATCCTGTATTTGAATGGAAGCAATTGCCTGATACATTGAAATATGCTTATCTTGATGAAAAGAAGATATATCCTGTTATTATTAGTGCTAACCTTTCAGCGCATGAAGAAAAAAGATTACTAAAAACTCTGAGGAAGCACCGTGCTACTATTGGATATACTCTTGATGATCTTAAGGGCATTAGTCCCATTCTATGTCCGCACAAAATTAATATGGAGCCTGATGCTAAACCAGTTGTCGATCACCAACGACGATTAAATCCAAAGATGAAGGAGGTGGTAAGAACCGAAATATTCAAACTTCTAGAAGTAGGTATAATCTATCCCATAGCTGATAGTAGATGGGTAAGTCCAGTTCATTGTGTCCCTAAGAAAGGAGGTATTACCGTTGTTCCTAACGATAAAAATGAACTCATTCCACAAAGAATTGTAACTGGTTATAGGATGGTAATTGATTTTAGAAAATTAAACAAAGCTACTAGAAAAGATCATTACCCCTTACCTTTTATTGATCAAATGTTAGAAAGATTATCTAAGCATACACACTTTTGTTTTCTAGATGGTTATTCTGGTTTTTCTCAAATACCCGTATCACAACCCGATCAAGAGAAAACCACCTTCACTTGTCCTTTTGGAACTTATGCTTATAGACGTATGCCTTTTGGTTTATGCAATGCACCTGCTACCTTTCAAAGATGTATGATTGCCATATTTTCTGACTTTTGTGAAAAGATTGTTGAGGTGTTCATGGATGATTTCTCTGTTTACGGAACTTCTTTTGATGATTGCTTAAGCAACCTTGATCGAGTTTTGCAGAGATGTGAATAAACTAATCTTGTCTTGAATTGGGAGAAGTGCCACTTTATGGTGAATGAAGGCATTGTCTTGGGGCATAAAATTTCTGAAAGAGGTATTGAAGTTGATAAAGCGAAGGTTGATGCTATTGAGAAAATGCCATGTCCTAAAGATATTAAAGGTATAAGAAGTTTCCTAGGTCATGCTAGTTTCTATAGGAGATTTATTAAAGACTTCTCTAAAATTTCTAGGCCTCTTACCAATCTTTTGCAAAAAGATGTTCCATTTGTTTTTGATGATGATTGTCTAGAAGCCTTTGAAACACTTAAGAAAGCCTTAACCACTGCACCTATTGTCCAACCACCTGATTGGAACTTGCCTTTTGAAATAATGTGTGATGCTAGTGATTATGCTATTGGTGCTATTCTAGGACAGAGAGTTGATAAGAAATTAAATGTTATCCATTATGCTAGTAAAACTCTAGACGGTGCCCAAAGAAATTATGCTACTACTGAGAAAGAATTTCTAGCAATTGTGTTTGCATGTGATAAATTCAGATCTTACATAGTTGATTCTAAAGTAATTGTTCACACTGATCATGCTGCTATTAAATATCTTATGGAAAAGAAAGATGCTAAACTTAGACTCATTAGGTGGGTTTTATTGCTACAAGAATTTGACTTGCATATTATTGATAGAAAGGGAGCTGAGAATCCCGTAGCAGATAATTTGTCTAGAATTGAAAATGTTCTTGATGACCCAGTACCTATTAATGATGATTTTCCTCATGAACAATTAGCTGTCATAAATACTTCTCGTCATACTCCATGGTATGCGGACTATGCTAATTACATTGTTGCTAAATACATACCACCTAGTTTCACATACCAACAAAAGAAAAAGTTCTTCTTTGATTTAAGACATTACTTCTGGGATGACCCACATCTTTATAAAGAAGGGGTAGATGGTATTATTAGACGTTGTATACCTGAGCATGAACAGGAACAAATCCTACGGAAGTGTCATTCCGAGGCTTATGGAGGACACCATGCGGCAGACAGAACGACACACAAGGTATTGCAATCTGGTTTTTATTGGCCTACTCTTTTCAAGGATGCTCGTAAGTTTGTCCTATCATGTGATGAATGTCAAAGAATTGGTAATGTTGGTAGACGTCAGGAAATGCCTATGAATTATTCACTTGTTGTTGAACCATTTGATGTTTGCGGATTTGATTATATGGGACCTTTTCCTAAATCCAATGGGTATACTCATATTTTAGTTGTTGTTGATTACGTTACTAAGTGGGTAGAAGCTATTCCAACAAGTAGTGCTGATCATAACACTTCTATTAAAATGCTTAAAGAAGTTATTTTCCCAAGGTTTGGAGTCCCTAGATATTTGATGACTGATGGTGGTTCACATTTTATTCATGGCGCATTCCGTAAATTGCTTGCTAAATATGATGTCAACCATATAATTGCATCTCCCTATTACCCTCAAACTAGTGGTCAAGTTGAATTGAGCAATAGAGAAATAAAATTAATTCTGCAAAAAACTGTCAATAGATCTAGAAAGAATTGGTCTAAGAAACTTGACGATGCATTATGAGCTTATAGAACTGCTTATAAAAATCCTATGGGTATGTCTCCTTATAAAATGGTTTATGGAAAAGCATGTCATTTACCTCGTGAGTTAGAACATAAAGCATATTGGGCAATTAAAGAACTAAATTATGATTTTAAACTTGCCGGTGAAAAGAGGTTATTTGATATTAGCTCATTAGATGAATGGAGAACCCAAGCTTATGAAAATGCCAAATTGTTTAAAGAAAAGGTTAAAAGATGGCATGATAAAAGAATTCAAAAATGGGAGTTTAAAGTGGGTGAACAAGTTCTATTGTGGAATTCTCGTTTGAGATTCTTTGCAGAAAAACTTCTCTCTAAATGGGAAGGACCGTATATCATTGAAGAAGTTTATTGCTCCGGAGCCATCAAAATAAACAACTCCAAAGGCACTAATCCGAGAGTGGTGAATGGGCAAAGAATCAAGCATTATATTTCAGGTACCCCCATTAATGTTGAAACTAATATTATTGAAACAATTACACCAGAAGAATACATAAGAGAGTCATCCCGGAACACTCCAGAACCCTGAAAAGGAAGAGGTATGTGATACAGTAAGTAAACCGACTCCAAAATTTCCATAAAAATATTTTCTGTCGGTTTTGGAATATTAGAAAAAAACAAAAATAAGAAACAGCCGAGGGGACCTACCTGGTGCCCACGAGGCACCAGGGCGCGCCACCCCCCCCAGGCACGCCCTGGTGGCTCGTGGGCCCCACGTGAGCCTTCCCAACTCCGTTTTCTTCTGGATTACTTGTTTTGCAAGATAAAAAATCTTTATATATACTCCTGTATGTTTTGACCACCGTATCGCAGAAATATCCTCTGTTCTTGTTTCGTGCTATTTTCCTGGTAGATCCGAAAGTATGTCGTCTCAAGACTCAGATGGGGAGAGCTTCGTATCACACTATGTTGCAAATCCAAGAATCTATGGGGATATAGACCCCTATGGATGGTCTGTGGAGGAGGAGCAAGATGCCAACATAAAGGGGACGGAAGACGCGAGTTCGGATGAAGATGAAGCCCCTCTACCTAAACCTGGAGATATGCATGTGGAGTTCAAGAAGTCGAGCCTCCCAAACACAGTAAACAAGTCTAAGATCCAATTTATCCCGTCCCGTTTTCTGCAGGAAAGCAAGGAGGCATTATGTAAAAAGGTATTGAAGATTGAGCAAGAAGTCGATGATTTGACGGAGGAAAATTTCCTCCTCAAATGTAAGCTGGACAAGCTCACTTCATCACCACCACCATCACCGAAGAAGGAGACTTGAACACATGGGTATGGGCACTCCCCTTGGCTTGTGCCAAGCTTGGGGGAGGTGCCCCAGTATCGTATCACCATCACTTTTATTATCTTTACCTATTTTTAGTTCGATCCTTAGTTATTTTGTGATGTAGTTGAATAAAAGTTTAGTATGATCTATTTTTGAGTGTAAACTTCGTGATCTATCTATCTATGTAATCGAGTTGAGAGTTATATAATAAAGAGTAATTTGAGTTTTTGTTTCTTTACTTTCATGTTCCAATCCTAGCAATGAAAATAATGAAAAAGATCATATGCTAATCTAATGTAAAGTAATGACATTACATAAAGAAAAGTATAAGTGGTAAAATTTATTGGAAGTTAACAAACATAGCATTAGTCAATGATGCAATTCATGAAAGAATTAATAAGGGAAGAGAAGATTCACATGCAAATATACTATCTTGGACATCTTTTATGATTGTGAGCCCCCATTAAGTATTTTATGTCAAATTGATGACATTGGACAAGGAAGACAACGTAATGAATTATGTTTATTCATATTCACATAGAAGTTATATTGTTATAGATCCTCCAACATGTGGTGCTTGCCTATATCTTTGCTAGCCAAAATCCACACCAAGTAGAGATACTACTTGTGCATCCAAAACCCTTAAACCTAGTTTCATGTCATGAGAGTTCATTATATCTACCTATGAATTGAATAAGATCCTTCAAGTAAGTTGTCATCGGTGCAAAAAGCAATAAAAAATGCCTCTAAATATGTCTGAACTTTTATTGTAAGGGAAATAAGCTTTGTACGAACTTGTGATGGTAAAGAAATAAAAGCGACAGACTGCATAATAAAGGTTGCTATCACAAGGGGCAATATAAAGTGACGTTCCTTTGCATTAAGAGCTCTTGCATCCAACAACAAAAAGCGCATGACAACCTCTGCTTCCCTCTGCGAAGGGCCTATCTTTTACTTTTATGTATTTACTTTTTATGCAAGAGTCAATAGTGTTCTCCTCTATTCCTTTTTATTTTTCTCTTTTGCAAGCATCATGTGGTGGGGAAAGATCTAAGCATATATATCCAGTTGGATATGAGTGATCGTGAGTTATTATTGTTGACATCACCCTTGAGGTGAATAAGTTGGGAGGCGAACTCACAAGCCCCTATCTTTCTATGTGTCTGACTGAAACTTTTTGCTCCATATAGATGTCGTGAGTGTTAGCAATCACAGAAGACAAAATGATGGTTGAGTATGTGGACTTGCTAAATAGCTCCTACATGAGACCCTTCCTGAAAATATGATGAATTGCAATTGCATTGTTGACTGAGAACATAGTTCGATAGTTTTCAAGAAAGTTTATGCCTTATACTCCATTGTTGTGATGAATTGTTACTTGCTCATGAGAAGTTTTATGATAATAAATATTGGTGTTATAATAATGATCATGATGCTACTATGTCCGTATTTTGTTTTTATCGACACCTCTCTCTCTAAACATGTGGACATGATTATCAATATCGGCTTTCGCTTGAGGACAAGCGAGGTCTAAGCTTGGGGGAGTTGATACGTCCATTTTGCATCATGTTTCCCTACTGTTATTTATAGTGTTTTTAATCAATATAACACTTTGTGGAGCAATTCTAATGGCTTTTCTCTCTTAATATGCAAGATTTACACAAGGAGGGAGAATGCCGGCAGCTGGAATTCTGGACCTAAAAAAGCTATGTCAGAGATACCTAATCTGCACATCTCCAAATGAGCTGAAATTTCACGGAGAATTGTTTTGGAATAAATAAAAAATACTGGAATCAAGAAGTACCAGAGGGGGCCACCCAGGTGCCCATGAGGCACCAGGGCGCGCCACCCCTCCCCCCCCCAGGCGCGCCCTGGTACCTCGTGGGGCCCCTGGCCAGCCTCTGGCCCCCATTTTTTGGTATATAAGTCAATTTTCCCTAGAAAAAATATAGAGAGGACTTTCGGGACGGTGCGCCGCCGTCTCGAGGCGGAACTTCGGCAGGAGCACTTTTGCTCTCCGGCGGAGAGATTCTGCCGGCGATACTTCCCTCCGGGAGGGGGAAATCGTCGCCATCGACATCACCAGCGATCCTCTCATCGTGCGAGGACTAATCTTCATCAACATCTTCACCATCACCATCTCATCTCAAACCCTAGTTCATCTCTTGTATTCAAACTTTGTCTCAAAACCTCAGATTGGTACCTGTGGGTTGCTAGTTGTTGATTATATCTCGTAGTTGATGCTAGTTGGTTTATTTGGTGGAAGATTATATGTTCAGATCTATTATGCTATTCAACACCTCTCTGATCTTGGACATGAATATGATTTGTGAGTAGTTACTTTTGTTCTTGAGGACATGGGAGAAGTCTTGTCATAAGTAATCATGTGAATTTGGTATTCGTTCGATATTTTGATGATATGTATGTTGTTGATTCTCTCAGTGGTGTCATGTCAACGTCGACTACATGACACTTCACCATCTTTGGGCCTAAGGGAATGCATTGTGGAGTTGTAATTAAATGATGGGTTGCTAGAGTGACAGAAGCTTAAACCCTAGTTTATGCGCTATTCCGTAAGGGGCTGATTTGGATCCATATGTTTAATGCTATGGTTAGAGTTATCTTAATTCTTCTTTCGTTGTTGCGGATGCTTGCAAGAGGGGGTAATCATAAGTGGGCGGCTTGTTCAAGTAAGAACAACACCCAAGCACCGCTCCACCCACATATCAAATTATCAAAGTAGCGAACGCGAATCAAACAAACATGATGAAAGTGACTAGATGAAATTCACATGTGTCCTCGAGAACGCTTTACTTACTATAAGAGATCATTCCGGCTTGTACTTGGCTATAAAAAGGATTAGGCCACCTTGCTGCACTCTTTGTTACTATTGCTACTTGTCACTTGTTACAAATTATCTTGCTATCAAACTACTCGTTACCGATAATTTCAGTGCTTGCAGAAAATACGTTGCTGAAAACCGCTTGTCATTTCCTTCTGCTCCTCGTTGGGTATGACACTCTTACTTATTGAAAGGACTACGATTGATCCCATATACTTGTGGGTCATCACTCGGCCCGACCGTGCACTAATCATACACGCAAATGCGCACGATCAAGCCCAGGGACTCACGGGAAGATATCACAACACAACTCTAGACACAAAATAAAATAATACAAGCTTAATATTACAAGCCAGGGGCCTCGAGGGCTCGAATACATAAGCTTGAGTCACAAGAGTCAGTGAAAGCATCAGTATCTGAGTACAGATATATTGATACGAGATCGCCTTAAGAAGGTCGAGCAAAACAACGACATCTAGATCGAAAAGGCGCAGGCCTCCTGCCTAGGAGCCTCCTATCTACTCCTGGTCGTCGGCGGTCTCCACGTAGTAGTAGGCTCCACCAGAGGGGTAGTAGTAGTCGTCGACTGGGGCAGCTGGCTCCGGGGCTCCGTCATCTGGTCGCAGCAATCGGGTAGAGGGGAAAAAGAGGTAGCAAAGCAACCGTGAGTACTCATCCAAAGTACTTGCAAGACTTACATCAAAACTATGCTAAACGTCCATCGGTATCAAATGAAAGGGCTGTATCTATGGACTAGACTGCAGAAATGCCAGAATAGATAGAGGGCCTAGCCTATCGAAGACTACCATCTTCAGCGTCTTGCAGCATTAGAAGAGTGCAAATTGGTAACATATAATAAAGCAACAAGCATGTAGTAGCAAAGCCCAGAGATCCTTCCTCGACTCCCTGCGAGAAAGCGATCCCGGAGCTTACAATTAATTAACAAGTATCTAGTTCAAGTTGTAGTAGATCGGGATACTACACTGAGCGTCCTGTTACCGTGGACACGGCTATTCGAATAGATAATCTTCCCTGCAGGGGTGCACTACTGTTACCCAACACGTTTGATTAACTCTGGCCGGACACACTTTTCTGGGTCATGCCCGGCCTCGGCCGATCGACACGGCGTAGTCCTACCTAGGCTCAGCAGAGAGGTCCTCGCCGGTCTACATCCTAAGTGCTCAGGGGTCTTGGGCCCATCGCCCTTTGCACTCCGGGTCGTTGCGAGCAGGGCGATCCAGGCACCACCTCTGGAGTGCCGACCCGGTCGTGCCGCAATGCTGAACTGGACGTCTGACAGAGCTTTCGGCTGATACATACAACGCCGAGGGCCCCATTAAACCATTATCCCGCGTGGCGATAGTGCGCATAGACCAGTGGCCAACTCAGATCAAATACCGGAATCCGTTAAGCGCATTGGGAGCTTGCGGAAACGAGCGGAGATCCACGATCATGTGATCCCGTCGCCCCGTCTCGTGGACTTACGGCAAGGGCTAGGAATGCCCGGCCGTGCCACGTAATTATCTCGCGGGTACCCTCATGGTCAACCCGACTCCACATCTCTCGCGGGTACCCCTCAGGGTCGACCCGACTTTAATCAGTGACTGAAATAACCATAGGGTAACTGTGTGTCCAACATATCAGGTGGGAATCCGAGGAATCACCCTCGTTGGATTTCCCTCTCGATGTATCCGTCAAGGTGAACCCGGAGGAATCACCCTCGATGGCATTCACACTTGCGGGGTTGCACGACAGAAGCTTCATCGGAGGTGGTGAAAGAGGAATCACCCTCGGTAAACCACGACCGTCTAGCTGTACTACAGAGGCAACATCGGGAGTGAGATAAGAGGTATCACCCTCGGCACTCGATGTTAGCTCTGCAGAGTCGAGCAACTTAGGGTGGTGTGTGGTGATGTGCTAGTCTCAACCCGTCGATCACATCGATCAGGGCACTGGTAACTAAGCGGGGCAACTAGGACAAGGAAGAGGGGCCACAGATGGATTACCAACCAACCTATACTAAGCATTTAGGATAGCAGGTAAGGTATCAATAGCAGTTTACAAAATTGGCTATGCATCAGAATAGGATCAATCAAAAGCAGTAGCAAATTCTATTGCAAGCAGGAGGGAGAAAGAATAGGTGATATAGGCATGCTCAAGGGGGCGTTTGCTTGCCTGGTTGCTCTGCAGGCGAAAAGGAATCTTCAACGGTGTAGTCGATCCTCGGTTCGTCAGCGGCCTCGGAGTCTACCGGAGAGGAAGAGGGGGAAGAAACAGATAAATACAAGCATACAAATGCAACACAGTGCACGGCATGGCAAAATACAGTGTTGGTGGTGACCTATTGCAATGCTACACGTTGCAGACGAAGCGGAAAATATCTGGGATATTTTCCCGGCCTTAGGCAGTTTTCGGTATACTGAACCGGAGGGGAAGGTTCCATGTTCAGATAGTTAGGAGTGATGGTCAAGCATTTTGACTACATATTCGGATTAGTCTCATTTTTCTGATCAACTTTCATGTAGAAAACTTTTCGATCCGAGCTACGTTTGAATTTCTACGAATTTTCAAAGATTTAAACAATTTCTGGAATTATTTTAATTAATAAATTCGCATTATCCAGAACAGTGACCGATGACGTCAGTATGACGTCAGTGGTCAACCCCAGCTGTTCCAGGTCAAAGCTGACAGCTGGGTCCCACATGTCATTGACCCTAGACTAAACAGAGATTAAAATTAATCTAATTAGGTTAATTAGGGAGGTGGGGCCCCACTGTCAGCGCCCAATTAAGTTAATAAATTAATTTTAATTATAAACACGTTAATTAGCGTGCGGGCCCCATCTGTCACTGGCACAACGTGCCCAGTCAGCCGAGTTGACCAAGTCAACTCGGTCAACTGGGGCCCCTGGGCCCATTGGCAGTGACCCAGGGGGGTGCCAGCGTGGCTGCCAGCTGGGCGGCGGCGACAAAAAACACGGCGGCGCGCATGGTACTTCGCCGGAAATCGCGTTCCGGCGACCGTTTGGCTCGAGTCTTGGCGCGTTCGAACGAGGAGAGCCGACCGCGTCCAATGGTGGCAGTCGCGCGAGCTGGGGAGGCAAGAAACGGCGCCGGCGACGAGGTCAACGGCGGAGCTATTTCGGGCTCCGACGGAAACGGTGAATCAACGCGCGCGCGAGCGGTTTTACGGGCCAGGCCACACTACGGGAGTGCCCCGAGCACAATGGCGTGCTCGGACGGCCATGGCAATGACGAGGGCTACGGCGGCGAGCTCGTCTGCGGCGACCGGAGCACGGGAGCAGCAGGAGCTTGACTGGGGCACGGGAGCACAGGGGAAAACGGAGGGGAGGAAGCGAAGCTCACCGTGCGGCGCAAGGAAGGCCGACGTGAGGCTTAGGAGCACAGGGGGTGGCCGGAGTCGACGGTGATCGCCGGCGATGCAGAAGGGGAGACCGACTCGATCCACTCGCTGCAGCGTCACCCGCTCGAACGAGGACCCGTAGAGGACGTAGCTGAGGTGGGCGCGTCTCCCAGACACGCCGAAGCGGCGAGGAGAGCACGGTGGCCACGGTGGAGCAGCCGCGCAGCGACGGTGGCGCTCGGGCAGAGGTGAGGGAGAGCGCGCGAGCGATGAGAAGAGGGGGATAAGGGCTGGCGCAGGTCCAGAGGTGCCACTACGGCATTCTTATCCACGCCGCGGCAGCTGTAGCGACGCGGGACGGCTAGCGGGTGCGGTGGCGACGGCGAACGGCGACGGGCGTGCGTGCGCGAGGTGACACGGGGAGGAGGGAGACGATAGGGGGAGCTGGGCTGGGCCAGGCACACTGTGCACTTGCGGCCCAGCAGCACAATAGCGCCTAGGCCTTTTTTCCTTTTATTTTGTGTTCTCTTTCATTCTTTTCTATTGCATTTTATTTTTAGTAGCAAATATATTTTGTAAAATATGGGACTTGCCAAATCAAATACTAGGTAATGTCTGGCACTGCCACAAAAAGTTTGGGAGTTAAATGAATTCATTTGGATTTTGCATAATTGAAAATGGATTAAATGGTGCTGTTTTGGCACTACTTTAAATAGGTTAGGGCCATTTAAATAATTCAAATAATGTTGTCCCTATTTTATAATTGTATTGGGAATTTATGCAATATTATGAACTATTTTGTTTGCATGTTTGAAGATGTAAATATTTGACTTGCATTTTAAATTTGAATTTGACTTTGATTATTTCCTAGATGCAATTTATTTAGGATGATCATGATGACATGGCTAATTAATTAGCTTAATGATAGGGTTAAGATCTGGGGATGTTACAAATCTCCCCCACTACAAGAAATCTCGTCCCGAGATTTAAGAGGTGGAGTAAGGGGTATCTTCGGGATCAAGGTTGTACAGGAGCGTCAGGTTTCGATCATGTGGAACTGTGGTTAGTGTCAATTAATAGTGGGAAGGCAGTGACATCTTGCAAGGTCACGACAGCAAGGCAAGTCAGAGGACAATCATTTGGGGGTGTTGGCTTAAGTAGGGAATTATCACTGCCCAGATAAAGTCAGATTACAAGAAAGGTAAAACAGACCAATGGAAAGGAATAATTGCAGACAATCCAGCTCTCCAGGTGAATGTGAGCACGAGAACCTAATGTTAGAGTTAGCAAAATCTTTAACCCGAAGGGAAGAGAGATCAGAGTCCCAGAGTAAAGAAGAGGAATAAAAGATCCTAATACCACCCATTGGTGACGTGGGCCCGTAAGCCACACAGCCATGTTAGTAAAACAATTTTTTTTAAAGGCTAGACTCAACTTCGGCCAAGGAGTTGGAAAGGGGCTTCCTATAGGCAGTCGGCTCTGATACCAACTTCTGATGCCCCCGGCCCGACCGTGCACTAATCATACACGCAAATGCGCATGATCAAGCCCAGGGACTCACGGCAAGATATCACAACACAACTCTAGACACAAAATAAAATAATACAAGCTTTTTATTACAAGCCAGGGGCCTCGAGGGCTCGAATACATAAGCTTGAGTCACAAGAGTCAGTGAAAGCATCAGTATCTGAGTACAGATACAATTAGACAAGATCGCCTTAAGAAGGCAGAGCAAAACAACGATATCTAGATCGAAAAGGCGCAGGCCTCCTGCCTGGGAGCCTCCTATCTACTCCTGGTCGTCGGCGGTCACCACGTAGTAGTAGGCTCCACCAGAGGGGTAGTAGTAGTCGTCGACTGGGGCAGCTGGCTCCGGGGCTCTGTCATCTGGTCGCAGCAATCGGGTACTGGGGAAAAAGAGGTAGCAAAGCAACCGTGAGTACTCATCCAAAGTACTCGCAAGACTTACATCAGAACTATGCTAATCATGCATCGGTATCAAATGAAAGGGCTATATCTGTGGACTAGACTGCAGAAATGCCAGAATAGAGAGAGGGCCTAGCCTATCGAAGACTAGCATCTTCAGCGTCTTGCAGCATTAGAAGAGTGCAGATTGGTAACATATAATAAAGCAACAAGCATGTAGTAGCAAAGCCCAGAGATCCTTCCTCGACTCCCTATGAGAAAGCGATCCCGGAGCTTACAATTAATTAACATGTATCCAGTTCAAGTTGTAGTAGATCGGGATACTACACTGAGCGTCCTGTTACTGTGGACACGACTATTCGAATAGATAATCTTCCCTGCAGGGGTGCACTACTGTTACCCAACACGCTCGATTAACACAGGCCGGACACACTTTTTTGGGTCATGCCTGGCTTCGGCTAATCGACACGACGTAGTCCTACCTAGGCTCAGCAGAGAGGTGCCCGCCGGTCTACATCCTAAGTGCTCAGGGGTCTTGGGCCCATCGCCCTTTGCACTCCGGGTCGTTGCGAGCAGGGCGATCTAGGCACAACCTCTGGGGTGCCGACCCGGCCATGCCGCAATGCTGAACTGGACGTCTGACAGAGCTTTCGGCTGATACATACGGCGCCGAGGGCCCCATTAAACCATTATCCCGCGTGGTGGTAGTGCGCATAGACCTGTGGCCAACTCAGATCAAATACCCGAATCCGTTAAGCGCATTGGGAGCTCGCGGAAACGAGCGGAGATCCACGATTATGTGACCCCGTCGCCCCGTCTCGTGGACTTACGGCAAGGGATAGGAATGCCCGGCCGTGCCACATAATTATCTCGCGGGTACCCTCATGGTCAACCCGACTCCACATCTCTCACGGGTACCCCTCGGGGTCGACCTGACTTTAATCAGTGACTGAAATAACCATAGGGTAACCGTGTGTCCAACACATCAGGTGGGAATCTGAGGAATCACCCTCATTGGATTTCCCTCTCGATGTATCCGGCAAGGTGAACCCGGAGGAATCACCCTTGATGGCATTCACACTTGCGGGGTTGCACGACATTAGCTTCATCGGAGGTGGTGAAAGAGGAATCACCCTCGGTAACCCACGACCGTCTAGCTGTACTACAGAGGCAACATCGGGAGTGAGATAAGACGTATCACCCTCGGCACTCGATGTTAGCTCTGCAGAGTCGAGCAACTTAGGGTGGTGTGTGGTGATGTGCTGGTCTCAACCCGTCGATCACATCGATCAGGGCACTAGTAACTAAGCGGGGCAACTAGGACAAGGAAGAGGGGCCACAGATGGATTACCAACCAACCTATACTAAGCATTTAGGATAGCAGGTAAGGTATCAATAGCAGTTTACAAAAATAGGCTATGCATCAGAATAGGATCAATCAAAAGCAGTAGTAAATTCTAATGCAAGCAGGAGGGAGAAAGAATAGGTGATATAGGCATGCTCAAGGAGGGGTTTGCTTGCCTGGTTGCTCTGCAGGCGAAAAGGAATCTTCAATGGTGTAGTCGATCCGCGGTTCGTCAGCGGCCTCGAAGTCTACCGGAGAGGAAGAGGGGGAAGAAACAGATAAATACAAGCATACAAATGCAACACAGTGCATGGCATGGCAAAATGCAGTGTTGGTGGTGACCTATTACAATGCTACACGTTGCAGACGAAGCGGGAAATATCTGGGATATTTTCCCAGCATTAGGCAGTTTTCGGTATACTGAACCGGAGGGCAAGGTTCCATGTTCAGATAGTTAGGAGTGATGGTCAAGCATTTTGACTACATATTCGAATTCGTCTCATTTTTCTGATCAACTTTCATGTAGAAAACTTTTCGATCCGAGCTACGGTTGAATTTCTACAAATTTTCAAAGATTTAAACAATTTCTGGAATTTCTAGAATTATTTTAATTAATAAATTCGCATTATCCAGAACAGTGGCAGATGACGTCAGTATGACGTCAGTGGTCAACCCCAGCTGTTCCAGGTCAAACCTGACAGCTGGGTCCCACATGTCATTGACTCTAGACTAAACAGAGATTAAAATTAATCTAATTAGGTTAATTAGGGAGGTGGGGCCCCAATGTCAGTGCCTAATTAAGTTAATAAATTAATTTTAATTATAAAAACGTTAATTAGCGTGCGGGCCCCATCTGTCAGTGGCACAGCGTGCCCAGTCAGCCGAGTTGACCAAGTCAACTCGATCAACTGGGGCCTCTGGGCCCATTGGCAGTGACCCAGGGGTGTGCCAGCGTGGCTGCCAGCTGGGCGGCGGCGACAAAAAATGCGGCGGCGCGCACGGTACTTCGCCGGAAATCGCGTTCCGTCGACCGTTTGGCTCGAGTCTTGGCGCATTCGAACGAGGAGAGCCGGCCACGTCCAATGGTGGCAGTCGCGCGAGCTAGGGTGGCCGGAAACGGCGCCGGCGACGAGGTCAGCGATGGAGCTATTTTGGCTCCGACGGAAACGGCGAATCAACGCGCGCGCGAGCGGTTTTACGGGCCAGGCCGCACTACGGGAGTGCCCCGAGCATAATGGCGTGCTCGGACAGCCATGGCAACGACAAGGGCTACGGCGGCGAGCTCGTCTGCGGCGACCGGAGCACGACAGCAGCAGGAGCTCGAGTGGGGCACGGGAGCAGAGGGGAAAACGGAGGGGAGGAAGCAGAGCTCACCGTGCGGCGCAAGAAAGGCCTGTCTGAGGCTTAGGAGGGCAGGGGGTGGCCGGAGTCGACGGTGATCGCCGGCGATGCAAAAGGGGAGACCGGCTCGATCCGCTCGCTGCGGCGTCACCCGCTCGAACAAGGACCTGTAGAGGACGTAGCCGAGGCGGGCGCATCTCCCAGACACGCCGAAGCGGCGAGGAGAGCACGGTGGCCGCGGTGGAGCAGCCGCGCGGCGACGGTGGCGCTCGGGCAGAGGTGAGGGAGAGTGCGCGAGCAAGGAGAAGAGGGGGATAAGGGCTGGCGCAGGACCAGAGGAGCCACGGCGGCATTCTTATCCACGCCGCGGCGGTTGTAGCGACGCAGGATGGCTAGCGGGTGCGGTGGCGATGACGAACGGCGACGGGCGCGCGCACGCGAGGTGACACGGGGAGGAGGGAGACGATAGGGGGAGCTGGGCTGGACCAGGCACACTGTGCACTTGCGGCCCAGCAGCACAGTAGCGCCTAGGCCTTTTTCCTTTTATTTTTTGTTCTCTTTCATTCTTTTCTGTTCCATTTTCTATTTAGCAGCAAATGTATTTTTGTAAAATATGGGACTTGCCAAATCAAATACTAGGTAATGTCTGGCACTGCCACAAAAAGGTGGGAGTTAAATGAATTCATTTGGATTTTGCATAATTGAAAATGGATTAAATGGTGCTGTTTTGGCACTACTTTAAATAGGTTAGGGCCATTTAAATAATTCAAATAATGTTGTCTCCTATTTTATAATTGTTTTGGGAATTTATGCAATATTATGAACTATTTTGTTTGCATGTTTGAGGATGTACATATTTGACTTGCATTTTAAATTTGAATTTGACTTTGATTATTTCCTAGATGCAATTTATTTAGGATGATCATGATGACATGGCTAATTAATTAGCTTAATGACAGGGTTAAGATCTGGGGATGTTACATCCGTGGAGGAGGAGCGAGATGCTGACATAAAGGGAAAGGAAGACACAAGCTCGGATGAAGAAGATGCCCCTCTACCTCAACCCGGAGATATGCTTGTGGAGTTCAAGAATTCGAGCCTACCAAACACAGTAAACAAATCTCAGATTCAATATATCCCTTTTCGTCTTCTACGGGAAAACAAGAACGTATTGTGTGAGAAGATAGTGGAGCTTGAGCAAGAAATTAGCAAGTTGAAGGAAGAAAACAATGTCCTCAAGCGGAAGCCGAAGGGCAAGCTCACCACTTCATCACCACCACCATCACCGAAGAAGGAGACTTGAACACATGGGTATGGGCACTCCCCTTGGCTTGTGCCAAGCTTGGGGGAGGTGCCCCAGTATCGTATCACCATCACTTTTATTATCTTTACCTATTTTTAGTTCGATCCTTAGTTATTTTGTGATGTAGTTGAATAAAAGTTTAGTATGATCTATTTTTGAGTGTAAACTTCGTGATCTATCTATCTATGTAATCGAGTTGAGAGTTATATAATAAAGAGTAATTTGAGTTTTTGTTTCTTTACTTTCATGTTCCAATCCTAGCAATGAAAATAATGAAAAAGATCATATGCTAATCTAATGTAAAGTAATGACATTACATAAAGAAAAGTATAAGTGGTAAAATTTATTGGAAGTTAACAAACATAGCATTAGTCAATGATGCAATTCATGAAAGAATTAATAAGGGAAGAGAAGATTCACATGCAAATATACTATCTTGGACATCTTTTATGATTGTGAGCCCCCATTAAGTATTTTATGTCAAATTGATGACATTGGACAAGGAAGACAACGTAATGAATTATGTTTATTCATATTCACATAGAAGCTATATTGTTATAGATCCTCCAACATGTGGTGCTTGCCTATATCTTTGCTAGCCAAAATCCACACCAAGTAGAGATACTACTTGTGCATCCAAAACCCTTAAACCTAATTTCATGTCATGAGAGTTCATTATATCTACCTATGAATTGAATAAGATCCTTCAAGTAAGTTGTCATCGGTGCAAAAAGCAATAAAAAATGCCTCTAAATATGTCTGAACTTTTATTGTAAGGGAAATAAGCTTTGTACGAACTTGTGATGGTAAAGAAATAAAAGCAACAGACTGCATAATAAAGGTTGCTATCACAAGGGGCAATATAAAGTGACGTTCCTTTGCATTAAGAGCTCTTGCATCCAACAACAAAAAGCGCATGACAACCTCTGCTTCCCTCTGCGAAGGGCCTATCTTTTACTTTTATGTATTTACTTTTTATGCAAGAGTCAATAGTGTTCTCCTCTATTCCTTTTTATTTTTCTCTTTTGCAAGCATCATGTGGTGGGGAAAGATCTAAGCATATATATCCAATTGGATATGAGTGATCATGAGTTATTATTGTTGACATCACCCTTGAGGTGAATAAGTTGGGAGGCAAACTCATAAGCCCCTACCTTTCTATGTGTCTGGCTGAAACTTTTTGCTCCATATATATGTCGTGAGTGTTAGCAATCATAGAAGACTAAATGATGGTTGAGTATGTGGACTTGCTAAATAGCTCCTACATGAGACCCTTCCTAAAAATATGATGAATTGCAATTGCATTGTTGACTGAGAACATAGTTTATTAGTTTTCAAGAAAGTTTATGCCTTATACTCCATTGTTGTGATGAATTGTTACTTGCTCATGACAAGTTTATGATAATAAATATTGTTGTTATAATAATGATCATGATGCTACTATGTCCGTATTTTGTTTTTATCGACACCTCTCTCTCTCTCTCTCTCTAAACATGTGGACATGATTATCGATATCGTCTTTCGCTTGAGGACAAGCGAGGTCTAAGCTTGGGGGAGTTGAAACGTCCATTTTGCATCATGTTTTGCTACTGTTATTTATAGTGTTTTTGATCAATATAACACTTTGTGGAGAATTTCTAATGCCTTTTATCTCTTAATATGCAAGATTTACACAAGGAGGGAGATTACCGGCAGCTGGAATTCTGGACCTGAAAAAACTATGTCAGAGATACCTATTCTGCACATCTCCAAATGAGTTGAAATTTTACGGAGATTTATTTTGGAATAAATAAAAAATACTGGAAGCAAGAAGTACCAGAGGGGGCCATCCAGGTGCCCATGAGGCACCAGGGCGCGCCACCCCCCTCCCCCCCAGGCGTGCCCTGGTACCTCGTGGGGCCCCTGGCCAGCCTCTGGCCCCCATTTTCTGGTATATAAGTGCATTTGCCCTAAAAAATATAGAGAAGACTTTCGGGACGGTGCGCCGCCGTCTCGAGGCGGAACTTGGGCAGGAGCACTTTTGCTCTCCGGCGGAGAGATTCTACCGGGAAAACTTCCCTCCGGGAGGGGGAAATCATCGCCATCAACAATACTAGCGATCCTCTCATCGTGGGAGGACTAATCTTCATCAACATCTTCACCAGCACCATCTCATCTCAAACCCTAGTTCATCTCTTGTATTCAATCTTTGTCTCAAAACCTCAGATTGGTACCTGTGAGTTGCTAGTAGTGTTGATTACATCTTGTAGTTAATGCTAGTTGGTTTATTTGGTGGAAGATTATATGTTCAGATCTATTATGTTATTCAATACCCCTCTGATCTTGGACATGATTATGTTTTGTGAGTAGTTACTTTTGTTCTTAAGGACATGGGAGAAGTCTTGTCATAAGTAATCATGTGAATTTGGTATTCGTTCGATATGTTAATGATATGTATGTTGTTGATTCCCTTAGTGGTGTCGTGTGAACGTCGACTACATGACACTTCACCATCTTTGGGCCTAAGGGAATGCATTGTGGAGTAGTAATTAGATGATGGGTTTCTAGAGTGACAGAAGCTTAAACCCTAGTTTATGCGCTATTCCGTAAGGGGCTGATTTGGATCCATATATTTAATGCTATGGTTAGAGTTATCTTAATTCTTCTTTCGTAGTTGCGGATGCTTGCGAGAGGGGGTAATCATAAGTGGGAGGCCTGTTCAAGTAAGAATAGCACGCAAGCACCGGTCCACCCACATATCAAATTATCAAAGTAGCGAACGCAAATCAAACAAACATGATGAAAGTGACTAGATGAAATTCCCATGTGTCCTCGAGAACGCTTTACTTACTATAAGAGATCGTTCCAGCTTGTCCTTTGCTATAAAAAGGATTGGGCCACCTTGCTGCACTCTTTGTTACTATTGCTACTTGTCACTTGTTACAAATTATCTTGCTATCAAACTACTTGTTACCGATAATTTCAGTGCTTGCAGAAAATACCTTGCTGAAAACCGCTTGTCATTTCCTTCTGCTCCTCGTTGGGTTCGACACTCTTACTTATCGAAAGGACTACGATTTATCCCCTATACTTGTGGGTCATCATTTGCCAAGAAGAGCACAGATTCGATCTGTGAGCGCTAGTTAAAGCGAGAAAGACCCACACCTTGATGTGCACCCCGCGCAGGGACCGTACCGACCAAGCAACCTCGAAAAAATAAGAAAACCTCTGTCCTCCCCAGGACCACCCTTGATGGTCTCCTAGATAAACCATGTCTGATACATGTTGTTTTGCTTAATTCCTGCCCAACTCACAGCCTTCGCAACTGTTGGGTACTGAGGCAAGTGGCAAACGGAGGACCCGCCCTCCTTATGGGCACCCCAGTCACGCAGAAGAATCCTCGGACGAGGACGAGGTCATGATGATCTACGAGACCTTTACGTCCAACAACCAGCGCAAGCGGGCCCTGCAAGAAATCAAGTCCTTCCGTCAGGTACCAACTCGGGGCGCGTGGATAGACACGCCCATCACCTTCAATCATAAAGATCAGCCGAGGTCAACCCCGAACAGGTGCCCCGCCGCCCTCGTCCTTGACCCAATCGTGGGCAGATGCCGTCTCCGAAAAGTATTAATGGACGAAGGCAGCAGCCTAAATTTGATATACGCAGACACTCTGGACAGAATGCAAATTGATGAATCGCGCATCGAACAGAGTAGCACCACCTTCAAAGGCATTATACCTAGGAGAGAAGCACGTTGCAGTGGAAAGATAACCTTGGATGTGATCTTCGGAACCCCGGATAATTACTGATCCGAAGAAATTACGTTCCACATCGCCCCCTTCAGGAGCGGATATCATGCCCTCCTGGGACGACACGCCTTCTCCAAATTTCAAGTAGTACCGCACTACGGCTATATGAAGCTCAAAATGCCAGGCCCGAATGGGATAATCACCGCCTTGAGCGACCCCGACAGAGCACTCAAAGTCGAGAACAAAACGGCGTCACTCGCCCTCGAAACTTTGTTCTAAGCCCTCGCGGCCGAGGAACTAAGCACATTATGAGCCGAAGTCGACCAAGATGATGTCATCCTCGACAAACGGCCGAAGTCCACCTCATTCAAGCTGGCCGATGAAATAGTCAAATTCCAAGTACACCCCACGGACCCAGCTAAAACGGCATCCATAGGGGCAAACCTCGACCCAGAAATTGACGAGGCTCTACGTAGTTTTCTTAAGGAAAATTGGGACATATTTGCCTGCCACCCTTCGGACATGCCGAGAATACCCCGCAGGCTTGTGGAACACAGCCTAAACATACTAAAAGGCTACAAACCCGTCAAGCAAACACTTTGACGCTTCTCTGAACCCAAGCGTCAAGCAATGGGCGAAGAACTGGCCAAATTATTGGAAGCTGGATTCATCCGAGACATAAAACATCCCGATTGGCTTGCCAATTTGGTCATGGTACCCAAAAAGGATAGGTCATGGTGCCTGCGCGTCAATTTCAAAGACCTCAATAAAGCATGCCCCAAGGATCCTTTCCCCTTACCACGGATTGACCAAATTGTAGACGCCACAGCCGGGCATGATTCACTGTGCTTCTTGGATGCCTACTCAGGATATCATCAAATCAAGATGAAAGAATCTGACCAGGCAGCAACAGCATTCATCACAGCTTACGGGAGTATCAAATTAAGCTCAACCCCGAGAAATGTGTCTTCGGAGTACCAGCCAGCAAACTCCTCGGCTTCATCGTGTCTAGCCGAGGTATCGAAGCAAATCCGGCAAAAATAAAAGCCTTGGACCGCTTAGAGGTACCAACAGAGCTCAAGCATGTACAAAAGCTGGCAGGATGCGTGGCGGCGATGAGTCGCTTCATATCAAGACTCGGGGAGAAAGCCTTACCTTTGTATAGACTCTTAAAATAGACAAAGACCTTCAAATGGACCGAGGAGGCCGCGGCAGCTCTGGAAGGCATTAAAACTCTCCTTGCAACCAATCCTATCTTATCTGCGCCAAGCATATGCGAGCCGATGATATTATACATCTCGGCCACAAACCAGGTGGTCAGCGCAGCACTCGTGGTGGAACTAGACATGGAAGGTCACAAGTTCATGGTGCAAAAGCCCGTTTACTATGTCTCCGAGGTCCTAACTCCGTGCCAAACACGCTACCCCCACTATGAAAAGATAGCCTACGCCATCTTCATGGCATCTCAAAGACTTCGGCATTACTTCCAAGAGTGCTCGGTAACCGTGGCATCCGGTGTCCCATTAAGCGACATAATTAACAACAGGGATGCAACGAGGCGCGTAGCCAAGTGGGCCATAGAGCTCCTGCCTTTTGAAATAACTTACCGACCACGCCGAGCTATTAAATCTCAGGTGTTGGCCGACTTCGTGGCCGAATGGACGGAGGCCGAGCTCCCTCGAGAATACAGCACTTATTCGCATTGGACCATGTATTTCGACGGTTCCAAAATGCTTGCCATCCTAGGGGCTGGCGTAATGCTTACCTCACCCACAGGAGACAGGATTCGGTATGTATTGCAAATTATGTATACCGACTCCAATAACGCGGCCGAATATGAAGCCCTATTACACGGATTCCGGATAGCAGCCTCCATGGGTGTCCAACGCCTTGAGGTCCGAGGTGATTCCAACCTTGCCATCTCACAGGTCAATGGCGAATTCGACGCAAAGGACCCAAAGATGACAGCCTACTGGAATGTCGTCGCGCGAATCTCGGCCAGGTTCGAGGGGCTGGAATTTCATCATATACCCCGAGATAGTAACCAGGCCGCAGATATACTCGCCCGAATGGGCGCTAAGCAGGAAAAAGTCCCGGATAACACCTTCCTCGAACGGCTCTTTAAGCCCTCCATAGTCTGGCAAGACGACATGGGAACGTCAAAATCAAATGACGCTGGACAACCTACCCCTCCCGAAGACGACGAGGGGCTGGATACAGTGGGCGGCTCGGCTGTTCAGAAAATAGCCTCTGCGCACGAAGTTATGGCAGTCATTGCACCATGGACCGATCCGCTCCTCGCATACCTGCTCCGCAAAGAGCTCCCCCAAGACCAAACCGACGCACGTCGGATTGTAAGGCAATCTAAAGCCTACAAGGTCCATGAAGGAGAACTCTATAAAATAAGCACCACGGGCGTCCTCCAGCGATGTATTTTCAAAGAGGAAGGACGAATATTACTCCAGGAGGTCCACTCCGGCATGAGCGGACATCACGCCGCTGCTCGGACCTTGGTTAGCAAGGCCTTCCGAGCTGGTTTTTTTTGGCCAACCGCGGGCGCCGATGCCTCTGCGTTAGTACAGCGCTACTTCGACTGCCAGGTATTCGCCAAACAAAGCCACATGCCCTCCGCGGCTCTCCGCACATTCCCTATAACTTGGCCTTTCGCGGTCCGGGGGCTAGATATGGTCGGCCAACTCAAGGGAGGGTCCAGAAAAAATAAATACCTACTTGTCATGGTGGACAAGTTTACTAAGTGGATCGAAGCAAAACCAGTAACTTCGGCCGGTGCAGTCCACGTACTCAAATTCAACTCAGGGGTAGTACACCGCTATGATATCCCCCATAGTCTCATAACAGACAACGGGACAAACTTCACGGCCAAAGAAGTGAAAGCATGGTGCGCAAAAATGGGCATCAAGCTCGACTACGCATCCGTATATCACCCACAGTCAAATGGGCAGGTAGAACGCGCCAATGGACTAATCCTTAGCGGAATCAGGCCTAGGCTAGTTCGCTCCCTCAAGGAGGCCGACTGCAAATGGGTAGAGGAACTTGACTCCGTTCTATGGGGACTGCGCACCACACCAAACAGATCCTCCGGGTACACTCCATTTTTCATGGTGTACGGCACCGAGGCAGTGCTCCCCTGCGACATCATACACGATGCACCTCGAGTACGCATGTATGAAGAGCGGGAGGCTGAGTTAGATCGGCAGGATGCCTTGGATGCCTTAGAAGAGGAACGCAATGTCGCTCGGGCACGATCTGCCATTTACCAGCAGCAAGCCCACCGCTACCACAGTAGGGAGGTCCGCGCAAAGGATTTCAACAAAGGAGACCTTGTCATGCGGCTTCATCCGGAGAAGCAGACTCACAAGCTCTCCCCTAAGTGGGATGGGCCATTTATCATCGACCAGGTCCTCATCGGAGGCGTGTACCGAATTCGAGACCCAGAGGACGGGCGTCTAGAACCCAACCCTTGGAACAACGCGCTACTCTGACGTTTCTATGGTTGAAACTCCGAGAACTACTCACCTCTGTAAATACACCGCCCTACTTTTTCTTTTTATCCTCTTTCTTTTTTCTCTCTCTCTCAAGGGATTTCGGAGGCATCCCCTAAAGGGCCCCGTGGAACGAAATCAATACTGCATGTTCTTTTCAAAACACGCATCATTCCACCTCTTATATACTATTGTCTTTCAAGCCATAATATGCATTAATTTGACTTAAGATTTGGCCAAGCTGGGTTGCCCGGCTATTGTGCTTGCCCCTTACATTCCCGATCTTTCGGCTGAGAGGCAAAGGGAGCACCGCTGTGATTGTTACTCCCGCGTCATCCGGTGCAGTACCTCAGACGGACAAAGCCGAAAGCTAGCACTCTTAAACGTACAAATTGGTCGGCCATGACATAGAAATAAAGTGGAGGGGGTCTATCAAACCCCGACCAGGGGCTTTCTTGATAACCCACAAGTATAGGGGATCGCAACAGTTTTCGAGGGTAGTATTTCACCCTGATTTATTGATTCGACACATGGGGAGCCAAAGAATATTTGCAAGTATTAGCAGTTGAGTTGTCAATTCAACCACACCTAGAGATAAAATATCTGCAGCAAAGTATTTAGTAGCACAATAATATGATAGTTTTGGTAGCAGTAGCCACAGTAACACTAGTAACGGTAACAGTAACAGTAGCAGTTTTGTAGCAAGTGTAAAGCAGTAGCAACAAAGTAACTTAGCAGAAACCAATATGAGAAAGTCATAGGCATTGGATCGGTGATGATAATTATGTTGGATGATATTCATCATATAACAGTCACAACCCAGGGCGATACACAATAGCTCCAATTCATTAATGTAATGTAGGCATGTATTTTGTATATAGTCATACGTGCTTATAATAAGAACTTGCATGACATCTTTTGTCCTACCCTCCCGTGGCAGCGGGGTCCTTAAGGAAACTAAGGGATATTAAGGCCTCCTTTTAATAGAGAACCGGAACAAAGCATTAGCACATAGTGAATACATGAACTCCTCAAACTACGGCAATCACCTGAAAGAATCCCAATTATTGTCACCATGGGGTATGCAGATCATGACACGTAATAGGTGCATATAACTTGCAAGATAGGATCAAGAACACAAATATATTCATGAAAACATGAAGGGTTCAGATCTGAAATCATGGCACTCGGGACCTAGTGACAAGCATTAAGCATAGCAAAGTCATAGCAACATCAATCTCAGAACATAGTGGATACTAGGGATCAAACCCTAACAAGTTGACTCGATTACATGATAAATCTCATATAACACGTCACCGTCCAGTAAGCCTACGAAGGAATTACTCACGTCCGGTGGTGAGCATCATGAAATTGGTGATGGAGGATAGTTGATGATGGCGATGGCGACGAATCTCCCTCTCCGGAGCCCCAAACAGACTCCAGATCAGCCCTCCCAATGAAGAACATGAGGTGGCGGCGGCTCCGTATCGTAAAACGCGATGAAACTTCTTCTCTTATTTTTTTTTCTCAGGGAAAGAGAATTTATAGCATTGGAATTAGGTCAGACGGCCGCCTGTGGGCCCCACAAGGCACTACGGCACGCCCTAGAGGGGTCGCGCCCTACTGCCTTGTGGGCAGCAGGTGGCCCCCCTTCTATTGATTCTTGCGCCAACAATTTTTATATATTCCATAAAAATTCTCCAAAAAGTTTCGTCCAAATCATAGAACTTTGATTTCTGCACAAAAACAACGCCATAGCAATTTTGCTGAAAACAGCGTCAGTCCGGGTTAGTTTCATTCAAATCATGCAAATTAGAGTCCAAAACAAGAGCAAAAGTGTTTGGAAAAGTAGATACGACGGAGACGTATCAACTCCCCCAGGCTTAACTCATTGCTTGTCCTCAAGCAATTCAGTTGACAAACTGAAAGTGATAAAGAAAAACTTTTATGAACTCTTTTGTTCTTGTATCCGTATATAAGCTTAAATAGTACCCAGGTTTTCAGCAAAGATCATGAACTAACCATGCTCATAATAACACTTGAAAACTATATTTACTCATATCAATGGCATAATCAACTAGAGAGCAATAATAACATATCTCAAATGCCAACAATTGGTCAAAACAATCATGATATAATATGATAACATGGTATCTCGCTAGCCCTTTCTGAGACCACAAAACATAAATGCAGAGCACCTCCAAAGTTCAAGCAGCAACTAAACATTGTAATTCAGGGCATAAGAGATCCAGTCATGATGCACACAACATTAACTATACTCAATGCATAAGGATGACAATAGTGCTCTCAGGATTAGCGCTTAGTGCAAGAAGGTGGGACTCAACAACAAAAGCAAAATAACATAAAGTAAATAACATAGAAGTAAATAGATAGGCCCTTTGCGGGGGGAAGCAAGGATTTGCAGCGGTGCCAGAGCTCGGAGCTTAAACCAGAGATGAAAAATAATTTTGGGAGGTGTGCTTTTCCTGTCAACGTCACAACCGAGAGTTTTCAATATCTTCCATGCTAAACACATTATAGGCGGTTCCCAAGCGAAAAGGTAAATTTTACTCCCCCTCCACCATACCAACACAAGCCATGGCTAGCCGAATCCTCGGGTGCCCTCCATACCAACAACTTTCCGGGGGAGTTTGTTTACATTATGTATTTTCGATTTTGAGCATAGGACTGGGCATTCCAAATACCAGCCTCTCTCGTGCAATGACAAGTGAATAAACACTCATCTTAAGAGTAACCCACTTAGCATGGAAGATACTGACCGCCCCCTGTCGCTCCATGAGCGGTACGGGCACACAAAACGGATGTTTATTTGAATAATTTATAGGTGGCACGTGCAAATTTACTTGGAGCAGCAGAGTAATACCACATATAGGTAGATATTGTGGACTCATCTGGAACAACTTTGGTTGAAGGATTGTGGATGCACAAGCAGAATTCCCGCTTAGTACAAGTGAAGGCTAGCAAATAGGTTGAGAAGCGGCCAACTAGAGAGCGAAAATGGTCATGATCATGCATTGGGAATAATTAACATTGAATACTAGCATGAGTAGGATATAGTCACCCTGAACATAAATATCATGGAGGCTATGTTGGTTTTGAATCAACTACATGCATGAACATGTGCCAAGTCAAGCCACTTGAAACATTCAGAGGAGGATACCATATTAACATACTACATCATAACCATTTTAATGCATGTTGACATCCAAGATAAATCATTATCCACTCCTAGTTACTTAAGCATGGCATGAGCAACTATAATCTCTAATTGTCATCACAAACATGTTTACTCATAATATGCTGAATCATGGATACTGAGTTAAACATATTTACAAAAACAAAAACAAGAAGAGTTCATACCAGCTTTTCCTTGCCACAGTCACTTCATCAAATCATCGTCATTATTGCCTTTCACTTGCATGACCAAATGATGTGAAAATAATAATAGTGCAAGTGTGTCGTGGACTAAGCTGGGATCTGCAAACATTTTATTCAAGGGAGAAGACAAGGTAATACAGGCTCTTCGTTAGATCAACAATAAAGCATATAAGAACCACTCATCATTTTCATCGTGGTCTTCTCCTTATGACAACTTCAACAAAAAGAAGAGAAATTCAGAGAAACACACTAAAATATTTTTGGAGTTTTTAGTTTTTCTGAAGGAAGCAAATTAAGGAAGAAAAACGAAAAGCGAGAAAACTATTTACACGGGAGAACTCCCAACAAGCAAGAGAAGAAACGGGAAATATTTTTGGGTTTTCTTTTAATACTACGAACTAACAAACAAGAAAGAAAAACCGAAAAGAAACGAGAAATATTTTTGGGTTTTTGAAGTTTTTCAAACACACAAGAAGAAAGAAAGAATAAAATTAACATGGATATACAATGAAAAAGTATGATCACCGACAACTGAAATGAATGTGTGAACATGAATGTAATGTCGGTGAGAGATACGTACTCCCCCAAGCTTAGGCTTTTGGCCTAGCTTGGTAATCACCACCCGTAGTATCCATCAGGACCGGGCGGATAGTACTGGGATGGAGGCACCTGAGGGTCCCACTGTTGGGCCTCGTCCTCCGCTGCTGCCAGCTCGTTCATGTAAGCTGTGATGTCTGCCGGCATGATGGTGTATCCATTCCTGGCATGAGAGTCAAACAAAGAGGGTGCAGGCAACGGAATAATATCGTGAGTTGTCTCGCTAAAAACCAGATTATAACGAATATATTGAGGAGGTTCAGGATCATCAATAAAGTGGTGATTGATCATGCACTGTTGGTCTAAATAAGCCTTGGGCAACAAGTGGTCATTTGGGCGGATAGCAACATTAAAACGTTTCGCAAGATGCGAAGCATAAATACCGCCATGGATTTTACCTTTAGTTCTGTTGGTGTGTAAGCGGCGTGCAATGATAGCTCCCAAGCTAAAAGTGTTATCGCCGTGAATAGCACGACGCAAGATGGCGAGGTCAGGGGCACTGAGCGTACCACCTTCCTCCCTGGCGGTCAAGCATTTCCCTATGAATAAAGCAAAGTAGTGCACAGCAGGAAAATGCAAGCTAGTAACACGGGCTTTTGAAACGCCCCTAAATTCCCCCACAGTTAAAGTGCGAAGGAAGTCCTCGAACTCCTCAGGCCGAGGCTCCCTCAAATCCCCATCAGAAGGGATCAAGCATATTTCACAAAACTCATCTAGCGTTAACTCATGATGTTCAGCATATAAATCGAAACGCACCATGGGGATATCGAGTCTAGGCATAAAATAAAAATTTTGCACAAAGGAATTTGTAAGGATGTAGTGCTGGCCACACTCATCTGCGAGGAAGTTGGTCAGCCCGGCATTCGTAACAAATTGTGCGAACTCTTGGCGAAACCCGGCTTCGTTCATGAAGGTGTTGTGCAGCCACTCGCACGGTCGGACTTCCGTCCTGCGCGGGATGTTGAGGTCGTGGTCATGGGCATCCTCAAGGGCACCCTTGGAGGTCCGACGCAACGAACTCCTCCGGAGAAAGTTGATTTTTCCTAAGAAAAAATTTCTGAAAATTTGTGGACCACAAAAATATGTTAACAAAACTTCACAAGATTGATAGCAACTACTCATACAAGTGCCTAGAGGCTATATCAAGCATTCAAACTACTTAGAACTCAAGGAATTTAACATGCGAGCTCATTTTCAGTAGCACCAATAGCAGCAATTTATGCAAAATATAATCCACTAAAGCAAAATTAATTGGAGCAATGGGAGAGTCACATACCAAGGAGCAATCCCTCAAAACAGTTTCAGAAATGGAGCTCCGAGCAAAGAGATCGAAAATCTCAGGTTTGGGAGCAAGAACACGAGAGAGAGAGCTACAAAGATTTTTTTTTCTGGAGGTAGGAGATGAAGTGGGCTGAATGGATAAGTGAGTGGGTCCCTGTGAGACCCACAAGGCACTTTGGCGCGCCCTGGGGGGTGGCCGCGCCCTACTGCCTTGTGGGCAGCAGGTGCATCCCCCTGGGTTGTTCTTAGTACCAAAAATTCTTATATATTCCAGAAAAATCATGTCAAAATTTTATTGCATTCAGAGCACTTTTATTTTTGGGCCATTTTTTTATTGCATGGGTAATTCAGAAAAAAGGATAATCATGGCATTTTATTTTATTAAGCTATAATTAACAGAGAGAAAAAGGTAGGTATAGAAAGTTGTGCTTACTAAATTCATCAACCACATGCCCTTCAGAAAGAATCCATTAATAAGGTTGATCAAGTCTTATTAACAAACAATTTCCGAGTGACATGAAACCGAAGAATTTTCGTATAACACTAAGTTACCTCAACGGGGATATGCATCTCCCCAACAATGAGGATTTCATATTTATTTTTGACAATAGGAAGAGGAAATTTGAATCCCCCAATAGTGATTGTCGAAACCTTTTCAATACAGTTGATACCATTCACTGAAGTTTGTTTCTTCGGGAAATAAACCATATGCTCATTACCATTGACATGAAAAGTGACCTTGCTTTTGTTGCTTTCCAAGGATAATTGACATATTGTCGTCCTCGGGCATATCAAGTATTACAAAGTCCGTTAAAATAGTGACATTTGCAACAACAACGGGAACATCCTCGCAAATTCCAATAGGTATAGCAGTAGATTTATTAGCCATTTGCAAAGATATTTCAGTAGGTGTGAGTTTATTCAAATCAAGCCTTCTATATAAAGAGAAAGGCATGACACTAACACCGGCTCCCAAATCACATAAGGCAGTTGTAACATAACTTCTTTTAATGGAGCATGGTATAGTGGGTATTCCCAGATCTCCTAACATTTTAGGTACTCCACCCTTAAAAGAATAATTTGCAAGCATGGTGGAAATTTCAGCTTCAGGTGTCTTTCTTTTATTAGTGACAATATCCTTCATGTATTTAGCATAAGGAGACATTTTCAACATATCAATCAAGCGAGTGCGCAAAAAGACAGGTCTAAGCATTTCAACAAAGCGCTCAAAGTCTTCATCATCCTTATTTTTAGATGGTTTAGTAGGAAAAGGCATAGGTTTTTGAACCCATGGTTCTCTTTCCTTTCCATGTTTTCTAGCAACAAAGTCTCTTTTATCATATCTTTTATTCTTAGGAGGTGGGTTATCAAGATCAACAGCAGGTTCTATTTCTACATCATTATCTGGTTGAACATCAACATGAACATCATCATTTTCATTATCATTATCATTATTACTAGGTGCCTGTTCATTACCAGATTGTGTCTCAGCATCAGAAGTAGAAACATCATTAGGATTCTCCGGAGGCTTTTCCCCCTCAGGTTCACTAGAAGCATGCAAAGTCCTATCATTTTTCTTTTTCTTTTTCTTCTTAGATGGACTAGGTACATCAATATTATTTCTTTGAGAATCTTGTTCAATTCTTTTAGGATGACCTTCAGGATACAAGGGTTCCTGGGTCATTCTACCTCCTCTAGTAACAACTCTGATAGCATGATCATTCTTTTTATTATTCATCTCATCAAGCAAATCATTTTGTGACTTAGCAATTTGTTCTAGCTGAGTCTGAACCATAGAAGCATGTTTACTCAAGCATTTAACATCATTAGCAGTTCTAAACATCAAATCACTCAAGCGTTCAATCATGATGGCATTCCGTTTTAGTTGATTGCTAACATACATATTAAGGTGTTCCTATTTAATGATGTAATTATCGAATTCATACAGGCATTGACTAGCAGATTTATTATACGGAATATCGCCTTCATTAAATCTAGTGAGAGAATTTACATCCACTACCTGTGTCGGGATGTCGAGCCCATGTATTTCTTCAATAGGTGGTAAATTCTTAACATCTTCAGCTTTAATACCTTTTTCCTTCATAGAATTCTTAGCTTCTTGCATATCTTCTGGACTGAGGAATAGAATACCTCTCTTCTTCGGAGTTGGCTTAGGTGGTGGTTCGGGAAGTGTCCACTCATTGGCATTTCTCAATATATTATTCAATAATACTTCAGTCTGTCCAACAGTTCATTCCCTGAAAACACAACCAGCACAACTATCTTGGTAGTCCCTAGAAGCATCGATTAGTCCATTATAAAAGATATCAAGTATTTCATTCTTCTTAAGAGGATGATCAGGCAAAGCATTAAGTAATTGGAGAAGCCTCCCCCAAGCTTGAGGGAGACTCTCTTCTTTATTTTGCACAAAGTTAAATATTTCCTGTAAATCAGCTTGTTTCTTATGAGCAGGAAAATATTTTTCAGAGAAGTAATATATCATATCCTGGGGACTACACACACAACCAAGAGTGAGAGTATTAAACCATTTCTTAGCATCACCCTTTAATGAGAAAGGAAACAATTTAAGGATATAGTAATAGCGAATTTTTTCCTCATGAGAAAATAGGGTGGCAATATCATTCAACTTAGTAAGATGTGCCACAACAGTTTTAGTTTCATAACCATGAAAAGGATCAGATTCAACCAATGTAATTAACTTAGGATCGACAGAGAATTCATAATCCTTATCAGTAACGAATATGGGAGAGATAGCAAACTTAGGATCATATTTCATTCTGTCCCTCATAGATTTTTCTTTCATTTCAGCAAGCAGTTTTATAACCTCATCTCTATCATTACAAGCAAGAATGGATCTAGCCGTCTCCCTATCAAAGACATGTTCATCAGGTGATTCAACTCTAGTAGGAGAGCTAGGCATAATAGGTCATAGTTTTCAAGAGTTTCAATATTTTTAGCATTCTCAATTTCTTTAGCTTTAGCAAGTTGTTCATCAAGAAAATCACCAAGTGGGACAGTGTTATCAAGCATAGTACTAGCATCATCATAAGTGTCATTCATAGCAGATGTAGCATCATCAATAACTTGCGACATATCAGAATGCATAACAGGTGGTGGTGTCACAAGTCTACTCAAAACAGAAGGTGAATCAAGTGCGGAGCTAGAAGGCAGTTCCTTACCTCCCCTCGTCTTAGAGGGAACGATCTTGGTCTTAGCGTCTTTCAGATTCTTCATAGTGATCAACAGATATAAATCCCAAGTAAACTCAACAAATAGAGCTATGCTCCCCGGCAACGGCGCCAGAAAAAAGGGTCTTGATAACCCACAAGTATAGGGGATCGCAACAGTTTTCGCGGGTAGTATTTCACCCTGATTTATTGATTCGACACAAGGGGAGCCAAAGAATATTTGCAAGTATTAGCAGTTGAGTTATCAATTCAACCACACCTGGAGATAAAATATCTGCAACAAAGTATTTAGTAGCACAATAATATGATAGTTTTGGTAGCAGTAGAAACAGTAACACTAGTAACGGTAACAGTAACAGTAGCAGTTTTGTAGCAAGTGTAAAGCAGTAGCAACAAAGTAACTTGGCAGAAACCAATATGAGAAAGTCGTAGGCATTGGATCGGTGATGATAATTATGTTGGATGATATTCATCATATAACAGTCACAACCTAGGGCAATACACAATAGCTCCAATTCATCAATGTAATGTAGGCATGTATTCCGTATATAGTCGTACGTGCTTATAATAAGAACTTGCATAACATCTTTGTCCTACCCTCCCGTGGCAGCGGGGTCCTTAAGGAAACTAAGGGATATTAAGGCCTCCTTTTAATAGAGAACTGGAACAAAGCATTAGCACATAGTGAATACATGAACTCCTCAAACTACAGCAATCACCGGAAAGAATCCCAATTATTGTCACCTTGGGGTATGCGGATCATGACACGTAATAGGTGCATATAACTTGCAAGATAGGATCAAGAACACAAATATATTCATGAAAACATGAAGGGTTCAGATCTGAAATCATGGCACTCGGGCCCTAGTGACAAGCATTAAGCATAGCAAAGTCATAGCAATATCAATCTCAGAACATAGTGGATACTAGGGATCAAAGCCCTAACAAGTTGACTCGAATACATGAAAAATCTCATACAACACATCACCGTCCAGCAAGCCTACGAAGGAATTACTCACACCCGGTGGTGAGCATCATGAAATTGGTGATGGAGGATGGTTGATGATGACGATGGCGACGACCCCCCTCTCCGGAGCCCCAAACGGACTCCAGATCAGCCCTCCCGATGAAGAACAGGGGGTGGCGGCGGCTCCGTATTGTAAAACATGATGAAACTTCTTCTCTTATTTTTTTCTCAAGGAAAGAGAATTTATAGCGTTGGAATTAGGTCAGACGGCCGCCTGTGGGCCCCACAAGGCACTACGGCACGCCCTAGGGGGGTCGCGCCCTACTGCCTTGTGGGCAGCAGGTGGCCCCCCTTCTGTTGCTTCTTGCGCGAATAATTTTTATATATTACATAAAAATTCTCCCAAAAGTTTTGTCCAAATCAGAGAACTTTGATTTCTGCACAAAAACAACACCATAGCAATTCTGTTGAAAACAGCGTCAGTCCGGGTTAGTTTCATTCAAATCATGCAAATTAGAGTCCAAAACAAGAGCAAAAGTGTTTGGAAAAGTAGATACGATGGAGACGTATCAGGCTTCACCTCCGAGGTCACCCGTCTTCGGACTTATGTGTTCGACACAGCTACCCGAGGAAAGGAACTGTTGGAAGAACTATTTTCCCCATAAGATGTTTCTTACGTTAAAAAGTAATATAACATAACTCTCTGCCTCACTCTCGTCGCTCGCACCATATAGCCGGATTGCCTCGTCTCCTGAAGCATCTGTTCGGTTCACTTCGGACAGTAGTAAGCGGACACTCCTCGGTCACTGATCGAGGAGGTAGAAGCCGATGGTTGGTTGGCAAAGTTTATATGCGTTGATTGAATAATGACGTAAAGTACTTTGATACATAGAGTCATACATTATCATTTCATTACACACGGTCTAACCTATCTATCAAGACGTCTAAGGCGCGGTCCTTCTACGACGACCGAGCGGCAGGCATGACATTCTCGTATACAAGACTAGTGGGTATTTCTTCCCCGTCTGGCCCCATTGGCCCTACCTTGGCCAGGTGCGCCATATCAACCTCCGTATACCGGGTCTTGACCATGGCCCAGGCCTCCCTCGCCCCTTCCCGGCAAGCAGACACCTTCCACGCTGATACATCTCCAACGTATCTATAATTTTTGATTGTTCCATGCTATTATAGTATCAATCTTGCATGTTTTATATGCAATTATATGCCATTATATATCATTTTTGGGACTAACCTATTAACCCAGTGCCAGTTGCTGTTTTCTGCTTGTTTTTTGCCTTTTCAGAAAATCCTTATCAAAAAGTGTCCAAACGAGAAAAAAAAACTTTGGATTTAATTTTTTTGGACCAGAACAGAACCAGGAAGCTTCGGGAGAAGATCAGAAGAGCCGCGAGGAGGCGGCAAGCCTGGAGGGCGCGCCCCCGGGCTTGTGGGCCCCTCGTGGCACCTGTTGACCTAATTCCAATGCTATAAATTCCCAAATATTCCAAAACCAACACAGGGCCAGAAGAGAAAACCTTTCCGCCGCCGCAAGCCTCTGTTCTTCCGTGATCCCATCTGGAGGCCTTTTCCGGTACTCTACCGGAGGGGGAATCGATCACGGACGGCTTCTTCATCAACCTTGCTGCCCTTCCGATGATGTGTGAGTAGTTTACCACAAACCTACGGGTCCATAGCTAGTAGCTAGATGGCTTCTTCTCTCTCTTTGATCTTCAATACCATGTTCTCCTCAATGTTCTTGGAGTTCTATCCGATGTAATCTTCTTTTGCGGTGTGTTTGTTGGGATCCGATGAATTGTGAGTTTATGATCAGATTATTCATGAGAATTATTTGAGTCTTCTCTGAACTCTTTTATGCATGATTATTATAGCTTTGTATTTCTCTCCGATCTATCGATTTGGTTTGGCCTACTAGATTGATTTGTCTTGCAATGGGAGAGGTGCTTTGTGATGGGTTCAATCTTGCGGTGCTCAATCCCAGTGACAGAAGGGGACATGACACGTATTTGTATTGTTGCCATTAAGGATAAAAAGATGGGGTTTAATCATATTGCTTGAGTTTACTTTGTCTACATCATGTCATCTTGCTTAAGGCGTTACTCTGTTTCATACTTAATACCCTAGATGCATGCTGGATAGTGGTCGATGGGTGGAGTAATAGTAGTAGATGCAGGCAGGAGTCGGTCTACTTGTCTCGGACGTGATGCCTATATACATGATCATTGCCATGAATCTGTCATAATTATTTGCTTTTCTATCAATTGCCCAACAGTAATTTGTCTACCCACCGTATGCTATGTGTTCGAGAGAGAAGCCTCTAGTGAAAACTATGGCCCCTGGGTCTACTTTATCATATATATATAAAATCTAAAAATACCTTGCTGCAATTTATTTACTTTTATTTTAATTAGTATTTTAGTTTATCTATTTATCTCTATAAGATTTAATACTTGCAAATAACCGCTAAGAGGATTGACAACCCTCTTATTTGCGTTGGGTGCAAGTGTTTGCTTTTGTGTGTGCAGGTGCGCTTAACGGAATTTTGCTTGGTTCTCCTACTGGATTGATAATCTTGGTTCTTAACTAAGGGAAATACTTATCTCTACTGTACTGCATCATCCTCTCCTCTTCGGGGAAATACCAACGCAGGTTACAAGTAGCAGGAAGAATTTTTGGCACCGTTGCCGGGGAGACATCATCAAAATTACCAAGTACCTTCGCACAAACTATCATCCACTTGCATTTATTTTATTTGGCTTTTATTTGCATTTGCTTCTCGTTTTCATCTCCCCCACTTCTAAAATATTTTACAAAAACACAAAAATATTTTTATTTGCTTGCTTGCTTGCCTTTATTCCCTTCATGTCAAACACACAAGAACAGAAAGTAAAACAAAAATTTAAGACACTATGGATCACCTTAAAGTTTTCTACTTGGATCATCTTCAATCCATTTGTGCTCGTGCTGAAACCCCAACTAGTTTAGTTGAGGGAAAATCTTTAGATGAGCATGCTCACTTTGTGCGTCACCGTTTGTATCGAAAAGGGAGACTCTTATGGAATCAAATAAATTGTTTGCTATGCTATGCTTGGAATCTATGTGAAATTTATGATTTTACTTGTTGCTCTAAGAACCCTAAAAAACACCTTCCCTACCTATGTGAGTTTAATGACAATGAAATCCTATCTTCTTATGCCAAGGGTGTTTATAGTTACTATGATATCGAACAAATTGAAGAATTTGTTGCTTTTAAGGGTGCTTATGAAGTTGCTTCTTTGATTGAAAAGTATGATGCTACTCTCTACAAATCTGAAATTTTTGACATACTTAAGTATTGCTATGAAAACTATGCTCCTAATGCCTATGTTAATGAATTTATTGAGAGAATGTCTACTGCTTTGGAAGAGAATAATGATATGCATGAATCTATAGATAATTGTGATTCCATTGATTCAATTGAAATATCCCCCCTTGATGAATGTGATGCTTGCTATTCTTATGGCCATGATGCCAATATTAATGATGCTTATAGAGACGAACTTGCTATAGTTCCTTATGTCAAAAATGAAATTATTGCTATAGCACCCATACTTGTAGCTCCTTGAATGAGAAGCATGATTGCAATGATGTTATTATAAATTCTATTAATGTCAATTATGCTAATGATATGCAAAGCTACAAGCTTGGGGATGATAATTTTGTCATGTCCAGTACTTATTGCAATGATCATGATTGGGTGATAATGCTTCTTATGATCTTGAAAATTTATTTAAGCCTCATGATGAATATGTTACTGATAATAATGTTTGAAATACTATTAAAAGTGGGTTTGGAAGAGCGTCAACTTTAGGTAATAATGATCCCACTACTTTGGAGAATTATCAATCTTATGAATTTTTGGATAAGAGTGGGTTTGGATGACTTTAGTTGATGTTAATCCCACTATCTTGGAAGATTATAAAACTTTTATGCATGCGGATCATGAAGAGAATATTTTATATGATAGCTATATTGTTGAATTTGACTATGATCCTACATGTAATTATTATGAGACAGGAAAATATGGTTGTAGAAATGTTCATGTTACTCAATTACCTCTCGTGAAGTTCAAATTGTAAATGTTTCGTTCTTCTTCCTTGCACATGCTAGATACTTCTTGTCTTGATAATTTGTTTGCTTATAAAATGCCTATGAATAGGAATTATGTTAGACTTAAATATGTTTCTTACATGCTATATGATGCTCTCTTTGTTCTTCAATTCTTATCTTTCATGAGAGCATCATTGAAATCTCAAGCCTATCTTAATGGCTATAAAGAAAGAGCTTGTTGGGACACAACCCAATAAACTTTTTATTTCTGTTCTTGAGTGTTTACACAATTATAGCTTCTGTTATGATTGTATTTTTATGTTTTAATTAGTGTTTGTGCCAAGTAATACCTTTGCGATGATTTGGAAGATAGAATAATTGATGCTGTTTGAAAACAGAAACTTTTGCGTCCAGTGCTGGAATTTTAGTTTTCTCTGGAACGTCAGAACCTTCTGAATTTTTTACACAATATTGATATATAAATTTCCCACGTTGTCCTAATTTTTCAGAATTTTTTAAGTTACATAAGTATGACGTTAATTCAGATCTTTACAGACAGTTCTGTTTTAGACAGATTCTGTTTTTGTTGCATAGTTTGCTTATTTTGATGAATCTATGGATCGTATCGGGGGGTATGAGTCATGGAGAAGTTGGAGTGCAATAGAATTATGCCAATATTAAATATGAATCAATTTACAACAGTACCTAAAGTTTAAGATTTATTTGTTATACTAACGGATCTCACGAGGTTTCTGTTGAGTTTTGTGTGCTGAAGTTTTCAAGTTTTGGGTGAGACTACGATGGATAAAGGAATAAGGAGTGGAAAGAGCCTAATCTTGGGGATGCCCAAGGCCCCCCAAGGTAATATTCAAGGAAGACTCAAGCGTCTAAGCTTGGGGATGCCCCGGAAGGCATCCCCTCTTTCGTCTACAATCTATCGGTAACTCACTTGGAGCTATACTTTTATTCATCACATGATATGTGTTTTACTTGGAGTGTCTTGTGATATAGTTTGTTTGCTTTTTAGTTTGTCACAATCATCTTTGCTGAACACACCTTTTTGAGAGGGACACATATTATTCGTGATTTGTTAGAATACTCTATGTGCTTCACTTATATCTTTTGAGCTAGGCAATTGCTCTAGTGCTTCACTTATATCTTTTAGAGCACGACGGTGGTTATATTTTAAAGAAATAGTTGCACTCTCATGCTTCACTTATATATTTTTGAGAGTCTAATGAATAGCAATGGTAATATACACGGGTTATGAATTTGGTCCTGATATGATAGGTATTCAAGAGGGATATAATAAAAACTTTCATGTAGATCACTGAATATGATAAGTTTGATTCCTTGCAATAGTTTTGCGATATTAAGATGGTAATATGTGGGAGGTATTTGTTGGGGAACGTTGCATGGAAAACAAAAAAAATTCTACGCACACGCAAGATCTATCCATGGAGATGCATAGCTACGAGAGGGGGAGTGTGTCTACGTACCCTCGTAGACCGTAAGCGGAAGCGTTAGAACAACGCGGTTGATGTCGTCGAACAACTTCACGATCCAACCGACCGAGCACCGAACGTACGGCACCTCCGCGTTCAGCACACGTTCAGCTCGGTGACGTCCTCGACTTCTTGATCCAGCAAGACGGCGAGGTAGTGGATGAGTTCCGGCAGCACGACGGTGTGGTGACGGTGATGGTGATGCTATCTCCGCAGGGCTTCGCCCAAGCACTGCGAATATATGACTGAGGGACGGAACTGTGGGGGGGGCGCACACGGCTAAGACAATGTTGTGTCCTTTGGGGCGCCCCCTCTCCTCTATTTATATATGTGTCGGGGCTTGGAGTAGAAGGAATAGTGCCACGTGAACAGTAACCGTGAATAGTAACCACGTGGACTTGGTGTCCAATCCTATTCCTACTAGGACTCTCCCTTTTTTCCTTCCCTAGCTGCGTGGGCTTTTGAGGACTTGGTGCACCTGGCCCAATAAGGCTAGGGCGCCTCCCCTTAGCCCATGCCAGCCCGTTGGGACGTGGTGGACCCACTTGTGGACTTCCGGACCCCTCCGGAATCCTCCGGAACCTTCTGGAAGCTTCCCGGTACAATACCGAAACAACTGCACCTTTTTCCGGAACCCAAAATATGACTTCCCATATATAAATCTTTACCTCTCGACCATTCCGAGACTCCTCGTGACGTCCGGGGTCTTATCCGGGACTCCGAACAATATTCGGTTACCAATTCACATAACTCATATAACACTATATCTTCAACGAACGTTAAGCGTGCGGACACTACGGGTTCGGGAATGATGTAGACATGACTGAGACGCCTCTCCGGTCAATAACCAATAGCAGAACCTGGATGCTCATATTGGTTCCTACATATTCCACGAAGATCTTATCGGTCGAACCGCAATGACAACATACGTAATTCCCTTTGTCCGTCGGTATGTTACTTGCCCGAGATTCGATCGTCGGTATCTCCATACCTAGTTCAATCTCGTTACCGGCAAGTCTCTTTACTCGTTTCGTAATACATCATCCCATAACTAACTCCTTAGTCACTTTGCTTGCAAGCTTCTTATGATGTGCATTACCGAGAGGGCCCAGAGATACCTCTCCGAAACACGGAGTGACAAATCCCAGTCTCGATCCATGCCAACTCAACGGACACCTTCGGAGATACCTGTAGAGCATCTTTATGATCACCCAGTTACGTTGTGACGTTTGATAGCACACAAGGTATTCCTCCGATATCCGGGAGTTGCATGATCTCATGGTCTGAGGAACATGTATTTGACATTCAAGAAAGCAGTAGCAATAAACAGAACGATCATATGCTAAACTAACGGATGGGTCTTGTCCATCACATCATTCTCCTAATGATGTGATCCTGTTATCAAATGACAACTCATGTCTATGGTTAGGAAACCTTAACCATCTTTGATCAACGAGCTAGTCTAGTAGAGGCTCACTAGGGACACGGTATTTGTTTATGTATTCACACATGTATTTAAGTTTCCGGTTAATACAATTCTAGCATGAATACTAAACCTTTATCATGAACAAGGAAATATAAAATAATAACAACTTTATTATTGCCTCTAGGGCATATTTCCATCAGTCTCCCACTTGCACTAGAGTCAATAATCTAGATTACATAGTAATGAATCTAACACCCATGGAGTCTTGGTGCTGATCATGTTTTGCTCGTGGAAGAGGCTTAGTCAACGGGTCTGCCACATTCAGATCCGTGTGTACTTTGCAAATTTCTATGTCTCCATCCTTGACATATTCACGAATGGAGTTGAAGCGTCTCTTGATGTGTTTGGTCTTCTTGTGAAACTTGGGCTCCTTGGCTATGGCAATTGCTCCTGTGTTGTCACAAAAGATTGTCATTGGACCCGATGCACTAGGTATTACACCTAGATCGGATATGAACTCCTTCATCCAGACTCCTTCATGTGCTGCTTCCGAAGCAGCTATGTATTCCGCTTCACACGTAGATCCCGCCACGACGCTCTGCTTGGAACTGCACCAACTGACAGCTCCACCATTTAATATAAATACATATCCGGTTTGTGACTTAGAGTCATCCGGATCAGTGTCGAAGCGTGCATCGACGTAACCCTTTACGACGAGCTCTTCGTCACCTCCATAAACGAGAAACATGTCCTTGGTCCTTTTCAGGTACTTCAGGATATTCTTGACCGCTGTCCAGTGATCCACTCCTGGATTACTCTGGTACCTCCCTGCCAAACTTATGGCAAGGCACACATCAGGTCTGGTACATAGCATGGCATACATAATAGAAACTATGGCTGAGGCATAGGGAATGACTTTCATTTTCTCTATATCTTCTGCCGTGGTCGGGCATTGAGTCTGACTCAACTTCACACCTTGCAAGACAGGCAAGAACCCTTTCTTTGACTGATCCATTTTGAACTTCTTCAAAACTTTGTCAAGGTATGTGCTTTGTGAAAGTCCTATCAAGCGTCTTGATCTATCCCTATAGATCTTGATGCCCAATATATAAGCAGCTTCGCCGAGGTCTTTCATTGAAAAATTCTTATTCAAGTATCCCTTTATGCCATCCAGAAATTCTATATCATTTCCAATCAACAATATGTCATCCACATATAATATTAGAAATGCTACAGAGCTCCCACTCACTTTCTTGTAAATACAGGCTTCACCGTAAGTCTGTACAAAACCATATGCTTTGATCACCTCATCAAAGCGTATATTCCAACTCCGAGATGATTGCACCAGTCCATAGATGGATCGCTGGAGCTTGCACACTTTGTTAGCACCCTTAGGATCGACAAAACCTTCTGGTTGCATCATATACAACTCTTCTTTGAGAAAACCATTAAGGAATGCAGTTTTGACATACATTTGCCAGATTTCATAATCATAAAATGCGGCAATTGCTAACATGATTCGGACAGACTTAAGCATCGCTACGGGTGAGAAAGTCTCATCGTAGTCAACCCCTTGAACTTGTCGAAAACCTTTCGCGACAAGTCGAGCTTTGTAGACAGTGATATTACCATCAACATCTGTCTTCCTCTTAAAAATCCATTTATTCTCAATGGCTTGCCGATCATCGGGCAAGTCCACCAAAGTCCACACTTTGTTCTCATACATGGATCCTATCTCAGATTTCATGGCCTCAAGCCATTTGTCGGAATCCGGGCTTATCATAGCTTCTTCATAGTTCGTAGGTTCGCTGTTGTCTAACAACATAACTTCCAGAACAGGATTACCGTACCACTCTGGTGCGGAACGTACTCTGGTCGACCTACGAAGTTCAGTAGTAACTTGATCTGAAGTTTCATGATCTTTATCATTATCTTCCTCTCTTATTGGTGTAGGCATCACGGGAACGGTTTTCTCTGATGAGCTACTTTCCAATTCGAGAGAAGGTACAATTACCTCATCAAGTTCTACTTTCCTCCCACTCACTTCTTTCGAGAGAAACTCCTTCTCTAGAAAGGACCCATTCTTGGCAACAAAGACCTTGCCTTCGGATCTGTGGTAGATGGTGTACCCAATTGTTTCTTTAGGGTATCCTATGAAGATGCACTTCTCCGCTTTGGGTTCGAGCTTATCAGGTTGAAGCTTTTTCACATAAGCATCGCATCCCCAAACTTTAAGAAACGACAGCTTCGGTTTCTTGCCAAACCATAGTTCATATGGTGTCGTCTCAACGGATTTAGACGGTGCCCTATTTAACGTGAATGCAGCTGTCTCTAATGCATAACCCCAAAACGATAGTGGGAAATCGGTAAGAGACATCATAGAACGCACCATGTCCAATAAAGTACGATTACGACGTTCGGACACACCATTGTGCTGTGGTGTTCCAGGTGGCGTGAGTTGTGAAACAATTCCACATTTTCTTAAATGAAGGCCAAACTCGTAACTCAAATATTTGCCTCCGCGATCAGATCGTAGAAACTTTATTTTCTTGTTACGATGATTCTCTACTTCACTCTGAAATTCTTCGAACTTTTCAAATGTTTCAGACTTGTGTTTCATCAAGTAGATATACCCATATCTACTCAAATCATCTGTGAAGGTTAGAAAATAACGATACCCGCCGTGTGCTTCAACATTCATCGGACCGCATACATCGGTATGTATTATTTCTAACAAATCAGTAGCTCGCTCCATTGTTCCGGAGAACGGAGTTTTAGTCATCTTGCCCATGATGCATGGTTCGCAAGTATCAAATGATTCATAATCAAGAGATTCCAAAAGTCCATCCGCATGGAGTTTCTTCAAGCGCTTTACACCACTATGACCTAAACGGCAGTGCCACAAGTATGTTGCACTATCATTATCAACTTTGCATCTTTTGGCATCAATATTATGAATATGTGTATCACTACGATCGAGATTCAACAAGAATAGACCATTCACAAAAGGTGCGTGACCATAAAAGATGTTACTCATATAAATAGAACAACCATTATTCTCTGATTTAAATGAATAACCGTCTCGCAATAAACAAGATCCAGATATAATGTTCATGCTCAACGCTGGCACCAAATAACAATTATTGAGGTCTAAAACTAATCCCGAAGGTAGATGTAGAGGTAGCGTGCCGACGGCGATCACATCAACCTTGGAACCATTCCCGACGCGCATCGTCACCTCGTCCTTAGCCAATCTTCGCTTATTCCGTAGCTCCTGTTTCGAGTTACAAATATGAGCAACCGAACCAGTATCAAATACCCAGGCGCTACTGCGAGCATTAGTGAGGAACACATCAATAACATGTATATCAAATATACCTTTGCTCACTTTGCCATCCTTCTTATCCGCCAAATACTTGGGGCAGTTCCGCTTCCAGTGACCAGTCCCTTTGCAGTAGAAGCACTCTGTTTCAGGCCTGGGTCCAGCTTTGGGTTTCTTCGTGGGAGCGGCAACTTGCTTGCCGTTCTTCTTGAAGTTCCCCTTCTTTCCCTTGCCCTTTTTCTTGAAACTAGTGGTTTTGTTAACCATCAACACTTGATGCTCCTTCTTGATTTCTACCTCCGCTGATTTCAGCATCGCGAAGAGCTCGGGAATTGTCTTCTCCATCCCTTGCATATTATAGTTCATCACGAAGCCTTTATAGCTTGGTGGCAGTGACTGCAGAACTCTGTCAATAACACTCTCAACCGGAAGATCAATTCCCAGCTGAGTCAAGTGGTTGTGGTACCCAGACATTCTGAGTATGTGTTCACTAACAGAACTGTTCTCCTCCATCTTACAGCTAAAGAACTTATTGGAGACTTCATATCTCTCAACCCGGGCATTAGCTGGAAATATCAATTTCAGCTCTTGGAACATCTCATATGCTCCGTGGCGTTCAAAACACTTTTGCAGTCCCGGTTCTAAGCCGTAGAGCATGGCACACTGAACTATCGAGTAGTCATCAGATCGAGCCTGCCAGGCGTTTCACAACGTATGCAGCAGCTCCTGCAGCAGGTCCATCACCTAGCGGTGCATCAAGGACATAATTCTTCTGTGCAGCAATGAGGATAATCCTCAAGTTACGGACCCAGTCCGTGTAGTTGCTACCATCATCTTTCAACTTAGCTTTCTCTAGGAACGCATTAAAATTCAACGGAACAGTAGCACGGGCCATTTATCTACAACATAGATATGCAAAGAAACTATCAAGACTAAGTTCATGATAAATTAAGTTCAATTAATCAAATTACTAATGAACTCCCACTTAAATTAACATCCCTCAAGTTAACTAAGTGTTACATGATCCAAATCAACTAGCCCATGTCCGATCATCACGTGAGATGGGATAGTCATCAATGGTGAACATCTCCATGTTGATCATATCTACTATATGACTCATGTTCGACCTTTCGGTCTCCAGTGTTCCGAGACCATGTCTGTACATGCTAGGCTCGTCAAGTTTAACCCAAGTATTCTGCTTCTGTAAAACTGGCTTACACCCGTTGTATGTGAACGTAGAATCTATCACACCCGATCATCACGAGGTGCTTTGAAACGACGAACTTTAGCAACGGTGCATACTCGGGGAGAACACTTTTATCTTGAAATTTAGTGAAGGGATCATCTTATAATGCTACCGTCGTTCTAAGCAAAATAAGATGCATAAAGGATAAACATCACATGCAATCAAAATATGTGACATGATATGGCCATCATCTTGTGCTTTTGATCTCCATCTCCAAAGCATCGTCATGATCTCCATCGTCACCGGCTCGACACCTTGATCTCCATCGTTGTGTCGTGGTCGTCTCGCCAACTATTGCTTCTACAACTATTGCTAACGCATAGCGATAAAGTAAAGCAATTACATGGCGCTTGCATTTCATACAATAAAGAGACAACCATAAGGCTCCTGCCGGTTGCCGATAAATTACAAAACATGATCATCTCATACAATAACGTATATCACATCATGTCTTGACCATATCACATCACAGCATACCCTGCAAAAACAAGTTAGACATCCTCTACTTTGTTGTTGCAAGTTTTACGTGGCTGCTACAGGCTTCTAGCAAGAACCGTTCTTACCTACGGCACAAAACCACAACGGTGATTTATCAAGTTTGCTATTTTCACCTTCAACAAGGACCGGCCGCAGTCAAATTCGATTCAACTAAAGTAGGAGAAACAGACACCCGCCAGCCACCTTTATGCAAAACAAGTTGCATGTCTGTCGGTGGAACCGGTCTCATGTACGTGGACATGTAAGGTTGGTCCAGGCCGCTTCATCTTACAATACCGCCAAATCAAAATAAGACGTTGGTGGTAAGCAGTATGACGATCACCGCCCACAACTCTTTGTGTTCTACTCGTGCATATCATCTACGCATAGACCTGGCTCATGATGCCACTGTTGGGGAACGTTGCATGGAAAACAAAAAAAATTCTACGCACACGCAAGATCTATCCATGGAGATGCATAGCTACGAGAGGGGGAGTGTGTCTACGTACCCTCGTAGACCGTAAGCGGAAGCGTTAGAACAACGCGGTTTATGTCGTCGAACAACTTCACGATCCAACCGACCGAGCACCGAACGTACGGCACCTCCGCGTTCAGCACACGTTCAGCTCGGTGACGTCCTCGACTTCTTGATCCAGCAAGACGGCGAGTTAGTGGATGAGTTCTGGCAGCACGACGGCGTGGTGACGGTGATGGTGATGCTATCTCCGCAGGGCTTCGCCCAAGCACTGCGAAAATATGACCGAGGGACGGAACTGTGGAGGGGGGGGCGCCGCACACGGCTAAGACAATGTTGTGTCCTTTGGGGCGCCCCCTCTCCTCTATTTATATATGTGTAGGGGCTTGGAGTAGAAGGAATAGTGCCACGTGAACAGTAACCGTGAATAGTACACACGTGGATTTGGACTCCAAAGTCCAATCCTATTCCTACTAGGACTCTCCCTTTTTTCCTTCCCTAGCTGCGTGGGCATTTGAGGACTTGGTGCACCTGGCCCAATAAGGCCAGGGCGCCTCCCCTTAGCCCATGCCAGCCCTTTGGGACGTGGTGGACCCACTTGTGGACTTCCGGACCCCTCCGGAATCCTCCGGAACCTTCTGGAAGCTTCCCGGTACAATACCGAAAAAACTGCACCTTTTTCCGGAACCCAAAATATGACTTCCCATATATAAATCTTTACCTCTCGACCATTCCGAGACTCTTCGTGACGTCCGGGATCTCATCCGGGACTCCGAACAATATTCGGTTACCAATTCACATAACTCATATAACACTATATCGTCAACGAACGTTAAGCGTGCGGACCCTACGGGTTCGGGAATGATGTAGACATGACTGAGACGCCTCTCCGATCAATAACCAATAGTGGAACCTGGATGCTCATATTGGTTCCTACATATTCCAGGAAGATCTTATCGGTCGAACCGCAATGACAACATACGTAATTCCCTTTGTCCGTCGGTATGTTACTTGCCCGAGATTCGATCGTCGGTATCTCCATACCTAGTTCAATCTCGTTACCGGCAAGTCTCTTTACTCGTTCCGTAATACATCATCCCGTAACTAACTCCTTAGTCACTTTGGTTGCAAGCTTCTTATGATGTGCATTACCGAGAGGGCCCAGAGATACCTCTCCGAAACACGGAGTGACAAATCCCAGTCTCGATCCATGCCAACTCAACGGACACCTTCGGAGATACCTGTAGAGCATCTTTATGATCACCCAGTTACATTGTGATGTTTGATAGCACACAAGGTATTCCTCCGATATCCGGGAGTTGCATGATCTCATGGTCTGAGGAACATGTATTTGACATTCAAGAAAGCAGTAGCAATAAACAGAACGATCATATGCTAAGCTGACGGATGGGTCTTGTCCATCACATCATTCTCCTAATGATGTGATCCCGTTATCAAATGACAACTCATGTCTATGGTTAGGAAACCTTAACCATCTTTGATCAACGAGCTAGTCTAGTAGAGGCTCACTAGGGACACGGTATTTGTTTATGTATTCACACATGTATTTATGTTTCCGGTCAATACAATTCTAGCATGAATAATAAACCTTTATCATGAACAAGGAAATATAAAATAATAACAACTTTATTATTGCCTCTAGGGCATATTTCCATCAGTATTAGTAGATGATTGTGGTTTAGTAAGAATATTGGTGTTAAGGTTTGTGATTCCCGAAGCATGAACGTATGATCTGTCGTTATGCTAAGAAGTTGGAGCATGATTTATTGTTGATTGTCTACCTGATGAGTGGCGGTCGGGGACGAGCGATGGACCTTGTCCTACCAATCTATCCCTCTAGGGGCATGCGTAGTAGTACTTTGCTTCGAGGGCTAATAAACTTTCGTAGTAAGTATGTGAGTTCTTTATGACTAATGTGAGTCCATGGATTATACGCACTCTCACCCTTCCGCAATTTGCTAGCCTCTTTGGTACCGTGCATTGCCCTTTCTCACATCGAGAGTTGGTGCAAGCTTCGTCGGTGCAACCAAACCCCGTGATATGATACGCTCTATCACACATAAGTCTCTTTATATCTTCCTCAAAACAGCCACCATACCTACCTATCATGGCATTTCCATAGCCATTCCAAGATATATTGGCATGCAACTTCCACCATTCCGTTTTTATGACACACATCATCATTGTCATATTGCTTTCCATGATCATATAGCTGACATAGTATTTGTGGCTCAGCCACCGTTCATCAATTTTTTATACATGTTACGCTAGCATCATTGCACATCCTGGTACACTACCAGAGGCATTCATATAGAGTCATATTTTTGTTCTAGTATCGAGTTGTAATATTGAGTTGTAAGTAAATAAAAGTGTGATGATCATCATTATTAGAGCATTGTCCCAGTGAGGAAAGGATGATGGAGACCATGATTCCCCCACAAGTCGGGATGAGACTCCGGACGAAAAAAAAGAGGCCAAAAAAAGCCCACGAAAAAAAATGAGAGAAAAAGAGAGAAGGGGCAATGTTACTATCCTTTTTCCACACTTGTGCTTCAGAGTAGCACCATGTTCTTCATATAGAGAGTCTCCTATTTTGTCACTTTCATATACTAGTGGGAATTTTTCATTATAGAACTTAGCTTGTATATTCCGATGATGGGCTTCCTCAAATGCCCGAGGTCTTCATGAGCAAGCAAGTTGGATGCACACCCACTTAGTTTTCATGTTGAGCTTTCATACACTTATAGCTCTTAGTGCATCCGTTGAATGGCAATCCCTACTCCTCGCATTGACATCAATTGATGGGCATCTCCATAGCCCGTTGATTAGCCTCGTCGATGTGAGACTATCTTCTTATTTTTTGACTTCTCTTATTTATCTCTACCACCACACTCTATTCCACCCATAGTGCTATATACATGGCTTGCGCTCATGTATTGCGTGGGAGTTGAAAAAGTTGAAGCGCGTTAAAAAGTATGAACCAATTGCTCGGCTTGTCATCGGGGTAGTTCATGATAAATACTTTGTGTTAAGAAGATGGAGCATGACAGGATTATATGATTTTGTAGGGATAACATTCTTTAGCATTTTTATTTTGAAAGACATGATTGTTTATTAGTATGCCTGAGTATTGATGTCTTTATATCAAATTATAGACTATTGCTTTGAATCATTTGGATCTTATTATTCATATCGTAAGAGAGATTACATGATGAAACATGATAGGTAGCATTCCACATCAAAAATTCTGTTTTTATCATTTACCTACTCGAGGATGAGCAAGAATTAAGCTTGGGGATGCTTGATACGTCTCCAACGTATCTATAATTTTTGATTATTCCATGCTATTATAGTATCAATATTGGATGTTTTATATGCAATTATATGCCATTATATATCACTTTTTGGGACTAACCTATTAACCCAGTGCCCAGTGCCAGTTGCTGTTTTCTGCTTGTTTTTGCCTTTTCAGAAAATCATTATCAAAAAGTGTCCAAACAAGAAAAAAACTTTGGATTAATTTTTTTCTGGACCAGAAGAGACCCAGGAAGCTTCGGGAGAAGACCAGAAGAGCCACGAGGAGGCGGCAAGTCTGGAGGGCGCGCCCAGGGGGGTAGGGCACGCCTCCCAGGCTTGTGAGCCCCTCATCGCACCTCTTGACCTAATTCCAACGCTATAAATTCCCAAATATTCCAAAACCAACACAGGGCCATAAGAGAAAACCTTTCCGCCGCCGCAAGCCTCTGTTCTTCCGCGATCCCATCTGGAGGCCTTTTCCGGTACTCTGCCGGAGGGGGAATCGAGCACGGAGGGCTTCTTCATCAACCTTGCTGCCCTTCCGATGATGTGTGAGTAGTTTACCACAGACCTACGGGTCCATAGCTAGTAGCTAGATGGCTTCTTCTCTCTCTTTGATCTTCAATACCATGTTCTCCTCGATGTTCTTGGAGTTCTATCCGATGTAATCTTCTTTTGCGGTGTGTTTGTTGGGATTCGATGAATTGTGAGTTCATGATCAGATTATTCATGAGAAATATTTGAGTCTTCTCTGAACTCTTTTATGCATGATTATTATAGCTTTGCATTTCTCTCCGATCTATCGATTTGGTTTGGCCTACTAGATTGATTTGTCTTGCAATGGGAGAGGTGCTTTGTGATGGGTTCAATCTTGCGGTGCTCAATCCCAATGACAGAAGGGGACATGACACATATTTGTATTGTTGCCATTAAGGATAAAAAGATGGGGTTTAATCATATTGCTTGAGTTTACTTTGTCTACATCATGTCATCTTGCTTAAGGCGTTACTCTGTTTCATACCTAATACCCTACATGCATGCTGGATAGCGGTCAATGTGTGGAGTAATAGTAGTAGATGCAGGCAGGAGTCGGCCTACTTGTCTTAGACGTGATGCCTATATACATGATCATTGCCATGAATCCATCATAATTATTTGCTTTTCTATCAATTGCCCAACAGTAATTTGTCTACCCACCGTATGCTATGTGTTCGAGAGAGAAGCCTCTAGTGAAAACTATGGGCCCCGGGTCTACTTTATCATATATAAAAAAACCTAAAAATACCTTGCTGCAATTTATTTACTTTTATTTTAATTAGTATTTTAGTTTATCTATTTATCTCCATAAGATTTAATCCTTGCAAATAACCGCTAAGAGGATTAACAACCCTCTTATTTGCGTTGGGTGCAAGTGTTTGCTTTTGTGTGTGAAGGTGCGCTTAACGGAATTTTGCTTGGTTCTCCTACTGGATTGATAACCTTGGTTCTTAACTGAGGGAAATACTTATCTCTACTGTACTGCATCATCCTCTCCTCTTTGGGGAAATACCAACGCAGACTACAAGTAGCACACACCTGGATCCGATGCCGAGCTCGCCGCATATATTCGGCTAGGACGGCCATGTCTTCGGGAATGTACTCCACTTCAGGCCATAATGCCTTGAAAACTTCCTTCATGGATTTACGTGCACTTTCGTGCACCTCGGCCAGCCGGGTCGCCATGTCTTCGGGAACAGAACCTCGGTCATCAAGGGGTCGGCTGGACAGCGAAGCTGGCAAAAAGCATGTATTAGTCTGCTAAACATCCCGACTAAAACCCTCACACTCAAGTAATGATTCTTGAAATAAAAAACTTACCAAAAATCGTCTCATCGATTCGACGATTCTTGGCTTCGGCGGCAGCCAGTTGAGCTTTTAAGCTCTTGATCTCGTCCTCCTGTCGGGCGTTTTCAGCCCTTAGCGCATTAACGCCATCCACCCTTTGAGTCACCACATGTTGATTGGCCTGGCGTTGTGACTCTGTGATACGTCTCCAATGTATCTATAATTTTTTATTGTTCCATGCTGTTATATTATCAATCTTGGATCTTTTTATATACATTTACAACAATTATATATCATTTTTTGGGACTAACCTATTAACTTAGTGCCTAGTGCCAGTTGCTGCTTTCTGCCTGTTTTTGGTTTTACAAAATATCAATACCAAACGAAGTCCAAATGCCACGAAACTTTTTGGAGATTTTTTTCTGGACATAACAAACACTAGAAGCTTCGGGAGAAGGCCAGAAGCCCCAGGAGGTGGCCACGAGCCACCAGGGCGCGCCTGGGGGGGCACACCCTGGTGCCTCGTGGGCCCACCTCTGACTCTTTTGACCTAATTCCACCACTATAAATTCCCAAAAATCGGGAAACCATCAGGGGAGTCCACGAAATACTTTTTCCGCCGCCGCAAGTTTCTGTTCTCGAGAGATCCCATCTGAAGGCCTTTTCCGGTACTCCGTCGGAGGGGGAATCAATCACGGAGGGGCTCTACATCAACCTTGCTGCCCTTTCGATGATGCGTGAGTAGTTTACCATAGACCTTCGGGTCCATAGTTACTAGCTAGATGGCTTCTTCTCTCTTTTTGATCTTCAATACAATGTTCTCCTCGATGTTCTTGGAGTTCTATCCGATGTAATCACTTTTTGCGGTGTGTTTGTTGGGATCCGACGAATTGTGAGTTTATGATCAGATTATCCATGAATATTATTTGAGTCTTCTCTGATCTCTTTTATGCATAATTATTATAGCTTCATATTTCTTCTCCGATCTATTGATTTGGTTTGGCCAACTAGATTGATTTATCTTGCCATGGGAAGAGGTGCTTTGTAATGGGTTCGATCTTGCGGTGCTCAATCCCAGTGACAGAAAGGGACATGACACGTATGTATCATTGCTATTAAGGGTAAAAAGATGGGATTTATTCATGCGTGAGTTTACTTTGTCTACATCATGTCATCTTGCTTAAGGCGTTACTCCGTTCTTTATGGACTTAATACACTAGATGCATGTTGGATAGCGGTCGATGTGTGGAGTAATAGTAGTAGATGCAGGCAGGAGTCGGTCTACTTGTCTCGAACGTGATGCCTATATACATGATCATTGCCTTGGATATAGTCATGATTATTTGCTTTTCTATCAATTGCCCAACAGTAATTTATCTACCCACCGTATGCTATTTTCTTGAGAGAAGCCTCTAGTAAAAATTATGGCCCCCGGGTCTATCTAAATCATATATTAAAAACCCTAAAAATACTTTGCTGCACTTTTTATTTATTTATTTTATTTTTTATTTTTGTTTCAATCTATCTATCTATCTATCACATACAATTTAATCTTGCAACTTACCGCCGAGGGATTGACAACCCCTCGTTTGCGTTGGTTGCAAGGATTTGTTGTTTGTGTGCAGGTACTGCTAACGAGGTGTTGTGTGATTCTCCTACTGGATTGATAACCTTGGTTTCATAACTGAGGGAAATATTTACCTCTACTGTGCTGCATCATCCCTTCCTCTTCGGGGAAAATACCAACGCAAGCTACAAGTAGCAGGAAGAATTTCTGGCGCCGTTGCCGAGGAGACATCATCAACATCTATCAAGTACCTTTGCATAAACTCTCATCTCCTTGTATTTATTTTATTTGCCTCTCATTTTCATCTCCCCAACTTCTAAAAAGTTTTTACAAAAATACAAAAATATTTTCCGTTTGCCTTTTTCTTGTTTGCTTGTTTGCTTGCTTGTTATCTTGTTTGCGTAGCCACGATGTCTCAAGAAAATACAAAATTGTGTGATTTTTCCAATACTAATAATAATGATTTTATTAGTACTCCAATTGCTCCTCCCGCCGCTAGTGCGGAGACTTGTGATATTAATGCCGCTTTGCTAAATCTTGTTATGAAAGAACAATTTTCTGGTAGTCCTAATGAAGATGCTGCATCCCATCTAAACACTTTCGTAGAATTGTGTGATATGCAAAAGAAAAAAGATGTGGATAATGATATTGTGAAATTAAAATTATTCCCATTCTCATTGCGGGATCATGCAAAAATTTGGTTTTCATCTTTACCACGAAATAGTATCGATTCTTGGGATAGGTGTAAAGATGCTTTTATTACTAAGTATTTTCCTCCCGCGAAAATTATTTCACTTAGAAATCAAATTATGAATTTTAAGCAACTTGATCATGAACATGTTGCCCAATCTTGGGAAAGGATGAAATTAATGATAAGAAATTTCCCTACTCATGGTTTAAATTTATGGATGATCATACAAAAATTTTATGCGGGATTAAATTTTGTCTCTAGAAATCATTTAGATTCCGCCGCGGGTGGTAATTTTATGGAAATTACTTTGGGAGAAGCTACTAAATTTCTTGATAATATTATGGCAAATTATTCACAATGGCATACTGAAAGAGTTCCTACTAGTAAAAAAGTGAATTTTGTTGAAGAAATTAATACTTTGAGTGATAAAGTTGATGCGCTTATGAAATTGGTTGCTAGCAAAAATACTACTATTGATCCTAATGATGTGCCTCTATCCACTTTGATTGAGCAAAATAATGATCCCGTAGATGTGAATTTTGTCTCGCGAAACAATTTTAATAATAATGCTTATAGAGGTAATTTCAATGCTAGACTGTTTCCTGGAAATTCTTCTAATAGTTATGGAAATTCCTATGGTAATCCTTATAATAATAGTAATAATAATAATAGGATGCCCTCTGATCTTGAAAGTAATATTAAATAATTTATTAATGCTCAAAAAGTTTTCAACACAACGATAGAAGAAAAATCGAGTAAAATTGATGATATGTCTAGGAGCATTGATAGAATTATTCATAATGTGGAAAATCTTAAGACTAAAATTTTGCCACCCAAAATTGATATTAATGAATCAATTAAAGCTTTATATGTCTCCATGGATGAGAGTAAGAAAAGAACCGCCATGCTAAAAGCTAAACGAGAATTTTTAGAAAAAGCGATTCCTCCCGGTTTCTATCGTAGTAATGATGAGGATATTAAAATGATTGGTGTTTCATCTATTGATTCTTTCTTTAGCAAAATTAAACTTGATGAAAAGGGGACTGAAGAAGAGTCAACTTTAGCTAAAGAGCGTCCCCATAATTCGGAGGGTGAAAATCTTGATAAGAAAATTGCTAAAAGTGGGTTTGGAGAGGTAAAAACTTTAAATAGCGATGTGCCCACTCTCGTGGATTACAAAGATTTTAATTATGATAATTGTTCTTCGATTGAATGCATTTATTTGTTACAATCCATGTTAAATTCACCCAACGCTTATGAGCAAAATAAGGCTTTTACTAAACACATCGTAGAAGCAATGACGAAAGCGTTAGAAGAAAAGCTAGAACTAGAAATTTCAATTCCTAGAAAATTATATGATGAATGGAACCCACCATTAAAGTTAAAATTAAAAATTATGAGTGTAATGCTTTATGTGATTTAGGAGCTAGCGTTTCCACGATTCCAAAATCTCTATGAGATGTGCTAGGTTTTACCAATATAGATGAATGTTCTCTTAATTTGCATCTTGCAGATTCTACTATTAAAAAGCCTTTGGGTAGAATTAATGATTTTCTTATTCTTGCAAATAGGAACTCTGTGCCCGTTGATTTTATTGTACTTGACATTGAATGCAATTCTTCTTGCCCCATAATACTTGGTAGACCGTTCTTACGAACCATAGGTGCTGTTATTGACATGAAAGAAGAGAATATAAAATTTCAGTTTCCATTAAAAAAGGGTATGGAACATTTCCATAGGAAAAGAATTAAAGCACCATATAAATCCATTATGAGGGCCACTTATGGAATCAACTTGAAAGATGACAATACTTGAAACTATGCATTATGCCTAGCTAGGGGCATAAAACAATAGCGCTTGTTGGGAGGCAACCCAATGAATAAAATAAGTTTTTACCTTTTGTTTCTATTATTGTGTGTTTTCACAATTATTCTACTGTTATGATTGTGTTTTTGTGTTTTTAATTAGTGTTTGTGCCAAGTAAAGCCTTTAGGATGATTTGGAAGATAGTATAATTGATGCTGTTTGGAAAACAGAAAGTTTTGTGTCCAGTGCTGGAATTTTGGTTCTGTACTGGAGCATCAAAAAAATCTGAAATTTTTACACAATATTGGTATATGCATTTTACACGTTATCCTAATTTTTCAAAAAAATTGGAGTTACAGAAGTATGGCTTTTAAATGGATTGCTACAGACTGTTCTGTTTTTGACAGATTCTGTTTTTGATGCACTATTTGCTTGTTTTGATGAAACTATGGATTGTATCAGGGGGGTATAAGCAATGGAGAAGTTAGAATACAGTAGGTATAATGCAAAAATAAAATATGAATGGGTTTTCAACAGTACTTAAAGTAGTGATTTGTTTTGTTATACTAACGGATCTCATGAAGGTTTTGTTGAGTTTTGTGTGATTGAAGTTTTCAAGTTTTGGGTGAGATCACGATGGATGAAGGAATAACGAGTGGCAAGAGCCTAAGCTTGGGGATGCCCGAGGCACCCCAAGGTAATATTCAAGGAAGACTCAAGCGTCTAAGCTTGGGGATGCCTCGGAAAGCATCCCCTCTTTCTTCTACCAACCATCGGTAATTTTACTCGGAGCTATATTTTTATTCATCACATGATATGTGTTTTGCTTGGAGCATCGTGTATTATATGAGTCTTTGGTTTGTTTGCTTTTTAGTTTGTCACAATCATCCTTGCTGAACACACCTACTTTGAGAGAGCCACACGTTCATCATAATTTGTTAGAATACTCTATGTGCTTCACTTAATTTTTTTGAGCTAGGCAGTTGCTCTAGTGCTTCACTTAAATCTTTTTGAGCACAGTGGTGGCTATATTTTTAAGAAATGAACTCTCATGCTTCACTTATATTATTTTGAGAGTTGACATGATTAAAATTTTGAAGAAATAAACTCTCATGCTTCACTTATATTATTTTGAGAGTTGATAAGATTGAAATTTTGAAGAGATATTTGCACTCTCATGCTTCACTTATATCTTTTTGAGAGTTGATGATAGTAATGGTAATTTGCACAAGATATGAATTTGGTCCCAAAGTGATGAATATTCAAGAGGGATATAATAAAACATTTCATATAGATCATTGGATATGATAAGTGTGATTCCTTGCAATAGTTTTGCGATATGGAGATGATGATATGTGAGTCATGTTAGTGAGTAATTGTGATTTAGTAAGAATATTAGTGTTAAGGTTTGTGATTCCCTATGCATGCACATCAAGTCAATAGTTATGCAAAGAAATTATATCCTACTTATCGTGCATTATTTGGTGTTAGTTATGTTCAATGCATGTTTATGACCGTTTTCGTTTTTTGGTTGGTTGCTTCTCAATCTATTTGCTAGCCTTCATTTGTACTAAGCGGAAATACTGCTTGTGCATCCAAACTCCTTAAACCCAAGTTGTGCCAAATGAGTTCACCATATCTACCTATATGCGGTATTCCCATGCCGTTCCAAGTAAATTTGCGTGTGCCAACTCTAATTTTCAAAATAATTTTTCCCGTTTTGTGTGCCCGTACTGCTCATGAAGCGGCAGGGGGTGGCCAATATTTTCCATGCTAGGTGTGTTATTCTCACGATGAGTGTTTATTCACTTGTCATTGCACGAGAGAGTGGCTGGTAATAGGGATGCCCAGTCCCTCAATGAAATCAAAATTAATAAAAACAAAATTCCTTGGAAAGTGTTGGTATGGAGGGCACCCGTGGATACGGCTAGCCATGGATGGTGAAAGAATGGTGGAAAGGAAATAAACTTTACTTTCTATTTGGGAACCACCTATGATGTGTCTAGCATGGAAGATATTGGGAATTCTCGGTCGTTTTCGTTGACAGGAAAAGCATGCCTCTCAAAATATTTTTATCTCTCTAATTTAAGCTTTGAGCTCTGGCACATTAGCAAATCTCTGCTTCCCTCTGTGAAGGGCCTATCTATTTACTTTTATGCAATTTTTATTTTTATTTGAGTCTCCATCTTCTCTTATAAAGCACCAACTAGAGAGCACTATTGTCATACTTGTGCATTGGATGTAGCTAATATGGAGTGTGTTTCATGAATGGATCAATGATTGAGCATAATGGGCTAGGGATAACTTTCTTTAGCGTTGATATTTTGAAAAGCATGGTTGCTTGTTAGTATGCTTGAGTATTTATATCTTCATGTCAAACTATAGACTATTGCTTTGAATCATTCAAGTCCATATGTCCATGCTATAAAAGAAAAGAATATGATGAATATGATAGGCAGCATTCCACATCAAAAATTCTGTTTTTATCATTTACCTACTCGAGGACGAGCAGGAATTAAGCTTGGGGATGCTGATACGTCTCCAACGTATCTATAATTTTTGATTGTTCCATGTTGTTATATTATCAATCTTGGATGTTTTTATATACATTTACAGCAATTATATATCATTTTTTGGGACTAACCTATTAACTTAGTGCCCAGTGCCAGTTGTTGTTTTCTGCTGTTTTTGGTTTTACAGAATATCAATACCAAACGAAGTCCAAATGCCACAAAACTTTTTCGAGATTTTTTTCTGGACATAACAAACACTAGAAGTTTCGGGAGAAGGCCAGAAGCCCCAGGAGGTGGCCACAAGCCACCAGGGCGCACCTGGGGGGCGCGCCCTGGTGCCTCGTGGGCCCACCTCTGACTCTTTTGACCTAATTCCACCACTATAAATTCCCAAAAAATCGGGAAACCATCAGGGGCGTCCACGAAATACTTTTTCCGCTGCCGCAAGTTTCTGTTCTCGAGAGATCCCATCAGGAGGCCTTTTCCGGTACTCCGCCGGAGGGGGAATAGATCACGGAGGGGCTCTACATCAACCTTGCTGCCCTTCCGATGATGCGTGAGTAGTTTACCATAGACCTTCGGGTCCATAGTTAGTAGCTAGATGGCTTCTTCTCTCTTTTTGATCTTCAATACAATGTTCTCCTCGATGTTCTTGGAGTTCTATCCGATGTAATCACTTTTTGTGGTGTGTTTGTTGGGATCCGATGAATTGTGAGTTTATGATCAGATTATCCATGAATATTATTTGAGTCTTCTCTGATCTCTTTTATGCATGATTATTATAGCTTCGTATATCTTCTCCGATCTATTGACTTGGTTTGGCCAACTAGATTGATTTATCTTGCCATGGGAAGAGGTGCTTTGTAATGGGTTCGATCTTGCGGTGCTCAATCCCAGTGACAGAAAGGGACATGACACGTATGTATCGTTGCTATTAAGGGTAAAAAGATGGGGTTTATTCATGCATGAGTTTACTTTGTCTACATCATGTCATCTTGCTTAAGGCGTTACTCCGTTCTTTATGGACTTAATACACTAGATGCATGCTGGATAGCGGTCAATGTGTGGAGTAATAGTAGTAGATGCAGGCAGGAGTCGGTCTACTTGTCTCGGACGTGATGCCTATATACATGATCATTGCCTTGGATATAGTCATGATTATTTGCTTTTCTATCAATTGCCCAACAGTAATTTATCTACCCACCGTATGCTATTTTCTTGAGAGAAGTCTCTAGTGAAAACTATGGCCCCCGGGTCTATCTAAATCATATATTAAAAACCCTTAAAATACTTTGCTACACTTTTTCTTTATTTATTTTATTTTGTATTTTTGTTTCAATCTATCTATCTATCACATACAATTTAATCTTGCGACTTACCGCCGAGGGATTGACAACTCCTCATTTGTGTTGGGTGCAAGGATTTGTTGTTTGTGTGCAGGTACTGCTAACAAGGTGTTGCGTGATTCTCCTACTGGATTGATAACCTTGGTTTCATAACTGAGGGAAATACTTACCTCTACTGTGTTGCATCATCCCTTCCTCTTCGGGGAAAATACCAACGCAAGCTACAAGTAGCACTCCAAAGCAAATCTTCACGGGCCTGCTTGAGATCTCTTTCAAGATGACCTAGGGCTTCCGCTGCTACATCGGATCACACTGTCAGGAGACCTCGATATTTAAGATTACTATATACAAGACAAAGCACTTAACGTGCGCCTCTCGAGTGAACTTTTTCACCTGTTCCACCTCGGTCAAGGCAGTCTCCAACCTCCCCTTTTCCTGGGAAAGGGCCTCGGCTAGCTGATTATTCCTCGCCCGTGCACTCTATAAAAAAACAACCTCTTCAGGTTGAAATCAAGCCTCGCTACGGGCATTGTTGCCCATATCAAGCCTTAGGGGCTACTACCATGGTGGGCAGTATGGACAAACAGAGATATAAGAAATCTTCGAGATAAAATGAGCTCGGGTTGGACCTTACCCGCAACCTTTGCGACAAAACATCTAAGGATTGATCAAATACCGCGCGGGTCGCCCCGAGGTATCCGTCGACCGAGCTGAGAGCATTGAACTCCCGATCCGAGAATGCTAGACTCCTCAGGGAGGTCTTTCGCCGCCGATAATTCACAGCACATTGGATCTCGGAAGGAGTAGCTGAGCTGGTCTCTGAGTACTCGGGCTGGGGAACTTCTGAAGTAGCTCCCGAAGAAGGACGTGCTTCGGCTTCCCTGTTTGAAGCCGCCGTCCCCTCGGCCCTCGCACTCACTGCCATGGAGGAAGGAAAAGTCTGCCTGCGAATGATGAAAGGGGTCAGAACCCGAGATAGCATTTTCTACAAACATACAGTAATCGGAGGAGCACTTTCGCTTGCCTCCATGACCTCGGCCTGTGCTTCTTTCGCTTCTTGCGGGCGGTTCCCTTGAGGAGCCGTCTCTCCGCGTGAACGTTTCGAACACCGTCCCTTCGAAGGAGAAGTCAGGCGACCAGGGGCTTGGGGACGAGGGGCTCGCTTTCGAGTAGAGGAAGAGGGCGTTACCGATGAAGCTGGCCTCGTCCCCGGCGCGTCCGGGGTAACGGCTACCTTGGAGCTGTCAAGACACTCCATATAAAATTTCCTCCCCTCATAGATAAGGGCCAGATCCTCATCCTCATGAAAGAGGCGGTCTTCCGCTCGTTGGTGTGTTTCTGGCTCGGGCGCCGGGCTGTTTAGAGCCTCCACCCGACGTCTCCATCTCTGATCGAAACTAATAAAAAGGTCGGTCAAATAGATTGGCTACTAAAAAACAACTCGGGTAGGCGAAATAAAGTGGGAGGACTCACTATGTCGGCCAGATTGTAGTAGGACAGCCCGTCCCGGAATTGACGTCGGGAAAAGTCCTCCACCGTTCCTTGGTAGATACCGGCCATCACTGTCCCGAAGGCCGCTTGATCAAAGAAACTTTGCCGAATTGATCGAGAACAGTCTTCGGTTCCATTGTATGTGCACAACGGGTGAGGGCGCAGCCGGAGTGGTTGGACTCTTCGGTCTATCGCCGTGGCCATTACGTCTATTATGGTAAGGCATGTCCTTACCAGTTGCTTCACCTTGGCGGCTAGCTCGGTCACCTCAGCACCATCTTCTGGGACCATACCCTGTGGCCTCCAGCTATATCGCCTCTTCAGGGGCTCCGAAGAGAAAGGGGGAAGCCCTAGCCGAACTGGGTCTGGGAGGGGGGCGTCATCTATATAGAACCACTCTGTTGGCCAGACGTCAGTGTCCTCCCGAGGTGTGCCTGGCGGGTATTTTGTCCCCTCGATTCGACAGACTTCGGCCGCTCCAACCTCGTAAAGCCTTTTGGAGGAGGAATAGGGCACCACACAGAAATACCTCCTCCAGAGTCCGAAGTGCGCTTCACACCCTAGATGCATCTCGCATAGGGCGACGTACCCCGCAATGTGCAAACTCGAGTTGGGGGTAAGGTGGTGGAGCTGTAGCCCATAAAACTCTAGCAGGCCTCGGAGGAAAGGGTGGATTGGAAAACCTAGACCGCGTAGCAGGAAGGAAACAAAGCATACCCATTCATCCTTTTGAGGGGAAGGGAAATTCTCCGCGTGTACCTGCCCGTTGATGGATGTTAAACCCGAGCGGGTCGCTGTCAGATCTGAATCTGGCAGGTACCCTTGTCTGGCCAGGCGCTCCAGCTGGAGGCGCGAGACGACGCAACTGCCCCAATCACCCTTGATAGGGCCATGAGGGCGCCTCAAAGAACCTGCGTCGCTTGCCATGGGAAACCCTCAAGGTTGGACTTGGGAGGAAGGGGAGCGTTCGTGCAGTTTGCTTGGAAGGAGGATTGGGGGTTTGTGATAAATCCGCACGCCTGACTCGTGGATAAAAAGGGGGGGACCGACGCTTCGACGTTTCGCCATAAGTTGACCCGCTTCCCCATAAGACACGATTCCCAAAGATCAAAAAGCTGAGGCCAAGCGTGGTGGGGCCGGGCCCACTCGGCGGGATTATCAATCTTTCTGAGGTCTGCTTGAAGTTATGCTGAGGAGATCATGCATGGAACTTGCCTGCCGAGCCAAAGACTCCGGAACCGAAATCCAAGAGTATCGTCCTCGGCGTCGGAGACCAGTTCAGGGGCTACTGACGGTGTCCTAGACTAGGGGGTACTAACCTAGTCGGCTCATATTCCTCAGGCCGGACGAGTGGGCTCTCATTCTTGTCAAGATGGACTCCGGAAGATACACGCAGGAGAAGAGGTCAAGACTGCATCTACCGAAGACTTGGCGCGTACTCCAAGACTCCTTCTGCCGCCTCCTCGCCTGGATACCGACCCTGTAACCCTAGATACCTTATTCGGCGTGTATATAAGCTGAAGGGTTTAGCCCTTAGGGGGGATCTCAACACAATCTCATTCACCTAGCCTTAGGACTAGATCATACGATCTCGAGGTAGATCAACTCTGTACTTGATACTTCCCCATCAATATAAATGAGAGCAGGACGTAGGGTTTTACCTCCATCAAGAGGGCCTGAACCTGGGTAAACATCATCTCCGTGTTCCTCTTACCATCTGTCCGAGATCCACAGCTCGGGACCCCCTACCCCGAGGTCTGCCGGTTTTCACACCGACACTACCTAACATGTTTCATCATGTAATCTCTCTTACGGTATGAATAATAAGATCCGAATGATTCAAAGCAATAGTCTATAGTTTGACATAAAGACATCAATACTCAGGCATACTAATAAACAATCATGTCTTTCAAAATAAAAATGCTAAAGAAAGTTATCCCTACAAAATCATATAATCCTGTCATGCTCCATCTTCTTAACACAAAGTATTTATCATGCAGTACCCCAATGACAAGCCGAGCAATTGGTTCATACTTTTTGACGCGCTTCAGCTTTTTCAACCCCCACACAATACATGAGCGCAAGCCACGGATATAGCACTATGGGTGGAATATAATATGGTGGTAGAGATTAATAAGGGGAAGTCAAAAATAAGAAGATAGTCTCACATCAACGCAGCTAATCAACGGGCTATGGAGATGCCCATCAATTGATGTCAATGCGAGGAGTAGGGATTGCCATGCAACGGATGCACTAAGAGCTATAAGTGTATGAAAGCTCAACATGAAAACTAAGTGGGTGTGCATCCAACTTGCTTGCTCATGAATACCTCGGGCATTTGAGGAAGCCCATCATCGGAATATACAAGCCAAGTTCTATAATGAAAAATTCCCACTAGTGTATGAAAGTGACAAAATAGGAGACTCTCTATATAAAAAGCATGGTGCTACTTTCAAGCACAAGTATGGAAAAGGATAGTAACACTACCCCTTCTCTCTTTTTCTCTCATTTTATTATATATTTTTTCTTTTTTTTTCTTTTTTTCCCTTTTTTCGTGGGCTCTTTTTGGCCTCTTTTTTTTTCTTTTTTTTCCTCACTGGGACAATGCTCTAATAATGATGATCATCATACTTCTATTTACTTACAACTCAAAAGAAAATTACAACTCGAAACTAGAACAAAAATATGACTCTATATGAATGCCTCTGGCGGTTTACCAGGATGTGCAATGATACTAGCGTAACATGTATAAAAATGATGAACGGTGGCTGAGCCACAAATACTATGTCAGCTATATGATCATGCAAAGCAATATGACAATGATGATGTGTGTCATAAAAACGGAACGGTGGAAATTCCATGGCAATATATCTCGGATTGACTATGGAAATGCCATGATAGGTGCTACTTGTAGACTGCGTTGGTATTTCCCCTAAGAGGAGAGGGTGATGCAGTATAGTAGAGATAAGTATTTCCCTCAGTTAAGAACCAAGGTTATCAATCCAGTAGGAGAACCAAGCAAAGTCCCATTAGACGCACCTGCACACACAAAAGCAAACACTTCCACCCAACGTAAATAAGAGGGTTGTCAATCCTCTTAGCGGTTATTTGCAAGGATTAATTCTGATAGTGATAGATAGATAAACTAAAATACTAAATAAAATAAAAGTAAATAAATTGCAGCAAGGTATTTTTGATTTTAATATATGATAAAAGTAGACCCGGGGCCATAGTTTCCACTAGAGGCTTCTCTCTCGAACACATAGCATACGGTGGGTAAACAAATTACTGTTGGGCAATTGATAGAAAAGCAAATAATTATGACGGATTCATGGCAATGATCATGTATATAGGCATCACGTCCGAGATATCGATGTGCTTCACAGAGTTAGCCTTGGGGGGTGAGGAGGAGGAAGCACATGGCGGCCGAAGCAATTGAAGAAGAGATACAAAAATGTTTTCGGACACCTAGGACATAACAGACAATTAACATAATCAAGGCACCCAATTTATGCCAGTATGGGACCTTGTCTTAAATTGAACACAACACGCACAAATTAAGGTTTGGTCATTAGGACCACAGAGGAAGGAATCCGCGCCACGGCTATGCCCAGGCGAGCAACCTCACCAAGGACTGCATCTAAGTACTAATACTCGTTCATCATTTATATATAATTTTAGTGCAAAGTATGTATATACTCCTCGTCTGTGCATGCAGTATATGCCCGTTTCTGATCCGTTATCATACCATGTTCAGATTCGAAATAATCTGGTATTCGAATCCGCATCCGTGCCGCATTGGTCCCACTCATGATTCCGAAAAGAACAATATTCCACATTGGTCCCACTTACGATTCCGAAAAGAACAATGGAATATTTTCTTGAAAAGAAGAACAATGGAATGTGGTGTTGTATGAGCACTATCCGTTCGGATACAATCCAATTTCACCCCTAATTGCATTATATCGCTGTAACACATTTCGCATGGAGCAACATTTCCTTCCGGACACCTTGAAAATATTTGACGAAATGTCTACCGGACGCACCTCATGAAGCCAACCCGAACCCTCGAATTTGGTCGTCTCTACGAAAATGCAGCCTAAACATAAACAAATTTGCTATTCCTACCCATAACTTTTACGAAAACTTCACGTACCATTAGAGAGGCACTAACGGTTATGAGAAAAAACAGAGAATAACCGTCATCGCCTTGAACTAGTGCGCAGGATCTCTATTATTAAAGGGGGGTCTGCCATCGTCGTCGTGATGGTTCGACCAACATCCCCCTCCCCGCTGTCGCCGGAAAAATAGCCACGATCAAAACCACCCACGATGGAAAAAAAAAGAGCTGGGTGAACTCAACTCCCCGCACGCGCATCCTCCTTCTGGCGCTTCCCTCCTGCCAATGAAAACCACCGTCTCTCAGTATTTCCACATCGTCGCCAGCGTCGCGCTGCACCTCACAACTCCCCGGCGCCCTCCGCTGCTCCAAGGACGGAGCCCCCACAGCCATCTCCCGTCGTCGTCTCCTCCTTAGCACCCGAGAAGGAGGGCGACCGTGATGGCTCCTCTCGCCGCAGCGCCGCAGAACCTCGGCCCACTCCGAAATAACGCCCCGTCGAGATCGGACGACGCGGGGCAGGCACAACAGCCCCCGGGCGGACAGCCGGAGAATATAGGCTTCGCCATGAAGATCAGCATGGAGGACATCGTCGCCATCCGTTGCCTCCACTGCTCCCCGTTCTACCCGGCCATCGACGTCTTCAGCATTCCCTTCTTTGGCTGCTTCCAACACAAGATCGACCTCACGCTGCACGCCGCGCTCCCGTCGCCAGGGTTCTTCCCGCTGCACCCGCAGCATGACGGGACCGGGGACCCGCAACGTGGGTCGCGTATCCATGGTGCCTGGGCTCTTGCACTGGCACTGTCACCTCGCCAACGCATGCCCTCCCCGCAACCGGCGCCGACTACGCAGTAGTCGTCCACGCCCACATCGGCGCCATCATCACTCGCTCCCGGGCTCATGTGCAAGCAGGATTTCGCGATTGACTTCAGGCGATGACGATGGCGATGGCTCGGGAGGCCGGCACCGGCGAGGGCGGCAGGCGCGAGTTGAAGTTCCTGTACCGGAAGGCCGTGTACTCTTCCTCCGCGCCATCGTCCCTGCCGCCGTCGTCGAAGTTGAGCGCATAACTGAGCGGGTTGTACCTGAACTCCCCCGCGGCCGCCGCGCGTCACCTCCACCTGGTCCGGCCGCCGCCGCTGTGCGGCCTCTCCCCGGCGCTGCCCGGCGAGCCGAAGCAGCTACAGACGGTGGTCCGCCGCTTGTGGCGCAGCGAGGGCGGCGGCGAGTACGGTGACGAGGCCTCCACCGCGTCCATGGAGAGTCCTTGGTACCTTGTGCTTGCTTGAGCTGGCATAGAAGCTGAAGATGTGGCTGGCTCTGAGGTTGTGTGTCAGTGTGCTCTGCTGCTGGGTGTGGTATGGGTGGAGACGAAGGGGGACGGCCAGGCGTGACTGGGAGTACGGGCAGCACGGGCACGGCCACAGTCATATGGTCACAGGCTCGTAGCAGGCCGAGGTGGGTGATGCAAGCGGTAATGACCCATCCTTTCGTTCTTGTTGCTACTTGCGTTTTCCTTCTCTCTTTGTTTTCTCTTGGGTGACGAAACCCAAGAGGCAGCTTATACTATTAAGATCAAGACTGACAACTCTAATCTATCGATACTGCTACTAAAGCACTCCTACTATTCAGTGGAAGAGAAGACATCGATTTTGTTTGCATTCTTTTCGCTTGATCATTTGGATTATATAACACCATGTTTAAGTTGTTCTTTTGTTTTTGCAATTTCTTTCAGCTTTCTACTTGTGGCGGCGCTCTCCGGTTTGTCTCTATCTGTTTCTAGCTAGGATGCCACAACATGTTTGCTCAGTTTAGTCATCTGGTCGCAGCCACATTCTTGCAATCAGCACAAAATGCACTTAAACTTTGTTGGCAATTAATTAAGGGCAGGTAAAGCATGACGAACCTGTAAACTGTAAACATCTGCTGATTGGATATTATGTACTATGCACCAGAGATGCAAAACTGCTGCTGCAAGCAGGCAACACACACTGAAAATCAAAACTGTGTAATGATCAATGTAAACAATATGGTTTATGCAGAGTTCTGACCTAAGTTTTTTTTTTCTCAGTTCAGGAGACTTATCTACGGAATGAAGCAGCCCGCACAATAATCTTTCGGTGAAATTTTTCTGAGCAAATGCAAAAACAATCAACAAGACTGAAATACATCCAATGGGATCATCCAACATCCAATTCACAGAACATTTGACATAGAAAGGCATAGTGCATGTCTCTATGCATGTGTTAATTTCTTACTCCATAGCACAGAATTTTCCTGCCGTTTGTGCAGTTGAAGATGGGGGCAGCGATGGAGAAAGGGTACACATGGTGGCTGAGAGGGAGGGAACATAAAAAAAATGTCCACGTTTATAGCTATGTGGTAAAAACCTGAATATATGTTATGCTTTGATGCATTTGTCAAAACAGAATAAGTGATGCACATATACTTTGCTGCTCCGTGACAAATGGGGGAAGAATATGAAACCTTTATATTACTACAGGGATAAGGACGGAAAAGAAGACACACGGACAAAGGAGAACATAAAATCAGTTATTGGGTCTCAAGGGAGAAGATACACGAAGAAGTTGGTGTTTGTTAAATTGAGGTTGAAAATTTCATCTTAGCAACTAAGCACTACTAATTTATCTACCACAATTGGGTCCATGTTAACCACGAATAGCAAGAACGACATAATGATGTGGCTAAAAGACATGAGGGGGCGGCTAGGAGGACCTTAACGAGAAAGCAAGCGAGGGTGAGGCCGCGACGATTTGGGGTGGTGAGAGTGCTTCAATGTTACCGAGAAATAAGACATCGATGGTGGACGGTGCTATAGAAGACCGAGCAGGAGGGCGTGCAAGAGATGGCTAAAGAGGGAAAAATAAATGAGCTCATCATTGTTGCGCTCACCGTGATCAATAACAACATAAGAGAACTGATACAATATGACCCGTCATTAGCACCGGACGATAAGAGCAGAGGAGGTCGTAAGGACACTGTAAGGACACGCTCCAAGACGATATTTTTCATAACACAATCATAAGATGAGTTACAGGGATATTTGATATTAGTGTCTCTACATCTAAATTTATTGTTTCGTGACAACGCACGGGCATTCGACTAGTTTTAATAAAGCCAGTACGTAGGAATAGTAGCAAATGCTCAAACAAAAACTCCCTATCGGTTCGGTGGCACAGGTTTATTATCCTCGCCCATGCTTTTTCAAAACTCCCTATCGGTTCGGTGGCACAGGTTTATTATCCTCGCCCATGCTTTTTCGGACGACGTTGCACTCACGCCGTATCCGTAACCAGAACACGGCAGAGCCCACGTACAAAGGGTAGTGGCAACGGATAGCCCACGTAACGTGCAAGATCACCGAGCGCGTCGACCTGTTGGCCGACCCAACGATTTGTAGGCAGCCCCGCCCGTTGCCACGCCGAGCTAACCACAGCCGCATCCCTCCCTCCCCCGCCTCGCGTCGAGGCAGCCAGCAAAGAGCCCAGTTCCCCGCCGAGAGCTCCCTCAGTCCCTCCCCCCCAAAAATGCCCTCCGCCTCGCTCCTCCCCGCCACCTCCGCCGGGGCGCAGCTCTGCCCCTCCCTAGCGCCGCCCCGCGGCCGACGCCGATGCTGCCGCGTGACGGCCGCCTCCGCCCCCGCTCCGTCGCCTGCCGTCGGTCTCGGCCTCGGCCGCCGCGCCATCTCCCTTGCCGGTGTCGCCGCCTGGCTCGCCACCACCGCCGGCCGTAAGCATGCTACTACAATATTTCAACGGGCAGCTCGCGTGTGCGATGTGAGTGACCAATTTGCCGTCTCACGGATGTTGCAGGGGCAGAAGCCAGTCCGTTCGACAACTACGTCAAGAAGTACTAATCCCCTATCTCCATTTGGTTTGCGTTAACACCACCTTGTGGCTTCGTGCTGACCTTCAATCGCTGCTGCTAGGAAGAAGCTGGAGCCACTGGAGACGTACGTCCCGGCTGTGCTGCTGACCCAAGACCAGTTCAGGGATCTAGGTGAGGGTGATTTACAGTCGATAAATTTGGTACCCTAAGCACCGACATGATCGGCACACTGGCTGTCCTGATTGAACATGTGCAAGAAAGTTAGTCCAATTGCAAGTGCATGACTGTTTGAGCAACCATTAGCAGCTGGGTTCCTCATCTGCAATCGTCCAGAATCAGTGTGAAATGTACAGTTTTGTTCAAAATTCTTTTGCAGGTCTACCATACATTATTCAATTATTATGTGCTTCTTCCAATGGAAATGGTCCTTTGAAACAAGCAGCATACAATTGCTACGACTCAATTATCTTAGATTCTACCATTGTCAGATGGTTTTAACCTTTATATGCTTCATTACAGAGAAATCCTTGGAATTCGAGAAGCCAAGGTTTGATGAGAGTAGATCATTGCTTCGTTCTGGTCCAGCATCATCACTACGTATCAATATTCGAGCAGTAAGTCAATGAATTGGCAAACATTACTTTTTTTTTTTTTGCATTCATGTTTTATGACTAGCTAGCCCTTTTACTTCTCAAACTTCAAGTGCCCTAGGTTTTGAAATTATTCCCAGGCCATAGCATTTTAGAATATCCATATTTCATAACTATGATTCCTTTATGGGAAAGTAGTGGCTGCACCCACCTTCGGTGCACCCACGAAGTGAACAGTAAATTCAAAAAAATAGAAAAAAATCAAAAAATTCTAAAACTTCGTGGATGTGATTATGAGAAATTGTTTTAGGAGCTTGCAAAGTTTGGTCACCAAAAAACATCAAATGATCTCCATACAAAAGGAAATACAAATGATGCTCTGCACCCACATTACTGTTCACATGTTTTCAGCACAAACTTTTTTTTTTGTACAGAGCTCCTCGGATGTCATTTCGCCACCAAAATTTGCAAGCACCTAAAACATTTGGTCAAAATCACATCCACAAAGTTTCAGAATTTTTTGAAATGTTTTGCTAAGTTTTTGATCGTGGGTGCACCGGGGGTGCAATGTGCGTTCCTTTATTTCTAACTATGCGTACTGAAACTGTGTTGTAAACTTAATGCAGGTGGCACAATATGCTTCCGGTAATGGCCAAGGCAAAGCTGCCTCTGATGCTGTGGATGAATGCTTACGGTAAATGACGCCCTTTTTAGAAGTACTTGTTTGCCGAATGTATTGGAGCTTATGAGCTGTTATGCATGCTGTTTCCTAGAGCGTTGGAAGATCTCGACTCGCTGCTACTAAAGGCTTCACGGAAAGACTCGTCAGCATCTGTTGAAGTCATGAGGAGCAAAATCGCTGTAGCCCTTGGAGCACTAGACAAGTATTACCAAATGCAAAATCTCTATCCATCTTGAAATCAAAAGGAGTCATCACTCATACCTGTCTGTATTCATATCATTTCAGCCTCCTGCAAACCGTGCCATCAGCCGTTATGGATAAAGGAAAGGCGATTGCTGATGCATACAGGACCCCTTCAGATGGCTATTATGAAGAGGGAAATGGCGCAGAATTGGATCCCAGTCTGAAACAGCTCCAGGACATTCTTTAATGCTGAATCTTGCTAAGGTTAACACATCTTGTACTGTTAAATTCCGTCATTATGATAAAATTGCAGAGTGGAACTAAGAAGTTCGTAGCAGAACACTTAACTGTGGCTGCACTTCTAGAGTATATAGTAGTACTACTTTTCATTATAGTAAGTCTGCTGATTAATTATTATTTTTGCATGGGTCTGCTGATTAATTAATAGAGGTGTAGTTGTACATCAGAACACCGTTTTTCTAATGTTTTATACCTGACTGTGTGTACAAATTAAAGGGAAGTTTGAGCATAATCCTAATTTCGGAGAACTGTATAGCTAGGCTCCTAGTCTGAAACCTGAAACCATCACCCAAATATTGAAATGTACAGATGACACTGCACAACAGTGCACTAGTGATCTGCACTCGCTGTAACTTGAATTCTCAAATTCCAAGCATTTATTTGCAATGGACAATACATAAGTGGATCTCAGAAGAAGGTTCCATACTTGCATGCCATAGGGTTAACTAAAAACTCTTCTGATCATAACAGTTTTTTTTTTTGGGGGGGGGGGGGGGGGGGGGGGGGGTCATAACAGCAGATAATCGCACTGTTTGGCCAACAGATCAATCAAAGTAATAAACACGAAAAAAGCCTGTTAGAAGGGATAGAGAGGGATTGGTGGAATTGTTTTTTATTGCTTGAGCCTCGTGGACATATATATAGGAGTACATGGTTAGGAGCGCGGCGGCGGTGCTCGAAGTAGGCGATGAACCCGAGAGTGTGACGAAGACCGGCGCGGACGGTGGCGTTCCCGCGCCAGGGGAGGCGGCGCGGCGCATACCACGAAAAGTCGACGCGCGGTGACGGCGGAGGGGACCGCCGGTCGCGGCGCTACGGCCCGAAGGGGCGACGCAGCAGCGGCGGGTGGGCGGGTCGGGGCGACGGCGGGAAGACCTCGGAGCGGTTGCATGGACCGCGTGTCACGCTCGCTACGGCCCGATGGGGCGACGCAGCGGCAGCGAGAGGGTCGGTGCAGCCTCGGGGACGGCCTGGAGCGGACGGCCTCGGGGCGGCGGTTGACCGCGGGCCGCGGCACTACGGCCCGAAGGGGCGACGCAGCGGCAGCGCGCGGGATGGTGCAACCACGGGGACGGCCTCAGGGCGGCGGCGGGGACCACATGCCTCGGTGCTACGGCCCGAAGGGGCGACGCAGCGGCGGCGCGGATCGGTGCAGCCACAGGGAGATCCACTGGGCCACGGCGCTGACGAGGATACGTACCTAGGGTAGGGTAATAGGCCTGTCCTACATGCCCCACCTAAGGACACCTCATTGAAGACCAATAAGATGGCAAGAAGATTCCGACTGAACTGGCCAAAGGCATATAAGTCACTCGACGGATGTTCACTCGGAAGACCCCCCCTACACTCGGCAGCCAGCTCCCACTCGGAGGGGGCACCAATCACCAGGAGACTCCTCAAGGATGCCAACGGTCCGGCGTTACGCTCGCCTTAACTAGCATTTACTGTATACGTTACCAGTACCGTTCCCCCTTTATTACCTACAATTAAACCCCTTAATGCCAGACGTTATGAGGGGCAGCGCACTCTATATAAGCCACCCCTCCCCGCTGGTAGAAGGGTTCGCAACCTTTTGTAACACAACACACATATTTCACTCGACAGAGTAGAGAGCTCTCCAGAGCACTGAGACGTAGGGTTGTTATCACTTCCGAGTGAGGCCTGAACTCATACATCTGTGTGTACATCCTCGCCGTAGCTAGGACTCTGCCCTCTCCATTCGTACCCCTACCATCTACTGTCAGGCTTGTTCCCACGACAGTTGGCGCCCACCGTGGGGCAGGCGTCTAAGCGACTTCCGGCGAGGTTGCGTTTTTCATCTTCACCATGTTTTCCGGCGGCGATTTGTCCCTGGGCCGGGAGATCCGTCTCGGTGCGTTCGTCTTCAACGCCGACGACTCCGCATGGCTCCAGAAAGCCCCACTCGACGTTGAGGCTCTCCTCATCCACTTCAGCGCGAGTTCGTGCAGCGTTCTTCTCCGACAACCGTCGACTCCGTACATATCCTCGTGAAAGCTGCGATCTGGCAGAGGAAGTTTTCATGGCGGATTCTCTTCAGAGTGCACTCGACAGCGTCAGATGTTCCCTCCGGTCGACGACAACCTTCAGCGGATCAACGGCCATCGCCGGAGAAATTGGCCGCTGGAGTTTTGACCATTGCGCCATTCATACAAACAAAAGGATCAGGGAAGTATCCATTCGATCCAGTCTTTTTACAATAAATTGTCTAACGATAGGTTGATCTTTTCCTCCCGTAGGTTGATCGGTGGTTCTGCTCCCAGACGATGAAGCGACGGCTGTCCGCACGTCGTCGTCTCAAGCCTCGTCTGCGACGCCATCGCCGCGCCCCCGTGCGCGAACGTCGGCACCATCAGCCCGTCGTCTCGACTCCATCTACGACGCCGACACCGCACTTTCACGCACCGGCACCGACGCCGTTTGCTCGTCGTCGTCTCCAGCCTCGTTGCCATCATCGTACCCCACACACACGACCTGGAATGCCATGGTTGGGTCCATCGTGCCCGCCGGCGTCGTTGTGTCCGTCAATGTGCTGCTCCTCGCCTAAACACGCCCTCGACGACCGTGGCGTCGGCACTCGGCAGGGTCCACATCACGTTCTCCGAGCTGTTCTCCGGTGCCGCCGATGGTCCCGTCCCCGGCGAGTTCGGTGCCTTCCGGGCCCTCAAGATCGAGTCCGGGAAACCCCGCAGCGCTGCAATAAACTGCATGCAGTAAACGGCCGTGGGAAAAGGAAACTTCCATGCGGTTCATTCTTCCTTAATTAGCACTAATGCCCCTTGCATGCACGTATAGGTTTCACGTTTCAAACGCGGGCACACTCCTCAATTATTACCTGCGTGGGTCACCTCCTCGTCAATTAAGTGCGTGCAGGTACTAAATGCATTAAGCACAGGAAACGGAAGGAAGGACGTGTTGGCCTTCAACGCGGGTTAATTGGCCGCCTAATTAATCGGTTAATGGTGAGGAATGTCATGCAAAATACGCCAGATAACTAACATGCAGGCACCCAACAGCCCCGCGCGTCGTCACTCGGTGGGACGCATCGTCATCACACGGCAGTCCCGCGCGCCGTCACTCGGTTGAACGCGTCTACGTCCGAGTGACGCCCCGCACGTCGCCATCGGTCGGACACGTCCTCACCACTCGGCCGCCCTGCGCGTCGCCACTCGGTCGGACATGTCCTCACCACTCGTCCGCCCCGCGCGTCACCATCGGTCGGACACGTCCTCAACACTCGGCCGCCCCGCGCGCCGTTGCTCAGTTGGACACGTCCTCATCCTTCGGCTGCCCTGCGCGTCGCCGTCAGTAGGACAAGCTAAGTACTTTTTCATATTTCATCCACATACATTTTACATACGGACAACTAAACGTCCAGAATCATTCGGATGAATACTGTACACGGACAAGCAATGTGCAGGTTTCCTTGGACAACTAAACGTCCGGGCATTCGACACTCGGCAGCTCCGCGCATCGCCATTCAGTCGGAAGCTCCTTCGACACTCGGCAGCTCCGCGCATCGCCATTCAGTCGGACGCTCCTTCGACACTCGGCAGCTCCGCGCATCGCCATTCAGTCGGACGCTCCTTCGACACTCGGCAGCTCCGCGCATCGCCATTCAGTCGGACGCTCCCTCGACACTCGGCAGCTCCGCGCATCACCATTCAGTCGGACGCTCCTTCGACACTCGGCAGCTCCGTGCATCGCCATTCAGTCGGACGCTCCTTCTACACTCGGCAGCTCCGCGCATCGCCATTCAGTCGGACGCTCCTTCTACACTCGGCAGCTCCGCGCATCGCCATTCAGTCGGACGCTCCGTCGACACTCGGCAGGTCCGCGCATCGCCATTCAGTCGGACGCTCCTTCGTCACTCGATCGCTCCGCGCGCCATCATTCGACAGGACGCTCCTTCCTCACTCGGTCGCTCCGCGCACCATCGCTCAACTGGACGCTCCTTCGTCACTCGATCGCTCCGCGCGCCATCATTCGACAGGACGCTCTTTTCTCACTCGGCCGCTCCTGCGCCGTCAGACAGCTAAGTCATTCTTCACACACTGCATTCAACTAAATAGTTATTTTCGCATTACCGAGTGTTAAGTAAGTCGCACATAACGTTCGCTCGGAGGCCGCGCCACCGAGTGTACCTCTGCGCTCGGTTTCTTATTTTCATGTCGGAACACTACACTTCCGCTTCATTTGGGTCTGTACTCAAGCAAGTTCAGTCAGATCCTTCATTCTTTTATACTTTCGCTGGTTCTGGACCAGCAAACACCTGGCGCACCCAGTGGGTGTATATGGGTGTTATTTATGCAAATCATTTCAGCAAATTCAAATTACTCCGAGAGATTTTTATATTGGCCTGTGCTATTTTTCATACACAGGTTACAAGATCACTCGACTCGGCTGCTCTGTGCGCCGTCATTTGGTAGACTCCTCTTCGACGACAAGCTCGACTCAGCCGCCCAAATCATTACCTGGAGTCATCTTCAGGACTGCAAAAGGGTGAAAATGACGCTCCTCTACGGATACACTTGGACTTGGAGATGGCCTGTGCTGGTGTTCCCCCGGGATAATGAGTAGCCTCTCTCCGGAGAGTCAGTCCACGCGCTAGCCTTGCCACTCGGGTTTTCATGGCACGTCCACCACGGACCACTAGTCTATCTCCTCCGGGAGACATACGAGTGCCACCAAGTTTTTCCTCGGAGTCAACATTCCCCGATCAGTCGGGAAGCACGTCCACTCAGACAAATACCCCTTTCATGCAAAAGGGTGAGTCCGGCGCTCCTCTACGGATACACTTGGACTTGGAGATGGCCTGTGCTGGTGTTCCCCCGGGATAATGAGTGGCCTCTCTCCGGAGAGTCAGTCCATGCGCTAGCCTTGCCACTCGGGTTTTCATGGCACGTCCACCTCGGACCACAAGTCTATCTCCTCCGGGAGACACACGAGTGCCACCAAGTTTTTCCTCGCAGTGTCCAACATTTCTCTCCAGTCGGCAGTTTCAAGACCGAAGTTTTTTACCGTGCCGAGTGCACGAAGATTCACCAGCTTGATCCAGTTCCAGGATGAACTTATTTACGGTGCCAAGCGCAAGAAGATCCATCAGATTGGCTCAGCTCAAGATTACAGTTATTTACCGTGCCAAGCCCACGAAGATCCATTCCGAGTGGAGACATGATCCACACTCGAGGGGCTTAGCTGCGACTCCGCGTCGCCTAAGTCAAAAACTCCTCCGAGTGACGAGCGTCCCTCCACTCGGGGGCTTGACCGCGAATCCGCTTCGCCCAAGTAAAAAACCTCCTCCGAGTGACGAGCGTCCCTCCACTCGGGGGCTCGGCCGCGAATCCGCTTCGCCCAAGTAAAAAACCTCCTCCGAGTGACGAGCGTCCCTCCACTCGGGGGCTTGGCCGCGAATCCGCTTCGCCCAAGTAAAAAAACTCCTCCGAGTGACGAGCGTACCTCCACTCGGGGGCTTGCCCGCGAATCCGCTTCGCCCAAGTAAAAAAACTCCTCCGAGTGACGAGCGTACCTCCACTCGGGGGCTTGACCGCGAATCCGCTTCGCCCAAGTAAAAACCTCCTCCGAGTGACGAGCGTCCCTCCACTCGGGGGCTTGGCCGCGAATCCGCTTCGCCCAAGTAAAAAACCTCCTCCGAGTGACGAGCGTCCCTCCACTCGGGGGCTTGGCCGCGAATCCGCTTCGCCCAAGTAAAAAAACTCCTCCGAGTGACGAGCGTCCCTCCACTCGGGGGCTTGGCCGCGAATCCGCTTCGCCCAAGTAAAAAAAAACTCCTCCGAGTGACGAGCGTACCTCCACTCGGGGGCTTGACCGCGAATCCGCTTCGCCCAAGTAAAAACCTCCTCCGAGTGACGAGCGTCCCTCCACTCGGGGGCTTGGCCGCGAATCCGCTTCGCCCAAGTAAAAAACCTCCTCCGAGTGACGAGCGTCCCTCCACTCGGGGGCTTGGCCGCGAATCCGCTTCGCCCAAGTAAAAAAACTTCTCCGAGTGACGAGCGTCCCTCCACTCGGGGGCTTGGCCGCGAATCCGCTTCGCCCAAGTAAAAAACCTCCTCCGAGTGACGAGCGTCCCTCCACTCGGGGGCTTGGCAGCGAATCCGCTTCGCCCAAGTAAAAAACCTCCTCCGAGTGACGAGCGTCCCTCCACTCGGGGGCTTGGCCGCGAATCCGCTTCGCCCGAGTTAAAAACCACTCCGAGTAAAGACATCATCCACACTCGGGGACTTAGCCGCGGACCAGTCTTCGTCTAAGTTGAAAACTCTTCGAGAGTAATAAGCATTCATCTCACTCAGAAACCAAACAAACATAGCCCAGTGAAGGATTGAAGGCAAACATGCAAACATTTGTCTCTATCAGACCCCCGCCGACGCAAGCACTCGACGGCGGTCTCGGGGACTACACCCAGTGGGTGCACTCAGCGTGCCCCCACTGGACCTACAATCAAAACAAATCTAAGACCCTTGCCGATGACTCTGTGCATCGCCATTCAGTCGGACGCTCCTTCGACACTCGGCAGCTCCGCGCATCGCCATTCAGTCGGACGCTCCTTCGACACTCGGCAGCTCCGCGCATCGCCATTCAGTCGGACGCTCCCTCGACACCCGGCAGCTTCGCGCATCGCCATTCAGTCGGACGCTCCTTCGACACTCGGCAGCTCCGCGCATCGCCATTCAGTCGGACGCTCGCTCGACACCCGGCAGTTCCGCGCATCGCCATTCAGTCGGACCCTCCTTCGACACTCGGCAGGTCCGCGCATCGCCATTCAGTCGGACCCTCCTTCGACACTCGGCAGCTCCGCGCATCGCCATTCAGTCGGACGCTCCTTCGACACTCGGCAGCTCCGCGCATCGCCATTCAGTCGGACGCTCCTTCGACACTCGGCAGCTCCGCGCATCGCCATTCAGTCAGACGCTCCTTCGACACTCGGCAGCTCCGCGCATCGCCATTCAGTCGGATGCTCCCTCGACACTCGGCAGCTCCGCGCATCGCCATTCAGTCGGACGCTCCTTCGACACTCGGCAGCTCCGCGCATCGCCATTCAGTCGGACGCTCCTTCTACACTCGGTCGCCCCGCGCATCACCATTCAGTCGGACGCTCCTTCGACACTCGGCAGCTCCGCGCATCGCCATTCAGTCGGACGCTCTTTCGACACTCGGCAACTCCGTTCATCGCCACTCGGCGAGACACGTCTTCGTCACTTGGACGCCCCGTGCGTTGCCACTCAGCCGGACGTGTCTACTTCGCTCGACCGCCCCGCGTGTTATCAGACAGTTACCTGGACGCCTCTGTGCGCCATTCTCGACGACATGGTCGACTCGGTCGCCCCGCGCATCGCCATTCAGTCGGACGCTCCTTCGACACTCGGCAGCTCCGCGCATCGCCATTCAGTCAGACGCTCCTTCGACACTCGGCAGCTCCGCGCATCGCCATTCAGTCGGACGCTCCCTCGACACTCGGCAGCTCCGCGCATCGCCATTCAGTCGGACGCTCCTTCGACACTCGGCAGCTCCGCGCATCGCCATTCAGTCGGACGCTCCTTCTACACTCGGTCGCCCCGCGCATCACCATTCAGTCGGACGCTCCTTCGACACTCGGCAGCTCCGCGCATCGCTATTCAGTCGGACGCTCCCTCGACACCCGGCAGTTCCGCGCATCGCCATTCAGTCGGACCCTCCTTCGACACTCGGCAGGTCCGCGCATCCCCATTCAGTCGGACCCGCCTTCGACACTCGGCAGGTCCGCGCATCGCCATTCAGCGAGACGCGTCGTCATCACTCGGCAACTCCGTTCATCGCCACTCGGCGAGACACGTCTTCGTCACTTGGACGCCCCGTGCGTTGCCACTCAGCCGGACGTGTCTACTTCGCTCGACCGCCCCGCGTGTTATCAGACAGTTACCTGGACGCCTCTGTGCGCCATTCTCGACGACATGGTCGACTCGGTCGCCCCGCGCATCGTTATTCAGTCGGACGCTCCTTCGACACTCGGCAGCTCCGCGCATCGCCATTCAGTCGGACGCTCCTTCGACACGCGGCAGCTCCGCGCATCGCCATTCAGTCGGACGCTCCTTCGACACCCAGCAGCCCCGCACGCCGTCACTCGGCGAGACACGTCTTCGTCACTCGGCAGCTCCGCGCCTCGCCACTCGGCGAGACACGTCTTCGACACTCGGCAGCTCCGCGCATCGCCATTCAGTCGGACGCTCCATCGTCACTCGGCGGCTCCGCGGGACGATCCATCGTCACTCGGTGGCTTCGCGCATCGCCACTCAACGGGACGCTCCATCGTCACTCGGCGGCTCCGCGCATCGACACTCGGCGAGACACGTCGTCATCACTCGGCGGCTCTGCGCATCGCCACTCAGCCGGACGTTCCATCATCACTCGGTGGCTCCGCACATCGTCATTCAGCGCGACACGTCTTCGTCATTCGGCAGCTCCGCGCATCGATACTCGGCGAGACACGTCTTCGACACCTGGTGGCTTCGCGCATCGCCACTCAACGGGACGCTCCATCGTCACTCGGCGGCTCCACGTATCGCCACTCAACGGGACGCTTCATCGTCACTCAGCGGCTTCGCGCGTCGCCACTCAACGGGACGCTCCTTCGTCACTCGGCGGCTCCGCGCATCGCCGCTCTACTGGGCGCGTCGTCACCACTCGGCGGCTCCGCGCATCGCCGCTCAACGGGACGCTCCCTCGTCACTCGGCAGCCCCACGCGTCGCCGCTCGGCGAGACACGTCTTCGTCGCTTCACCGCTCCGCGCATCGCCACTCAGTCGGACGCCCCGTCAGCACTCGGTGACTCCGCGCATATTCAATCGAAAGACCTGCTCTACTCGAAGGAAATTCAAGCAAAACCTACATCCAAATTCACTCGGAAGAACTGATGGGCTGAATAGATCAAGGCGGATGCTAGAAGGTCCAGTCGTCACTGGCATCAGCAAAATCTCGAAGCTTATTCGGTACGATGAGTTCGGCAGAACCTGCACTGCCCCTTCTCCACTCGAACCCTGATCCATTCGGGGGCTAATGACGAGGATACGTACCTAGGGTAGGGTAATAGGCCTGTCCTACATGCCCCACCTAAGGACACCTCATTGAAGACCAATAAGATGGCAAGAAGATTCCGACTGAACTGGCCAAAGGCATATAAGTCACTCGACGGATGTTCACTCGGAAGACCCCCCCTACACTCGGCAGCCAGCTCCCACTCGGAGGGGGCACCAATCACCAGGAGACTCCTCAAGGATGCCAACGGTCCGGCGTTACGCTCGCCTTAACTAGCATTTACTGTATACGTTACCAGTACCGTTCCCCCTTTATTACCTACAATTAAACCCCTTAATGCCAGACGTTATGAGGGGCAGCGCACTCTATATAAGCCACCCCTCCCCGCTGGTAGAAGGGTTCGCAACCTTTTGTAACACAACACACATATTTCACTCGACAGAGTAGAGAGCTCTCCAGAGCACTGAGACGTAGGGTTGTTATCACTTCCGAGTGAGGCCTGAACTCATACATCTGTGTGTACATCCTCGCCGTAGCTAGGACTCTGCCCTCTCCATTCGTACCCCTACCATCTACTGTCAGGCTTGTTCCCACGACAGGCGTTGCGGCCCGACGGGGCGACGCAGCAGCAGCCCGATGCTCGATCGGTGTAGGGGCGCGCTGTACTCGGGACAATCTTCACGGGACCTGCGGAGGCGCGCGCAACCGACGGGCCAGGTCGGTCGCACGGCGCAGATGAGGCGGATCGCGGCGGCGGGCGGGTGATCAATCCGATCGCGCGCGAGGTCGGGGACGCCGCTCGGTGGAGGCGGGATGGTGGCAGAGTCCCGGTCGTAGCAGGGCGGCGACAGCCGGCTTAGATCGACGGGCGAGCCGACGCGCGAACGGTGGCTGTGATGGGCCGCCGCATTGCGCGAGGCCGCCGGGTCGGGGCGGAGGCCGGGTGGGCGCGCAGGAGTCCCGGTCGGAGTAGGGCGGCGACAGCCGGGGTAGATCGACGGGCGAGCCGACGCGCGAACGGCGGCTGTGATGGGTTGCCGCATCGCGCGAGGCCGCCGGGTCGGGGCGACGGGCGGGCAGACGGGCGGGCAGACGCGCGGACGACGGGCGTGAGGGGCCGCCTGTCGCGTGAGGCCGCCGAGTCGGTGAAGAAGCCGGCGGGTCGCGCCGGTGTTGGAGTAGAGGCGCACGGAGGTCGATGGCGGCGGCGGGCGACGCAATCCTATCTATGATCGGTAAACCAAAAAGTAAACGCCGATCAAGGTGACCGGCGAGAGAGAGAAAAACCAGGATCAAGGATCGGGAAAAAGACTCTCTAGGGCAGCCGATCAACACGACCGACGGACGAACCCTTGGTACGGGCGGCGCGGCCCCCGGCGGCGGTCATGGTGGCCGACCGCCCCGGGGGCGACGCGCAGGGCGGAAGCGGCGGGCGGCGGCTAGGGTTGGATCGATTAGGCTGATACCATGTTAGAAAGATAGAGAGGGATTGATGGAATTGTTTTTTATTGCTTGAGCTTCGTGGGCATATATATAGGAGTACATGGTCATCTTGGAGTACAAGGCAGGGTAGAATAAATTCTATGCTATCCTATATTTCCTAAATAAACATTATACTCAACAAAGCCCATTGTCAATTGCGTCAACACATAAACATTCTCCAAATTAAGCACACATTAAGCAACAGAGAAACCAAGAGCAGGAGGCATAGAATTTCTGAGGATCCACATGAGAAAGAAGGCAAAACCACTGGTCTGTCGTCCGTCGCCGCGTCGATGTGCTTGGGGAAGGTGCATGGACAGTACGTTGTGATGCAGCGGCGTCCTTGGTCGGAGAACGGCGCCACTGCCTCCACAGCCGCACGTTTCATGTCAACGGCGACGACGCATGCCTTGTCGTCTTCATCGTTCACTCTGGCCATCATGTAAACGAGATCATCATCCTGCATGCTCAGGGTTGGGCCGTAGAAAGCAAGCTTCTTCAGTTCCAGCTCCTTGGTCTTGTCGTTCCACAGGTCAGGCAGCAATGCACGATAGCCCGGATCAACCGAGATGTCGGCGACATCGACCGTGAAGCGTTGGCGCCAATCATCCCAAGACACCATCCTGTTAAACGTGGTGGCTGTCCAATCTTGATCGCTGCCATCAGCAACGTCGTAGAAGTCGATGTCGACGAGCTTGATCAGGCCGTCGGAGCAGGTGACATCGCGGATATACTCGGGGAAATCTGCGCAGTGTGTCGTGATTACCCAGCAATATCTTGTCAGACTCCGATAGGCTCTGGGAGGCTCGCCTAGTGGTCCATGCCCGCGTCTCCGACGAGTAGACATGGGCGTCGAACTGCCATGGCTCATCACCGTCGTTCGGAATCCAGTTGAGATAGGCCACGGCGTAGTGCCCGCCGTGGGTGTCGCCGCAGGGCAAGATGCCAAATTCCTCGGCTACGAAGCCTCGAATGTTGGGGTCCGGAAGTAGGTCCAGCGATGGCTTCCCAGGGCCAGCTCTGTAGACAAAATACTCGTAGCGGCTATTCCAAGTGGAGCGGAAAGTTACGCTGAAGAGAACGAGGGCTCCCTCCGCGCAGATGACTGAGGCCTCGTAGTGGCTGTAGGAGTCATCATCATCGTCTTCCTTGAGGCCGAGGCAGAGGACGGTGAAGTAGGAGACGCCCGGCGGATCCACGAACCAGAAGGACAGCGCTACAGCCTGGCCATCACTCGCCTTGGACTCGGCGGTGGTGGCGTTCCGGCGGTCGGAGATGTACGACAGTTGCTGCAGTAAAACCCAGTCGGGGGAGCCGGGGCGTCGGGAGGTGGAGTCGGCGGCGTATGATGGTTCCTGCAAGGTCGGGGGGGCGGAAGGAAGCGGCGGGCAGGCGGAACGACATGGACCTGGATACTGAACGATGCGGCGCCGCGTTGGGTGGACTGGACGTCTGGATACCGTACGTAGCGAACGAACAGCGTTAGCGTGTTTGCGAGTTGTGACGGCGGTGTATTATGTATACTACGGTACGTGCGTGCGCCGCAGCTGGGCTGCGAGTCCGACTCCGAACCCTGTCGGTGCGCGCTGTGGATTCGATTCGATCTGCTTCGGTTTTCTACTTTTCTTTTTCTTTTTCTTTTTCTTTTTCGTTTTCTTTTTTCCTTCTTTGGTTTTATTTTTTTCCACCGTTTTTCTTTTTTTCTTCATTCTACTTTGGTTTTCTTTATTTTCTAATTGGTGTTTTTTGATTTTTTTTTTCTTTCTTTCTTCGTTATACTTTGATTTTCTTATGTTTCTTTCTTTTTTGGCTTTATCATTTTCTTTGGTTTTATTTCTTTTCTTTTGATTTCTTTGTCGGATTTCACAGGTTTTCCTTTTTTTTTAACCCATGTACTTTTTCTCAGTACATAATTTACATTTTTAGAGCGCACATGAAACATTTTTCTGGTACACATTGGAAATTTTACAAATACATCATGTACATTATGCAAAAAAAAAATTACATTGTATACACATTTTTCTAAAAAAAATCTCTTTATTTTGAAACGCGGGAACATTTTTTCATTGTCACGAACAATTTTTTTTAAAGTTATCAACATTTTTTAAAAATGCGCTAACAATTTTTATATATGTTAACATTTTTTCAAATTTGTGGTTTCAAATTTCTTAAGTAAATTTAAGTTTTCGAAATCTATGCATTTAAAACATAAATAAAAGTGAAAAGAGAAAACAATCGAGTGACGTCAGCATGATGACCCACGTCCTACTGGGACGGGCCACTACCGCGCCCTGTAGGCGAGGCAGTCGTGTGCCTCGCAGCAGGCAGCACATAGCCGCGCCCAGCAAACACCGGCCTCTTGGTCCAACTGCGTTAACGTGTTTGAAGTTGTGGGCTTTTCGCTGGCTTGCTGAGCTACTGGGCCTATCTAAAACTCATTAGTGTGTTTTGTAAGCCCAGTTAATGAAATTTTTTAGTATTATTTTTTAGGGAAAAAAGTGTACATATCCCACTCTGATGTATCTGGGCAGGTCTCTTTCTATGAGAAACACAGTACAGACATAGACGTAACTTTCATAAGTGAAATTTTATTGAGTTATATCTTTTTTTTTCAGAAATACGCAAAACTTGTGTATCTTTTCGTTGATAGAAGAAAAGAGAATGAATACAAGTGAGGTACAACACATGCGCGAACGCAAGATGGCGTGAACACGATGCCCAAATCAGAGAGAGAAAAAGGCAAGGGGTGCTTGGCCCGAACAAGCAAACGACATAGCTAAACCCACTAACTAAGGAGGCAGTCCAGACCAACGTGGAGTCTAGCAACCACAAGTCCAGCACCGGGGACGCCGCGAACACCCAAGACGACACCTTTAGGAAGAAAAACGACGTCGTGGCGCCATCGTCGTCCGATCCGAAGGATCAGACCTAGAGTTTCCTCTCGTGCTCGAAGATGGGCGTAGAGAAATGCCATGCCAATGCCTCCAAGGAGGGGAAGCCACTTGTCCAACATCTCCTAGGTTGAACTCACCATCGGCAATATTGATCCCTTCAGACCGGGCCATGCTGTTAGCAAGAATGTTAGTATCATGGGCTAATCCTTCCTAGCCAAGTAACACATATGTGAACTTGAGATCAAAATCAACAATAATAACAAACACATTCTGGCTTATGTAGTGCTTCTACCCCTGCATGATGCAACATGTGACTTCAACACTCTAGCAGTAATATGAGTACCATCTATTGCGCCAATACAATACTGGGATGGCGAGTGGCGGAGCTTGCACCAAAAAGCTGGGCAGGCTGGATGGGCCAGGATACAAGGGATTGCTACTAGCTGGCATTCTATGACCCATGGGCTAGCTATAATGTGAGAAAAAGCTTTTGCCTTGCCTAAGCTCATGCAGTGGTGATGGCATGAAAACACTGTCATGGCTCGCTCACAACAATAAAAGCATGTCATGGCATGAACTAAGAGTATTCCTAACCATAAAATATGGATACCACCTAGAGCTCATGCGAAGATTTGAAGGAGTTTGGCCAGTTGGTGCCTTGATCATCTCTCCTCCGTGCTCCCAATCCCATACAAGACTTGCTTGAAACACCGAGAAATTGTCTCACCACCTCTTGCTATGACCCACAACATGAAGTAACATGGTGAATTGCTCTTTCACCGAGGTGTGGATACTATCTTGTAGCAATCCACGCTCCCTAAATGTGTCCACGAGCTTGGCAAAACATACTCTTCACATTCAAAGCATGTTCACAGCCTCTGCATCGTCACTATCGTAGATGTAGTTCAGATTCGACATTCTCTCTCTATCTCAGGCTAACTATGGATCATAACGCATCACATGCCTTGAATTGTGACGAACCGCTCTCTTGTTGACCAATATGACCCAGGTCCGAATCACATCTATGAGTGTTGATGCCTGAAGTACCAGCTTCATCCATTCGCTAGTGAAATCGTTATTGCGATAATTAATGACAAACTCAATCTACGCCTTAACAGTGGAGGGTGGTTGTATGTTGCTTACCGTCACTGGAGCCGATGACCCGCCCATGCCAGAGACGAGGTAGACGAGACAGAGTCAGAGACGAAGGGGACAAGCAGCTCACGGAGGAGAGAGCAGGTCCTGGTGCCGGAGATTTTTTTTAGATACAAGGCATCACGTCCGACGTTATAAATAAAGCCAAGCAGGCATCACCACAGGTTCACACAAAAGCAACATAAATTCTTGAAACTAGCCACCAGGCCACTAACCTAAATAAGTTTAAACAGCTGACACAACGGCACAAACAAGAGTTCAAAGGCACGCAGGCCAACAACCTACAGCAAATAGACCACCGAAGCGCAAGGACGACAAAGGCCATCACCGAGGTCATCTATGGCTGATCTTCGAGGTGCCGGAGATTTAAGTCGCCACCACCGCCACTGTCCTTTTCGCGGATCTAATTCGCCGTCATCGTAGGTGCCGAGAACTGAGGCTGGATTTGTCCTACCGCTAGATTTCGTGTCATCTCGTGCCAACATATTTTGGTCTCCCGCCATCTACATGCCTGCACGCCCGCGTACTGGGCCGGTTTGAGGGTGTTGCACGCAACCAAATGCTTTTTTGAATCCATTGGATATATTTGAGGATGTTGCGGGCAACCAAACATGCCTAATTATTTTTTTTGTCCATATTTGCGGGTAGTAGTTCAACCCTAGTACTTCCTCCGATCCATATTAGTTGCCGATCAAACGGATGTATCTACGTCGGTGGGCGTAACTTTCTTCCTCCGTGCACAGATTGAGATTATAATTTACGTTTTGCAGCAGTAGATTCGTCCGACGTCGATATGTTATTTGACTGTTATTCGAGAACATTTCATGGCTTATTCGATCACCAAACGGCTAGTTAAATTGCACGGAGCCGGGTCGCATTGAAATCGCTCCGCATCGGTCTCGTGGGGGAGCTGAGGCAAGCAGACGAGCAAGTCCGCGGTCGAACGCTGGCTTGGCTTGCTTGCCTCCTTCCTCGGGAGGCAAAATTTCGTGTTTTGACCCTTTTCGCATAGTTTTTCAGGATTTGACGGAAGCCCAACCCAAGTTGCACAGATATCCATCCATGGTCAATCAAATCAATCAATCGATGCCGCAGTCGTGATCCGTCTCCTAAAATAATCTCCAGGACACGCTCCCTTTTCGGGACGGGCCCCCTTTGTCACGTTGCACCTTATTAATAAAAATCCTAAAAAAAAAATGTGTCTTCTTGGGATGGATGGATGCATCGTCAGCTACTCCTGAGCTAGCAGCACTAGGTAGCTGCTTCGGCCTACTTTGGAATCCGCAGAGGCAGGCTGAGGGGAGGTGACTCGCCATGAGGTTGCACGCAAGATGACAAAACGACGAGACGAGGGGATGGATGGATGGATGGGTGACAGAGTGACATGGCACATCTCCCGAGGGAGATAAACCGCCCCCTCGCCTTGTCCGGGCTCGACGTGCGCAGCCTTATCTAGAGCACGCACGCACGCACCGGCATCCCCCTCTAATCACTACTCCCTCCTTTCCGGTTTATAGGGTTCAAATCTGAAATCTCATCAACCAAGGTAGACTGTGAGTGGATGACACGAGTTTTGTGAATACAAAAATTGCCCAATGAAATATTTCTCACTTATTAAACTCCCGAGGCAATAATTGCAACACCCTCTCTCTCATTGGATTTGCATCATGCATGTACAAAAAGATGCATGCATGACCAATAATTTCCTCACTTTCATTAAATGTGGTGTGGGACTCAAAGCTCTTTAACTCAATTGGACTCAAAATGAGCCTTATATAATGGAAATCTGAAAATTTTGAGATAAGCCCTATAAACCGGAAAGGAGGGAGTACCCAGTAGAGGGCTCGGGGCTACGGCGTAGATATAGAGTGAGGGAAGCTGCAGATGAATCGGTGTCTCCTCCTTCCCATTTCATCTCTCATGGAGTCAGTCATGGTTTTTACGAGCGCGGCATGCAAGCACGGTGGGACTCGATCGGCCGGCGCGGGTCGTTCGTTTTGCCTTTGCCGATCGTAGCGGCTCCCTGGGTCTGGCCCTTTCCCCCGGTTCCGGTGGCTTTGCGCGCGCGCGCCTCGCCGGGCCCTTTGTTCTCTTGCTGCGCGCGCGTCGCGTGGTTGGTTGGTTGGTTGAAAGCTCTGAAAGCCCAGGTGTGCGCTGCGTCTGCGTCTGCGTCTGCGCGTGTGCGCGCAGTGGAAAAGAGCAAATTCTTTGCGCGCGTATCGGCCCCCGCGCCACGCCCCTCGGCCGCAAATACGGAGATGGTTTTGTTCGCTTCATCGGCTGCCACAAACACACGCTGCCATTTGGGTCACAAATGACAAAACCCCCCAGAGTACATCTGTACATGATCAAACAATTAGCGAAGCTTCATTATCTACTAGAAAATAAATAAATAGATTTTCATGCACAAGGAAAAAAGATCCACTCACCTTACCTGGTCCGGCACCAAATAAAGGCGGCAAAGTACAAGCGAATCCGGGTCCCAAATGTGGTAAACCAAGCCAAGCTTGGCACCCTGACACGGGCCATCCAATCGAATCTTCCTCCTGCGTGGACGGAGATCTCATTGTTCACGGATCGTGCTTGCTTTGCTTTCTGCGACAGGATGTGTGTGTACGCGCCTCGATGCTCGGCCGCTCGCCGTTGCTGCTGCCGCTTTGGGCAGCCTTGCGTACGCATCGCCGGGCCGGACAAAGGCGTGCGTGTGCGTGTGTGCACGCCACCCCGCCCGCCCGTCCGTACACGAGCGGCTTCACGTGAGCGCTGCGCGCGCATCGAGCCGCGCACTTTCTGGGCTCGATTCGCGTGCAATCGCGCGTCGGCATCCGTCGCGACCTGGCTGGTTTGAAAACCACGTCAACTCCATCCACCGGGGCCGGGCCAAGAAAGAAAGAATATATTTGCATCGGACGTGACGATTTAAAGATCTATCGACCGATGGGTGGTTAAGCGTTCGATTACCGATGAAATATGGGTGGGACACTGATCCCATGCATGTGTTTTGTCATCTGATATACATACACGTACTCCCTCCGTTCCAAAATATAGTGCGCCCGCGCTTCCCGAGGTTCAATTTTGACCATAAATTTAACCAACGAGACCGACTGCGGCGAAAGTAAAAATTATATAATTGAAAACTACTTTCGAATACGAATTCACTGGTATAATTTTTGCTCCCTCCGCAGTCGGTCTCGTTGGTTAAATTTATGGTCAAAGTTGAAGCACGGAAACCGAGGACGCACTATATTTTGGAACGGAGAGAGTAAGAAACAGTCTTGCTAAGTCTCAGTCAATGCTATATCCGTTAGATCTTACATTAAGATCCGTGCAAAATTTTATTTTCAGTTATTTTTTTCTCTTTTTGCAGGTTATGTCACTTGACTGAGACCTAGCCACACCCCGTAAGAAAAGGTTAATTTGTCCCTCCGGATTGGATGATCTTTAGATCACCGAACCACCTGAGAAGAAACCACGCAATTCCCACATGCATGTGATGACCCTGCCCCCCTCGAGTTTGGCACGTGAGTGAGAGAACAAACCCCAACACTAAAATTAGGATTGGATGATCTTTAGATCACCGAACCACCTGAGAAGAAACCACGCAATTCCCGCATGCATGTGATGACCCTGCCCCCCTCGAGTTTGGCACGTGAGTGAGAGAATAAACCCCAACACTAAAATTACCCACCCAGCTGAAAAACCAGAGATACTCTCACTCACTCATATTCACTCATTCACACTTGCAGGCCCCATCTTGGCGCTGCCACGCTGCAGGATGTATCTATGGTGGCACAGACCCCCAACGCTAAAAAGAAAACTCCGGACCACACTCGCATACGTACATGCAATGCACGAGCCAGCCAGCCAAAGTTGCACACCAAGACTTGGTTTCCTTCCCCTTCCTACTCTACTCTACTACATACATTCATTCATATGGACCGATCATTCCACCACCTAAGCTACACCAGCCGTGGCCAAATATAGCTCCCGCGTATATAAACGTCAAAAAGGGGGGCTCCCCTCTTCTCGTAGTCCGAGCACCAATCTAGATAGCCCCGCCCTCCCTCCCCATCTCCCTATCTCCCTCGCTTGCAAGTCACTCACACTCCGGCCGGCAAAAGATCCAGCTCTTTTGGTTCCTCTTTCGTTTCCTTTTCTTCTCCTAAGGTACGCTTTTTGGTGTGGTGTGGTGCGTTGGTGGAGAACTGGAGGAGGAGATGGACATGAACAGTGGCTGGCTTGGTTTCTCCTTGTCTTCCTCTTCCGCCGCGAGGGGCTACGGCGATGGCGGCGGCGAGGGAGGAGGGTGCGGTGGTGGTGATGGCGGCTCCTGCTCGTCTCCTGCCGATGGGGTGGCAGCGCCTTCTTCGCCTATCGTTGGTGTGCCGTTGCACTCTGCTGGCGGCTCTGTGCAGTACGACGGCCCAGGTAACAAATCGCATGCAACACGAGTTCAGGAAGGCTATATATGTTTAGCTTGTTCGGATCATTGCTTGGATGTTCATGTTTTCAAAATTTCTGTCAGGTATCATAGTATATCCAAGTCTAACTAACACTAGCTAGGATGAAAGCTACACATGTTCATGTAAATCTTGTTCGAGTTTTCTACAGTTCGCTGGTGTTGTTCCTAGTTTGTACCAATCTATTCACAGATGCATCATCATGAACATGTGTTTGATCAGAATGTTTGCCTTAACTTCTGTACAGATTGGAGGCATCATCAGCACGCAGAAGCCAAAGGCCCCAAGCTGGAGGACTTCCTGAGCGTCGGCTACGGCAACGACAGGAGCAGCGGCATCTACGACGCCGACCACCAGCTCAAGTACCACCACCAAGACGTCCACGCCTATCCAGGCTCGCCATACTTCCAGGGCAATGGCGGCGGTGGCGCCGTCATCGGGCTGGACATCAACAACGCACCGCCACCGCCACACTGCACCGGCCTCCCGGACCACCACTTCATGCCTGCGCACCACGCCCAGTACTCGCTGTGCCCGCCGAACCAGTCTGGCACGGGCGCGATGGCGGCGGCGCCAATGTACAGCTCCGCGGCGGGCTTCGATGGCAACACCAACATGTCCATCTCTGGCATCAAGTCCTGGCTCCGGCAGTCGATGTACGTCCCGGAGCGGTCACCGGCGGTCCCCCCCTCCGTGCACGCCGCCCCGAGCGAGCCGCCGCTGCCGGCGCCGTGCGTCCCCGTCCCTCGCAAGCTCGCGCAGACGTTCGGCCAGAGGACGTCGCAGTTCCGCGGCGTCACGAGGTTGGTCTTGCTCTCGCGTGCTCAAGCTTTGCATCGTTTGCACGTCCGGGTTCGTTCATTGATTCATGCTTGGTTCGTGCGTTGATTTGCAGGCACAGGTGGACGGGGAGGTACGAGGCTCACCTGTGGGACAACACTTGCAGGAAGGAAGGCCAGACCAGGAAAGGAAGGCAAGGTGAGCTCCTGTGACCAAGAAACACAAAACATTTCTGCCTTTGTATGAACCTACGTACTACATCCATGGACAACATGCTACTGACCGACATCAACTTCCTTGTTCGTTCATGAATCTCCCGAATGCGACGAGCAGTTTACCTAGGTAAGCCATCGCTACACCCTATCCAGTGGTTTCAGAGGTTCAGTTTGGAATCTCATGCTGTCCATTGTTGTTGTTACATGCTGATCATGGTTGGTTCGAACTTTGAAGGTGGGTATGACAAGGAGGAGAAGGCCGCGAGGGCTTATGATCTGGCAGCGCTCAAGTACTGGGGGCCAACGACTCACATAAATTTCCCGGTAGGTTTCAGCCTTTGAGGCTCCATTGCATTCAAGCTTTCCTCTTAATTAAGTCCAGGGGATGTGGTAGTACCGTAGTAGTAGTGTAGGGGCCTGGTACTGTGGTTCATTCCTGCACCTATAACTTGCTGCTGATTAAAGTGCTTAGTACAGCAGATGTTTTCAATGTTTCCTTGATGGATGGGCTGGGTTTTTGTCACATGTAGTTAAGCACCTATGAGAAGGAGCTGGAGGAGATGAAGCACATGACAAGGCAGGAGTTCATTGCGCACTTAAGAAGGTGCAGTACTAGCCCTGCAGTACTAATTCTTTTCAGCTTCCTGCATTTTGATCTTTACTAGTACTGCTGCACCATCAGTGCCAACAATTATTACCATTGCAAAGAACTATAGATCATTTATAAAGTTGTAAGCATATACTATGGATGAAAACCATTGCAAAATCTGATGAACAACTTAAACATCACTAGAGACAAAATTTGTGGGACTACTGGGTAATCTGTGGGCACACTTTCACATACATGTGCATCCAAAAGTGTGAAAACATCTGGCGCGCTCACCAAGGCTTACAACTTCCGAGTTAAATTTTGTTCTTTGCAGGAACAGCAGTGGCTTCTCGAGGGGAGCATCCATGTACAGAGGAGTGACCAGGTGCCCCATTTTTACCCCCATCTGCAGGCTTTTTCACCACCCCAAAACTTGCTCTCTTCTCAGCTCTATGTAGTCGATCTCACAGTCACAAGTCACAGACAGACACGCAGAAACACACACGCATCGACTTGCTAGTCAGTCTGTGGTACTGTGTGTGATCTTTTCTTGTTGCGCTTGCTTTCCCCAGGCATCACCAGCACGGCAGATGGCAGGCCAGGATTGGGAGGGTGGCAGGAAACAAGGACCTGTACCTGGGCACCTTCAGTAAGTTTTTGTTTTCTTACTCTTGTACGCACCTTGTTCACCCCAAGTTCCAAGTCTTAACAGTCACCCAACTGTTGCTAATCTAACTGTAATCTTGTTTTTCTTCTTCCTTTTTGTCATTGTGCATGGTTACATGACAGCAGATGTCTCATGTCTAATGAAAATCGCAGGTACGCAGGAGGAGGCGGCGGAGGCGTACGACATCGCGGCGATCAAGTTCCGCGGGCTGAGTGCGGTCACCAACTTCGACATCAGCAAGTACGACGTGAAGCGCATCTGCGCCAGCTCGCACCTCATCGGCGGGGACCTCGCCTGCAGGCGCTCCCCGACGCGCGACGCGCCGGCGCTGGCCAACGGCGTGAGCGTCGCCGTCGAGCGCCCCGAGGCCGGCGCGTCCGACAACAGCTCCGACGCCTCGGACGGCCACCGCGGCGCGCACCTGCTGCACGGCCTCCAGTACGCGCACGCCATGAAGTACGAGGCCGGCGAGGGCAGCAACGGCGGAGGGAGCTGGATGCCGGGCGGTGCGCGGCCCGTCGCCGGCGTCCCCGGCGCGCACCCACTCCCGGTGTTCGCGCTCTGGAACGACTGAGCGAGTGAGATTAGCGTAGCACGCAACGCAGGGACGTAGTAGGTAGCTAGCTAGGGCAACATGCCCACATGCACGGTGGTGCATGAGGACCGATGATAAAACTTGCGGGGGAGGCGGTGTTGCGATCGGCCGACCCCTGCGAGGGTGGGGTGCGATGCATGTCGTTGCATGGTTGGCGCCTTAACTTGTCTGGGAGATACCCTGTTCATCGATCAAGAAGGCATGTCTCTTCAGAGGATAACATTCAGATTCACCAGTTAAAACTGCTTCTTTCTTTTAACTGCATTTCGCTCTAATCAGCCTAGCCTCAGAACAGCTTAGTCTACTGCTGTTGCAGGAAGCAAATTGGAATTCAATCAAAGGCACCAGATAACATAGAGCAAGCATGACAGGACGGATATGAAATATGATGCCACGGATCAAAAAACTGGTTCAAGGTGATATGAACCGCAACAAATGCCAACGCAAATCCGACTACAAATGACAGTGCTGTAAAAGTGCATCTTTCTTTGACTGCATTTCGCTGCAGTCAGCCTGCTCTGTACTACTAGCATACCACCTCAGAACGGCTTGGGCAACTGCTATTGCAGGAAGCAAAATGAAATTTCAACCAGACAGCAGACAACATAGAACAAAGGTGACAGGATGGGTATGATGCCACACATCGGAAAACCGGTTCAAAGTGATACGAATCACAACAAACGGCAACGGCTATCAAACTACACATGGGCAACTCCCAGTTCGACACATGAAGTATACCACAACTGTATGTATAATGCATGCTAGTCCAAACCTATAGACATCACTAAGCTTGCAAAATACGGGCCTCCTGGAGTGCTTCCTGCAGGTGCTTTACAGCATTGTCGTAGTACACAAAGCCCATGAACCAAAACTCGTGATTATCGACGGAGACCACCTGGATGTATTTCTCAGCTGCGTTTGTTCTGCTCGTTGAAGGATTAACTGACCTCAGCTGGGCTAGCGGGATGGCAACCTATTGTTCACAACACACAGAACAATGTTAAATTACACAATTAAGCAATTTACAGAATAGCGTCTATAACTAGAACGTTTTTTTAGTCAACGACTAATATCAGCAAATGTCATTGCTAAAATGTGGTTCTTCGTGCATCTGTGAATACAGTGCTCAGACCAAAAAGAAGGAACTGCCATGATCGATTTCGTGACGCATAGTCAACAGCGAACCAGATTAAACGATGCATCAGCACTACTTTGAATACATTATTACATGACAGTGACGATAAGATATTTTTTCCTGAGAAATTAGTTAGCATTTTTTTTATTAAAAAGAGCAGAGCTCCTGATTTCATTGATGAACTTAGTTATCATGCTTATTGTACCAAAATAATATTTAGCATCATTTGCAATTAGCTGAGCAGATTTCGTTACTAACTACTCCCTCTGTAAAGAAATATAAGAGCATTTAGATCACTAATATAAGAGCGTCTAAACGCTCTTATATTTCTTTACAGAGGGAGTAAATGACATGCGAATAAAATTAAGTACCTTGTAATAGCTCCACTCATTTTTATCCCCAACCTTGTAGGCAAGTGGGTTATCACTACAGAATGCCAACTTTACATTGGACAGGTAGAGCACACCCATAACAGGACCAGCAGAGGTTGACAGATAACATGCAAATGGCTTCTTGAGTTTTTCTTCAGGAAGGACATCAAACGTTTGATGGAAGATTTTCTCATATCCACCTTCTGCTATGACTTTGGTGATCTGAGAGACCCTGCCCATTGCTGCATCAGCAATACTTGGTCCAGTTTTCACTGTTACAAGACATACAAGAAAATGTTTAACATCTCATACTGTCAGAAGACAAGAAATATTGCTTCTATATTCTATCATGTCATACTGAGAGCTCTAGACTATGATAGTCTACTCAACAAAGCAAGCACACCACAAGAATGTGACAGATAACTAATGTGCCTGAAAGATAAGGGATAGGTGACACTTTGAGTGCAAAAGCTACCTTAATTCATCCACACTGTATATCACAGAGATTTAAATACAATTTAGAACTTGGGAAAACATTGGCACAATTTATCTAATATTCACTACCCATAATGCAACCAAATAACTGATACCAAACCTCGCTTATGACTACACATCAACCCAATCACATAAAGCTAAAAAGCCACAGCACAAATCATATTCTATCACCATCAGCCCAGTTCAAAATTGCAGACAAGGACAATACATCCAATAAGCTACTACTATTAGACAAGAGCAGCTTAATTCAGCATCATATAATATATGCAGTGCCCACCAAAAATCTCAACTGAAGCACTAACCAGATCCATTGTAACATGAATAAACTAAACTAATCTAGGTACACTGGTCCAACAATCAGACAATCCCACCAGCATAATTCCCACAAATTCCAACGGTGCTAACCAGCAACGCGACTCAGCCAGCTAAATTCCAAACTACCGCAGTCCAAAAGCATGACATGCACGAACAGTGAGCATTGACAATTCGATCTAAACCAGAACCACAGAGCAGGAAGTTTGAAAATCGAATCTCACGGTGCTGCCAGAAGTTGCCGGTGATGTTCTCCGTCTTGCGGGCGGCCTCGCCGAACCTCTTCCCCATCTTCCCCAGCACGTCCTTCACCGAGTCCATGGTGTCTGCAGAAACACGACGGCGCCACGAAATCGTGAGACAGGAAAAGGGGGTAATGCGAACCCTTCCTGCCGCAATCGGAAGCAAGAGGGGCCAGATTTGGGACTCACTCTTGGGAGGCGGCACGGAGCCGGCGGCGGGGCCGGAGACGTAGGGGTTGCCGGAGACGGGCGGCGCCGAGTAGGACGCGGCGGCGTGGTACGGGGGAGGCGGGGGCGGGGCCAGGTCCTCCGGCGAGAGCCTCGGGTACGCCGCGTGCTCCGAGGAGGGAGAGGGCGCGGGTGCCGCGACGTAGTTTGCTCCGGCGGAGGCGGCGGGCGGAGGATTCATGTCGCCGGCGGGGAGGGAGGTGGGCGGGGCCTGGGCGTCGGAAGGTACTGGCAGGCGCCCGTTGGGCTCGCTTGGCGTACGATTGCTTGGCTGGACCTAGGTGCCGCGTGTGGTCTGCGGCCTTTTCCCTTTTCTCTTTTCCTTTCGGGGATTTTAACGAGGAGCGGTCTATATAGATCTTGAGAAACCTTAACACGGTGACGTCATCGCTTAGTGGTTTCTTCGATCTGGCAGCCCCCGAAAATGCTTAGCCACGAAGGCGTTGTCGCCGTAGCGACGTAGCGTGGTAGCGACAATATCAGCGCTGATACGGCGTGTGAATTGTCAAACCTGGAATGCCATACGCGTGTGTGTCTGAGGTCCAGTCGTGCGCGCCGTAGTCCTTCCGGTGCACGCGTTAATGTCTGGAGGTCCAGCATGTTTTTTTTTTTTTTTTTTTTGCGAGAAAACTTCCGATCTATTCATCTTCAATCATGGCAGTACAACGAACACCAGAAATAATAAAAATTACATCCAGATTCATAGACCACCTATCGACGACTACAAGTACTGAAGCGAGCCGAAGGCGCGCCGCCGTCATCGCCCCTCCATCGCCGGAGTCGGGCACAACTTGTTGTAGTAGACAGTCGGGAAGTCGTCGTGCTAAGGCCCCATAGGACCAGCGCATCAGAACAGCAACCACCGCCGATGAAGAATAACGTAGATCGGAAGGATCCAATCCAAAGACACACGAACGTAGAAGAACAACGATGAGATCCGAGCAAATCCACCAAAGATAGATCTGCCGGAGACACACCTCCACACGCCCACCAACGATGCTAGACGCACCGCCGGAACGGGGGCTAGGCGGGGAGACCTTTATTCTATCTTCAGGGAGCCGCCGCCGTCTCGTCTTCCTGAGCAGGACACAAACCCTAACAAAACGGAAAGGGACGACTAAAATCGGAGCCCTCCCGCCGGCCCTTGCCAGGATCCACCGCGCCCCCATGGCCCTAGGGCCACCGGAGACGAGGCGGACCTGCGGCAGCGCCGGCGAGAGGCAGGAACCCTAGCTTTTTTTTGGAGGAGGAGGAATCTTCTGCCGATTTAAAGAGTTGGAGGTCCAGCATGTTGCATGTCTGTCCTGTAGTTGCAGCTGAGATCTGATCTAAACCAAAGCGTTGTTGCCTCGTACCGCAACCGGCAACGGGTTATACTTCATCCTTTCGAGTTTGGACTGGACTCTGAATTCGCCAAAACGAAGAATAGAAATGTTATCTTTCTGTTTTCCAAAATTCTTCCCTCCATATAGAAACTTTTGAAAATATTGTGGGTTTGAAAGTTTTTCTTAATAATTTCATTTACCTTATAAAATTCAGCAGGAAATATTTTCATAATAAAAATTTGCCCAAAATAATTCTTTTAAGGGCATTTTCAAACCCTAAAATGCTTCTGTTGAACTGAAACTATTTCAAATAATATTTTTTTAATGCCACAAAATTTTGGGAGACCCTCTTAGACCTGTAATCCACTTCTGTGCACAAACCCAGCCCACTCCTTTGAAAATTTTGGGCACAACTTTCATTTTTCAATTCTGGACCAGTTTGGAGATTGAACTACAACCCTGTTTTTCCTTGCTCAAAAAATTCTGAAACTTCTCCAACTTTTAGTCCTTCTAACTAAACCCTTGAGTCCAGAAGACCAGCTCCAATTGCATCTTGAAGGTTTCCCAAACAATTCCCTATAGTTTTGATCCAGAACTGAATTCCACCAAAACTTGCACTTGCAAGTTACTCCTTTTGTCCATAAAACCCTACCATCATCTCTATCATCTAAGGAGACATCATCCTGCCAAATACCACATCCAACAAAAACCCCTAGAGCACTGTTTCATTTCATCAAATAGCTTGTGGGCATGATAGAATTTTGCAAACTTCTGAAACCCCTGTGACACTTGAACCTCTTGCCAAGCAAGCATGTCCACTAGCTTTGCCACCCAAAGAATCCCAATCCTGCTAAGCCTCACTTTTAGAAAACCTCTGTAGACCCCTTTAGCATTTCGTCGAGCACGTTGCGTGCATGTCCAGAGCACGGCCGGAGCGCCAGTATTGCAGGCTTCGGCATCGCTCTGGCACCGCGCCTCCGCTGCCTCTCCTGCACGCGCACCACCCCCTCCTGCTTCGCGAGCAAGCAGCGCGTCTTGCCGACATCCTGGCCTGGCCTCTAGCGCCGGCCGCCGCCGTCCACGCCGACCAGAACCACTGCCCGTGGCTGCCGTCTCGGCTACGCCACCGTCCAAGCCACCTGGCGCACGTTTGAGCCAACCAGCATGCCCCACTATTACTGCAGGCCGCCACCGTCCTCACCGAACCCCGCTGACCATCCCACCGACCTCAATGGCCTCACCTGCCGCAGTAATGGCCGCCGCCGCCGTGTCTTTCTTCGGGAGCCCGCGGAACCGACGTCTCCCGCCTATAAAAGGCCACCCCGAGCTCCACTAGATCAACAACAACACTCCTCCTTCCTCTGTAAGCCTCCTCGAGCAGCCACGCGACCTGAAACGGTCATCCTCACCGTCTCCGGCAACTTCGGCCGCCGGCACCTTTCAGATGATTCCGACCCATCCAGTGCCTCCCCCTCACACATCTCTTCACCCCTAGCCTCCTTGAGCTACCACAAATCCGTTCCACCCATCAACTCCGCTCGAGATCGACTGTAGGAGAAAAACCCAATTCGTCATCGCCGGAGCTCCTCAGGAGACCTCGCCGCCGGCGACTCCATCCACCCCAAGGACTGAGAACTACCTCTCTGGACTCGCCCCGGCCTCCTGATCCTTCCCATGCGCTCAGATCCCCGTGGGGCGCCGCCGTTCGCCGGCGAGGACCGCCGGAGTTCCGCCTCCGTTCGGCCAAGAGAGAGAAGGGCGCGAGACGACCGGGTCAAACCTGACCAGTGGGCCAGGTGGGACCCACTGTCAGCGACTTCCACGTCACTGCGCGCTGTTTTAAGTGAAAGCACATTCTCCAGAGTACGTTTCCCCTTCTGGAAAGCGCATTTCGATCCGAATCATTTTCTTTTTAGATTTTAAATTAAAATCAGATTTTGACCCAACTTTGACTGCCTCTAATTTTTAAGGGATAATTGATTTTATGCCCCTAGTTGGGTCACACTCGGCAGGTTTACCCCTAGTTTTCAAAAACACTCGTTCCCGCCCAAACCACTTTGCTCGTCTTATGCTTTTGCCCTTTGACCGTTTGACCATCATTTTGAAAAATTCATAACAAATTCATACTAACTCAGAAAAATGCGAATAAGATATCAAAATGTTAAGAAAAATATCACCTACATGTGCATGTGATTTGCATTCATGAAAAAAGTGTTGGAAAGTCCCCATCTCTGTTTGAGCTCATATGATCCCAACACGAACAATAAAATCTGAAAATAATGAAAATAAATTGAAAAAATTCTGAAATTTTTTGTTGGTAAACATTGGCCAATGTTTTGAGTGCTTGCCAAGTTTCATCAGGGAATGCAATTCATGGAAGTCGTGGCCAAAAAACAAAATTAGCACTCCAAAATGCTTTTGTTTTGGAGCATCGGTTTTGTTTTTTTGCCACGACTTCCACGAATGTCATTACCTTATGGAACTTGGCAAGAACTCAAAACATTGTTCAATGTTTGCCACCAAAAAAAATTAGAATTTTTAGAATTTTTTTTCAATTTTTTCTGATTTTACTGTTCATGCTGAGATCATATGAGCTCAAACTGAGATGGAGACCTTCTAACACCTTTGTCATGAATGCAAATGACATGCACATATAGGTGATGTTTTTCTGAACATTTTGATATCTTATTCACATTTTTCCGAGTTAGTATGAATTTGTTATGATTTTTTCAAAGTGACGGTCAAAGGGCAAAAGCATAAGACGAGCAAAGTGGTTTGGGCAGGAACGAGTGTTTTCGAAAACTAGGGGTAAACCTGCTGAGGGGGACACAACTAAGGGCATAGAATTAATTATCCCAATTTTTAAATGACAACTCCAAATGAATTGATTCTTTTTCTCACATTCTTTATTTTTCATCTAGTTTATTTTAGTATTTATTTCAAAAATTTCCAAACAACTTTTTTGTACTGTTTTGAAATTATGTGATATTTGCGTTATTCTGAAAATAGGAAAAATGGAGGGAAGATAATTTTTGCAAAGTTATGGAGTGAATCAACCTTTCTACACACCCAAGGCAAGCATCTTGAACACTTGATATGATGACTGCTTGGTTGATTGCTTGCTAGGATTTCTGAAACATGTTTATATTACCCCAAATGGAATTGCATATAGATGACCATGCATATGTGGTCCCTTGTCTGTATTTGATTTCACTTAAACATGAAACATTTGTGCCACACATGCCTATGCTTGTTTTGACTAATCTGCAGGAAAGAATCTGTCACTAGTAAAAGTGACCGTAAGACAGAAATCTTGTTGTGACGAGAATGACCGATGATGGCATGTTGGGACATGCCGGGTTGTGACCCTGTTGGTGCTAAAGAAATGTATCATGCTAACCACTGCAGGAAACATAAACCTCCTGAGTCGACCGTGGATCGAGTCTTGTTCTGGTAACCCCCAAACTTGATTCGTTCTATCACATGTCCCTGCCATGGGTAGGGTATGGTTTAGTAAGTTGTTAACCCCTTTCCTGCGCACACACCATACAGAGAGGCCATAGTGAAAGATACCATTTGATCACTGGTAGGCATGCCACTTGGTCCAGGGGCATGAATAGCTGGTTGGGACCACTGCTGAATGTTCATGCTATTGGAGGCTGTTGCGTGAGGCCTTCCCACTTAGAGTTTTACTTTACCGTTGCTTTGGGTGTTCCTGGCGCGGGAAAATTAAAACTGGTGTGTAATGGTCAGGTGCGTTGGCTTCCCAAAGACCATAATCAGAATTAGTCAGTGTTTCGGGGTTGACTAAAGAAATCCTTTACTTGTGGGTCAAGAGTGCACCCTCTGCAGAGTTTAAAATCTATTCGAATAGCCGTGTCCGCTGCTACTTGTGAACTGTGTTGGGATTTCCCCGAAGAGGAGAGGATGATGCAGTACAGTAGAGATAAGTATTTCCCTCAGTTAAGAACCAAGGTTATCGATCCAGTAGGAGAACCACACAGAACCTCGTTAGCAGCACTTGCACACACAAAAGCAAACACTTGCACCCAACGCAAATAAGAGGGTTGTCAATCCCCTTAGCGGTTACTTGCAAGGATTAATTCTGATAGTGATAGATAGAAAAGTAAATTGCAAAATAAAATAAAAGTAAATAAATTGCAGCAAGGTATTTTTGGATTTTAATATATGATAAAAGTAGACCCGGGGGCCATAGTTTTCACTAGAGGCTTCTCTCTCGAATGCATAGCATATGGTGGGTAAACAAATTACTGTTGGGCAATTGATAGAGAAGCGCATAGTTATGACGATATTCAAGGCAATGATCATGTATATAGGCATCACGTCCGAGACAAGTAGACCAACTCCTGCCTGCATCTACTACTATTACTCCACCCATCGACCGCTATCCAGCATGCAACTAGGGTATTAAGTTAATGAAAATAGAGTAACGCCTTAAGCAAGATGACATGATGTAGATAAAGTAAACTCAAGCAATATGATTAAACCCCATCTTTTTATCCTTAATGGCAACAATACAAATACGTGCCTTGTCCCCTTCTATCACTGGGATATAGAACACCGCAAGATTGAACCCATCACAAAGCACCTCTCCCATTGCAAGATAAATCAATCTAGTTGGCCAAACCAAACGGATAGATCGGAGAGAAATACAAAGCTATAACAATCATGCATAAATAAGTTCAGGAAAGACTCAAATTTTTCTCATGAATAATCTGATCATAAACCCACAATTCATCGGATCCCAACAAACACACCGCAAAAGAAGATTACATCGAATAGAACTCCAAGGAGATCGAGGAGAACAATGTATTGAAGATCAAAGAGAGAGAAGAAGCCATCTAGCTACTAGCTATGGACCCGTAGGTCTGTGGTAAACTACTCACACATCATCGGAAGGGCAGCAAGGTTGATGAAGAAGCCCTCCGTGATTGATTCCCCCTCCGGCAGATTGCCGGAAAAGGCCTCCAGATGGGATCGCGGAAGAACAGAAGCTTGCGGCGGCAGAAAAGTTATTCGTGGTGGCTCTTTGATGTATTGGGAATATTTGTGAATTTATAGCGCTGGAATTAGGTTAAGAGGTGCCACGAGGGGCCCACAAGCCTGGGGGGCGCGCCCTCCGGGCTTGTCGCTCCCTCGTGACTCTTCTGGTCTTCTCCCGAAGCTTCTAGGGTCCCTTCTAGGCAAAAAACAGCAACTGGCACTGAGCACTAGGTTAATAGGTTAGTCCCAAAAAATGATATATAATTGCATATAAAACATCCAAGATTGATACTATAATACATGGAATAATAAAAAAATTATAGATACGTTGGAGACGTATCATCCGCGGTTAAGGGCTACAGTCTGAGATGGGTCAAGTGTTGGTCTTGGGAAGAAATAACTAAATCAGAAATTGATCATGATTCATGGTGGATGATTATTATCACTAATGCTGTGGACTAACCCTTTTCTCTTATATGTGCTGCTGAGTATCTCCTGGGAAGGTTCTACCTCCTGGATAGTCGTACTTTTACTTTCTTTAAAAGCCCTTTATGAGGTGTCGCTTCAGACGCCCGACTGTGGCATTCCATTTCAAGACCTTTTGAGGTGTCGCTGCACACACTCGATTGGCATTTCTTTTCAAGACCTTTCGAAGCATCGCTACAGACACCCGACTGACATTTGTTCTCTTTGGATCTTCGAAAGGTCTATCGCCCGAAGCTTTCACTTACTCACGGATACGTCTCCAACGTATCTATAATTTTTGATTGTTCCATGCTATTATAGTATCAATCTTGGATGTTTTATAAGCAATTATATATCATTTTTTGGGACTAACCTATTAACCAAGTGCCCAGTGCCAGTTGCTGTTTTTTGTTTGTTTTTGGCTTTACAGAAAATCAATATCAAACGGAGTCCAAACGAATAAAAAACCTTGGATTATTTTTTTCTGGACTAAGAGAGACCCTAGAAAGTTCGGGCGAAGACTAGACGAGCCACGAGGGAGCGACAAGCTCGGGAGGCGCGCCCCCCAGGCTTGTGGGCCCCTTGTGGCACCTTTTGACCTAATTCCACTGCTATAAATTCTCAAATATTCCCCATATACCAGAGAGCCACCTCAAATAACTTTTCTGCTGCAGCAAGCTTTTGTTCTTCCGCGATCCCATCTGGAGGCCTTTTCCGGTACTCTGCCGGAGGGGGAATCGATCACAGAGGGCTTCTACATCAACCTTGCTGCCCTTCTGATGATGTGTGAGTAGTTTACCATAGACCTACGGGTCCATAGCTAGTATCTAGATGGCTTCTTCTCTCTCTTTGATCTTCAATACAATGTTCTCCCCGATCTCCTTGGAGTTGTATTTGATGTAATCTTCTTTTGCGGTGTGTTTGTTGGGATCCGATGAATTGTGGGTTTATGATCAGATTATTCATGAGAAATATTTGAGTCTTTTCTGAACTTATTTATGCATGATTGTTATAGCTTTGTATTTCTCTCCGATCTATCCGTTTGGTTTGGCCAACTAGATTGATTTATCTTGCAATGGGAGAGGTGCTTTGTAATGGGTTCAATCTTGCAGTGCTCTATCCCAGTGACAAAGTAGGGGACAAGACACGTATTTGTATTGTTGCCATTAAGGATAAAATGATGGGGTTTATTCATATTGCTTGAGTTTACTTTGTCTACATCATGTCATCTTGCTTAAGGCATTACTCTGTTTTCATTAACTTAATACCCTAGATGCATGCTGGATAGCGGTCGATGGGTGGAGTAATAGTAGTAGATGCAGGCAGGAGTCGGTCTACTTGTCTCGGACGTGATGCCTATATACATGATCATTGACATGAATCCGTCATAACTATGTGCTTTTCTATCAATTGCCCAACAGTAATTTGTTTACCCACCGTATGCTATGTGTTCTAGAGAGAAGCCTCTAGTGAAACCTATGGCCCCCGGGTCATTTATCTATCATATATAAAATCCAAAAATATTTTGCTACAATTTTATTTCCTTTATTTTGTTTTGCAATTTATTTATCTATCTATCACTATCAGAATTAATCCTTGCAAGTAACCACCAAGGGGATTGACAACCCTCTTGTTCACGTTGGGTGCAAGTATTTGCTTTTGTGTGTGTAGGTGCTGCTAATGAGGTTCTGTGTGGTTCTCCTACTGGATTGATAACCTTGGTTCTTAACTGAGGGAAATACTTATCTCTACTGTACTGCATCATCCTCTCCTGTTCGAGGAAATCCTAACGCAGCTCACAAGTAGCACTCACTTACTAAGATTCTTCTGGGAAGGTTCTACCTCCTGAGTACTCGTTACACCTTGCCTTTGGTTTATTTGGAATAAAAGCCCTTTGCGTGGCGTCGTGAAGACGCCCAACTGTGGCATTCTTTTACAATTTTTCTCTTGGGTCCTTTCGGGGCGGTTCTACCTCCTGAAACCCGACTTTAAATTTTGTGTGACAACATGATTACTTATACTTTGCTGATATCGGTTAGCTAACCTTTATTTTCTGAGTGGAGATAATGGTCTACACGATTACATACTTTAATTAACCTCCTGCCATGTCATAATATTGTTGAATAAGCTAAGAGTTAATTGCATGCATTCTGCCTGCTTTTATTATATCTTTTGTCCATGATGTTTGCGAGTACATTCAAATGTACTCACTGGCTTGTCCCTGGCTATTGTCTTGGCTAGATCATGATTCGGAGAGGAGCGCTACGAAGACACCCCCACAGCATAGGAATCGGAGATAGCAGCCACGCGAGAGAGGAGTTATCCAGGTCAGCCGTTCCTGTGGGAATGGAGCCCCATCAGCGTTGGAGATCCATGAGTCGCTTCCGTCATTAGCTATTAGAAATCATTGTTGCAATCATTAGACCTTCACGGTCTTGTATCCAAATTCTTGTAATTGCTTGGTAATCTGTATCAAGGACGTGTCCACCAGCGAACAATGATCTTGGGGCTGGTGATGACACGAGGGTTATTTTCTGGGATTTTGTGTTCCGGAAAACCGGCCCTCACAGATGTTCCTTGGGAATGTTTTTCTAGCAGATGTTGTTCTGACTGTCTGATCGAGCAGCACGAATCTTGGCGCAGATGTATAGACACGTCATGTTTTTTTAGCGTTCGCTCTAACTGATTTCCAGGCGAGGGTTTACCCTTCGTCCTGCCCTGTCCTCTCCAAGCCTCACACCACTCGCACACTCTCTCATCTCTCCCCAATCCGATGGAGCCATGGTGATTCCCTCTGGGTGAAGGAGTCAATGGAGGTGGCGCTCGACGATGAGCTCCTGGACGGCGCGGGGAGCGCGAGTGCGAGCACGGCGGAGGAGCTGCAAAGTGGCGGAGGAGGAGCGGACAAGGTGGGTAGCGGTGGAGGCCGTCGCGTCAGTGTTTGCCGTGTTCAGCAATGACGTACATCGCGAGGAAGGTGCTTGAGGTGTGCTACTACTCCTCTACATGGTGAGGAGACGCTCACGGCGTGGAGGCAGCGATGCTACGGGCGGTGTTGCGCCGGGGAGGAGCGGCCATGAGGCAGGTCGCGTTGGTCGAGAATCTATAAGGTAACCTTCTACGGCTAAGCGTGGCGGAGCGGGAGCACTCACGGTGGCGTCCGCGTGACACGGGGCACGACGAGTTCTTCGTGCCAATGCCGGAGTCGCTTTAGTGGCTCAACTCCGTCACCCCGGTCTTGATCCTCACCGCCGCCGATGAAGCCCTCTTCACCAAGATCATCCTGATGGTATCATCTACCACCCGCTCATGTGTTTGTTATTTTGCAGATGCCACTGCGTACTGTTTTATACTCCCTCCATTCCACAATGTAGTGCGCCCGCGCTTCCCGAGATCTAAGTTTGACCATAAATTTAACCAACGAGACCGACTGCGGCGGGAGCAAAAATTATACCACTGAATTCGTATTGAAAGTGAATTTAGTGGTATAATTTTTGCTCCCGCCGCAGTCGGTCTCGTTGGTTAAATTTATGGTCAAACTTAGATCTCGGGAAGCGTGGGTGCACTACATTGTGGAATGGAGGGAGTATGTGTAGCGCTAAAATAATCATTGTCCATTATTGGGTACTTTTGGATTGCAAGATGTCAGCTTGTAGGAATGTAACCTCCAGGAACGTTCTGAATTTTAGAGTGATTGATAGTATTGTTGGCAATGCATCAAATACCATTTGCAGCCCCATTTTTGACAAGAGAATGCATAGTAAAAAAAATGCTTATCAGTGTGATTTTTAAAATTGCCATCATTTTGATGATAAAACAACCTCTCTAAACAAGTATTGCTATTCTCTTCTAATCCTCTATTGAAACTTTTGCCGATGTTTGTGTGGCTCAATTACCGTGCAAATGGTTTGTTTGCACTATGAAATTGTTCCTCGAACTCCTTTGCTTTGTTATTTTTTGTGAATTTACTTTGTGTAGCTGCCATGCTTGTTATCGTCGATTTTTTTCATGTGTCATATGGCAAATTGCCATGTGTCTATTGAAGAAAATATGCCCTAGAAGCAATTATAAAAAATATTATTATTATTTATTTTCATGTTCGTAATTAATGTTCATTTTTTGTGTTATAATTGTAATGGTTCTCGAGTCTGCAATAACCACGAGGCTCAGAGAAAAACCCATGTGCACGTGTGGAATAATAAACAGTAAATATATTTCTAGTCTCGCCTCTAAAACTAGCTCGGGTATTGCATGATGGTTCCATTTTTCTGATCATGGGCATAAGTTAGTGTAACGAGGATGCCGACAACTTTGAGGGCACATTGTTGAAAGAACACATGTGTTGAACAGACCCAATCGATTGATATACTACGAGATCATATTGCCTTTTAGTTATTAGTATTATCACACATAAGTTAATGTCTGCATAATTCCTTAGAACATGAGAGTATCGAGTACCTTCTTGCCGAACGGTGCATTATGGGGTTCGTCAAACGTCACGCGTAACAGGGTGATTATAACGATATTTTTTGGGTGTATCAAAAAAGTATGACAAGTGATTTGATAGCACAAGACTGGGATTTGCTCCTTCGACGATGGAGAGATATTCTTAGTGCCCTCTCGGTGTGACAGTATCCATCATTGTCTGACCAGACACAGTGTTACTTGTTCACGGGGATGCCGGAACACAGGAACAAGAAAAGAGATCAAAACCAGTAACGAAAAAACTGGCATAGTGATCAAGTTGTTGGTTCATGAGGATGCCAATAAATCTCACCTCATCCTTTATAGTTCTCTGGCGCTGTTGGATTGGTGGTTCCGTATGCATGGATACCTACATAGCCACCGTACTCTCAGTGCTCGATCTACGATCGGTTCGAGGGACGAAATTCTCACGGCTGGGAGTAATACGTCTCCAACATATCTATAATTTATGACGTTTTCATTCTATATTTACATCATTTATTCATGTTTTTGGCACAATATTTATTTGGACTAACCTATTAATCCAGTGCCGAAGGCCAGTTCCCATTTTCTATTTTTCTAAAAATATAGGTAAAAACTCACGGAGCCCGAATGTGCTGAATTTTTTTATGGAAAATATCAGAATTTTGGGAGAAGGAATCAACGCAAGGTGGTACCTGAAGGCCCCAAAGGGCCTAGGGGGCGCCCACCCACTAGGGCACGCGAGCAGGCCGTGTGGCGGTTCCTTAAGTCGGTTGGAGCTCTCCTTTCACCGCAACAAAGCTAATTTAGGGGGAAAATCATGTAAACAAATCAGCCCAATCGGAGTTACACATCGCCGAATATTTAAGAAACGGTGCTCGGCCAGAAAGCAGAAGCGAAAACAGAGAAGAAAATAGAGAGATCCAATCTAGGGGACATCATGAGTTTTATTAATATAGTTGGATCTTATGATGTTCATCCCCTCTATTCCTTTTGTGGTGAATTGAGTCTTGCCCTTTGAAGTTTCTTTATATTGGATTGAATACTTTGGATTTCAGATTACAAGATGCATGTCTAGTAATTAACTTGCGGATACCCGACGTGACATTGGGGTACTCTTAGCATAATGGTTAAACGATAAGTATCATATGGTGTTGTCGTAGTATGATTTTTGGGACTATCCGTGGCACATTGTAGGTGGTTCAATAGATCAAGATTGGAAATACGACTTTGAGGTGGTTTGCTGTTAAGCGCACCTACGCGATTTCATCCTACTTTCTCCGATTAAAATAGAAACTTTGGAGTGATTCTTTGCTCCACTTGTTGAGGGATTTTATCATGTGGTTTAATTATGTTAATGATGTTGAGAGTTGACACTAGCGAAAGTATGAATTCTAGACCTTGTTTCCAAGCACTGAGACACCGTTTTACACACTTCTGTTACTTGCTACCTTGCTATTTTTATTTATTCATATTACAAAATTCTATTTCTACCATCCATATTACACATCTATCACCATCTCTTCGCCGAAATAGTGCACCTATACAACTGACAATTGTATTGGGTGTGTTGGGGACACAAGAGACCACTTGCATTTGACTGATGGGTTGTTTGAGAGAGAACCACCTTCATCCTACAACTCTTGCGGATTGATAAACCTTAGGTCATCCACTTGAGGGAAATTTGTTGTTGTCCTACAAAATTCTACGCTTGGAGGCCCAAAAAAGTCTACAAAAATAAAGTTGCGTTGTAGACATCAAGCTATTTCTGGCGCCGTTGCCGAGGGAGGTGAGTGCTTGAAGGTATCTTCTTTAGATCTTGCAATTAAATTTTTTAGTCTCTTGTTTTATTCATGAGTTGGTTTATAAAAGAAAACAAAATAAAAAATTGGAAATGAAGTTGAGTGCAATTCTTTTATCTTTATAAAGTTTTTCTTAAAAACTACGAATCTGACAATTGTTATGAAGTGTTAGAAGAAGAATTTAACAAAATGTTTGATGTGAGTTCCTTGAATGTTAAGCATGATTGCAATGTTGTTAGTATGTAGTCTATGAATATCAATTGTGCTAGTGATTTCCAAAGCTATAAGCTTGGGGATGACATGTTTGATGAAGATTATCTTTTTAGTCCCCCAACCTTTGATGAGAAAATTTATTATGATGAGAACATGCCTCCTTGAAAGGATGTGGATGTCGCCTAGCGGGGGGTGAATAGGCATTTTAAAACAATTGTGGTTTAGGCTTGAATTAATGCAGAATAAAACTAGTGTTATGTTTAACAAGCACAAAACCTAAATAAACTAGGCTCAACTAAGTGCACCAACAACTTATTCTAAACAAGATAAACCACTATGTGATAGAAAGATATATAAATTGAACCACGAAGACTATCACAAAGTAAGTGCATAAGTAAAGGGATCGGGTAAGAGATAACTGATACGTCTCCAAAGTATCTACTTTTCCAAACACTTTTGCTCTTGTTTTGGACTCTAATTTGCATGATTTGAATGAAACTAACCCGGACTGATGCTATTTTTAGCAGAACTACCTTGGTGTTGTTTTTTGTGCAGAAATAAAAGTTCTCAAAATTGGACAAAATTTTACGGAGACTTATTTCAGAATAAATAAAAAAATATTGGCGAAAAGATTTACTGGATAGGGGGCACCACAAAGCCACAATCTCAGGTGGCGCCCCCCTAGGGCACGCCACCTGAGCTTGTGGGCCCCTGGAGCCTCCGTTTGCCCTACCTCCAAGTCCATAGGTACCGTCTTCATGAGAAAAAAATTAGAGAAAAAGTTTCATCGCATTTTACGATACGGAGCCACCGCCACCTCCTGTTCTTCATTGGGAGGCCTGATCTGGAGCCCGTTCAGGGCTCCGGAGAGGGCAAATCATCGCCGCCGTCATCAACAACCTCATGATGCTCACCACCGGGAGTGAGTAATTTCTTCGTAGGCATACTGGAGGTAGATGGAGATGGATGAGATTCGTCATGTAATCGAGTCAATTTGTTAGGGCTTGATCCCTAGTATCCACTATGTTCTGAGATTGATGTTGCTATGTGTTTGCTATGCTTAATGCTTGTCACTAGGGCCCGAGTGCCATGATTTAAGATCTAAACCCTTTATGTTTTCATGAATATACTTGAGTTCTTGATCCTATCTGCAAGTTACATGCACCTGTTATTGTTCTGAACCACAGACCCCAAGATGACAATAATTGGGATACTCTCCGAGGATGAATGTAATTTAAGGAGTTCATATATTCACTATGTGTTAATGCTTTGTTCCGGTTCTCTATTAAAAGGAGCGCCTTAATTATCCTTAGATTTCCATTAGGACCCCGCTCCCAAGGGAGGGTAGGACAAAAGATGCCATGCAAGTTCTTATTATAAGCACGCATGACTATATACGGAATACATGCCTATATTTAATTGATGAATTGGAGCTATTGTGTATCGCTCTAGGTTGTAACTGTTACATGATGGATTCCATCCAAATATCCATCGCTACTGCATGCCTACGATTTGCTCATATTGTCTTTGCTAAGTTATTACTATTGCTACTACTGTTCCAATTGCTACAAAACTGTTATTGTTACTATTGCTACTGTTACCACTGCTATCAAAACTATCATATTACTGTGCTACTAATACTTTGCTGCAGAGAAATAACTTCTCAGGTGTGGTTGAATTGACAACTCAACTGCTATGGCTTATAAATATTGTTTGGCTCCCTTGTGTCGAATCAATAAATTGGGTGAAATACTACCCTCGAAGACTGTTGCGATCCCCTATACTTGTGGGTCATCAAGACTATTTTCTGGCGCCGTTGCCGGGGAGCATAGCTCTATTTATTAAGTTCAGTTGGGCGTTAAATATCTGCTAATCACTATGAAGAATCTGAAAAACTATAAGACCAAGATCATGCCTGATACGTCTCCAACGTATCTATAATTTTTGATTGTTCCATGCTATTATAGTATCAATCTTGGATGTTTTATATGCAATTACATGCCATTATATATCATTTTTTGGGACTACCTGTTAACCCAGTGCCCAGTGCCAGTTGTTGTTTTCTGCTTGTTTTTGCCTTTTCAGAAAATCATTATCAAAAAGTGTCCAAACGAGGAAAAAACTTTGGATTAATTTTTTCTGGACCATAAGAGACCCATGAAGCTTCGGGAGAAGACCAGAACAGCCACGAGGAGGCGACAAGACTGGAGGGCACGCCCAGGGGGGTAGGCGCGCCCCCAGGCTTGTGGGCCCCTCGTAGCCCCTCCTGACCTAATTCCAGCGCTATAAATTCCCAAATATTCCCAATATACCAGAGAGATAGAGGAGAAAACCTTTCCGCCACCGCAAGCCTCTGTTCTTCCGCGATCCCATCTGGAGGCCTTTTCCGGTACTCTGCCGAAGGGGGAATCGATCACGGAGGACTTCTTCATCAACCTTGCTGCCCTTCCGATGATGTGTGAGTAGTTTACCACAGACCTACGGGTCCATAGCTAGTAGCTAGATGGCTTCTTCTCTCTCTTTGATCTTCAATACCATGTTCTCCTCGATGTTCTTGGAGTTCTATCCGATGTAATCTTCTTTTGCGGTGTGTTTGTTGGGATCCGATGAATTGTGAGTTTATGATCAGATTATTCATGAGAAATATTTGAGTCTTCTCTGAACTCTTTTATGCATGATTATTATAGCTTTGTATTTCTCTCCGATCTATCGATTTGGTTTGGCCTACTAGATTGATTTATCTTGCAATGGGAGAGGTGCTTTGTGATGGGTTCAATCTTGCGGTGCTCAATCCCAATGAAAAAAGGGGACATGACACGTATTTGTATTTTTGCCATTAAGGATAAAAAGATGGGGTTTAATCATATTGCTTGAATTTACTTTGTCTACATCATGTCATCTTGCTTAAGGCGTTACTCTGTTTCATACTTAATACCCTAGATGCATGCTGGATAGCGGTCGATGGGTGGAGTAATAGTAGTAGATGCAGGCAGGAGTCGGTCTAATTGTCTCGAACGTGATGCCTATATACATGATCATTGCCATGAATCCGTCATAATTATTTACTTTTCTATCAATTGCCCAACAGTAATTTGTTTACCCACCGTATGCTATGCGTTCGAGAGAGAAGCCTCTAGTGAAAACTATGGCCCCCGGGTCTACTTTATCATATATAAAAAACCTAAAAAACCTTGCTGCAATTTATTTACTTTTATTTTATTTAGTAATTTAGTTTATCTATTTATCACTATCAGAAGTAATCCTTGCAAATAACCGCTAAGAGGATTGACAACCCTCTTATTTGCGTTGGGTGCAAGTGTTTGCTTTTGTGTGTGCAGGTGCGCTTAACTGAATTTTGCTTGGTTCTCCTACTGGATTGATAACCTTTGTTCTTAACTAAGGGAAATACTTATCTCTACTATACTGCATCATCCTCTACAAGTAGCAGGAAGAATTTCTGGTGCCATTGCCGGGGAGACATCATGAAAATTACCAAGTACCTTCGCACAAACTATCATCCACTTGCATTTATTTTATTTGCCTTTTTATTTGCATTTACCTCTATTTTTCATCTCCCGCACTTCTAATTTTTATTTTACAAAAACACAAAAATATTTTTATTTGCTTGCTTTGCTTGTTTAGTTATCATGTCTAGTGTCACCATCCCTCCTCTATCTCCGGATTTTGAAGTCCTTTACTTCAAACAGAAACAAGGAGAAAATTTAAAAAATGCTTGGTATAGGATAATGGAATCTTATCATGTTTGCACCGTAAAAGGGGATATGAAAATTTTGTTGCGGAACTTTTATGTAGGGCTAACTATGCCAAATAGACAACTCTTGGATTTTGCTTCTAAAGGAAATTTCATTGATAGTGATCCTAATACTGCTTATGAATTAATAGAAGGAATAGTGGGAACTCCACCCTTGCAAAAAGGATCTAATTATACCCAAGAATGGATTCAAATTTTGGAAAAGCTAGGTGACATACAAAAGAATTTGGTGGAGTTACAAAAGTCTAATGAACCTCTTAAAAATGTTAGCGGTAACCTCAATCGCATGAATAATCTCCTCACTATTTGCAACAAGAAGTTAGACACTTTAGATAGCAAAATTGCCTTATTTTCTGTAAGTAATGGGAAGCGTAAAGAGCCTCCCGGGTTCAATACCAACCCATCTAAATTAGCAAAAACCAAAGACGACAACACTTGAAACTATGCATTATGCCTAGCTAGGGGCATAAAACAATATCGCTTGTTGGGAGGCAACCCAATGAATAAAATAAATTTTTGTTTTTTACTTTCTATTCTTGTGTGTTTACAAAATTATAGCCTCTGTTATGATTGTGTTTTTATCTTTTAATTAGTGTTTGTGCCAAGTAATGCCTTTGGGATGATGTTGATGATAGTATAATTGATGCTGTTTGGAAAACAGAAAGTTTTGCGTCAAGCGCTGGAATTTTAGTTCTGTACTGGAGTGTCAGAAAAATCTGAAATTTTTACAAAGTATTGGTATATGAATTTTTTACGTTTTCATAATTTTTCAGAATTTTTGGAGTTACAGAAGTATGGCTTTTAAATAGGTCTTTACAGACTGTTCTGTTTTAGACAGATTCTGTTTTTTGTTGCATAGTTTGCTTATTTTGATGAATCTATGGATCGTATCGGGGGGTATGAGTCATGGAGAAGTTGTAGTAAAGTAGCATTATGCCAATATTAAATATGAATCAATTTACAACAGTACCTAAAGTTTAAGATTTGTTTGTTATACTAACGGATCTCACGAGGTTTCTGTTGAGTTTTGTGTGCGGAAGTTTTCAAGTTTTGGGTGAGCTACGATGGATAAAGGAATAAGGAGCGGCAAGAGCCTAAGCTTGGGGATTCCCAAGGCACCCCAAGGTAATATTCAAGGAAGACTCAAGCGTCTAAGCTTGGGGATGCCCCGGAAGGCATCCCCTCTTTCGTCTACAATCTATCGGTAACTCACTTGGAGCTATATTTTTATTCATCACATGATATGTGTTTTACTTGGAGCGTCTTGTGATATAGTTTGTTTGCTTTTGTTTGCTTTTTAGTTTGTCACAATCATATTTGCTGAACACACCTTTTTGAGAGGGACACACATTATTCGTGATTTGTTAGAATACTCTATGTGCTTCACTTATATCTTTTGAGCTAGGCAGTTGCTCTAGTGCTTCACTTATATCTTTTAGAGCACGGCGGTTGTTATATTTTAAAGAAATAGTTGCACTGTCATGCTTCACTTATATCTTTTTGAGAGTCTAATGATTAGCAATGGTAATATGCACGGGTTATGAATTTGGTCCTGATATGATAGGTATTCAAGAGGGATATAATAAAAACTTTCATGTAGATCACTGAATATGATAAGTTTGATTCCTTGCAATAGTTTTGCGATATTCAGATGGTAATATGTGGGAGGTGCTAGTAGATAATTGTGGTTTAGTAAGAATATTGGTGTTAAGGTTTGTGATTCCCGAAGCATGCACGTATGATCTGTCGTTATGCTAAGAAGTTGGAGCATGATTTATTCTTGAGTGTCTACCATATGAGTGGCGGTCGGGGACGAGCGGTGGACTTGTCCAACCAATCTATCCCCCTAGGGGCATGGCTAGTAGTACTTTGCTTCGAGGGCTAATAAACTTTCGCAATAAGTATGTGAGTTCTTTATGACTAATGTGAGTCCATGGATTATACGCACTCTCACCTTTCCGCAATTTGCTAGCCTCTTCGGTACCGTGCATTGCCCTTTCTCACATCGAGAGTTGGTGCAAACTTCGCCGGTGCATCCAAACCCCATGATATGATACGCTCTATCACACATAAGCCTCCTTATATCTTCCTCAAAACAGCCACCATACCTACCTATCATGGCATTTCCATAGCCATTCCGAGATATATTGCCTTGCAACTTCCACCGTTCCGTATTTATGACACACATCATCATTGTCATATTGCTTTGCATGATCATATAGCTGACATAGTATTTGTGGCTCAGCCACCGTTCATCATTTTTATACATGTTACGCTAGCATCATTGCACATCCTGATACACTGCCAGAGGCATTCATATAGAGTCACATTTTTTTTCTAGTATCGATTGTAATATTGAGTTGTAAGTAAATAAAAGTGTGATGATCATCATTATTAGAGCATTGTTCCAGTGAGGAAAGAATGGTGGAGACTAATGAGTCCTCGAAAAAGTGGGGATGAGGTCCATGAGAGCGTTCTAAAATTAAAAAAAATTAAAAAAATGAGAGAAAAAGAGAGAAGGGGCAATGTTACTATCCTTTTTCCACACTTGTGCTTCAGATTAGCACCATGTTTTTCATATAGAGAGTCTCCTATTTTGTCACTTTCATATACTAGTGGGAATTTTTCATTATAGAACTTGGCTTGTATATTCCGATGATGGGCTTCCTCAAATGCCCGAGGTCTTCATGAGCAAGCAAGTTGCATGCACACCCACTTAGTTTTCATGTTGAGCTTTCATACACTTATAGCTCTTAGTGCATCCGTTGCATGGCAATCCCTACTCCTCGCATTAACATCAATTGATGGGCATCTCCATAGCCCGTTGATTAGCCTCGTTGATATGAGACTATCTTCTTATTTTTGACTTCTCCTTATTAATCTCTACCACCATACTATATTCCACCCATAGTGCTATATCCATGGCTTGCGCTCATGTATTGCGTGGGGGTTGAAAAAGGTGAAGCGCGTTAAAAAGTATGAACCAATTGCTTGGCTTGTCATTGGGGTAGTGCATGATAAATATTTTGTGTTAAGAAGATGGAGCATGACAGGATTATATGATTTTGTAGGGATAACGTTCTTTAGCATTTTTATTTTGAAAGACATGATTGTTTATTAGTATGCCTGAGTATTTATGTCTTTATATCAAATTATAGACTATTGCTTTGAATCATTTGGATCTTATTATTCATACCATAACAGAGAGATTACATGATGAAACATGATAGGTAGCATTCCACATCAAAAATTCTGTTTTTATCATTTACCTACTCGAGGACGAGTAGGAATTAAGCTTGGGGATGCTTGATACGTCTCCAACGTATCTATAGTTTTTGATTGTTCCATGCTATTATAGTATCAATCCTGTATGTTTTATATGCAATTATATGCCATTATATATCATTTTTTTGGACTAACCTATTAACCTAGTGCCCAATGCCAGTTGCTGTTTTCTGCTTGTTTTTGCCTTTTCAGAAAATCATTATCAAAAAGTGTCCAAACGAGGAAAAAACTTTGGATTAATTTTTTCTGGACCATAAGAGACCCATGAAGCTTTGGGAGAAGACCAGAAGAGCCACGAGGAGGCGACAAGCCTGGAGGGCATGCCCAGGGGGGTAGGCGCGCCCCCCAGGCTTGTGGGCCCCTCGTAGCCCCTCCCGACCTAATTCCAGCGCTATAAATTCCCAAATATTCCCAATATACCAGAGAGACAGAGGAGAAAACCTTTCCGCCACCGCAAGCCTCTGTTCTTCTGCGATCCCATCTGGAGGCCTTTTCCGGTACTCTGCCGAAGGGGGAATCGATCACGGAGGACTTCTTCATCAACCTTGCTGCCCTTCCGATGATGTGTGAGTAGTTTACCACAGACCTACGGGTCCATAGCTAGTAGCTAGATGGCTTCTTCTCTCTCTTTGATCTTCAATACCATGTTCTCCTCGATGTTCTTGGAGTTCTATCCGATGTAATCTTCTTTTGCGGTGTGTTTGTTGGGATCCGATGAATTGTGAGTTTATGATCAGATTATTCATGAGAAATATTTGAGTCTTCTTTGAACTCTTTTATGCATGATTATTATTGCTTTGTATTTCTCTCCGATCTATCGATTTGGTTTGGCCTACTAGATTGATTTATCTTGCAATGGGAGAGGTGCTTTGTGATGGGTTCAATCTTGCGGTGCTCAATCCCAGTGACAGAAGGGGATATGACACGTATTTGTATTGTTGCCATTAAGGATAAAAAGATGGGGTTTAATCATATTGCTTGAATTTACTTTGTCTACATCATGTCATCTTGCTTAAGGCGTTACTCTGTTTCATATTTAATACCCTAGATACATGCTGGATAGCGGTCGATGGGTGGAGTAATAGTAGTAGATGCAGGCAGGAGTCGGTCTACTTGTCTCAGACATGATGCCTATATACATGATCAGTGCCATGAATCCATCATAATTATTTGCTTTTCTATCAATTGCCCAACAGTAATTTGTTTACCCACCGTATGCTATGCGTTCAAGAGAGAAGCCTCTAGTGAAAACTATGGCCCCCGGGTCTACTTTATCATATATAAAAAACCTAAAAATACCTTGCTGCAATTTATTTACCTTATTTTATTTAGTATTTTAGTTTATCTATTTATCATTATCAGAATTAATCCTTGCAAATAACCGCTAAGAGAATTGACAACCCTCTTATTTGCGTTGGGTGCAAGTGTTTGCTTTTGTGTGTGCAGATGTGCTTAACGGAATTTTGTTTTGTTCTCCTACTAGATTGATAACCTTGGTTCTTAACTGAGGGAAATACTTATATCTACTATACTGCATCATCCCCTCCTCTTCGGGGAAATACCAACGCAGTCTACAAGTAGCAATGCCCTCTAAGACGAGGGGAGGTAAGGAACTATTAACTAGCTCTACACTTGATTCACCTTCTGTTTTAAGTCGACTTGTGACACCACCACCTGCTATTCAATCTGATATGTCACAAGTGATAGACACTGCTTCTGCTATTGATGATACTCATGATGATGCTACTACTTTGCTTGATGAACTTGTGCCACTAGGTGAATTTCTTGATGCTCAAATTGCTAAAGCTAGAGAACTTGAAATTGATGAAAATGATGAATCACCTGCTACACCTAGCACTCCTACTAGAACTAAGATGCTTGATATACATGAAGGTTACGTTATGGATGGGGAGATTGCTAGAGAATTTCTTGCTGTAAGGATAGGGAGTGTCGTGGTTTTGACACGGCAGATGCCCTTGTGAAAGGACTTAGAGATGAGGCCATCGCACAAGTGTGGAAGCTTAGCGGGGTTGATCGGGAATGAGAATACGCCGGGTTACCCAGGTTCAGCCCCTCACGGTGGAGGTAAAAGCCTACTCCCTGCTTGATTATATTGCTGTGGTTCTCGATTACAAGGATGCTGATTCGCTAACCTAGCTTTCGATGAGATTGCAACTTAGTCTTTTTCGTATAGGTGCTCCCCTTTATATATACAGGTGGAACCCTAGATTACATGAGAGTTCGGGTCGTTCTTTGACCCATCTCCTACTCTGCCCTACTTGTCCTCCAAGACGGCCTTCATGCCACTCACCTTTTCTTAAGCCGACCCATTGCCTAAGCCGGCCTATCCTCATTAGGCCTCGTCAGAGCCGGCCCATCAAGAGTCCTTTAGCCCTGCAGTGAGCTGACCCACTGAGCCAGCTCTATGGCCGGGTTATCACTCTGCCGGGTCTATGTGCTGGTAAACATCCCCAACATTAGCCCTCAGTTTGACTTGAATTTATTCACGTTAAACTTCATCCGGGTTAAGTAGATCGACGGGTCATTCCTTCAGGTTCAGACTTCGCACTTTGCACTTCTTTTCCCTTGTGATGTCACAATCCACTTCCGCAAAATCCGAGATGACATCACGTCGTATCCTTGAGTGGGTTCGAATCATCAAGTCAGGTGAAAAATCGAGGAGCCCAGAGCCAAAAATTACTGCGTCGCCTGGGGCTCCGCACCTGCCGTTGTAATTTTTACTGTGCCTATAAAGAGGCCAGCTCACTCCCCACTATCGTTTTTCACCTCTGGTTCATCTTCTTCTGCGCGTCCGTTCTCAGACCCGAAGCACCACCCCCCTTCGAGCTCTCCGACCACCTCGACCGCGTCCTCGCCGCCGCCTCAAGACACCACCGGAGCTCATCAAAAACACTCTGGCCACATCCGCCGCAGTCAGGTACACCCAAATCCTTCTCCCTTCGGATCTATAGCACCCATTCTTCTCTGCAGTTCGTCGGTGTTCGTCAGTGTTCGTCCTCCTTTCTCATTAGTAGATCCAAATGCATCTGAGTCACCTAAATAAATACTTTTTAGCACTGCGGCGATACCATTTTTCGCATCCAGATCTCTGTATTATTTTCCGCAGACCCCCATTGACAGTAGGGCTGCCGCCTCTATCCATGTTTTAGGTCTTTAAAATTTCTTTTTCGAAGTATTTCTAGATCCGTAAAAATAGCTGCTCCGTCGGATTCTTGTTTGTAGCTAGCTCAACACTTAGCAAATATCCAAACACCACTGAAATGCTGGAGCCGGCTCATAAATTTCACCGGCTTATCTCTGCTGTCCGTAGCTTGCATAAATCCGGGTCATGAGTTTAACTATCATGGTCGTCTTATCATTTTGCCGGGTTATACCTCATGAGCTTAACACGCCGGCCTATCATTATTGCCTTTGCAGTTGGAATCTGAAATCGTCATGGCCCCCAAGACCGACAAGTCCTGCAACTGGGTCAGATCCCATGTCTCCACCCTCATGTTAACCGAGCTCGTGGGGCAAGGCCTCTTGCCGGCTCAAGAGACAATTAGCTGGCGGGCGCCTGATGAAGAGAGCACCCCAGCCTAAGCAAGATGAAGTGGTGGTCTTCGCAGATCATCTTCATAAGGGTTTTCGTCCGCCCGGGTCAAAATTCTTCCATGACGTTCTCCACTTTTTCGACCTCCGCCCGCAGGATCTTGGTCCAAATTCCATCACCAATCTCTGCTAGTTTCAAGTCTTTTGTGAAGTGTATTTCCAAACAGAGCCAACTGTCCTTCTCTTTCGAGAATTCTTCTACATCAACCATCAGACCGAGTTCACCGATGCCCCCAGCATAGAACTTGGTGGCATCTCTATTCAAAGGCGAAGAAACACTCCTTTTCCTGAGGCCAAGCTGGCGAGTCATCCCAAGGGTTGGAACAAGACTTGGTTTTACTGCAAAAGCACTGCTCCTCAAGATGAAAACCCCCTGCCGGGTTACAGACTGGACTGGCTCGACGCCATGGTTGCCTTTCTGGGTTGGCCATCAACAGAGGAACATAAAGCAAATTGCCCCTATTTATTCCAAGATAAGGGCCCTGGTTGCTAACGGCCTTACCGGGATCGACTTGACCCGGTGCTGGATAAGCTGGCGAATCCAGCCCCTTAGCCAGAGGGGCGACTTGATGCGTAATTATACCGGCGAGCCGGCTGACATTCAACGCTTCAGCCAAGTCGATTTATCTGTGAGTGACATCAACAAGGCCACCAAGAGATTATTGGGAGAGCCTCAAGAGAAATGCAACAAAACCGGGCTAGCACCCTTCTGCTTGACCAACCCGGTGCCTTCAGTAAGTACTTGTACCCTCTTATTCTGTTCTTGACTTGCTTTTTTCCTCTCAATCATAATCACCGACTTATTCCAAATGCAGGCAGACGACAAGTTTTGGAAAAGGAAGAAGCCTCGACAACCCACCCCCGCTCCAGTGGAGCAACAGGATGAGCCGGCCGATGTTGATGAGCCGGCTGCAGAAAATGAGGCTGAGGTATAACTCGACTCGCTTGGTTGTCTTTTTATTCACCTTGCTAACGCCCCTTCTCTTCAGGATGAAGCTGAGATTAGCCACACCAACGAGCCAGAGGTAAATTTGATCTCTTCAGACTCTGACTCTCCAATACCCATTCGGAAGAAAACCCGGGCTGTAATCCGCAAGGTTCGAAGGAAGCCCCGGGTTGCCGTCCGTAAGGTCCCTTTTTCACACCAGGATGCTCATTTGGATCCCAAATTTGTTTTGAAGAAAACACATCAAGCCGGGACCTCCAAAAGGAAGACCCGGAGCAGTGAAGGCGAGTTAAGTGGCGGGCTTCCATACGAGCCGCCATCCCGTAGAGCACGAGCAGAGGCGCTTCTTAGCCCAACTCCCTCTTTTCCTCTAGCTGGTTGTTTCAAAGAGCCCTTACATTTGAATGACTCGGCATATCAGACGTCCCACTCTTCAGGCGAGTCAAGCGCTACTCAGGCGCCGACTTTCAACATCAACCCTGGGTAAGCGCTAACCATTCTTGTGTCAGTGATTTCTTATTCCTCATCCTTTAAATGAATAACTCCTTGTTCCTTGTGCAGCGCCAAGGCCATTAAGAAGAAAACAGCTGCCGGGTCATCTGACCCGGTCATTCAAACAGGCCGTCAAGAAGAGGCCACCTTAATCACCCAAGACGAGCCGACAGTTCAGAAGAGCCCGCCACCTCAAGACACCGCCAGCCCGGCTCGTGCTCCCTCGCCTGTTATACAAGAATGAGAAAATCCAACTGAGGAGCAGCCCGAAGAGCCGCCCGTGGCACCGGCTCAGGATGACGTGGTGGTGACCGGAGAACAGCAAGCGACTCCGGAGGCCTCTACCGCTCTTACCAAAATCCCTGCCAAGCCTGAGCCAGCCTCGAAGGACAAGGGAAAGACGGCTCTTAACTTTTCTTCGTTCGAAGACCAAGATGCCAGTACTCTGCACCAGGCTGTGCTGACCCGGCTATCTGAAAGCCGGGACATAGAGATCGCCATGATAACTTCATTGAAGCGGAAGTATGAGGTAAGTTGCACCCTTCGCTCTGTACCATATATATATGTAGCCCCCAAGGGCCGGGTCATTATGGAATGATGACCCGGGACTTCAAAATTGAATTCGTAAGCAGAACTTCAACCGGCGACCCCAAGGGCCGGCTCGCCATTAATGACGGGCCGGTCTTCATAACTTAGCAAGATAGATCAATTTATGCATTAGCCCCCAAGTGCCATGTAGAGTGCCTGCAGCTGCATGGAACTTGCCTTGCTATTTACTTTAAGCTCAAAAATATGTAGCCCCCATGCACTGGGTTGTCCTTTAGGGCGGCTCGGATCATGTGTATATAATGTATAACAAAGTGCTCTGCAGGAAATGCTGAATCAAGTAGAGGCCCAGGCTTCCTTCTTCCGAAAGGAAGCAAGGAAGGAGTAAAAATTGCGCCAAGAAGCTGAAGAAGCCGCTGCTGAGGCCAACAAGTCATTGGTCATCATGCAGAACACTTTGCAAGAGACAGAGGCTGCAAGAGCCGCCCAAGCCGCGCTAGCTGAAGAGGCCGAAGCCAAACTTGAGCCGGTGACTCAAGAACTGGCGACTCTGAAAGGCCAAATCACTGCCATGTGCTGGGCCATCTTCGGTAAGCAAAACAGACCATGCACCAATAGTTCCGACTTAAATATGCTGAGCCGGCTGGACTGATCGTGTGTACGTACTTTGGCAGGTCGGAAGAATCAAACTCTTGTGCAGCAACCAGTGGTAAAATTGAAGGCGGTGTACACCCTTGTAGAACAACTATACATAGGCGGCTGTCGTTGCATAATGGCCGCCAAGAACACCAAGGCGCCACCTCAGTTGATTGCAGACACGTTGAAAGAGCTGTCAGTCGTGCCCAGGTGGTTTGAGGACTGGAAGAAGGCGTGTTGCCGCACTGGGGCTCTGACAGCGCTTGCGCGAGCCAAGGCCTATGTGCCAGAACTCGACCCGGCTCAGATCGTGGGCGGGTACCCAGAGTTCAATGTCGATGACTCGCCGTTCACAAAGAAGGACTTCCAACGCTGCATCAAAGAAACCCGGGTTGCAGCCACCGCAATCGCAGAAGAGGCCGATCTGACCCGGTACCAGGCGCCCTACTCAAAGGAGAATGAGTGGATAGAGCCACCAAACCATGAGCCAGTTGCCCTAACCCGTACGAGTAAGCCATCCTTTGCTCCTGAAGTCGACCCTTCCACCCTGATATCCGCCGATGCCCTATTTGAAGCGTTGCGCTCAATTCAGTGGTCGACCGGTGACTCAAGCCAAGAAGCGGAGGATGACGACGGCCGCGAAGAGCCGGCATATGGTGCTTCATCGGGCGCTGGCGCCAGCTCTGACCTGGCAATATAGAACGCCGGCTTATCCTTTTGTAGGCAGAACTTGTAAAAAAAAATTGTCGTGGCCGTAGTTGATGGGCGGCTTGTAATAGCGTAGCTTGAGACACTTGTTACTGATGCTAGTGCCATCGCGTACTGTGCTTGCTTACTGCCTGTACAAATAATTTGTGCTTCTGTGAATCCTCTTTTGGGCGTTGAGAGCCGGTTTTTGCAATAGAGTGATTCTGCTGAAACAATAACAATTGCATGTAATGGTGACTGATGAAATCACATAAACAACGAGTAATCTTTGTTACTGTTTGCAATGAATCAAGAATATCAAAATGTACTAAAATAAATGCTATGCATGGATGTATGCATGCATGCAGAGATGGGATGAGTGCAACAAAAAGAACATAATCATAAGCCGGAATATGCTCGCAACGGCTGGCTCATAAAGCGCAATCCGGCTGCTAAACACAACTTGAAACGACCAGCTCATAAAGCGCAAGCCGGAATATGCTTTCATGAAGCTAGAACTTTGGCCTGTTGGTTTGTCCTCGCTCTCTGAAAGCCGGCTCTCACACAACCAATCGGACGTTTTAACTCTGACAAGTTCAGGGTCACCTATGTGATTGACTCATCAGACGTACGTCGGGTCGTTTTTGAGGGAGTAGCATCTTGCTAACAGGCAGGTTTAACCAACTTTGTGGCATCTCGCCGGGTTAATGGGTTTTGTAAGCTAAACTCAATTGAGTTGGAAGCCCCCAAGTAACCCAGATCAACAAATAAAGATCCAGCACACAAGTTTTGAGGCAACACAGTGCTGCTGGTCGCTATTTTATTTGATCGAGAATAGGTGTATACACAATGAAAGGTATGTACAAAAATATGACCCAGTCGATGACTTAGGTGTAGTATGGCCGGAGCTGGGCAATGTTCCAGGGCCGGCTTGTTTCCTCCTCGGAGGTACGTGATTTATCTGCCTCACGTATATCAATCAGGTAATATGACCCGTTGTTGAGATTCTTGCTGACCACAAAGGGCCCTTCCCAAGGTGGTGAAAGCTTATGCATGCCTGTCTGGTCTTGTATCAGACGGAGCACTAAGTCACCCTCGTGAAAAGTGCGGTTTCGAACTCTACGGTTGTGATAGCGATGTAGGTCTTGCTGATAAATTGTTGATCTGGATGCGGCAAGGTCGCGCTCTTCCTCCATAGCATCAAGAGCGTCTTGGCGAGCCTGCTCATTATCTGATTCCACATAGGCCGCCACTCGAGGGGAGTCATGATGAATATCGCTTGGAAGTACAACTTCTGCACCATAGACTAGGAAAAACGGCGTATAGCCTGTTGACCTGTTGGGAGTAGTCCGTATGCTCCAAAGCACCGAAGGTAATTCTTCTTCCCAGGAACCCAACGTGCGCTGCAAAGGCACCATGAGCCGGGGTTTGATACCACGCAGCAATTCCTGATTAGCCCTTTCTGCCTGTCCGTTGGACTGAGGATGCGCAACCGATGCTAGATCAAGCCAGATGTGCTCCTGTTGACAGAACTGTTCCATGACTCCCTTGGACAGATTGGTTCCATTGTCTGTAATGATACTGTGCGGGTAGCCAAATCAGAATATCAGCTTTTTTAGAAACTTGACAGCTGTAGCCGCGTCACAGTTGCTGACCGGCTCTGCTTCCACCCACTTGGTAAACTTGTCCACAGCCACCAGTAGGTGCGTATGCTTGTTCTTAGAACGTTTGAAGGGTCCCACCATGTCAAGCCCCCAGACCGCGAACGGCCAAGTAATTGGGATCATCCTCAACTCTTGAGCTGGCACATGGGCCTGGCGAGCATATTTCTGGCAACCATCACACTTACGGACAATGTCCTCTGCGTCAGCATGAGCCGTGAGCCAGTAAAAACCGTGCCGGAAAGCCTTCACGACCAGTGATCTTGAGCCGGCATGGTGTCCACAATCACCAGAGTGAATCTCATTGAGAATTGTGCGGCCTTCTTCAGGTGAAACACAACGCTGAAAAACACCAGTGACGCTTCGTCGGTGCAACTCGCCATTGACAATAGTCATAGACTTGGATCGCCTGACGATCTGCCGAGCAAGGATTTCCTCTGTTGGCAGTTCTCCCCGGCTTAGGTAAGCCAAATAGGGGACTGTCCAATCAGGGATAGCGTGGACAGCAGCCACTAGAGCCGCCTCCGGGTCAGGAATAGCCAAGTCCTCCTCTGTTGGTAACTTGACAGACGGATTGTGCAAAACGTCCAGGAACACATTGGGTGGCACTGGCTTGCGCTGAGAACCCAAGCGAGAGAGTGCGTTTGCCGCCTCGTTCTGCCGGTGATCAATATGGTCAACTTGATAATCTTTAAAGTGTCCAGCAATATTTGTGACTGCCTGCCGATAAGCCACCATAAGGGGATCCTTTGAATCCCATGTACCTGAAACTTGCTGGGCCACTAAGTCTGAGTCGCCCAAACACCTGACCCGGCTCAGGTTCATCTCCTTGGCCATCCGAAGCCCATGAAGCAAAGCCTCATATTCTGCTGCATTGTTAGTACAGGGGAACATGAGTCTCAAAACATAACATAACTTATCTCCTCGTGGGGAAGTAATCACAACTCCAGCCCCCGAGCCTTCAAGATGCCTTGAGCCGTCAAAGTGTATGGACCAGTATGTTGTGTCGGGCTTCTCTTCGGGAGCCTGCAACTCTGTCCAATCATTAATGAAATCCACCAACGCCTGAGATTTGATTGCTGTGCGAGGCACGTATTGGAGATGATGCGGACCGAGCTTGATGGCCCACTTAGCCACCCGGCCTGTCGCCTCCCGGTTCTGGATTATATCCCCAAGAGGTGCTGAGCTGAGCACAGTGATTGGATGTTCGTGGAAGTAATGCTTCAGCTTGCAGCTAGCCATAAACACTCCGTAGACCAGTTTCTGCCAATGTGGATACCGCTGTTTGGACTCGGTTAACACCTCACTGATATAATACACAGGGTGCTGGACTGGATATTCCTTGCCATCTTCCTTACGCTCTACCACAACTGCCACGCTTACCGCTTTGTTATTGGCAGCAATATATAGCAACATTGGTTCCTTCTCACGAGGGGCAGCGAGGACTGGTGGCTCAGACAACTGCTTCTTTAGAGCCTCAAAAGCCTGATCTGTAGCATTACTCCAGACAAAATTATCTGATTTCTTAAGCAACTAGTATAACGGAATTGCCTTCTCTCCAAGCCGGCTTATGAACCGACTTAGTGCCGCAACCCACCTAGCCAGCTTCTGCACGTCATTCAGTCTGGCCGGCTTAGCCAGGGTCGTGATTGCCTTGATCTTTTCCGGGTTAGCTTCAATGCCACGCTCGGAAACAAGAAATCCCAGAAGTTTTCCTGCATGGACACCAAAAACACACTTCTCCGGGTTAAGCTTCATCTGGTAGACACGGAGATTATCAAATGTTTCCTTGAGATCCTCCAACAGGGTTTATTTCCTTCGAGACTTGACCACAATGTCATCAACATACGCATGAACATTCCGTCCGATCTGCTTGTGAAAACAGCTCTGGACACAACGCTGATAAGTCGCCTGTGCGCACTTCAGACCAAACGGCATGGTTGTATAGCAGAAAGCCCCAAAGGGTGTGATGAAAGCCATCTTTTCCTAGTCCTCCAGCTTCATTTTGATCTGATGATTACCGGAGTAAGCATCCAGGAAGCATAAACACTTGCAACCCGCCGTGGCATCAATGATCTGGTCAATACGGGTCAAGGCGAAAGGGTCACTAGGGCAAGCCTTATTCAGGTCTATGTAATCAACACACATCCGCCAAGTCCCGTTTTTCTTCAGAACAAGCACTGGGTTAGCTAGCCATTCAGGATGGAAAACTTCAATGATGAACCCGACAGCTAGGAGCCGGGCCACCTCTTCACCAATAGCTTTTCGTCTTTCCTCATTAAAGCGACGGAGATACTGGTGAACTAGCTTAAACTTGGGATCCAAATTAAGGGAGTGCTCAACGAGTTCTCTCGGTACACCTGGCATGTCAGAAGGTTTCCATGCAAAGATGTCCTGGTTCTCATGGATGAACTCGATGAGCGCACTTTTCTATTTGGGATCCATATTTGCCCCGATGGTGAACTGCTCAAAAGAATTGCGTGGGGTGAAATCAACTTGCTTTGTGTCTCTGGCCGACTTAAACTTGAGCAGAGGGTCAGACTCCATGGTGGGCTTCTTCAGGGATGTCCTGTCAGACGGGTCAACATTGTCCTTATAATACCGAACTCCTCCGCGGCGCAAGCCGTCTCTGCATAAGCTGCGTCTCCTTTCTCGCACTCAAGTGCAATCTTCCGGTTGCCCTCCACTGTGATGGTTCCCCTTGGTCCTGGCATCTTCATTTTCAAGTAAACGTAGCACGGCCGTGGCATGAACCACGCATAAGCCGGCCGGCCAAATAAGGCGTGGTATGGGCTCTTAAGTTTGACCACCTCAAAGGACAGGAACTCAGAATGCCAGTTATCCTCTGAGCCAAAGGCCACCTCAAGGGAAATTCTTCCCATGGGATAGGCCGACTTGCCAGGAACAATGCCGTGAAAGACTGTAGAGGACGGAGTTAACTACTTATTGGACAGATTCATTCGCCTGAACATGTCATAGTACAGAATGTTGATGCTGCTGCCTCCGTCCATGAGCACCTTAGTCAGGGTATAGCCGCCGACTTGTGGCGTAACCACCAGAGCCAGGTGGCCAGGGTGGTCAAGGAGGACAGGATGATCTGCCCTGCTCCAGGTAACTGGCTGTTCAGACCAGTTGAGATAATAAGGAGTTGCCGGCTCAACCGTGTGTGCGGCTCGTTGCTGCACCTTCCGATCCCGCTTGCAGGTACTGGTGGTGAAAACATGATACTGTCCGCTATTTAACTGTTTCGGGTTACTCTGAAACCCTGCCGCACCAGCTTGATGCTGATTTCCCTGGTTGTTTCTCTGATTGCCACCTCCAGTATTACCAGCCCCCTGAAACCCGCCGCCTTGGCCAATGTTCCCCTGGAAGCCGGGTCCTGCGAAGGGCCCTTGCAAGCCGGCTCCTGAGAAGCCGGGTCCCTGGTTGGCGGGCTGTCCGCCGTTGTTGCCCCCATTATGATGATTTTGGAAGACCCGCTTGGCAAACTCTTGCATGACATAGCAATTTTCCCAGGAGTGACTGGACGGCTTACCATTGTAACTGTGCTTCGGACAAGGAGCCTTGAGAGCTTCCTCATAAGTGAGAGGGCGATTACCAAAGGACTGCCTTCGAGAACCGTCGTTCTAACGTTGACCCTTGTTATCTGCGTTTGTGTTCGTTCCAGAGCTACCATCGTAACCCTTGAGTTTACCACCGTTGTTGTTCTGACCATTAGTGTTGTTCTGTTGCTGACCCTTACCGCCAGCTTTCTTCCCCTTATCAGATTTCTCTTCGTCCGATAATGGATCCTTGGTGTTATCTGACTCTGCATACTGGGTTAAGACATTCATGAGGTCACCCATATCTTGGACCTTTCGCTTGACTTGCCCTAGCTTCTGGACGAGGGGCTGAAACTTGCATGTTCGTTCCAGAACGAGCACTGCCTGAGCCGCCGAGATGCTGTCAGAGCTGTGTATGACCTCCGCAACCCGGCGAGCCCAGTGATGCGCCGACTCATCCTCGCGCTGGACACAACGCTCAAGATCAACAATTGTGGTTGGCCTTTTACAGGTTCCCTGGAAATTCTTGATGTAGCGCTCCTTCAGTTCCTGCCATGTGTTGACAGAATTCGCCGGTAGGTTTTTCATCCAGGTGCGTGCAGGGCCTTCCAACATTAGAGGCAGGTAACGCGTGCACACTGACTCACTTGCGCCCAACAAGTCCATTGCCAACTCATAACTCTCGATCCACTCGGTGGGCTCCAGATTCGCTGTATAGTTAGGAACCTTGCGAGGACCTTTGAAATCGGGGGGTATGCGTGCCTCTTGCAGTGTTGGTATTAAACATGGAGTTCCGATCATGTGGCTTGAAGAGCCCCCAAGTCGGCCATCTGGCTGGATTGCGACGGGCGAGTTGACATTCGGCGGCGGGTTGATACCCGGCGGCGGGTTGACTCGCGCCGGTGTGTTGACGTGCGCCGGCGGGTTATGCCCTGCACGCACATTTTCCTCCTCCCACGCTCGTAGAACCCGAGCAGCATCCACAATGTCCTGCGGGATCCCAGGTTGAGGTTGATCCGCCAGCGGTGGGATGGCCCTTCTGCGATGCGCGCTGCTGGAAACCACTGGTGACTCCGGATGCCGGCTCCTGGTGCGGCTCTGGTGAGGGGTTGAGTGAAGACGGTGCTAGCAATGCGAGTAGTAGGCCTGCTGCACTACTGCGGTCTTGAGCATCGCAATAGCGTTTCGGGCCTCTGTCTGAATCGGGCCGTCCCCCTCAATTGGAATAGCTGCCAAGTTGTGGGTCGCTGCTAGCACGTTATCAACCGGGTTAGAGTAGTGTCCAATTGGGGTCTGGAACCGGTGAGACGGCGGCTGCTGCTGTTGGTCTGGCGTGCGATGCTGGGCCGGCTCCCGCTACTGAACCGGCTGTTGCAAAGGCGTCTCTCCCGTGGGGAAGACTACAGCCCCCGGGTTCGTAAGAGCCGGCAGTGTGGCGAACAGCTGAGTCGGCTCGAGATTGGTCGGAAGCCGGCTCTGATGACGCCTCCGGTGGACAAGTTCCGACTCGGCCTATCGGCGGCTTAGGTAACTCGCCTCCTCCTCCAGACGCTGCCACTCCTCGGCAATCTGGGCCTGTTCCTGTACCATGCGGGCATTCTTCGCATTGATGTCCTCCTGGATCTTGGCCATCTGCTCGCGACACTTCGTGATCTCCGTGTTGCGCGCCGCTGCGTTCTCCGCAGTGACCGGCTTGGTCAACAGGGCTGCGAGCGTGGTCATCAAGTCCGCGAGCGCCTGAACCCCGGTTTTCTGAGAGCCGGTGGCCGACGCACCAGCTCCTCCTGAGCCGCCAAGGATGTTTTTCTGCCCCGATGTTGGAATTGCCGGGTCACGCACCGGATCTTGCCTACGCGCCATGTATACCACCGCAAAGCGAGGCGGCCCTGGGATCTCTGGAAAGACGTCGTCCGTGTGCCCGAGCCCTCCAGCATGTGGAGGAAGGATTGACTCGGTTTCTCCTGTCGAGGACTCACCGTCAGATTGGACGAGTGTATCATCTTCAGACAGGGAGTTCTCCGACAAGGCCACCCCTTGGGTGAAACCTACGAAGACACGGTTCCGGGTGGCTTGACGCGGGCCGGGTCTCGCCTGACTCGGCCCAGCGCGGCGTGCCGACTCAACGCCGGCGATGCTCTCCAACCCGGCGGCTGACTCGCCGACCACGCCGATGAAGGTATGGATTTTGCCGAAGGGGACCCGGTACCCGTACTCAATCGAGTCGGCGTCGGGTCGCCAGTATGAATCGTCGATGTAGAACTTCCCACGGCGGCTCTTGGTCATCATGCCAACTGCGTACTTCTCGATCCCTGGAAGAGATCCCGCTAAGAACTCAACTCCACCGTGCGTGAGCCCCACGGTGGGCGCCAACTGTCGTGGTTTTGACACGGCAGATGCCCTTGTGAAAGGACTTAGAGATGAGGCCATCGCACAAGTGTGGAAGCTTAGCGGGGTTGATCAGGAACGAGAAGACGTCGGGTTACCCAGGTTCGGCCCCTCACGGTGGAGGTAAAAGCCTACGTCCTGCTTGATTATATTGCTGTGGTTCTCGATTACAAGGATGCGGATTCGCTAACCTAGCTTTCGATGAGATTGCAACTTAGTCTTTTTCGTATAGGTGCTCCCCTTTATATATACAGGTGGAACCCTAGATTACATGAGAGTCCGGGTCATTCCTTGACCCATCTCCTACTCTGCCCTAGTTGTCCTCCAAGACGGCCTTCACGCCACTCACCTTTTCGTAAGCCGGCCAGTCGGGGATATAACCCGCCCGTTTAGGGCCGGGTCACTATACGGCGACTTAGAAGAAGGCTTCTACAGGTGGGCCGCGGCGATCCAGAAGACCAGAGTCCAGAGGATAAGCCGCCCAGGGGAGGCCGGCTCACGGCCCAGAGCCTTTCCATCTAAGGTGTCTAAAGAGTTTTCTTACTTGTGAAACAAGATGAGTAGGAATTAGAGTATGACACGGGTCGTCTCTTCGACCCGGGCTCTGTTGTAAACCCAGGGCCTCAACCTATATATAAAGGGGAGCCCCTGGGGCTAAAGGACCAAGTTACAAGCTCTCGAGTACTAGGTTAGCCAAGTCGCAATCTTGTAATCGAGATCATCATCATCAATACAACCAAAGCAGGACGTAGGCTTTTACCTCCACTGCGTGGGGCCGAACCTGGGTAAACCCTTGTCTCTCGATTCCGATCAACCCCGTTCGAGTTACCACCTAGCTGCGATGGCCTCACGACTAAGTCCTTTCACGAGGACATCTGCCGTGACAAAACCACGACAGTTGGCACCCACTGTGGGGCTCTCGCTCGGTGGTGTTGAGTACTTGAAGGGAACTCCCACAGGGATCGAGGGATACGCGATCGGCCGCATCACCAAGAGTCGCCGCGGCAAGCTCTACATCGACGATTCAGGCTGGGGCCCTGAGGCCGACTCAATCGAGCATGGGTACCGGGTCCCCTTCGGAAAAATCCATGTCTTCATCGGCAAGGCTGGCGGATCTGAACCCGAGCCGGAGATCTGCACCGACATCGTCGAGCCGGCTCGGCGCGTGCAACCCGCCCAGGCTCAAGCCGGCCGGAAGCACGCCTTCATCGGTTTCACCCAAGGGGTGGACCTTGCAGATAACTCGGCGTCCGGAGGCGAAACCCTCGTCTACTCTGATGGCGAGTCCTCGGTGGGCGAGACCGAGTCGATCCTCCCGCTTTACGATGGCGGGCTTGGGGGCTATTCCGACGATCCGGCGGCTCAGGACTCCTTCGACATGCCCCCCCGGGCTGCAGTTTATATGGCCGGCTCAGCCCCGGCCCTTAACTCCATGGTGGCTGGCGCAGCAACGGGAACCGGCACCTCAGGGGCCGGCTCAGCCGTACCACTGGCTCAGGCCTTGACAGAATTGGCAACTGCCCTGGCGATGCTCCTTGCGACACCGGTGACTGCAGAAAACCAGGCGGAACGCAACACGGAGGTAACTAAACTCCTCGAGCAGATGGCTAAGGTACAGACAGATATCAACGCTGAAAATACTCGCATGGCGGAGTTGCAGTCTCAAGTCCAGGCCGAGGTAGAGCGCCTGAAAGCCAAAGCTTGGTGCATGGGGCTCCGTCAGAATGCCTCAGAGGCGGTTCATCAGAGGCGCCATATGAGCCGTCTACCTCCCAATTATGAGCCCATGCGTCTGTTTAATACGCCGCAGGATGCGCCTGTTCAGGGGGCTGGGGCAGGCACCCCGGAAGCACTGCTTGTGCCCCTGAACGGAGGCAGGCATCCGTCGCCGAGTCAACCACATCAACCGGCTCAGCAGCGCCTGCAAGAGCCAGCCCAGCGACTCCCGCCGGTTCAGACGCCTCCGCATCGTTTCCTCACGCCGGCGGGTCACTTTACCAACCCTTTGGACAACTTGGTGGCAGCAGCGACCAACCTGGCCGTGCTCCCAATCACGGGAAACTCACCGGTTGAGATTGAAGCCCGGAATTCCATTGAGATGTTAAAAACTGCAGTTGCTCAGCAGGCGAACTACTCCTACAGTCGGCAGCGAATCCACTCTACCCCGCTTCCGAGCTGTAGAAGGAGCCGCCATGATGAGTCGCCGGCCGTCTCTAGCAGTGCTCGTCGACATCGTGAGTAGCCTCATGATCCGCTGCGCCGTGAGCCCCTTAATGCCCAGGAGATCATTGACACGGCTCGGGCTCAGCGAGCAGCGGAGGCGGCGAATGCGGCGGCTCAAGCGCCGCTTGTCACAACCCAATTGACTTCCAGTAGCAGGACCATTGGGATACCGTGTTTGGTGCCAGCTTTACGCAATGAGCACATTCCCAAGGACTTCAAAGGCCCTCTTAAGGTTCCGAATTACACGGCTGACCTTGAGCCGGCCGCTTGGATTGAGAGCTACGAGATAGCCATGGACATGCTGGATGTCAGCGACGCTGTCTGCGCCAAGTACCTGACGATGATGCTGGAGGGGCCGGCCCGTACATGGTTGAAAAATTTGCCCCTAAGTATATTAACACCTGGGCGGAGTTGAAGGACCGTTTCATCAAAAACTTCTAGGGAACCTGCAAGCGCCCGATGACGATCGTCGATCTTCAGCACTGCATCCAACGTGAGGGCGAGTCGGCCCATCACTGGACGCGCCGGGTTGCAGAAATTATTCACGCCTCCGACAGCATCACGGCGGCTCAGGCGGTTCTGATCTTGGAGAAAAACTGCCACTTTGAGCCGCTCGTGCAGAAACTGGGCCGGCTCAAGCGGAAGGTTCAAGATATGGGCGAGCTCATGGATGTCCTCACCAGGTATGCCGAGTCAGACACCACGAAGGATCCCAGCCCAGACGATGACCAGACTGGCAAGGGAAAGAAAAACAATGGTGGCAAGGGTAACCAGCAGAACAATTCAGGGAACAATGGAAATCATGGTAATGGAGGGAAGCGTAAGAATCAGGAAGGAGGATCAGATTTGGTCACCAATACCAACACTGGTTACAAATACCTGAAGGGGAATAATTCGGAAAGATCCTATAGTGGCAACAACCCCCGTAATTTTGAGGAAGCCCTCAAAGGCCCATGCCCAAAGCACATCCTCCTTAATAAGCCATCAACCCACTCTTGGGAGAACTGTCACATAATGCAGGCTTTCGGTGAGAAGTTCTTTCAGAACCGTCAAGGCGGCGGCGGAGGCAACCCGGGGCAGCCCGATGCCGGCTCGTCCGGCGGTTTTCATAACCCGGGGTTTCATGGCCCTGGTGGCTCAGGTGTAGGTTACCAGGGTTCTGGCAACAACGGTGGCAATCAGCATTCGGGGCAAGGAAGTCAACAGCAGGGCAATCATTAGCATGGCAATCAATCTGGTTTTCAGAGTAATCCCAAGCAGCTGAATAGTGGGTAGTACCATGTGTTCACGACTCATACTGACAAACGAGATCGCAAACTCCGGAAACGAGCCGTTAGTGTTGTTGAGCCGGCGGTCCCGGAATATCTACGTTGGTCGGAACAGCCCATTACATGGAGCAGAGAGGACCATCCTCCCCGGGTTGATAGTCCGGGTTGCTTGGCTTTGGTGGTGGCGCCTCAAGTGGGCGGCTATTCACTCACGAAAGTGCTCATGGATGGAGGAAGCAGCATAAACATCTTGTACTAGGACACTTTCCGACGGATGAACCTGTCTGAAAAACAGCTCCAGTCGTCTTCCACCGTGTTTCACGGGATTGTTCCCGAACAGTCTGCATATCCTATCGGGCGGATCAAGCTGGATGTCGCATTTGGCACTGATGATAACTACAGGTGCGAGTCTTTGACCTTTGAGGTGGTCAAAATCAAGAGCCCGTATCACACCCTGTTTGGGCGGCCGGCTTACGCTCGCTTTATGGCTCGACCTTGCTATGTCTACCTCAAACTCAAGATGCCTGGTCTGAACGACACTATCACAGTTAACGGAGATCGAAAGATCGCCCTTGAGTGTGAGGAAGGGGATGCAGCCTATGCTGAGACGGCTTGCGTGGCGGAAGAGTTGAAATTCTACACTGCGAATGTTGACCCGGCCGATATGACGCCCTTGAAGAAACCCACCGCAGAGTCTGACCAGCCACTCAAGTTTAAGTTGGCCGAGGATACCAAGCAGGTTGAGTTTGTCCCTGGTGACCCGTCCAAGAAGTTCACTATTGGGACTGGTATGGATCCCAAATAGGAAAGCGCGCTCATCGAGTTCATCCATGAGAATCGGGACATCTTCACGTGGAAACCTTCTGACATGCCAGGTGTACCGAGAGAACTCGCTGAGCACCACCTTAATATAGATCCGAAAATGAAGCCTGTTCGACAATTCCTCCGTCGTTTTAACGAGGAGAGACGCAAGGTTATTGGGGAAGAAGTAGCCCGGCTCCTAGCTGCCGGGTTCATCGTTGAAGTTTTTCACCCTCAGTGGTTGGCCAATCCAGTGCTTGTTCTAAAGAAAAACGACACTTGGTGCATGTGTGTTGACTACACAGATCTCAACAAGGCTTGTCCCAAAGACCCATTCGCCCTCCCTCGCATTGATCAGATCATCGATGCCACGGCGGGTTGTGAGAGTTTGTGTTTTTTGGATGCATACTCCGGCTATCATCAGATAAAGATGGCCGTCGAGGATCAAGAGAAGACGGCTTTCATCACACCGTTTGGGGCCTTCTGCTATGTCTCTATGCCTTTCGGGCTCAAAAGTGCAGGGATGACTTATCAGCGCTGTGTCCAGAATTGTTTCCACAAGCATATTGGGCGCAACGTTCATGCTTATGTGGATGATATCGTGGTCAAGTCATTGAAGAAGGAGACCTTGCTAGATGATCTCAAGGAAACTTTTGCTAATCTTCGGACTTACCAGATGAAGCTTAACCCGGACAAGTGTGTTTTTGGTGTTCCTGCAGGCAAGTTGCTGGGTTTCCTAGTATCGGAACGAGGCATTGAAGCCAACCCGGACAAGATCAAGGCAGTAACCTCGCTTGCAAAGCCGGAAAATATAAACGACGTTCAACGGATGGCGGGTCGGATCGCTGCTTTGAGCCGGTTCATAAGCCGCCTTGGCGAAAAGGCGATTCCCCTTTATCAGATGTTGAAGAAGACTTATACCTTTGTCTGGAGTGATGCAGCTGATGCAGCTTTCGAAGCCCTCAAGAAGCAGCTGGCTGAGCCGCCTATCCTCGCTGCTCCTATTGCTAAAGAGCCTATGCTCCTGTACATTGCTGCTAATAACAAAGTGGTAAGTGTTGCAGTTGTTGTCGAGAGGAAAGAGGCAGGGAAAGAATATCCAGTCCAGAGGCCAGTCTATTATGTCAGCGAAGTTTTATCCGAGTCCAAGCAGAGGTACCCACATTGGCAGAAACTGGTGTTTGGTGTCTTCATGGCTAGTCGCAAGCTCAGGCATTATTTCCTGGAGCACCCCATTACTGTGGTCAGTTCAGCACCCTTGGGAGACATCATCCAGAACAGGGAAGCTACAGGCCGGGTTGCCAAGTGGGCAATTGAGCTTGGCCCACATCATCTTAAGTATGTGCCTCGCACGGCCATTAAATCCCAGGCACTCGTGGATTTCATCAATGACTAGACTGAACTCCAAGCCCCGGAAGAGAAGCCTGATAATACATTTTGGACTATACATTTTGATGGTTCCAGACAGCTCGAAGGCTCAGGGGCTAGAGTCATCATATCTTCCCCTCGAGGTGATAAATTTTGTTATGTCCTGAGGATTCTGTTTACTTGTACTAACAATGCAGCTGAATATGAGGCTCTCCTCCACGGTCTTTGGATTGCTAAAGAGATGAATCTCAGCTGGGTCAGGTGCTTGGGCGACTCAGATTTGGTTGCTCAACAAGTTTTAGGAATGTGGGATTCCAAGGACCCACTTATGGCGGCTTATCGGCAGGCGGTAACCAATGTGGCAGGACACTTCAAAGGGTATCAAGTTGATCACATTGATCGGCGGCTCAACGAGGCGGCTGATGCATTGTCGCGACTCGGCTCTCAGCGTAAGCCGGTCCCTCCCAATGTTTTCCTTGATGTGCTCCATCATCCTTCTGTCAAATTGCCTTCCGAGGAAGATCTCGCTGTCCTTGACCCGGAGGCACTGTTGGTGGCGGCTCTTCACGCTATTCCAGACTGGACAATTCCTTATTTGGATTATTTGACTCGAGGCGAGCTTCCTGCAGATGAAATGATGGCTCGTCAGATCGTCCGCCGCTCCAAGTCTATGTCTATCGTCAACGGCGAGTTGCACAGGAGAAGCATCACAGGGGTTTTCTAGCGTTGTGTTTCCCCTGGTGAAGGGCGAGAGATCCTTAACGAGATTCATTCTGGAGATTGTGGTCATCATGCCGGCTCATGGTTCTTAGTGGCAAAGGCTTTCGACACGATTTCTACTGGCTTACTGCACACGCCGATGCAGAGGATATCGTACTCAAGTGTGATGGTTGTCAGAAGTTTGCACGTCAAGCTCATGTTCCGGCTCAAGAACTTCGCATGATTCCTATCACATGGCCTTTTGCAGTCTGGGGGTTCGACATGGTTGGTCCGTTTAAGCCGTCCAAGGACAAGAAGACCCATCTTTTGGTTGCTGTTGATAAATTCACCAAGTGGGTTGAGGCCGAGCCAATCAGCAATTGTGATGCAGCCACATCAGTCAAGTTCTTGAAAAAATTGATTTTTCGCTTTGGTTATCCACATAGCATCATCACTGATAATGGCACAAATTTATCAAAGGGAGCTATGAAGCAGTTTTGTCACAGAGAGCATATCCGGCTTGATGTTGCCGCAGTTGCACACCCTCAGTCCAATGGCCAAGCAGAATGTGCTAATCAAGAGATTTTATGCGGTATCAAGCCAAGGCTTGTGGCCCCCCTCGAGCGCACGCCGGGTTGCTGGGTTGAGGAGCTTCCTTCTGTCCTTTGGAGCATACAGACTACCCCTAACAGATCAACAGGCTTTACGCCTTTCTTCATGGTCTACGGTGCAGAAGTTGTTTTACCTAGTGATATTCGCCACGATTCCCCCCGGGTCACCGCCTATGTCGAAGCAGATAACGAGCAGGCTCGTCAAGATTCTCTCGATGCATTGGAGGAGGAACGGGACTTAGCAGCAGCATGATCTGCAATCTATCAGCAAGACCTACGTCGCTATCACAGCCGTCGGGTTCGCAGCCGTACTTTCCAAGAGGGCGACTTAGTACTCCATCTGATTCAAGAACAGGCGGGTATGCACAAGCTCTCCCCTCCCTGGGAAGGGCCTTTTGTCATCAACAAGAATCTCAACAATGGTTCATATTACCTGATGGATATACGTGAGCATAATAAATCACGTACGTCAGAGGAGGAGACCAACAGGCCTTGGAATATCGCTCATCTCCGTCCTTATTACACTTAGAGTCACCGGCTCAAGTTTGCTTGTACATACCTTTGTATATATTATGATCAATAAACATAAGCCGGCATCCCCGAAAATCGGGGCCTCTGTCGTTTCATCTCAAATATTGTGCATGAGTCTTTTCGTTTTTGATCATTGGTCACTTGGGGGCTTCCACTCACCGAGTTTAGCTATCTCACCCTCTTGACCCGGCAACTGACGCCACATTATCTTGGTTAAACCTGCCTGTCTGCTTGATGCTACTCCGATTAGGTGACCCGGTGTACTCTTGACAAGTCAATCATCTCTATGACCCTGAACTTGTCTTGGTTAAAACATCGGATGTCACGTGAGAGCTGGCTTACAGAGAGCGAGGATAAACCATGGGCTATCACGCCAGCTTCATTGAAGCAAGATTCGAGCCTCGAAAGCCAGTCTCTATTGTCGTGCCTCGAAAGCCGACTTAACATTGATATCTATTCACGATTTCTGTTCAAATTTCACAGGGGTTATCTTTGTTTCCCCTTAGGGCCATGAGCTGCCAGATCATTGATGAGCCGGTTTAAACAAAAATCATAACAGTTTATTTCAGACTGGTGCTAACCACAACCCGGACAAGCTATTAAGCGCCCCGGGGTATGTTAAGTCTGTGTTATGCAGAGACGGATCAACTATTGATGGTTTCTGTAGATATGACTCGCCATACTGATACTCAACGAAGCATAGTTTCTTCCAAAGGAGACCTGGTGGGTTAATATACAATCACGCCAGTGCAGCTGTTTCATCCAAAATACTGCAAAATTTTAAGTGCGCAAAGGCACGTCAGAGCACCCATGTGTTTTCACTATCCTATTACAAGGCCACAGCTGGGCTCCATGAGGTCAAAGTTCTTTGGAAGCTCTACTCCTGGGCACCAGTCTCAGTGCCCTCTGGGTTATCAATTCCCGGGTTAGCTTCCTCCTGCTGCTTCTTGGCGGCTTTCGTCTCCGGGTCATCCTGCTTAGGCTCCGCTCTTCCTCTTATCTGAAGGTTTTCGAAGTCCCAGTCGAGGGTGGTCAAGGCTTGGAACTCGGCATCCTCTCCCATGATAATTAACGGGTCAACATTAGGAGCAAAGATGTGCTTACGGCGTGCTGGTGTCAGGTTGATCGGCTCGAAGATTGGCGGTGTGACACGTTGGTTATCTTCAGTATAAGCCGCCTGGTACCTCTTCAAGTCCACCTCTTCAACAATCTGACTCGCCACGACACGAGTTTCTTTCAAACAGCTGGAATAGTCAGCCGTACTGAATTCACTGCCGTCCGTCTTAAATTCCGGAAACCCGCCAGCCAGCTCAGACAAGTCCATATCTGGCACATACGCCTTGGCTTGGCTCAGGGATAGCATGCTGGCTGATCGGGCGGCTGATTTCTTGAGCTCCTCAATGTACTTCAGCACGATGGAGAGCTGATTCAACACGTCTCTGATATATTTTGGCAGCTCTTTATGTCTCATTACTGACATAATTGTGAACAGACTCCCTGCATAGAGTTGCTCAAGAAAGGTGTACATCGCCTTCAGCTTGACCAGGGGCTCTTGTCCAAGATTTACAGTCCGGGTCCCTGCAATTTTTTTGCCCAAGTATGAATCAACTACTGATTGCAGTTCGCAGGCGAGTTATCAGTAAAATCGGAGGGCCACTTACCAAAGATGGCCTGGGTCATGTGATTGATGTGATGCTTTAACCCGACCAGTTCATCGGAAAGGGGCTTGAGTTTGTTTTCTGCTTCTTCGGCACTTTTCAACAGCAAGGTTTTCTCTTCCTCATGAGAGGCCGTCAATGCTCTCAATTTTTTGGCGGTAGTTGATGCTAATTCTTCTAGAGATGCGGCTGCTGACTCGGCATCAGCTCGAAGCTTCTTCTCAGCCTTAAGTTGCTCTTGCAAGTCAGCTGCTCTTGACTCAGCATCATTCAGCAGATCCTGTCATAACCAGGTCACATCAGTACAATGAGCCTACAAAATTGGCCACTTTGGTGTTTGGGGACTATGATACAACCACACTTTTTCTAAACTGAAGTCCCAAGCAGTTGCTAGCAATCTACATGGCACTTGGGGGCTAATGCAAGTTCATTTTTCTTTTACAAATATCAAAGGACAGCTCCAACTCATCTCAGTACAATGAGTCGGCCCTTGGCGGCTATCACAGTCAATTCTCTTCTACATACTGAATCAATATTATGAAGACCCGGCTGTTTCACAGAAACAAGCCGGCCCTTGGGGGCTACACAACATTTTGATCTATACTTGTTGAAGATCCGGCTGTTTCATAGAAGCAAGCCGGCCCTTGGGGGCTACATGTCAATTCAGTTTAAAAGATGAACTTTCAGCCCCAGCTCGTTATATGCATAACAACCTGGCCCTTGGGGGCTATGGTTCAAGGAAAAAGAAGGAAAGCGTATTTAAAGTCTTTCACACAATCATGTCTGTTTATGCCTAAGACTTGGTGGCTACATATGATATGTATAGTGTGGAAAAGAGATGTTTTCTTACCTCATATTTCCTCTTCAGCATGTTAACCATGCTGGCTTCCATATCTCGGCTTGTGGATAGCCGGGTCAAGTACGCCTCATGAAGGTCAGCCGCGCTAAGTTCTTCAAGGCTTGGGAGTGCATGTTTCGCCAAAGCGGTTGAAGGCTCTGGAGCTTTAAAGGATACTCCTGTGATGGTGACCTTGTCGGCGGCTTGGGGAGACGACGATACTACATTTTCCGCCGCCTTTGTTGGGCTCAAAGCATGGTCAGGACTCGGTGGGTTGATGTCTTCTACCTCGTCTGTCACACAGGTTTGAGTGTCCACCTTTTTTGTTGATGGCGGCTTATTCTGTGGCGGCGGCTCAACAATCTCGCCAGCCTGGTCCTTTGCAGTTTCAACTTGACCTTCAGGGGTCACCAGCTCTGGAGTTTCGGATCCGGGTTTCTCTGGGGTTAAGGGTAATTCGCCAGTCTTCCTCTTCTTGGCCTTCGCCCTGCCAAAGCACAAGCAGATTCAGATAAATAATACAACAGGTATAACAGAGCATGACTCAGTAAAAATCACTTACCCTTGTTTGATGACCAAGGGTGGCAGTTGAGTGGCAGATGAGTCGCCAGATGATGGTGGCGACTCCTGATAATCCGAATCAGACGGGTTACGTGGTTGTTTAAAAAGACCGGCAAGCGGGTGAGATGTAGTTGGACTATGAGGCACCTCATTTCGACGCTTGTGGGGGTTTGGCGTGTCAGATAAGCCGCCCAAAAGCTCTCCAGAGCCACTTCGCGTCTGGCGCCTTATTGATTCCGCATGCTGTGATTTCTTTAAAGAAAATTTTAAGTCTAAGTAAGCAAGTGGATGAGAAAAGGGCACTTTCCTCACTGTTTTTCTTAGCTTTTGGGGAACAAAGGTGTCCGAGTCGGAAGAGATAGAAATTACCTCAACGTCATCAGCTCGGCTTATATCTGCATCGCCCTGGGAATAAGAGGCGTCAGCGAGTTCAATAAAAAGACAGCCAAGGGAGTCAAGTTCTACCTCTCATTCATCATCAGCCAATGGCGACTGGCTCCTAGCTGCCGTCTCATGTTCAGCGGACAGCTTATTCTTTTTCCGAGCCAGCACAGCCTTGGATTTGGCGATTCCTTTCTTCGTTTTCTTGTTCCAGAATGAAGAGTTGACCTGCAGGTTAACGAGATCAACAAGTAAGTTTAAGTTATGGATTGATAAGTCGGATAAAACGATTACAAGAATGCTTACTGGAGGAGCTCGGTTGAGGGCATAGAATGGTTTCAGTCCGGTCTTGCTGCATAATTCTTGAGGTTCCCCGAGTAGCTTCTTCGTAGCCTTATTTATATCATCAGCTGACATATCAATGGGACTGAACCATTGTGGATCGGTTGAATCGCCAGAATAATTACACATCAAGTCGTCTCGGCGGCTTAAGGGCAGGATTTTCCAAGTAAGCCAGCACCGGGTCAAGTCAACACCAGTCAGACCGTTGGCTAGCAAAGCCCTCAGCCTTGGATATACGTGGGCGACTTGGGCACGTTCTTCTTGAGAAGCCCAGCCAGGAAGTTCAAAGGTTGGGGGAAGGCGTAGTTCTATAACCCGGCAGAGGGTTTTCATTAGTTGGAGCTGTGTTCTTGCAGTAGAACCACGTTTTGTTCCAACCTTTAGGGTGACTCGGCAGAACAGCTGAAGGAAAAGGAACATCTCTTCGTCTTTGAATTGAGACCCCGCCAAGTTCTAGGCAGGGGTCATCAGCGCACTCAGTTTGGCGGTTGAGATAGAAGAACTCTCTGAAGAGAGGAACGGTGGGTTCTATTTGCAGATATACCTCACACAAGACTTGAAATTGGCACAGGTTGGATACAGAGTTTGGACCAATGTCTTGAGGATGAAGGTTGAAGAATGTAGAACATCCCGAAAGAATTTTGACCCGAGTGGAGAGAAACCCCTAAGGAGATGGTCTGTAAAAATCACGACTTCCCCTTCGCGGGGGTGAGGGATGTCTTCCGCTGCTTGAGGGGCTCGATAGCCAATTACTTCCTGAGCCGATAGGAAGCCTTGCTCTTTAAAATCGTTCAGTACAAGGTCAGAAACTTGAGAACACACCCAGTTGCAGACTATGGTCTTCGCCATAGCAAGTCGCCTAAATATGAACGAGGAATGCAAAAACATAAATGGCAGGGTCACTCATGTTCATGATAAGCTCGCATCATACGATTAAAGGCACAGGGGCGAGTCACCATGTTCAGTAAGTCGCCAAAGTTATAAGTCGCCCGACTGGGATTTCAGCTATGATTATCAAAATTGGGCGGATCATAATAAGTGGACATGAGTCGCCAAGAGTAAGGGCGACTCATCCTAAGACCAAGGTTCTCTGATTTATTCCTAAGTGTTGCAGAAACAAGTTTTGAACAAGAACAATTACTGCAATGGATCTAAAAAACAGCTTAAAAAGAGAAATATTCACTATACCTAGTTCATACAGTGGAAGCAGGGTTTGATCTACTCCGGATTTCTAGTAAAGGTATGAGGCTCCTAGATGCAAAATGGAACTACAGATAGCGGAGGAATATCTTTGTGAAGAAGGCATTTAGAAATAGATCTAAAACAACGGCAATGGCGATACGGCCTGTGCAAGAACACCGATGAACTAGGGTAAAGCTACTGCTATAGATTGAAGCAATGAAGCATACCTGGGCGCGGTGAATGGTTTTGGGATGATCCCGAGCAGCCTGGACGACGGTGCGCGCGAAGGAAAGGATGCGGTTGAGGTCATCGGCGCACGTCAGGGTCGTACGGCGGCGGAGCTCCAGTCACAGGCAGATGCGTCGCGAGGAAGAAGAAGCAGTGGGGCGGTCAAAGTGGTAAAGAGAAAATGAAAACCCCCTCGGGAATATTTATAAGGGAAAGAAAGAAGGGGAAACGACAAGCGCGAGAATCAAGGCGACACCGTGATAAAAGGTGCCTCGATTATCGGGCATGTCAGGTCCACTCAAGATTTGGAATGACGTCACGCAAGATTCGCGGGTGTCAGTTGAATGGAGTCGTGGATTTCCAAGGGAAGATATGACAAGTATGAAGCATGTTGTAAGCCGGCAGATATGAGCCGGCCACGACCCAGAAGAGCAGTCTGGGTTATTCCTATTTTGAAGATTGACATGAATAAATTCAAATCAACCTGGGGGCTAATGTCGGGGATATAACCCCTGGATATAACCCGCCCGTTTAGGGCCGGGTCACTATACGGCGACTTAGAAGAAGGCTTCTACAGGTGGGCCGCGGCGATCCAGAAGACCGGAGTCCAGAGGATAAGCCGCCCAGGGGAGGCCGGCTCACGGCCCAGAGCCTTTCCATCTAAGGCGTCTAAAGAGTTTTCTTACTTGTGAAACAAGATGAGTAGGAATTAATGTATGACACGGGTCGTCTCTTCAACTCGGACTCTGTTGTAAACCCAAGTCCTCAACCTATATATAAAGGGGAGCCCCTGGGGCTAAAGGACCAAGTTACAAGCTCTCGAGTACTAGGTTATCCAAGTCGCACCCTTGTAATCGAGATCATCATCATCAATACAACCAAAGCAAGACGTAGGCTTTTACCTCCACCGCGAGGGGCCGAACCTGGGTAAACCCTTGTCCCTCGATTCCGATCAACCCCGTTCGAGTTACCACCTAGCTGCGATGGCCTCACGACTAAGTCCTTTCACGAGGACATCTGCCGTGACAAAACCACGACACAACCCATTGCCTAAGCCGGCCTATCCTCATTAGGCCTCGTCAGAGCCGGCCCATCAAGAGTCCTTTAGCCCTGCAGTGAGCTGACCCGCTGAGCCAGCTCTATGGCCGGGTTATCACTCTGCTGGGTCTATCTGCTGGTAAACATCCCCAACAGGGAGGATCTTAAAAATTTAATGAATAGGCTGAAAGAAAAAGCTATGAATGAAATGATGAAATATGATCCTAAGTTTGCAACCTATCATATCTTTGCTACTGATAAGGATTATGAATTCTCTGTTGATCCTGAACTTATTACTTTGGTAGAATCCGATCCTTTTTATGGTCATGAATCTGAAACAGTTATTGCACATCTTACTAAACTGAATGAAATTGCCACCCTATTTGCTCAAGAGAAAAAGTTTCGTTATTACTATATTCTTAAGTTGTTTCCTTTCTCATTAAAGGGTGATGCTAAATATTGGTTTAATACTCTTGCTCCTGGTTGTGTGCGTAGTCCCCAGGATATGATTTATTACTTCACTGAAAAATATTTTCCTGCTCATAAGAAAAAAGTTGCCTTACAGGAAATATAAAACTTTGTGCAACTTGAGGAAGAGCATCTCCCTCAAGCTTGGGGGAGGCTCCTCCAATTATTAAATGCTTTGCCTGATCATCCTTTTAAGAAGAATGACTTGATATCTTTTACAATGGACTAACCGATGCTTCTAGGTACTACCTATACAGTTGTGCCGGTTGTGTTTTCAGGGAAAGAACTATTGAACAAGCTCAGGAATTATTGAATAATTTATTGAGAAATGTCGATGATTGGACACTTCCCGAATCATCTCATAAGCCAACTCCGAAGAAAAGAGGTATTCCATTCCTCAGTCCAGAAGATATGCAAGAAGCCAAGAAATCTATGAAAAAGGCAGGTATTAAATCTGAAGATGTTAAAAATTTACCACCTATTGAAGAAATACATGGACTCGATATCCCGACACAGGTAGTAGAGGTAAATTCTCTTTATAGATTTGATGAGAGTGATATTCCTTATAATAAATCTCCGAGTCAATGCTTAGATGAATTTGATAATTTTATCAATAAGCAAGAAAACTTTAATAGACAAGTAAGTGATCAATTGAAACGTAATGCTATTATGATTGAACGCTTGAGTGATTTGATGTTTAGAATTGCTAATGATGTCAAAGGTTTATGTAAACATTCCTCTATGGTTCGCACTTAGTTAGAACAAGTTTCTAAATCACAAAATTATTTGCTTAAGGAAATGAACAATAAACTCAATGATCATGTTGTTAGAGTAATGACTAGAGGTGATAGAATGAATTAGGAACCTTTGTATCCTGAGGGTCATCCTAAAAGAATTGAACAAGATTCTCAAAGAATTAATGATGATATACCTAGTTCACCTAAGAAGAAGAAGAAGAAAAAGAATAAGGATAAAACTTTGCATGCTTCTAGTGAACCTGTTATAGAAAACCCTGTTGAGAATCCTAATAATGTTTCTATTTCGGATGCCGAGACACAATCTGGTAATGAGCATGTACCTAGAGATAATGATAATGATGATCATGTTGATACTCCACCAGATGACAATAAAGACTCTGATAATAAAATAGAAATAGAACATGAGATGGAGCTTGATGACCCACCTCCAAAGAATAAAAGATATAATAAAAGAGACTTTTTTTCTAGGAAACATGGTAAAGAAAGAGAACCATGGGTTCAAAAACCTATGCCCTTTCCTAGTAAAGCTTTAAAATCTAAAGATGAAGATGCTTTCAATCGCTTTGTTGACTTGCTTAGACCTTTATTTCTACAAGTACCTTTGACTGGTGCTATGAAAATGCCTCCTTATGCTAAGTATATGAAAGATATTGTTACTAATAAAAGAAAAATACCCAAGGCTGGAATTTCTACTATGCTTGCAAACTATTCCTTCAAAGGAAAAATACCTCAAAAGCTAGGAGATCCAGGAATACCCCCTATACCTTGCTCTATTAAGAATAATTATGTTAAAACTGCTTTATGTGATTTAGGAGCTGGTGTTAGTGTTATGCCTTTCTCTCTATATAAAAGACTTGACTTGAGTAAGTTGACACCTACTAAAATTTCCTTGCAAATGGCTGACAAATCAACTGCTATACATGTCGGTATTTGTGAGGACGTTCCTGTTGTCGTTGCTAACGTTACTATCTTGATAGACTTTGTTATTCTTGATATGCCGGAGGACGACAACATGTTGGTTATCCTTGGAAGACCTTTTCTGAATATTGCAAGGGGTGTTATTGATTGCAACAAAAGCAAGGTCACTTTTCATGTTAATGGCAATGAGCATACGGTATGTTTTTCCGAAGAAGATGAATAAAGTGAATAGTCTCAATTCTATTGAAAAAGTTTTGACAATTACTATTGGAGACTTTGAATTTCCTCTCCCAGTTCCCGAAAAGAAGTATCAAACTCTCATAATTGGAACCATGCATATCTTGGTTGAGGTAACTTAGTGCTATACAAAAATTCTTCGGTTTTATGCCACTCGGAAAATGTTCGTTAATAAGACCTGATCAACCTTGTTAATGAATTCTTTTTGAGGAGCATATGGTCGATGAATTCTGTAAGTGCATCAAGTGCCCCCTTAGTGGTTTTGGAGTATTGAAGACAAATAGGTTAAGGGACTAATATGTTTGTGAGTTTACAGAGGAGAAAATAGTCCCTGAAGACTTGGTTTAACCACGGAAGTCGACCCCTAAAAATGTATTTCTTCAAGTGAAGAATTTGGTGCGGCCTTTGAAGAAATTGATGTGAAGACTTTGAAGCATGAAGACTTTGTTTTCATAGTTTCTTTTTCTTCTTAATTGAGTCATAGGAAAAACCGCACTGTTAAAAGGGGTCAAGGTGAAACATATTTCATACTTCAAAGCGATGCTCAAACCTATACATACACATGCCGCTTTGAGTGAAGCCTTTGGAAATCTTCAGAACAACTGAAGAATTTGACAGTGACAGTGACGAAGTTCATCTGGTCTCTGACGAATTTGGTCATGCCGAGGAGTTAGGACTTCGCCAGTGCGATCTGCCTATCGTGAGGAAATTGAGTGCCTCGATGAAATTGAGAGTTCAATTTCGACCGTTGCTGCGCCGCGTGCCAGCTGTCGAGTGGATCCTTATCCTGACAATGGTCTTGTCTGAGAAGGGCATTTATGACATTTCATGTCGGGTTGCCTCCTGGCTATAAATAGCCGCCCCTACAACCGCTAGTTGGTTGGCTGATCTAGAGAGAGATTGACACTTGTCATTTGAGAGCAACCCTTCCTCTGACGACTTTGTGAGAACCCAAGTGAGGAAAAACCCAACCAGAGCCTAAGTGACTGAGCATCACTGAATAAGTTGATCTGTGTGATCCGACGCTTGTTACCTTTGAGGACTGTCATTCCTCCAGACGGTTAGGTGTCATGTTCTGAGCACCCAAGAGTAATTGTGGCGTGCCGGTGAACAAGTCTGTGAAGGTTTTGGAAGTCTACCTTGAAGACTTACCACGAGTGATTGGGCGAGGTCTAAGTGACCTTAGCCCAAGAGGAATACGGTGAGGACTAAGTGTCCTCCGAGGTAAGACTCGGCCGCCACAACCAGACGTATAGTTGATACAGCATCTGGAACTGGTCTAACAAATCGCTGTGTCTTCATCGAGCCCAACCGGTTTCAAATTCCTCACCCTTTACCTTTCGCAATTCCGCTGCTGAAGAACTTGTGCTTTACTTTTCTGAAGAATTTGAACTGAAGACTTTCATCATGCTGTTTTTCATTTCTTCGGTTCATCTTCCTCTTGCATGTTCGCCTGTATGATTACATGTTCTTCACCTGTATGTACTTCATATGCATGCTACTTGTATCTGTGTCGATCTAGTTTCGTATCTGTTTCTATTTCGTCACTCTGATTTTTGTCAAAATCTTCGGAGTTTGATGAATTTCTAAAAATCTCCCATTCACCCCCCCTCTGGGAGTAAACCTGCGCTTTCAATTGGTATCAGAGAAGGGTACTCCCTTGTTCTGTGTGATTTTGGCTTAACCACCTGGAGTTTTAGTTATGTCGACCGCATGTATGATCAAGGTCTCCGCTACGTGCCTCATCTTCGATGGCACAGACTATCCCTACTGGAAGAATAAGATGCGAATGCATCTTGAGGCTATTGACAACGATCTCTGGTTTGTCGTCGAGAATGGCGTCCCCACCATTGTGTTGGGGAACGTTGCATGGAAAACAAAAAAAATTCTACGCACACGCAAGATCTATCCATGGAGATGCATAGCTACGAGAGGGGGAGTGTGTCTACGTACCCTCGTAGACCGTAAGCGGAAGCGTTAGAACAACGCGGTTGATGAGGTCGAACAACTTCAAGATCCAACCGACCGAGTACCGAACGTACGGCACCTCCGCGTTCAGCACACGTTCAGCTCGGTGACGTCCTCGACTTCTTGATCCAGCAAGACGGTGAGGTAGTGGATGAGTTCCGGCAGCACGACGGCGTGGTGACGGTGATGGTGATGCTATCTCCGCAGGGCTTCGCCCAAGCACTGCGAAAATATGACCGAGGGACGGAACTGTGGAGCGGGGCTCCGCACACGGCTAATACAATGTTGTGTCTACTTTGGGGCACCCCCTCTCCTCTATTTATCTATGTGTAGGGGCTTTGAGTAGAAGGAATAGTGACACATGAACACTAACCGTGAATAGTACACACGTGGACTTGGACTCCAAAGTCCAATCCTATTCCTACTAGGACTCTCCCTTTTTTCTTCCCTAGCTGCGTGGGCTTTTGAGGACTTGGTGCGCTGGCCCAATAAGGCCAGGGCGCCTCCCCTTAGCCCATGCCAGCCCTTGGGACGTGGTGGACCCACTTGTCGACTTCCGGACCCCTCCGGAATCCTCCGGAACCTTCTGGAAGCTTCCCTGTACAATACCGAAAAAACTGCACCTTTTTCCGGAACCCAAAATATGACTTCCCATATATAAATCTTTACCTCTCGACCATTCCGAGACTCCTCTTGATGTTCGGGATCTCATCCGGGACTCTGAACAATATTCGGTTACCAATTCACATAATTCATATAACACTATATCGTCAACGAACGTTAAGCGTGCGGACCCTACGGGTTCGAGAATGATGTAGACATGACCGAGACGCCTCTCCGGTCAATAACCAATAGCGGAACCAGGATGCCCATATTGGTTCCTACATATTCCACGAAGATCTTATTGGTCGAACCGCAATGACAACATACGTAATTCCCTTTGTCCGTCGGTATGTTACTTGCCCGAGATTCGATCGTCGGTATCTCCATACCTAGTTCAATCTCGTTACCAGCAAGTCTCTTTACTCGTTCCGTAATACATCATCCCGTAACTAACTCCTTAGTCACTTTGCTTGCAAGCTTCTTATGATGTGCATTACCGAGAGGGCCTAGAGATACCTCTCCGAAACACGAAGTGACAAATCCCAGTCTCGATCCATGCCAACTCAACGGACACCTTCGGATATACCTGTAGAGTATCTTTATGATCACCCAGTTACGTTGTGACGTTTGATAGCACACAAGGTATTCCTCCGGTATCCGGGAGTTGCATGATCTCATGGTCTGAGGAACATGTATTTGACATTCAAGAAAGCAGTAGCAATAAACAGAACGATCATATGCTAAGCTAACGGATGGGTCTTGTCCATCACATCATTCTCCTAATGATGTGATCCCGTTATCAAATGACAACTCATGTCTATGGTTAGGAAACCTTAATCATCTTTGATCAACGAGCTAGTCTAGTAGAGGCTCACTAGGGACAAGGTATTTGTTTATGTATTCACACATGTATTTAAGTTTCCGGTCAATACAATTCTAGCATGAATAATAAACCGTTACCATGAACAAGGAAATATAAAATAATAACAACTTTATTATTGCCTCTAGGGCATATTTCCATCACATTGCACCAAGCATCAATGCTGCTGATGTGAAGAGATTCAAGCAACTGGACTCTCAAGCGAAGAACATCATTTGTGGTCATCTCAACAAAGGACAGCATGGCAGAGTGAGTGCACTGGAAACCTCAAAGCTCATCTGGGACCGGCTTTCAAAAGTGAATGAGGGTGTTTCCACTCAACGTGACTCTCGAGTTGATGTCCTGCGCAATCTATTAAATCGCTTCAAAAGGCTCGACAATGAAAATGTGCAGCAAACCTTGACCGCCTCACTGATATCTCCAATGAGCTTCAAGCTCTTGGTGCTGCTGACATCACCGATCATGAGGTGGTGAAGAAATTGCTGAGGTCTCTGGACAGTTCCTTCGACACTTTGGCACTGATGATACAAGAGCGCCCTGATTACAAGTCGCTAGATCCTGCTGACATTCTTGAGAGGCTCAACACACATGAATTTCAGCAAGCAGAGAAGAGAGACATGTATGGACCCAGCTATGGTCGTCCTCGTGCTCTGAAGGCAAAAGCAAAAGCCAAGGCCATTTCTTCATCTGAAGATGAAGAGGAGTATGAGAGCAGTTCTGATGGTGCTGAGGAAATTGGCAGAGAACTGGCTATGCTAGTGAAGAAGTTCCAGAAGTTTTCCAAGAAGAACCGTTTTGAAAAGTCTTCAAAGTATGACTCGAAGAACACTGGAGAAGCATCTGCTCAAGACTACAACAAGAGAACCTGTCACAAATGCAAGAAACCAGGCCACTACATCGCCGACTGCCCTCTTTGGCTGAAGAAGAAGAAGAAGAGCAGGGATGATGATGAGGTTGATGGCAAAAAGAAGAAGTCCTCAAAGTCTTCATCAAAGTCCTCATCTCACAAGAAAACCAGTTCTAGCAGAGCTCGTGCATTCATTGGGAAGGAAATGAATTCTGAAGAAGAATCTGATGATCAGCAAGCTGAGGAATCTAAGGAGGAGTCAGACACTGGTGTGGCGAGCCTTGCTCTCACTACTGAGTACGTCAGCAAGTCCATCTTCAACTCTGAGGATAATGGTATTTCCACCAACAATGATGACTGTGCTGATGACTTCACTCCCACCTACTGCTTCATGGCACGAGGTGCAAAGGTATCCTCACGAGAAGCTTACTTTGAAACTTCCAGTGATGATGACTCTGAGTGTGAATCTAAACCGAGCTACAAGAAACTTGCTAAAATTGCAACTGAGCAACAACATGCCATGGAAAAGATTCAAAAACTGCTAGACAAAAGCGACGACCTGTTGGACGAGGAAATGGATCGTAGTCAAGCTTTGTCTGAGGATCTCAGAAGGCTTAAGTCTCAATATGATGAACTTGAAAGTCGTCATGTGTCCCTCTCAGCCGATCACGAGAAGCTGTCCTATGAATTTCTTCAAAGGAAGCAAGATCTCGAGAAGCTGAGAGCGTCTCATGATGATCTTCAAAAAGAGAACGATTCACTCCTCGCTCAATAGATCAGTACCGCCCAGGAAGAATTTGTTGCACCATGCCTAAAATGCCTTGAACATGATAATGCAAATTCTTCAGCTGAATGTTCAAATGCTTCTGTACTTGCAATTGCTTCAACTGCTACGGTGGCCACTAACCCCTCATCTGAGGATGCCACCTGTGATACTAATGAAAATGCAGGGCTGGAGGAATTGTATGTCACTGGCATGTACAAAAGCCTCGATGGGCATCAAACCTTGTGTGACATGCTCAAAAAGCAAATTCTTCACAGGAACCCTAGGAAAGAGGGTATTGCTTTTGAGAGAAAGCTCAACGCTGATGGTTCGTATTGGAAGCCTGAGCAGTATCCCAAAACCACATGGGTTGCTGCAAAGGGACCTCCAATAGATCCATCCACTTTATCTGGCTATTCTTGTGATTCTTCATATTCTTCAGATGAGTCATTTGACTCCAACTATAAACTGTTCAAGAATCAAAATGGTGAAGTCTTTGCCAGATTCATTGGTACTAACTGTAGGAACGGTCCACCTGTGAAGAAAATCTGGGTTCCTAAAAGCCTTCTGGAAAATCTTCAGGTGAATGTCATCATGACACCACCGATGAAGAAGAAACTTCCTAGGGCAAATTCTTCACAGGGATCAAAGTCGTCAAATGGACGCAGACCCACTTATGGTCGTACTAATGCCTCTGTTTCGCAGGGAAACAAACAGCGATTTGATGAATATGAGCATTATTCTTCGAACCACTATGTTCACAAATCATCGAAGAATTTCTCTGCTTATTCATTCAATTACTATAACCCTCCTGTGAAGAGAAATGCATATTCTTCAATGCCTAAGTTCTCCATTAATGCACTTCGCTACATTGCTTCTCAACCACCCATACAGATGTGGGTGGTTAAGAAGAAGAACTAATCTCTTCTGCAGGGTCAGGTCTTCAGACAACAAAATGTCTGATGCATTTGCTGAAGACCTGACAAAATGCCTGTTGGGATGCGGGCTAATCACGATGAAATGAATGTTTCATTTCACACATCCCTTATGCTGCTTGATGTTATTCCTTGATGAAATTGTCTGACGAAATTGATCATCATCATATTCTTCACTTTGAAGTATATGAATTTGTAAGTCAGACTAATGCTTCTACATGATGATACACCTTCTGCCACTGAATGGGTCTTGGACAGTGGCTGCACGAATCATATGACAGGAGACAGGAATCTCCTCGCTGATGCTCCCCTCACTCCATCTCATCTGAAGCATATCACATACGCTGACAAAGGAAAAAGCAAGGTATTGGGTCTGGGTAAGGTTGCTATCTCAAAGGATCGACACATGGAAAAGGTGATGCTTGTCGAGGCCCTTGGATACAACCTCATGTATGTCTCAATGCTTTGTGATCTTGATATGATTGTCATCTTTGGCAAATATAGATGCATTGTGCTGTTGGAATCTGACAAATCCAAAGTCTTCGAAGGCTTTAGGAGAGGTGACTTGTACATTGTAGATTTCTCTACAGGTCCTCAGCCTGCAACATGTCTAATGGAAAAAGCTTCGGAATGCTGGCTATGGCATCGACGACTTGGACATGCTGGGATGAGGAATTTGAGCACTCTGGCAAGAAGAAGCATATCATTGGCGTCGAGGGTGTCAAATTCGTCAAGGATCATCTCTGTGGTGCTTGTGAGTCTGGAAAGATGACCAGATCCAAGCACTTGGCGAAGACAATCATGACCACTACTCGTCCTTTTGAATTGCTTCATATGGATTTGTTTGGTCCCACACATTATGCTACACTAACCAATGAAGCATCCCTCTACGGATTCGTCATTGTTGATGACTACTCTCGCTACACCTGGGTGCACATCATTTCCTACAAGACTGAAGTTTAGGATGTCTTCAGACAATTCTCCAATCGGGCCATGACGAATTATGGTCTCAAGATCAAGCACATCAGGAGTGACAACGGCACTGAGTTCAAGAACACAGACCTCGACGACTATCTTGATGAACTTGGCATCACTCATGAGCTATCCGCTCTCTACACGCCTCAGCATAATGGAGTCGTGGAGCGCAGGAACAGAACCCTCATCGAGATGGCACGTACTATGCTTGAGGAATACAAGACCCCTCGTCGATGGTGGCCTGAGGCAATTGATACTGCATGTCACATCATCAATCGGGTATATCTTCACAAATTCCTCAAGAAGACCTCATACGAGCTACTCACCAACAAGAAACCCAATGTGAGTTATTTCAAAGTCTTCGGTGCAAAATGCTGGATTAGAGATCCTCATCACAGTTCTAAATTTGCTCCGAAATCACATGAAGGTTTTATTCTCGGTTACGGAAAGGACTCGCACACCTACAGAGTCTTCAACTCCTGTCATCACAAGATTGTTGAAACTGTAGATGTGCGGTTCGATGAAACTAACGGCTCGCAAAGAGAGCACCTGCCTCCTGTGCTAGATGAAATGCCTCATGAGGAATCTATCAAGCTTATGGGCACTGGTGAAATTGTGCCCAGTGAAGAAATAGCTGCTGATGAAGAAGTGGTTGTTCCTCGTCATGAAGAAAATGAACATCCTGAAGAAAATGATGCTGAGGATTCTGCACGGCAACAACAACATCAAGGCCCTCGTCCAGCACATCCATGAGTGGAAAATGAAGTGCAGATCGAGAAGATTCTCGACAACATCAATGCACCTGGTCCCCTCACTCGCTCGATAGCTTCACATTTAGCTAACTTTTGTGAGCATTACGCGTTTGTCTCTATTTCAGAGCCCACCAAAGTTGATGAAGCCTTTCTGGAACCTGAATGGATTCAGGCAATGCAAGATGAATTGCATCAGTTCGAGCTCAACAGTGTGTGGGAGCTTGTCAAGCGTCCCGATCCACGCATGCACAATATCATCGGCAGTAAGTGGATCTACCGCAACAAACAAGACGAAAATGGCCAAGTGGTGAGGAATAAGGCTTGTCTTGTAGCTCAAGGCTACACACAAGTTGAGGGTATTGATTTCGATGAAACATTTGCACATGTTGCTAGGCTTGAAGCCATTCGTATATTGCTTGCATATGCTAACCATCATGATATCCTCTTATATCAAATGGATGTGAAAAGTGCATTCCTCAATGGTAAGCTTGAGGAAGAAGTATATGTTGCTCAACCACCAAGTTTTGAGGACCCAAAGCATCCAGACAAAGTCTTCAGACTCAAGAAGGCTCTTTATGGCCTTAAGCAAGCCCCGAGGGCTTGGTATGATACACTGAAGGAGTTCCTGAAGAAAAAGGGTTTCAAACCCGGTTCACTTGACCCTACTCTTTTCACTAAATCTTATGATGGTGAACTGTTCATATGCCAAATATATGTTGATGATATTATCTTTGGTTGCACTAACAAGAAATACAGTGACGAATTTGCACATATGATGCAAGAAGAATATCAGATGTCTATGATGGGGGAGTTGAAATTCTTCCTTGGACTTCAAATTCGTCAACAACCAAATGGCATCTTCATATCTCAGGAGAAACATCTCAAAGACTGCCTGAAGAAATTCTGAATGCAAGATTGGAAAGGCCTCAAGATAGCAATGCCAACAAATGGCCAACTTAACACTGACGAAAATGGTAAAGATTTCGATCAGAAGGTATATCGCTCCATCATTGGTTCGCTCCTTTACCTATGTGCATCTAGGCCAGATATCATGCTTAGTGTTTGCATGTGTGCCCGCTTTCAAGCGTCACCGAAGGAATCACACCACCAGGCTGTGAAACAAATTCTTCGATATTTAGCTCACACACCAACGCTTGGATTATGGTATCCCAAGGGCTCGTCACTTGATCTTGCTGGATATTCCGACTCTGATTATGCTGGAGATCGTGTGGATCGCAAGTCAACCTCAGGCACATGCCATTTCCTCGGACGATCTCTTGTATGTTGGTCCTCGAAGAAGCAGAACTGCGTCTCACTTTCCACTGCCGAGGCTGAGTACATTGCTGCTGGCGCCTGCTGCTCTCAGTTACTATGGATGAAGCAAACCCTCAAGGACTATGGCGCCAACGTGAAGAAAGTGCCACTCTACTGCGATAATGAGAGCGCCATCAAGATCGCCCACAATCCTATGCAACACTCAAGGACAAAGCACATTGAGATTCATCACCATTTTCTTCATGATCATGTGCTGAAGGGAGACATCGTCATCGACCACGTGAAGACAGAAGACCTGCTTGCCGATATCTTCACTAAGCCCTTGGATGAGAGAAGGTTTTGCATGTTGCGGTGTGAGCTAAACATCCTAGAATCATTGAATGTCCTTTGAAAAGGACACACATCCTAATGCTTATGCATTCTTGATGACTTTGATGCACAACACACGAAGTAACGTTTTTCTTCAATCAATGAAGACTAACCCTCTAAGTGTGAAGAAATTAATGAAGAACTTGATTCTCAGAACCCTACGACAATTGTACGCAGTGTCTGAAATCATCATAGTTCTTATACGGTGGGTAATGCCACCACCACTTTATGACTTGCTTCAATTTGAGTTTTTCGTCATTTGCAATTTCGTCAAACCTTTCAAATTCGTCATTTGTGGTTATTCTTCATTTCTTGAGGAGATTCATATATATATATATATATATATATATATATATATATATATATATATATATATATATATATATATATATATATATATATATATATATATATGCTTATTTGAGTTTTTCATGTCCTCAACAGCATCCACATATAGCTATTTCTTCAAACTGTGTTTTTCGTCATCTATGTGGATGTGATCGGACCCGCTCCCCTCTATGCTAAACTAAAACCACTCTGTTCTCAATCTCTTCATGTGCGTTCTAATTGACACTGTTTAAAGTCTTCACTGTGTCCTTGTCAGCTGAAGAAATTGCGAACACATTTTGAAAATATTCTACTCAATTTTTGGCGATTGCCACAGTAACCTCATCCCGCGCCTTTGCTGCATGGATAAGCGCACTCAAAATGCATGGGTGACGCGTGTCACTCAAATTCGAAACGCCAGGGGCTTATCTATCCAAATTTTTCGAACCGCTCAGTTTTCACCGTGCCTATATACAGGCTTGACCTCGTCAACCCTAACTCATTTCACTCTCGCGCCCCTATCGCTCTCAAAACCCTAGCGCCGCCGCTAGAATTCATCGTCGCTGGAGAGGAAGAGCTTCACTGCCTCGACTTCTTCATCGCCGTACTCATGCCGGCCGCGGATTTCTTCACCTCCGCCGCCGCCGTAGCTGTCTTTCATCGCCAAGTTAGGGCACGAGAGATCTAAACTGACGATTTCCTTCGACTCGTTGTCCAGTTCATCGAGTTCATCCTTGGGGTAATTATAATTTATTTTTACTGCCCAAGTATGATCTTTTTACTGCCTCAAATTCTTCAAGTGCTATTTTTACCAGTTCTTTCCAAATATTTAGCACTTCCTTCTGGCCAGTCTTGGTTATTTCATCTAAGTTACTCTCAACTCATGGATTCCTCAGTTGTGCATGTTGCCTCAATCTGTACAGCCCTGGAATCTAAGTCAAGAACACTTAGTGAATTTCTTCAAGACGATAAGGGTCAATTTCCTCAACTGGTTTTAATTTTGAAAATCTCTGAGAACGCATGTGACTCTTCCCAATTTCCTCGCAACTATACTCTGTTCACAGGTACCCATGTCTTCAGACGAATCTCTTGGTTCTCATCAAATTAATTCATTTGCAGCATTGCTTGAGGAAAATCTCCAGACTTCTTCAGAAACATCAAAAGTTCAAACCACTCTGTTGAAGAAAATGGCAGATGACAGAAAGCCTCAGAAGGGAGGCAAGAGGAAAGAGGAACAAACTGCTTTTGAGATATGTGAGGATATTTACTCAGGATACTGTACACCCGATGAAGAAACTCATGGCAAGGAAACCAAGGAGCAGCGCAAAACGCGCTTGCAAAAGATTAAGAGGTGCTGGACTTATCAGTGGAGGAGCTACAATTTCGTCACCTCCAAATACATGAAGGATTTTGTTGTAAAGCCACCTTACAACAGACCACTGTTGGCTCCTGGTCAAACAGCTGATCCCACGAGCATCAGAAGGGGTGAAGAATTCCCTAAAGAATGGGCAAAGCATCAGGCAAAATTGCAGAAGCAAGCTCAAAGAGCCGTTGAAGAATTCAATAGGGCCACAAAAGCTTCACAAGAAGCGAGTGCTGGCTCAAGTGGCAGTATGCCCAAGAAATCAATGCAGAAGAAGCCGGCTCAAAAGTCAAAGCCCTCAACTGATGTGCCCTCATGGCCAAAAGCTTCAGCTCCAAAATCTTCAGCGGCTAAAACTTCTGCAAAGTCCTCAGAGCCCAAGCCGTCATCATCAAAGGCTTCAACGCCTAAGGCTCCTACTGCTACAACTTCTTCAGCACCTCCGCCAGCCACAAGTTCCTCATTGGCTGCTGCAAGAGCTTCAACGCCCGTCGTGCTCGCTTCATGCCAGCGCACTGAAGGCTTTCAAACAGCCACAATTGCTGCATCAAGTGCCTCAACATCTGGGCATATTTCCTCAAATACGCCGAGGCTGAAGAAAAAGGCAACAACAGGCCGTGGTACAAGGCCCAGCCCCAAGAGCAAGGACGTAGTGCCTCAAGCTGACGAACATGATATGGCTGATGAAGATGAACTTGCCGAATTTGTACAAAGAAGAATGGAAGAGGCCGCTCATGCAAAGAATTCCAAAGTTCCCTCATTTCTGAGTCCTCGGACCATTCTTGATTTCATCGACATTTGGTGCCAGAATCCTAATACACCACTTGACGAGTTAAATCTGCCACCTAGACCAAGCCATGTCTTATCTGCTTTTGTCCTCAATGAGAAGCACAAGATTGAAAAAGCAAAGCTTGTGAGGAAGGAGATGAAGAAAAAGTAGAAGGAGCTCAAGGACAGAATGCTTTCTATCCCCTTAGCATCTGGTTGCTATGCAAACAGAGATTCAGCACTTGTCTGAGGAATATGAGCGCCAGGATGAGCACTGCTGTGGAGTGAAAGACAGATTCATCAGCGCTTCCAACAAAGTTGTTGATGACCATAACAGAAGGGAAGCTGCGAAGTGTGGTCAAGCACCTCCAACCAGTTCTTCAGCTCCACCGCCTGAACCTACCAGGGCAACAGAATCTGTTGCGCCTGAAGAAACTGCCAGGGCGACTGCATCAGTCGTGCCTGATGAAATTGTACCATCAAGTTCCTCAGCAGCAGCACCAGAACAGTCTTCATCTTTGAAGCATCTCACACTTCCTTCTGCATCAGAAGTGAAGAAAACAAAGGCTGCTGAGAAGAGAAAAGCATCAGCAACCCATACCGCAAAAACTGTGAAGAAGTTGAAGACGGCTCCAATGTCTTCAACTGAGCCAATTGATGCTGTCCCAATTTCGTCGGCACCCCCAACAAGAATCATGGACGAGTTCCAGATTGTTCCCTTTGGTGTGGATTATGTTATCCCACCTGAAGACGACACTGATACCCATTCTGCTGCTTCCACAGAGCAAGTGGATGAAGAAATTGAGATTGAAGCAGATGCTTCTTTATACCAGGCATCATCACCTCCAGTCCAAGTGACTGATGAAGAAACTGATGAGGACGTGGATGTGGGTTCTACAACGCCTGTTATCCATGATGACTTCTGGGATGTCGCTCATCCGAACTCACCCCTCACCACGCCGCTCATGCAAGTGCCTCAGTCACCTGCTGTAACTGAGGAAATTCAAACTGGTTCTGAAGGTCGCCAGCCAACCCTTCAAACCATCAGTGAAGAAATTCCAACTGCATCAACTGAAGAAATTGTGCAAACAGTGGTCACTGATGACATTGCACCACCACCCCCTCAGCAAGAAGATCCACCTCCCTCAGCCGATTCCAAAACAGTACCAGAAGCAACAGCTGAGGAAGTTGCAAAGTCTTTGGCCATCACGGATCCCAATGACTCAACAGGCTCTCCGAGGCCCATCTTCGATGTGCGGCCAAAGAAAGTAAATCTTCAGCCAGTGCCCTCAATGCCCAAGGTTGGCAAAAGCGTCAGAAGGCCAAAATTCGACAATGCTGCCTTCTTTCAAGAGAAGAATTTCTTCATAGGCGAGTACCCATATGACTCTGCAAAAATCAGGCGTCAGAGATTTTGGACTAATACTCAGATGAATTTCTCTTCCTCACTGCTCTTTGACAAGAACAAGGTATTCCCGCATCATCATATTCCTCACGTGGATATGGAATCATTACCGTGCTTTCGGCCAGTTCTGGCTGTTCTTCACGATGCCGGTCTACTCAGTTTCGTCACAGATGTGTGTGATTGGAATGAATAACTTATTCTTCAGTTCTATGCCACCTTGCATCTGTCTGGTGATGTTGAAGATATTCACTCATGGGCAATTGACTAGATGAGTGAGAACACTCACTACAAGGCTCCTGCTGATGAATTACTCTGAGCTCTTCCTGTTGATTTGCCCTTAGCTGAAGCCAGAAAGATCTATGAAGAACCTGAACTGCCCAACCATCTGATGCAAGTACTGATAAAGCCTTTGGCTCGAGGAGAACCTCAGAGAACCACCTTCTTAGTGAAGGATTTGCTATTCGTGCCAAGGACAGTATATCGCATTCTGTCCAAAACCCTCAGTCCCATCAAAGGCCACAATTCTGAGACTGAAGAAGTTGTGGGAATCATGAAGAACTTGCTATTCAATATCATCCATGGTATTCCTATCAATGCGCATGATTTCTTCATGAGGACTTTGGCCACAGTCACACACTCTCCATTTGACTTGAAGCCTTATGCTCCCTGGCTCATGAGATTCATCTGCACAAGATCATCAATCAACTACAAAGCTGACAGTCAAAATCATCTCAGTTTTTTGCCAAATGTTGAAATTCTTCAAAGCACAATTGCTTCAATTCTTGGCAAAGGGAAAGTTGTTATTGATGAAGGAGTTCGTCCCCTTGATGGCCAATTTCGTCAGCCAGTCTCACAGTCCACTGGTTATGATTCTTCAAGCCATGACACTGACGCAAATGCCACTCAGCAAACCCCTCAAGGTGAAGCTCCTTGAGTGATGACTGATCGTGGGCTGCTCATAAGTCTTCATCAGAAAGTTGACAAAAACCACAATTGGGTTAAGTGTCAGCTCCATGCCATTCTGGGAAATATGACTGTGACGCAAAACTCTGTGCGCAAAAATCATTATTATCTGCATGAGATCTTCGACTGAAGTTGGGCCATTCTCTCACATCTAAAAACCCTTGATGAACTTGAAGAAATGGAATTCCAAATGAACTTTGATTGGGCCGATCCACCCAAGAAGAAGTTCAAGAAGATTCAAGTTCCTCCGATGGTTCCAAGCTCTGTATCTTCTTCACGTGCTACTGATGAAAATGAAGACGTTGAAGACACTGCTGCAGGTCCTTCTTCAACCCGCGACCCCGACGACAAGGCTGGCGCTCCCTCGACTGCTTCATGATCTCATTCTTCCGGGCGCGTTAGTCCTCAGTTTCATCTCCTTTTGGTCATGTGATGACAAAGGGGGAGAAATTTGAGTGTTAAGTCTTCAAGCGGGTCATATAAACTATGGGGTGGATTATTTTGCGAAGTTGCAACTCTTGTGTTCATTCGATTTGCTCTTTGAAGAGTTGTAACTTAAACTGTTGGTAGTCTGACTTCTTTTTCTGTGATGGTTATCTGCATGTATGCTTAATTCGTCAGACACCAAGTTTCATCATGCATTCAAATTCATCAATATCATATGATCATGCATGATTGGATTACAAGATATAGGGGGAGATCTCCACAATTTCAACCTGCCATGTGCATTTGCAATCAAAAGCAAATTCTTCATATGCACATCTTCAGGGGGAGTTCCTCAATATCTTGTAACCAATGTCTTCACATTCAGTACTTACACTTCCATTATTTTAGTCCCGTTAAAAACTTAACTGATTTGTCACCAGTCACCAAAAAGTGGGAGATTGTAAGTGCATCAAGTGCCCCCTTAGTGGTTTTGGAGTATTGAAGACAAATAGGTTAAGGGACTAATATGTTTGTAAGTGTACATGGGAGAAAATAGTCCCTGAAGACTTGGTTTAACCACGGAAGTCGACCCCTAAAAATGTATTTCTTCAAGTGAAGAATTTGGTGCGGCCTTTGAAGAAATTGATGTGAAGACTTTGAAGCTTGAAGACTTTGTTTTCATAGTTTCTTTTTCTTCTTAATTGAGTCATAGGAAAAACCGCACTGTTAAAGGGGGTCAAGGTGAAACATATTTCATACTTCAAAGTGATGCTCAAACCTATACATACACAAGCCGCTTCAAGTGAAGCCTTTGGAAATCTCCAGAACAGCTGACAAATTTGACTGTGATAGTGACGAAGTTCGTCTGGTCTCTGACGAATTTGGTCATGCTGAGGAGTTAGGATTTCGCCAGTGCGATCTGCCTATCGTGAGGAAATTGAGTGCCTCGAAAAAATTGAGAGTTCAATTCCGACCGTTGCTGCACCGCGTGCCAGCTGTTGAGTGCATCCTTATCCTGACAACGGTCTTGTCTGAGAAGGGCATTTATGGCATTTCATGTCGGGTTGCCTCCTGGCTATAAATAGCCGCCCCCTACAACCACTAGTTGGTTGGCTGCTCTAGAGAGAGATTGACCCTTGTCATTTGAGAGCAACCCTTCCTCTGACGACTTTGTGAGAACCCAAGTGAGAAAAAACCCAACCAGAGCCTAAGTGACTGAGCATCACTGAAGAAGTTGATCTGTGTGATCCGAAACTTGTTATCTTTGAGGACAGTCATTCCTCCAGACGGTTAGGCGTCATGTTCTGAGCACCCAAGAGTAATTGTGGCATGCCGGTGAACAAGTCTGTGAAGGTTTTGGAAGTCTACCTTGAAGATTTACCACGAGTGATTGGGCGAGGTCTAAGTGACCTTAGCTCAAGAGGAATACGATGAGGACTAAGTGTCCTCCGAGGTAAGACTCGGCCGCCACAACCAGACGTATAGTTGATACAGCATCTGGAACTGGTCTAACAAATCGCTGTGTCTTCATCGAGCCCAACCGGTTTCAAATTCCTCACCCTTTACCTTTCGCAATTCCGCTGCTGAAGAACTTGTGCTTTACTTTTCTGAAGAATTTGAACTGAAGACTTTCATCATGCTGTTTTTCATTTCTTCGGTTCATCTTCCTCTTGCATGTTCGCCTGTATGATTACATCTTCTTCACCTGTATGTACTTCATATGCATGCTAGTTGTATCTATGTCGATCTTGTTTTGTATCTGTTTCTATTTCGTCACTCTGATTTTCGTCAAAATCTTCGGAGTTTGACTAACTTCTAAAAATCTCCCATTCACCCCCCCTCTGGGAGTAAACTTGCGCTTTCAAATTTTGTCCAATTAGTTTGGCACTGAACACAACCCAGGGGGTGCACCAGTGAGCCACATGCTCAGGTGGCGCGCCTGCCCCCCTGGGTGCGCCATGTGAGCTTGTGGGCTCCACTAGGCCCTATTCATTTAGTGCACTTGCCCACTGCTTCTTTTTCTTCCAGAAAAAATCGTGCTTGCTTTCATTCCCGTGTTCTAGTTCATTTTCATGCCATTTTCGATCTCTTTGCTCGGAGCTCCGTTTTCGAAACTGTTCGGAGGAATTGCTCCTTGGTATGTGACTCCTCCGATGGTCCAATTAGTTTTTGTTCTAGTGATTTATATTTTGCATATTTTGCTCCTGAATGTGACCTTGAATATGAGCTTGCATGTTGAAATTACTTGGTCATTTGTAGTTTTGATGCATGATATAGTCTCTAGACACTTGTGGGAGTAGTTGCTATCAATTTTGTTGAGTTTTGTTCACCTCTTATTTGTGGCCTAAAAATTTCAAAAAAAATTCAGAGAAGAAAAAATGCTTAGGAGGTTCCTAAGGGGTTCTTCAAGCCGGGGTTCGGTGGATACTCCGGAGGAGAAGCCCAAATACAACCTCCCTCGTGAAGCCGAAGTGTGGCCATGCGAATGGTCATGCGGCACACGTTCATGGGAGAAGCGGGTTTTCAACAGGATTTCTATCAATTGGTGGAGAATGCTGGACTCACCTCCTTCCTCGAAGATAAGTGTGATCAGTTTCTACTCCTCACCAATACTTTTGTGCAAAATTTTAGATTCATGTCTAGAAAGGATGTGCCTACCATATCATTTCATCTTTATGATAAAACCTTCAAGATATCTCTTGCTCAGTTTTGTCGCATATGCAAAATTCCTAATGAGGGTAATGTTCTAGAACCACATACTAGTGATTTTGAGGATTTTGTGCATGAAGTAACTGTGGGGGAGAGTAGAGGAGTTTCCAAGGCTAGGTTGTTAGTTTACATTTTCCCGTTATGCGCTACTTTGCTTTATTTGCTGGGAGATGTTTGACTGGTAGATGGGAGAGTGGAACACTTAGTTCACCTGATCTTGCTATTTTGTGTTGTGCACTTTTTGGTGATAGGACCTTTAGTTTGGGAGCCATCATTGCACGTCGTTTGCACACTAACCGAACCAAGGGTGTTATCTATGGCGGTATTTATGCTACTTGCCTCGCTAGACATTTCGAGATTGATATTAGATATGATGAGGATAGTCTACTACCAATGAAATACTTAGACTATGAGAGCATGACTGGTCATGATTTTATTAATAAGGGAAACCCTCTCTTTCAGTATAACTTGGTGTTTTGCCAGGGCACCCGTGAGGTTATTACCTAGCCAGCACCTGCTTTGTTTGATCTTTCCAGGGGTAGGTACACTATCATGCCAGAGGATATTATTTTGTACTGGAACCAGATGGCAGCACCGGCACCGGTCCACAAGTGGGAGCCTCAGCAGCCTCAGCATTTCCCTGGACCGGATGGATTATTTCAGTGGCTGTAGACCAAGTTAGGCCAAAATCCTAAGCTTGGGGGAGTGATATGTCTCTGTCGTATCTATAATTTTTGATTGTTTCATGCCAATATTCTACAACTTTCATATACTTTTGGCAACATTTTATATTATTTTTGGGACTAACATATTGATCCAGTGCCCAGTGCCAGTTTCTGTTTGTTGCATGTTTTTTTGTTTTGCAGAATATCCATATCAAACGAAGTCCAAATGCGATAAAATTTATGGAGATTTATTTTGGAATATATGTGATTTTTGGGAAGAAGAATCAACGCAAGATGGTGCTCGTGGGGCCCACGAGGCACCAGGGCACGCCCTAGGGGGGTGGCGCGCCGTGATGCCTCGTGAGCCCCTCGTAAGTCGGTTGACCCCCTTCTTTCGCCACAAGAAATATAATATCCGGAAAAAAATTGTGTTAAAATTTCAGCCCGATCGGAGTTACGGATCTCCGGGAATTTAAGAAACGGTGAAAGGCCAGAAAACAGGAACGCGAAACTGAAGAGAACACAGAGAGAGATCCAATCTCGGAGGGGCTCCTGCTCCTCCGCCGCCATGGCAGCCATGGACCAGAGGGGAAACTCTCCTGCCATCTAGGGGAATGCCAAGGAAGAAGAAAAAGGAGGGTAGCTCTCTCCCCCTCTCTTCCGGTGGCGCCGAAGTGCCGCCGGGGGAAACATCGTGATGGCGATCTACACCAACAACTTCGCCGCCGTCAATACGATCTCTGTCCCCCTCTATGCAGCGGTGTAACACCTCTTCTCCCCGCTGTAATCTCTACTTAAACATGGTGCTTAATGCTACATATTATTATCCAACGATTTGTGGCCATCCTATGATGTTTGAGTAGATTCTTTTTATCCTATGGGTTGATTGATGATCGTGATTGGTTTGAGTTGTATGTTTTATTTTTGTGCTGTGCTATGGTGCCCTCCATGTCGCACAAGCATGAGGGATTCCTGCTGTCGGGTTTGCAATACATTCATAATTCTCTTATAGTGGGTGGCGTGAGTGACTGAAACACATACCCGAGTAAGGGGGTTGTTGCGTATGGGAGTAAATAGGACTTGTTACTTAATGCTATGGTTGGGTTTTACCTTAATGATCTTTGGTAGTTGCGGATACTTGCTAGAGTTCCAATCATAAGTGCATATGATCCAAGTACGGAAAGTATGTTAGCTCATGCCTCTCCCTCATATAAAATTGCAATAATGATTACCGGTCTAGTTATCGATTGCCTATGGACAAATCTTTCTCTTGTGTTACAAAAGCTTTCTACTAAACAACTAACTTTTATTATCTTGCAATTTACTCGTAGTTTTATTATCTCGCAAATTACTCCTAGTTTTATTCTCGTTAAGTACTTCTAGTCTTATCCTTACACCCACAAAATAGTTTCATACTTGTTCTAGGTAAAGCGAACGTTAAGTGCGCGTAGAGTTTTATCGGTGGTCGATAGAACTTGAAGGGAATATTAATTCTACATTTAGCTCCTCATTGGGTTCGACACTCTTATTTATCGAAAAATCTACAATTGATCCCCTATACTTGTGGGTTATCAAGACCTTTTTCTGGCGCTGTTGCCGGGGAGCAATAGCGTGGGGTTGATATTCTCGTGTGTGCTTGTTTGCTTTATCACTAAGTAGTTTTTATTTTGTGCTCTTGTTTTCTATCTTTAGTTATGGGTAGAAAACGAAAAATACCAACAAAATTAGTTGTACTTGCTAAACCAATGGTTGAAGAACCACCCAAAATCTATCATACTGCTGAAGCATTCTACTTGGATCATCTTCGATCCCTTTGTGCTCGTCCTGAAAACCCAACTAGCTTAGTTGAGGGAAGATCATTAGATGAGCATGCTTATTTTGTGCGACACCACTTGTCTCAAAAAGGGAAACTCTTATGGCATCATATTAATACTTTGAATTGCTGTGCTTGGAATTTATGTGAAATACATGATTTTACTTGTTGTTCTGAAGACCCTAAAAAACACCTTCAGTACCAATGTGAGTTCAAGGATAATGGAATCCTATCTTCTTATGCCAGAGGTGTTTATAGTTACTATGATATTGAACAAATAGAAGAATTTGTTGCTTTTAAGGGTGCTTATGAAATTGCTTCTTGATACGCCTCCAACGTATCTATAATTTATGAAGTATTCATGCCATGTTTATTATAGTTTTGTATGATTTTGGTGCACTTTTATATGGCTTTTATATGATTTTCATGGACTAACATATTGACCTAGTGCCCAGTGCCAGTTGCTGTTTTCTGCTTGTTTTTGGTTTTCCAGAAAATCTATATCAAATAAAGTCCAAATGCAGCGAAACTTTTTGACAATTTTTTCTGGAACATAAGAGACACTAGAAGCTTTGGGAGGAGGCCAGAAGACACACAGTGGCCCCACGAGCCACCAAGGCGCGCCAACCCCCCCCCCCAGGCACTCCCTGGTGCCTCGTGGGCCCCCTGTGGCCCTCCTTCGCGTGATTCCAACACCAAAAAATCATATATATTCAGAAACCCCCGAAAGTTAACCTAGATGAGTTTTTACTCCGCCGCAAGCCTCTGTACCTCCACAATCTCATCTACGTCCCTTTTTCGGCACCCTGCCGGAGGCGGGAAAGCATCACCGGAGGCCATCTTCATCATCCCGGCGGTCTCCATGACGAGGAGGGAGTAGTTCACCCTCGGGGCTGAGGGTTTGTACCAGTAGCTATGTGTTTTATCTCTCTCTCTCTCGCGCGCGTTCTTGATTTGGCACGATCTTGATGTATCGTGAGCTTTGTTAATATAGTTGGATCATATGGTGTTTCTTCCCTCTCTATCTTTGTTGTGATGCATCGAATTTTTTCCCTTTGAGGTTTTGTTATTGTCGGATTGAATATTTCAGATTTGAGAACACTTGATGTATGTCTTGCATATGAATACCCGTGGTGACAATGTGGTATTATATTGATTCACTTGATATATGTTTTAGCATTCAACTCGCGGATTCCCGCGGTGACATTGGGGTAATCTATGCATAGGGGTTGATGCACGTTTTCATTATCTTTTCTCCAATAGAAACTTTGGGATGCTCCTTGGAGATCTTTGTGTGGATTGAATATTATGATTATGAAGTTGTTTGATGCATATCGTATAATCAACTCACGGATACTTGTGGTGACATTGGAGTATCTAGGTGACATTAGAGTTGGTTGATGTGTATCATATGGTGTTATTTTGGTACGAACTCTAGGGCTGTTTGTGACACTTATAGGAATAGCTCAATAGATCGATCGGAAAGGATAACTTTGAGGTGGTTTCATACCCTACAAACAATTTCTATCTTATGTTCTCCGCTAATAGGAACTTGGGAGTGATTCTTTATCGCACGTTGAGAGATGGTTATATGATCCAATTATGTTAGCATTGTTGAGAGATTGCACTAGCGAAAGTATGAACCCTAGGCCTTGTTTCTAAGCATTGCAATACCGTTTGTGCTCACTTTTGTTATCTTGCTACCTTGCTGTTTTTATATTTTCAGATTACAAAAACCTATATCTACTATCCATACTACACTTTTATCACCATCTCTTCGCCGAACTAGTGCACCTATACAATTTACCATTGTATTGGGTGTGTTGGGGACACAAGAGATTTCTTGTATTTGGTTGCAGGGTTGTTTGAGAGATACCATCTTCAACCTACGCCTCCCACGGATTGATAAACCTTAGGTCATCCACTTGAGGGAAAATTGCTACTGTCCTACAAAACTCTGCGCTTGGAGGCCCAACACGAGTCTACAAGAATAAGTTGTGTAGTAGACATCAAGCTCTTTTCTGGCGCCGTTGTCGGGGATGTCAGTGCTTGAAGGTATATCTTTAGATCTTGCAATCGAATCTTTTAGTTTCTTGTTTATCACTAGTTTGGCTTATAAAAGAAAACTACAAAAAATGGAATTGAGGTTGCCTCATATTATTCATCTATATAATGTCTTCCGTGAAAATGATGGAAAGGAAAATTGTTCTCAATTGATAGAAGAAGAATTCAATAAAATGTTTGGCGTAAAATCTTTGAATGATGAGCATGATTGCAATGTTGCTAGTATGAGTTCTATGAATATCCACGATGCTAGTGATATGCAAAACCATAAGCTTGGGGATGCTATGTTTGATGAGGATGATATTTTTACTCCCCCAAGTTTTGATGAGCAAATTAATTATGATGATTGCATGCCTCCTATTTATGATGATTATATTGATGAAAGTGGATTTGGAGAGGCCATAAATTTATTTAATGATGATTCCACTATTTTGAAAGAGGTTTCAATTGATTATGACAACAAAGTTGCTCTCTATGATGATTATTGTGATGACACGTATGCTTTAAAGAATAATGATAATAATGAAACTTGTCATCATGATTTTAACGTTCAATTTGATTATGTCAATCAAGTATCTCATGATAGTTATTTTGTTGAGTTTGCTTCCACTATTATGAATGAGAATAAAATTGCTTATGTGGGGAGTAATGAAAATACCATGCTTGTGAATCATGAAAAGAATGCTTTATGTGATAGTTATATTGTTGAATTCATTCATGATGCTACTTAAAATTATTTTGAGAGAGGAATATATGCTTCTACATATCTCAATAATATCAAGTTTCCTCTCTTTGTGTTGAAAGTTTTGAAGTCATGCTTGTTTTGCCTTCCTATGCTAGTTGATTCTTGCTCCCATAAACTATTTGCTCACAAAATCCCTATGCATAGGAAGTGGATTAGGCTTAAATGTGCTAGTCATATGCTTCATGATGCTCTCTTTGTGTTTCAATTCCTTACTTTTATGTGAGCATCATTGAAATCATCATGCCTAGCTAAAAGACATTAAAGAAAAGCGCTTGTTGGGAGACAACCCAATACTTATACCTTCTGTTTTTGTGTGTTCACATGATTAAGCTACTGTGGTAATCATGTTTTATATGTTTTCTTTCAATAATGTGCCAAGTAAAGCCTTTGGGATAGTGTGGATGCTTGTTGATTTGATTCTGTGCAAAAACAGAAACTTTTACGTCCAGTGCTGGAATTTCTATTCTGTACTGGAGCGTGAGAAAATTCTGAAATTTTTACACAGTATTTTTTTACAAATTGTTTACGTTTTCCTTATTTTTCAGAATTTTTGGAGGTACATAACTATGGTTTTTAAATCGCTCACTTCACGCTGTTCTGGTTTTGACAGATTCTATTTTCGGTGCATAGTTTGCTTGTTTTAGTGTTTCCATAGATTATATTGAGTAATATAAATTGTGGAAATGATATAATACATTAGGAATTATGTGAGAACAATTATGAATCTTGTCTTGACAGTACCTAAGTGGATGATTTATTTTTATCATACTAACCTATCTCACAAGTTCTGTTAAGTTTTGTGTGATTGAAGTTTTCAAGTTTTGGGTGAGATATTGATATGAGGAGAATAAGGAGTGGAAAGACCCTAAGCTTTGGGATGACCAAGGCACCCCAAGGTAATATTCAAGGAATACCCAAGCGTCTAAGCTTGGGGATGCTCCGGAAGGCATCCCCTCTTTCGTCTTCAACATTATCGGTAACCTTACTTGGAGCTATATTTTTATTCATCACATAATATGAGTTTTGCTTGGAGTGTCATTTTCTTCTGTTGATATTTGCTTGATGTTATCAAGAATCATTTTTTGCATCTTTTAGTTCAATAAAATGCCAATTATAGCCTTTACCATGCTCAGTTTGCAAGTTCATGTGTTGCTGTTTGAAAACAGAAAGTTTTCTGTTATGTCCAGAATATTCCTGAATAGTCAGAAAATGATAAAAATATGAAATTTTTACACAGTAAGCATGCATGAGTTCTCTGTCACGTGGTAATTCGTCAGAATTTTTGGAGTTAGGGAAGTATGGATTCTTATTCCCCTTTTACAGACTGTTCTGTTTTCGCAGATTGCTGATATAGTTGCATTGTTTGCATATGTTTGCGTGTTTAATGCTTCTATTTGTGGATAGGAGTATTAAATATGAAGAGGCATTTAGTATGTAATATGTAATTATAATTTTTGTGATTGGCTACAGTAGAGAATGTTAAGGTTTTGAGTTGATTTATACTAACTTATCTCACGAGTTCTTGTTGAGTTTTATGTGGATGAAGTTTTTAAGATTTACAAAAACCGTGATATGAGAGGAATTAAGGAGACACAAGAGCTCAAACTTGGGGATTCCCAAGGCATCCCAAATTAATATTTCAAGAAGTCTCAAGCATCTAAGCTTGGGGAGGCCCCGGTAGGCATCCCACCTTTCTTCATCAACAATTATCGGTTAGTTTTGGTTGAGCCTAAGTTTTTGCTTCTTCACATGATATGTGCTATCCTTGGAATGTCATTTTATTTTGTTTTCTTTGCTGTTTGAATAAAATACTTAAGATCTGAAATTTTTAAATGAGAGAGAGTCCTCACATAGCTACTTAATTACTTAACTACTCATTTGATCTTCACTTATATCTTTTTGGAGTAGTTTCTCATTTACTCTTGTGCTTCACTTATATCCTATGAGTAAATTGTTGAAATAAATTGAATATCATAAAGTTGAAATTTATATGCTTCATATGCGTGTCCCATGGGGAGTAGTGACTTCACATACAAGAAGTATAAGTGGTAAAATTTATTGAAAGTTAACAAACATAGCATTGGTCACTTGAACAATTCATGAAAGAATTTTGAAGGAAGAGAAATTTCACATATAAATATACTATCTTGGACATCTTCTATGATTGTGAGCCCCCATTAATTATTTTCAAGCTTGATCAAGTAGTTGACGTTGGACAAGGAAGACAACGTAATGAGTTATGTTTGTTTATATTCACATAGAAGTTATATTGTCATGGATCCTCTAACATGTGGTGCTTGCTTAGGATCTTTTGCTAGCCAAAAATTCGTACTAAGTAGAGATACTACTTGTGCATCCAAAAACCCATAAACCCAGTTTCTTGCCATGAGTGTCCACCATATCTACCTATGGATTGAATAAGATCCTTCAAGTAAGTTGTCATCGGTGCAAAAAGCAATAAAAATTGTTCCTAAAATATGTATGATCTTTTATTGTAAGGGAAAATAAGCGTTGTACGAACTTGTGATGGTAAAGAAATAAGAGTGACGGACTGCATAATAAAGGTTGCTATCACAAGGGGCAATATAACGTAATGTTCCTTTGCATTAAGGGCTTGTGCGTCCAACAACAAAAAGCACATGACAACCTCTGCTTCCCTCTGCGAAGGGCCTATCTTTTACTTTTCTGTATTTACTTTTATGCAAGAGTCATTATTGTTCATCCCTATTCCGCTCTATTTATTCTTTAGTTGGCAAGCATTATGTGGTAGGGAAAGATCCAGTCACATATATCCAGTTGAATATAGGTGATCATGAGTTATTATTGTTGACATTATCCCTGAGATAAATAAGTTGGGAGGCGAAACATTAAGCCCCTATCTTCCTATGTGTTTGACTGAAACTGTTTGTTCTAAAAATATGCTTTGAGTGTTAGCAATCATGGAAGACTAAAAGATGGTTGAGTATGTGGAATTTGCTAGATCAAAGCTCTTACATAGACCCTTCCTGAAAATAAGATGAATTGCAATTGTTTGATGACTGAGAACACAGTTTGTTAGTTTTTAAGAAAGTTTATGGCCTATACTTTAAACATGTGAATAGCTTGCTACTTGATCATGAGAAGTTTTATGAGATGAGCTACTGATTATGATATATATTGATGCTAGGAAAAGTGATTGAAATTATCATTGATCAAACTTATGCACTATGCTAGCATTCACACTTCATAAATTATTTCTTTTATCATTTACCTACTCGAGGACGAGCGGGAATTAAGTTTGCGGATGATGATACGTCTCCAACGTATCTATAATTTATGAATTATTCATGCCATGTTTATTATAGTTTTGTATGATTTTGGTGCACTTTTATATGGCTTTTATATGATTTTCATGGACTAACATATTGACCTAGTGCCCAGTGCCAGTTGCTGTTTTCTGCTTGTTTTTGGTTTTCCAGAAAATCTATATCAAATGAAGTCCAAATGCAGCGAAACTTTTTGACGATTTTTTCTAGAACATAAGAGACACTAGAAGCTTCGGGATGAGGCCAAAAGACCCACAGTGGCCCCACGAGCCACCAGGGCACGCCACCCCCCCCAGGCGCGCCCTGGTGCCTCGTGGGCCCCCTGTGGCCCTTCTTCGCGTGATTCCAATGCCAAAAAATCATATATATTCAGAAACCCCCGAAAGTTAACCTAGATGAGTTTTTACACCGCCGCAAGCCTCTGTACCTCCACGATCTCATCTACAGCCCTTTTCCGGCACCCTGCCGGAGGGGGGAAAGCATCACCGGAGGCCATCTTCATCATCCCGGCGGTCTCCATGACGAGGAGGGAGTAGTTCACCCTCGGGGCTGAGGGTTTGTACCAGTAGCTATGTGTTTTACCTCTCTCTCTCGCGCGTTCTTGATTTGGCACGATCTTGATGTATCGCGAGCTTTGTTAATATAGTTGGATCATATGGTGTTTCTTCCCTCTCTATGTTTGTTGTGATGCATCGAATCTTTTCCCTTTGAGGTTTCGTTATTGTCGGATTGAATATTTCAGATTTGAGAACACTTGATGTATGTCTTGCATATGAATACCCGTGGTGACAATGGGGTATTATATTGATTCACTTGATATATGTTTTGGCATTCAACTCGCGGATTCTCGCAGTGACATTGGGGTAATCTATGCATAGGGGTTGATGCACGTTTTCATTATCTTTTCTCCGATAGAAACTTTGGGATGCTCCTTGGAGTTCTTTGTGTGGATTGAATATTATGATTATGAAGTTGTTTGATGCATATCGTATAATCAACTCTCGGATACTTGTGGTGATATTGGAGTATCTAGGTGACATTAGAGTTGGATCATGTGTATCATATGGTGTTATTTTAGTACGAACTCCAGGGCTGTTTGTGACACTTATAGGAATAGCTCAATAGATCGATCGGAAAGGATAACTTTGAGGTAGTTTTGTACCCTACAAACAATTTCTATCTTATGTTCTCCGTTAATAGGAACTTGGGAGTGATTCTTTATCGCACGTTGAGGGATGGTTATATGATCCAATTATGTTAGCATTATTGAGAGAATGCACTAGCGAAAGTATGAACCCTAGGCCTTGTTTCTAAGCATTGCAATACCGTTTGTGCTCACTTTTGTTACTTGCTACCTTTCTGTTTTTATATTTTCAGATTACAAAACCTATATCTACTATCCATACTACACTTTTATCACCATCTCTTCGCCGAACTAGTGCACCTATACAATTTACCATTGTATTGGGTGTGTTGGGGACACAAGAGATTTCTTGTATTTGGTTGCAGGGTTGTTTGAGAGATACCATCGTCAACCTACGCCTCCCACGGATTGATAAACCTTAGGTCATCCACTTGAGGGAAAATTGCTACTGTCCTACAAAACTCTGCGCTTGGAGGCCCAACACGAGTCTACAAGAATAAGTTATGTAGTAGACATCACTTCTTTGATTAAAAAGTATGATGCTACTCTTTACAAATCTGAAAATTTTGCCATACTTAAATATTGCTATGAAAACTATGCTTCTAATGCTTATGTTAAAGGATATATTGAGGACTCCTCCACTGTCCAAGAGGAGAATAATATTTTGCAGGAAACTATGGAAGAAGAAATTGCTGAAATTGTGAGCTCATTAGATGAAAAAGATGAGGAGGAGAGCGAAGAACAAAAGGAGGAAGAGCGGATTAGCTACCCGTGCCCACCTTCTAATGAGAGTAACTCTTCAACTCATACATTGTTTAATTTCCCTTCATGCTTACCGAAGGATGAATGCTATGATCCCTTGGATTCGTTTGAAATACCCCTTTTTGATGAAATTGATGCTTGCTATGCTTGTGGCCATGATGCCAATATGAATTATGCTTATGGTGATGAACTTGCTATAGTTCCTTATGTTAAACATGAAATTGTTGCTATTGCACCCACACATGATAGTCCTATTATATTTTTGAATTCTCCAAACTACACTATATCGGAGAAGTTTGCGCTTATTAATGATTATATGGATGGGTTGCGTTTTACTATTGCACATGATAATTTTGATGGATATAATATGCATGTGCTTGCTGCTCCTACTTGCAATTATTATGAGAGAGGAACTACATCTCCGCCTCTCTATGTTTCCAATACGATAAAATTGCAAGAAACTGTTTATACTATGCATGGGCCTTTACTTGATGTGCATGAATTGTTCTTTTATGACATGCCGATGCATAGGAAGAGAGTTAGACTTCTTCATTGCATGATATATGTTGCTTTGTGCTCACTACTAAATTTCAAATCATTGTTAATTAAAACTGGCTTTGATATACCTTGGGATCCGGGTGGATCAATTAGTTGAGCACTATATGCCTTGCTTAATGGTTTTAAAGAAAGCACTGCCAGGGAGACAACCCGGAAGTTTTTAGAGAGTCATTTATTTCTGTTGAGTGCTTTTATAAAGTTTAAAAACAAAAAATATGTAGAGGGGAACCTAAAAACTTTTCAAAAAGGAAAGTGAAAGTAAGAAAGACGAGCACCGTGGAAGCGGGAACATGCCTTGAACTTTGTTCATGCCCATGGAAACTTTGTGAATCTTGAATTACAGAAACTTTTCAACAAAAATAATTATCTCCTTGTACAAATCCATTGTATTATAAAAATAATGTGCCAAGATTTACCGTTAGGATGTTTAAATTGCTTGTTTGGTATGTGCAGTGCAAAAACGGAAACTTTTGCTGTAGTGCGTGAATTTATGTTTTTTAATGGAACATGCAAAAATTCTGAAATTTTTACACGGTACTTCTATGAAAATTATTTATTTATTCCTAATTTTTCAGATTTTTTGAGTTACAGAAGTATATGTACCATCTGCATCTTTACAGACTGTCCTGTTTTCACAGATTGCTGTTATAGTTTCATTATTTGCTTATGTTTGAAATCTTGTTGAGCCCCATTGACTTGGGAGCCATAGAATTGTGATAGAATACAGTGGTTAATGTTTGATTATAATTATACAATAATGTTAGAGCAGGACATGATGGGATTTGATGTTATATGTACTAACCCTTCTAATAAAAAGTTTGGTTAAGTTTTGTATGGATGAAGTGTTCGAAGATCGAGGAGGTATTGATATGAGAAGAATGAGGAGAGGCAAGAGCTCAAGCTTGGGGATGCCCAAGGCACCCCAAGTAAATATTCAAGGAGACTCAAGCGTCTAAGCTTGGGGATGCGCCGGAAAGCATCCCATCTTTATTCGACAATTATCGGTATGTCTCGGTTTTTGTTTTGTTCACATGATATGCGTAAATTTTTGGAGCGTCTTTTGTGTTTATTTTTCCATTTTCTTTTATGCACCATGCTGGTATGAGATTGTCCTTGGTTGATTTATAGAATGCTCTATGCACTTCACTTATATCTTTTGAGTATGGCTTTATAGAATGCTTCATGTGCTTCACTTATATCATTTGATGTTTGGATGCCTGTTTCTCTATATTCAGAAAACCGTTATTTATATAATACTCTCTTGCTTCACTTATACCTATTTAGAGAGTCAATAGGAATTGGTCATTCACATGGTTAGTCATAAAATCTTACATAAAACTTGTAGATCATTGAATATGATAAGCTTGATTCCTTGCAATAGTTTTACGATATGAAGATGATGATATGTGGGTTGTGCTAGTGAGTAATTGTGGTTTAGTAAGAATATTGGTGTTAAGGTTTGTGATTCCCTATGCATGCACGTAAAGTCAATTGTTATGCAACGAAGATACATCCTACTTATGGTGCATTATTCAGTGTTAGTTATGTTCAATGCATGTTTATGACCGTTTTCGTTTTTTGGTTGGCCACTTCTCAATCTATTTGCTAGCCTTCACTTGTACTAAGCGGGAATGCTGCTTGTGCATCCAACTCCTTAAATCTAAAGTTGTGCCAAATGAGTCCACCATACCAACCCATATGCGGTATTTCTATGCCGTTCCAAGTAAATTTGCATGTGCCAACTCTAATTATTCAAACTAAATTTCTGATTTGTGTGCTCGTACCACTCATGTGGCAGCAGAGGGTGGCCAATATCTTTCATGCTAGGCGGATTATTCTCAAGATGAGTGTTTATTCACTTGTCATTGCACGAGAGAGTGGCAGGTAATAAGGATGCCCAGTCCCACAATGAATCAAAAATAATAATAACAAAATTCCTTGGAAAGTGTTGGTATGGAAGGCACCCGTGGATACGGCTAGCCATGGATTGTGAAAGAATGATGGAAAGGAAATGAATTTTATTTTCTGTTTGGGAACCGCCTATAATGTGTCTAGCATGGAAGATATTGGGAACTTTCGGTCGTAGCGTTGATAGGAAAAGCATGCCTCTCAAAATAATTTTATCTCTCTAATTTAAGCTTTGAGCTCGGGCACCTCTGCAAATCTCTGCTTCCCTCTGTGAAGGGCCTATCTATTTTACTTTTATGCAAATTTTATTTTTTATTTTGAGTCTCCATCTTCTCTTATAAAGCACCAACTGGAGAGCACTATTGTCATACTTGTGCATTGGATGTAGCTAATATTGAGTGTGTATCATTACTGGATCAATGATTGAGCATAACGGGTTTGGGATAGCATTCTTTAGCATTTTTATTTTGAAAGACATGATTGTTTGTTGGTATGCCTGAGTATTGATGTCTTTATGTCAAATTATAGACTATTGCTTTGAATCACTCGTGTCTTAATATTCATGCCATGATTAGATTATATGATCAAGATTATGTTAGGTAGCATTCCACATCAAAAATTATTTTTTTTACCATTTACCTACTCGAGGACGAGCAGGAATTAAGCTTGGGGATGCTGATACATCTCCGTCGTATCTATAATTTTTGATTGTTTCATGCCAATATTCTACAAGTTTCATATACTTTTGGCAACATTTTATATTATTTTTGGGACTAACATATTGATCCAGTGCCCAGTGCCAGTTTCTGTTTGTTGCATGTTTTTTTTCGTTTTGCAGAATATCCATATCAAACGAAGTCCAAACATGATAAAAATTTACAAAGATTTATTTTGGAATATATGTGATTTTTGGTAAGAAGAATCAACGCAAGACGGTGCTCATGGGCCCCACGAGGCACCAGGGCGCGCCCCGGGGGGGGGGGGGGGGGTGGCGCGCCGTGATGCCTCGTGAGCCCCTCGTAAGTCGGTTGACCCCCTTCTTTCACCACAAGAAAGATAATATCCAGAAAAAAATTGTGTTAAAATTTCAGCCTGATCAGAGTTACGGATCTCCGGGAATTTAAGAAACGGTGAAAGGCCAGAAAACAGGAATGCAAAACAGAAGAGAACAGAGAGAGAGATCCAATCTCGGAGGGGCTCCTGCTCCTCCGCCGCCATGGCAGCCATGGACCAGAGGGGAGACTCTCCTCCCATCTAGGGGTGAGGCCAAGGAAGAAGAAGAAGGAGGGGGGCTCTCTCCCCCCCCTCTTCTGGTGGCGCCGGAGCGCCGCCGGGGGAAACATCGTGATGGCGATCTACACCAACAACTTCGCCGCCGTCAACACCAACTCTCTCCCCCTCTATGCAATGGTGTAACACCTCTTCTCCCCGCTGTAATCTCTACTTAAACATGGTGCTTAATGCTACATATTATTATCCAATGATTTGTGGCCATCCTATGATGTTTGAGTAGATTATTTTTGTCCTATGGGTTGATTGATGATCGTGATTGGTTTGAGTTGTATGTTTTATTTTTGTGCTGTCATATGGTGCCCTCCGTGTCACACAAACGTGAGGGATTCCCGCTGTAGGGTTTGCAATACATTCATAATTCTTTTATAGTGGGTGGCGTGAGTGACTGAAACACATACCCGAGTAAGGGGGTTGTTGCGTATGGGAGTAAAGAGGACTTGATACTTAATGCTATGGTTGGGTTTTACCTTAATGATCTTGGTAGTTGCAGATGCTTGCTAGAGTTCCAATCATAAGTGCATATGATCCAAGTATGGAAAGTATGTTAGCTCATGCCTCTCCCTCGTATAAAATTGCAATAATGATTACCGGTCTAGTTATCGATTGCCTATGGACAAATATTTCTCTTGTGTTACAAAAGCTTTCTACTAAACAACTAACTTTTATTATCTTGCAATTTACTCATAGTTTTATTATCTCGCAATGTGACGCCCCTGCTCGACCGTGCACTAATCATACACGCAAATGCACACGATCGAGATCAGAGACTCACGGGAAGATATCACAACACAACCCTAAACTCAAAATAAAATAATACAAGCTTTATATTACATGCCAAGGGCCTCGAGGGCTCGAATACATAAGCTCGCGATCAAGCGTCAGCGGAAACAACAACAGTATCTGAGTACAGACACAAAGTTAAACAAGTTGCCTTAAGAAGGCTAGCATAACAACGACACTGATCGAAAAGGCGCAGGCCTCCTGCCTAGGAACCTCCGAATCTACTCCTGGTCGTCGGCGGTCTCCACGTAGTAGTAGGCTCCACCGGAAGTGTAGTAGCAGTCGTCGGCGGTAGCAGCTGGCTCCTGGGATCCATCACCTGGTTGCAGCAATCGGGTATGGGGAAAAGAGATAGCAAAGCAACCGTGAGTACTCATCCAAAGTACTCGCAAGACTGACATCAGAACTATGCTAAGTATGCATCGGTATCAAAGGAATGGGGCTATATCTTTGGACTAAACTGCATAAATGCCAGAATAGAAGGGGAAAGCCTAACCTATCAAAGACTAGCATCTTTAGCGTCTTGCAGCATTAGAAGAGTGCAGATTAGTATAATATAAAGTAACAAGCATGTAGAAGAAAAGCCCAGAGATCCTTCCTCGACTCCCTACGAGAAAGCGATCCCAGAGCTTACATATTAATTAACATGTATCCAGTTCAAATAGTAGTAGATCGGGATACAACACTGAGCGTCCTGTTACCGTGGACACGGCTATTCGAATAGATAACTTCCCTGCAGGGGTGCACTACTGTTACCCAACACGCTCGATTAACTCTGGCCGGACACACTTTCCTAGGTCATGCCCGGCCTCGGCTGATCGACACACCGCAGCCCTACCTAGAGCTCAGCAGAGAGGTCCCCGCCGGTCTACATCCTAAGTGCTCAGGGGTCTTGGGCCATCGCCCTGTGCACTCCGGGTCGTTGTGTGCAGGGTGGATACCAGCGCCAACGGCACAATCCGACCCGGCCACAAGGCTGAACTGGACGTCTGACAGAGCTTTCGGCTGATACATACGGCGCCGAGGGGCCCATAAACCATTATCCCGCGTGGTGGTAGTGCGTATATGGCCAGCGTCCAACTCAGATCAAATACCCAAATCCGTTAGCGATTTATTAGAAGCTCGCGGTGATGATCAGTACTCCTGTCACCCCGTCTCGAGTAAGTGCAACAAGGGCCAGGCCCATCCCTCTCTAGGGCGGTCTCTGCCTGCCCGGCCACGCCTCGTAATTATCTCGCGAGTACCCTCACGGTTAATCCGACTTCACATCACTCGCGGGTACCCCTCGGGGTCGACCCGACTTTATTCAGTAAATGTAGTAAAATCCCGGTAACTGTGTGTTCAGAACATCAAGGAGGAATCCGAGGAATCACCCTCGTTGGATTCCTACTCGATGTACCCGTCAGGGCAAACCCGGAGGAATCAGCCTCGATGGTATTCACACTTGCGGGGTTGCACGACAGAAGCTTCATCGGAGGTGGAGGAAGAGGGATCACCCTCGGTAATCCACGTCCGACTAGCTGTGCTACAAGGCATCATCGGGAGTGAGTTAAGAGGTATCACCCTCGTCACTCGAGGATAACTCTGTAGAGTCGAACAACTTAAGGGGTGTGCGGTGCTGTGCTGGTCTCAGCCCGTTGATCACATCGATCAGGGCATTAGTAACTAAGCGGAGCAACTAGAGCAAGGAGGAGGGGCCACCGATGGATTATCAACCAAACGATACTAAGTATCTCGGATAACAGGCAGGTATCAATAACAGTTACAAAATAGGATATGCAGCAGAATAGGATAAAACAGAGCAGTAGCAATTTCTAATGCAAGCAGGAGGGAGATGGAATAGGTGATATAGGCATGCGTCAAGGGGGTTTGCTTGCCTGGTTGCTCTACGGCAAAGGAGGGATCGTCGGGGATGTAGTCGGTCGCCTGGGCAGCGTCGGTCTCGGGGTCTACCGGAGAGAAGTGGGGGAAGAAACAATAAATACAAGCAACAAATGCAAGCACAGATGCATGGCACAGCAGCACGCTATTCGAGGGGTGCTCTAATACAGTACTACGCAAGTTAGTCGGAGCGAGAAACATCTGGAGGTGTTTTACCAGCTCCGGGCATTTATTGGACAGATGAATCGGAGGGGAAAGTTCCATGTTCACCAAGTTAGAGAGGTGTGGCAGGTATGGGAGTGGCATATTTGGATTCTACATATTTTTCTGATCATTTTCCATATATAAATTATTTTCATCCGAGTTACGGTTTATTTTATATGATTTTTCAAAGTTTTACTGAATTTCTGGATTTTTTGAAATTATTTAATTAAAATTATCCGAAACAGTGTAATGATGACGTCAGCAAAACGTCATGATGACGTCAGCAGTCAACTGTGACCGTTGACTGGTCAACCTGACATGTGGGGCCCATCTGTCATAGACTGTATCATTTTAACAGTTGATTAAATTATCTAATTAACCTAATTAGCCAGTGGGACCCACTGTCAGTGACTAATTAAGTTAACTAATTAACTAACAGATTAATTAATGTTTTCATTAACATTTTTATTTATTTTAAAAATATTTTAAATGGCGGGGTCCACACGTCAGTGGCCCACGGGTGCCCAGTCAGCAGTTGACTGGGCCAACCCAGTCAACTGGGGCCCGTGGGGCCCGCGGTCAGTGGCACAGGTGGGTGGTCCGGCGAGGCAGAACGCGGCGGCGCACGTCGGGACAGCGGCGGGTTTCGCCCACAGAGCACGGGGAGGAGCGCGGTTTGGCCCATTCGAACGGGCGTTCGACGCCACGTCGAGTGGTGGCCGTGGCAGGGGTTGCGGAGGCCAGATTCGTCGGCGGCGAGCTCATCGGCGGACGGCCAGAGTCGGGCGCGAGAGGAAACGGCAAGGCGGGCGCGCTCGAGTCAAACGGCTAGGCCAGAGGGCATCTACGCGCGCGGGCGAGCACGATGGGCAGCGGCGCATGACCATTTGGTCGCCGGACGGCTGCCGGCGACGAGCTCGCGTGGCGGCGGCCTCGGGCACGTCGGGATCGGGCACTAGAGGTCAAAATCAACGGCGAGAGGGGAGGAGGAACGGGGAGAAGCTCACTGGGATCCGGTAGGCGAGCTAAGCGGGCGCGGGGGAGGCTCGGGGCGGCCGGAATCGATGGCGGCAGTGGCGGACGGCGTCGGGGAAGAAGAGGTCGAGGGCGTCACCTTGGTGCTTCCCCGGGCAAATGAGCGGGAGGAGGCGATGAGGTCAAGCACGGGGAGGATGCCGGACCGGTCGGAACGGCGAGAGGAGGACGGTGGCGACGGCTATGTCGGCGGCGCGTCCATGGCGGCGTCGGGCGAGGTGGGAGAGAGCGAGGGAGGAAGAGAGGGGGAAGAAAAGATCTGGGCGGCTAGGGTTGACGCGGTGGCGTCCTTATCCCCCCAGGGGGCCCTGTAGCGACGCGGTCGTCGTCGGGCGCGGCTGCGACGGCGATCGGCGACGGGTGCGGGCGCGTGCCGGCGACCGAGGATGAGCAGTAGGAGGAGACGACGGAGGTGGGCTGGGCCGCCTGGTTTGACTAGAGCCCAGTAGCAGCGACCTTTTTCTATTTCTTCTTTTCCTTTCTGTTTTCTCCTTTTTTTCTTTTCTGTCTTGCAAAATGTCTAGCCTCCATTTCAATTTTATAAAATATGGGAATTGTCCATTTAAATACTAGGCCATATATCTCACTGCCAGAAAAAGGTTTGGAGTCCATATGTTTTCATTTGAATTTTATTTAAATAAAATGGTTTTAAATATTGCTGTTTGGTACTGTTTTGATGATGTTAGACTCATCTAGGGGTTTTAGGTGATGTTGTTTTTCTTAACATAATTAGTTATGGATTATTTGCTATTTAATGAACATTTTAGTTTCCAAATTGGAACAACTTTTATTTTCACTTTAAATTTGAATTGGAATTTGAAATGAGATATGATTCCAATGATGATTAGGCACTGTTATGCATGGTGACTTGGCATGATTAAGAGGTGATCACTGTAGTTAACACATGGGGATGTTACACGCAAATTACTCCTAGTTTTATTCTCATTAAGTACTTGTCTCTTATCCTTACACCCGCAAAATAGTTTCATACTTGTTCTAGGTAAAGCGAACGTTAAGTGCGCGTAGAGTTGTATCGGTGGTCGATAGAACTTGAAGGGAATATTAATTCTACCTTTAGCTCCTCGTTGGGTTCGACACTCTTATTTATCGAAAAAGCTACAATTGATCCCCTATACTTGTGGGATATCAGGGAATACGTATTCTCACCGACATTTCATTAATGTATCACACATTCATTGCACTTGTCGGTGTTCATCGTTTCCTCCGTTTATTCGCTTTCTCTTTTATTTTTTTTCTTTTGTGTGCTTGAAATTTTTTGAAAATCCAAAAAATTATTTCTCACTTCTTTTAGTTTTTCTTTTCCTTTAGTTAGTTGGTAGTAGTAAAAGAAAACCCAAAAATATTTCTCATTTATTTTTTTGCTTGTTGGGAGTTCTTCGGTGTAAATAGTTTTTCTCGCTTTTCGTTTTTCTTCTTTAGTTTGCCTTCTTCAGAAAAACTTAAAACTCCAAAAATATTTAGTGTGTTTCTCTGAATTTCTTTTCTTTTTCTTGAGTCATCGTAGGGAGAAGACTTCAGAAGAATTGTCTAGTGGCTCTTATATGCTTTATTGTTGATCTAATGAAGGGCCAATATTTCCTTGTCTTCTCCTTCGTTTAAAGTGTTTGCAGATTTCAGCTTAGTCCATGGCACTGTTGCACTATTATTATTTTCACATCATTTGGTCGTGCAAGTGGAAGGCAATTATGACGATAATTTGATGAAGTGACTGTGGCGAAGAAAAGCTGGTATGAACTCTTCTTGTTTTTGTTTTTGTAAATATGTTTAACTCAGTAGTCCTGATTCAGCATATTATGAGTAAACATGTTCGTGATGACAATTAGATATTATAGTTGCTCATGCCATGCTTAAGTAGCTAGGAGTGAATAATATGTTATCTTGGGTGTCAACATGCATTAAAATGATTATGATGTAGTATGTTAGGATGGTATCCTCCTTTGAAGAATTCAAGTGGTTTGACTTGGCACATGTTCACACATGTACTTGATTCAAACCCAAAATTGCCTCTATGATATTTATGTTCAGAGTGTTTATATCCTCCTCATGCTCATGTTCAATGTTTATTATTCACAATGCATGATTATGACCGTTGTCGCTCTCTAGTTGGTTGCTTCTCAATCTATTTGCTAGCCTTCACCTGTACTAAGCGAAAATACTGCTTGTGCATCCAAAATCCTGAAACAAAAGTTGTGCCAAAAGAGTCCACCATATCTACCTATATATGGTATTACCCTGCCATTCCAAGTAAATTTGCATGTGCCATCTCTAATCCTTCAAATAAACATCTGTTTTGTGTGCCCGTACCGCTCATGGAGCGACGGGGCGGTCAAATATCTTCCATGCTAAGTGTGTTTAACTCGTGATGAGAGTTTATTTACTCGTCAACTTTGAGGGAGGCTAGTAACAAGGATGCCCAGTTCTGCTTTGCAACAATAATAATAATAAAACAAACTCCCCCTGGACAGTTGATTGTTGGAGGGCACTCGAGGATTCGGCTAGCCATGGATTGTGTCTGTATAGTTGTGGGGGAGTAAAACCTTTTTCTTTTGGGAATCGCCATTAATGTGTTTAGCATGGAAGATATTGAAATCCTTTGTCATGACGTTGACAGGAAAAGCACACCACTCAAAATGTATTCATCTCTGTTTTAGCTCTGAGCTCTGGCACCTCTGCAAATCTTTGCTTCCCTCTGTGAAGGGCCATTCTATTTACTTTCATGTTATTTACTTTTATTGTTGAGTCATCACCTTCTCATTCAAGCACCAACTCCGAGAGCACAATTGTCATTCTTAGTTTAACATGCATTGAGTCTAATTAATGTTGAGTGTGACCATGAATGGATCTCTTCTACCCTGAATTACAATGTTTAGTCACTGCTTGAACTTCAGAGGTGCTCTGCATTTATGTTTTGCGGTCTCAGAAAGGGCTAACGAGATACCATACTATCATGTTATATCATGGTTGTTTTGAAAAAGTGTTGGCATTTGAGATACATTATTATTGCTCACTTGTTGATTATGCCATTGCCATGAGTAAATATGAGTTCTAAGTGTTATCATTCATATGATTAGTTCATGATCTTTGCTGAAAACTTGATTGTTAGTTAAGCTTATATATGGCAACAGAAACAAAAGAGTTTGTAAAAAAAAACTATGTCACTTTCAGTTTATCAACTGAATTGCTTGAGGACAAGCAATGAGTTAAGCTTGGGGGATTGATACATCTCCAACGTATCTACTTTTCCAAACACTTTTGCTCTTTTTTGGACTCTAATTTGCATGATTGGAATGAAACTAACCCGAACTGACGTTGTTTTCACCAGAACTACCTTGGTGTTGTTTTTTGTGCAGAAATAAAAGTTCTCGGAATCAGATGAAATTTTATAGAGAATTATTTCAGAATAAATAAAAAATACTAGCGAAAACATCTACTGGAGGGGGCCCACCACAGAGCCACAAGCTCAGGTGGCACGCCCCACCCCCTAGGGCGCGCCACCTGAGCTTGTGGGCCCCTGGAGCCTCCATTTGCCTTACCTCCAAGTCCATAAGTACCGTCTTCCCGAGAAAAATATCAGAGAGAAAGTTTCATCACGTTTTATGATACGGAGCCACCGCCACCTCCTGTTCTTCATCGGGAGGTCAGATCTCGAGTTCATTCGGGGCTTCGGAGAGGGCAAATCGTCGCCGCCGTCATCAACAACCATTCTTCATCAACAACCTCATGATGCTGACCACCGGGAGTGAGTAATTTCATCATAGGCATACTGGAGGATAGATGGAGATGGATGAGATTCGTCATGTAATCAAGTCAATTTGTTAGGGCTTGATCCCTAGTATCCACTATGTTCTGAGATTGATGTTGCTATGACTTTGCTATGCTTAATGCCTGTCACTAGGGCTCGAGTGCCATGATTTAAGATCTGAACCCTTTATGTTTTCATGAATATACTTGAGTTCTTGATCCTATCTGCAAGTTATATGCACCTGTTATTGTTCTGAACCGCAGACCCCAAGGTGACAATAATTGGGATACTCTCCGTGGATGATTGTAATTTGAGAAGTTCATGTATTCACTATGTGTTAATGCTTTGTTCCGGTTCTCTATTGAATGGAGCACCTTAATTACCCTTAGATTTCCATTCGGACCCTGCTGCCATGGGAGGGTAGGACAAAAGATGTCATGCAAGTTCTTATTATAAGCACGTATGACTATATATGGAATACATGCCTATATTTAATTGATGAATTGAAGCTATTGTGTATCGCTCTAGGTTGTGGCTGGTATATGATGAATTCCATCCAAATATCCATCGCTACTCCATGCCTACGCTTTGCTCATATTGTCTTTGCTAAGTTACTACTATTGCTACTACTGTTCCAACTGCTACAAAACTGTTACTATTACTATTGCTATTGTTACCACTGCTATCAAAACTATCATATTACTGTGCTACTAATACTTTGCTGCAGAGAATAACTTCTCAGGTGTGGTTGAATTGACAACTCAACTACTAAGGCTTATAAATATTCTTTGGCTCCCCTTGGGTCGAATCAATAAATTGGGTGAAATACTACCCTCGAAGACTGTTGCGATCCCCTATACTTGTGGGTCATCAATAACCGAGGCACTCGGAGATGACGATGTATCCCGAAGTTCACACCCTTGCGGATGCTAATCTCCATTAGAGCGGTGTGGAGACACAATGCTCCCCAAGCACCACAATGGCTCACCGTATTCTCCTCACGCCCTCGCACAACGCAAGGTGTTGTGACTTGATACGTCTCCGTCGTATCTACTTTTCCAAACACTTTTGCTCTTGTTTTGGACTCTAATTTGCATGATTTGAGTGAAACTAACTCAGACTGACGTTGTTTTCAGTAGAACTACCTTGGTGTTGTTTTTTGTGCAGAAATAAAAGTACTCAGAATCGGACGAAACTTTCAGGAGATTTTTTATTGAATATATGAAAAATACTGGATCGAAGATCCAACGGAGGGGGCCACCGGTTGCCCACAAGGCAACAGGGCGCGCCTACCCCCTCCCCCAGAGCGCGCCCTGATGCCTCGTGGGGCCCATGAGACTCCGTCTGACCTAATTCTAGCGCTATAAATTTTGTTTCCCCGAGAAAAAAATAAGAGAGAAGTTTCATCACGTTTTACGATACAGAGCCTCCACCACTTCCTGTTCTTCATCGGGAGGGCTGTTCTGGAGTCCGTTCGGGGCTCTGGAGAGGGGGATTCGTCGCCGTCGTCATCATAAACCATCCTCCATCAACAATTTCATGATGCTCACCACCGGGAGTGAGTAATTCCTTCGTAGGCTTGCTGGACGGTGATGGAGTTGGATGAGATTTGTGATGTGATCGAGTCAATTTGTTAGGGCTTGATCCCTAGTATCCACTATGTTCTGAGATTGATGTTGTTATGACTTTGCTATGCTTAATGCTTGTCACTAGGGCCCGAGTGCCATGATTTTAGATCTGAACCCTCTATGTTTTCATGAATATATTTGAGTTCTTGATCCCATTTGCTATTTATATGTACTTGTTATTGTTCTAATCCGTAGACCCCAAAGTGACAATAGTTGGGATACTCTCCGGGGATGACTGTAATTCGAGGAGTTCATGTATTCACCATGTGGTAATGCTTTGTTTTGGTTCTCTATTAAAAGGAGGCCTTAATATCCCTTAGTTTCCTTATGGACCCCGCTGCCACGGGAGAGTAGGACAAAAGATGTCATGCAAGTTCTTATTATAAGCACGTATGACTATATACGGAATACATGCCTTCATTACATTGATGAATTGGAGCTATTGTGTATCGCTCTAGGTTGTGACTGTTATATGATGAATGTCATCCAACACAAATATCCATCGCTGATCCAATGCCTACGCTTTTCTCATATTGATCTTTGCTAAGTTACTACTGCTGCTGCTGTTACAATCATAACAAACTGCTTCTGTTACTATTCTTGTTACTATTGCTACTATTACTAAAACTATCAAACTATTGTGCTACTAAACACTTTGCTGCAGAGATATTATATCCCAGGTGTGGTTGAATTGACAACTCAACTGCTAAGGCTCATAAATATTCTTTATCTCCCCTTGTGTCGAATCAATAAATTTGGGTGAAATACTACCCTCGAAGACTGTCGTGATCCCCTATACTTGTGGGTTATCAAGACCTTTTTCTGGTGCCGTTGCCGGGGAGCATAGCTCTATTTATTGAGTTCACTTGGGATTTTACACTATGAAGAATCTGAAAGACGCTAAGACTAAGAGCGTACCCTCTAAGACGAGGGAGGTAAGGAACTGCCATCTAGCTCCGCACTTGATTCACCTTCAATTTTAAGTAGGCTTGCGACACCACCACTTGCTATTCATTCTGATATGTCGCAAGTAATTGATGATACTCCTTCTACTATAAATGAAACTTGTGATGATGCTAGTACTCTGCTTGATAATAATGTGCCACTAGGTGAATTTCTTAATGAACAAATTGCTGAGGCTAAAGAAATTGAGAGTGCAGAAACTGCTGAAAATTATGATTCACCTATTATGCCTAGCTCTCCTACTAGAGTTGAAATGCCTAAGATACCAGATGGTTATGTTATGGATGAGGAGATAGCTAGAGAATTTCCTGCTTGTAATGATATAGATGATCTTAAGAAATTACTAAGTAAGCTAAAAGAAAAGTCTATGATAGAGAGAATGAAATATGATCCTAAGTTTGCTACTTCTCCTATCTTTGTTACTGATAAGGATTATGAATTCTCTGTTGATCCTGAATTAATTACTTTGGTAAAATCTGATCCTTTTCATGGCTATGAAATTAAAATTGTTGTAACACACCTTATTAAATTGAATGACATTGACACCCTATTTGCTGATGAGGAAAATATTCGTTACTACTATATTCTTAAGCTGTTTCCTTTCTCATTAAAGGGTGATGCTAAAAAACGGTTTAATACTCTTGCTTCTAGTTATGTGCGTAGTCCCCAGGATATGATATATTACTTCTCTGAAAAATATTTTCCTGCTCATAAGAAACAAGCTGCCATACAGGAAATATATAACTTTGTGCAATTTGAAGAAGAGAATCTCCCTCAAGCTTGTGGGAGGCTTCTCCAATTACTTAATGCTTTGCCAGATCATCCTCTTAAGAAAAATGAAATACTCGATATCTTTTATAATGGACTAACCGATGCTTCTAGGGACTACCTAGATAGTTGTCCTGGCTGCGTTTTCAGGGAACGTACCATCCAACAGGCCGAAGATTTATTGAATAATATGTTGAAGAATGCCGATGATTGGACACTTCCTGAACCGCCAACTAAACCAACTCCGAAGAAGAGAGGTATTTTGTTCCTCAGCCCTGAAGATATGCAAGAACCTAAGAAATCTATGAAAGAAAAGGGTATTAAATCTGAAGATGTTAAGAATTTACCACCTACTGAAGAAATAAATGGGCTCGATATCCCGACACACGTAGTAAAGGTAAATTCTCTTTACAGATTCGAGGAAGGTGATATTCCCTATAATAAATCTGCTAGTCCATGCCTAGATGAATTTGATAACTACATTGTTAAGCAAGAGAATTTCAATGTGTATGTTAGCAATTAACTGAAACGAAATGCTATTATGATTGATCGCTTGAGTGACTTGATGTTTAGGACTGCTAATGATGTTAGAGGTTTAAGTAAACATTCATCCATGGTTCATACTCAGTTAGAACAAGTCTCTAAGTCACAAAATGATAGAATGAATGATCATGTTGTTAGAGTAGTGACTAGAGGAGGTAAAATGACTTAGGATCCTCTTTATCCTGAAGGTCACCCTAAGAGAATTGAGCAGGATTCTCAAAGAATTAATGATGATGCACCTAGTTCATCTAAGAGGAAAAAGAAAAAGAAAAATGATAGAAATTTGCATACTTCTAGTGAACCTGTGATAGAAAAACCTTCTGAGAATCATAATGATGTTTCTATTTCTGATGTTGAGACACAATCCGGTAATGAACATCCACCTAGTAGTAATGATAGTTATAATGATGATGTTCATGTTGATGCCCAACCAGACAATGATAAAGAACCTAATAATGATGTAGAAATAGAACCTGCTGTTGATCTTGATAACCCACCTCCTAAGAATAAAAGGTATGATAAAAGAGATTTCATTGCTAGGAAACATGGTAGAGAAAGAGAACCATGGGTTCAAAAACCCATGCCATTTTCTAGTAAGGTTCCGAAAAAATAAGGGTGAGGAAGATTTTGAACGCTTTGTTGAAATGCTTAGGCCAATCTTTTTGCGAACACGTTTGACTGATATTTTGAAAATGCCTCCATATGCTAAATACATGAAATATATTGTCACTAATAAAAGAAAGATACCTGAAGCTGAGATTTCCACCATGCTTGCAAATTATTATTTTAAGGGAGGAGTACCTAAGAAGTTAGGAGATCCAGGAATACCCACTATACCATGCTCCATTAAAAGAAGTTATGTCAAAACCGCTTTATGTGAATTAGGAGCCGGTGTCAGTGTTATGCCCTTCTCTTTATATAGAAGACTTGATTTGAATAAGTTGACACCTATTGAAATATCTCTGCAAATGGCTGACAAATCAACTGCTATACCTATTGGAATTTGTGAGGACGTTCCCGTTGTGGTCGCAAATGTTACTATCCTAACAGACTTTGTTATTCTTGATATGCTCGAGGACGACAACATGTCGATCATCCTTGGTGGACCCTTTTTGAATACTGCAGGGGCTGTTATTGATTGAAACAAAAGCAAGGTCACTTTTCATGTCAATGGTAATGAGCATACGGTTTATTTCCCGAGGAAACAAAGTTCCGTGAATAGTATCAACGCCATTCAAAGAAATATGACAATCACTATTGGAGGGTTTGAATTTCCTCTTCCAACCGTCAAAAAGAAATATGAAACTCTTATTGTTGGGGAAATGCATATCCCCGTTGAGGTAACATAGTGTTATACGAAAGTTCTTCGGTTTCATGTTACTTAGAAATAGTTTGTTAATAAGACTTGATCAACCTTATTAATGGATTCTTTTTGAGGGGAATGTGGTCGATGAATTCCGTAAGCACAACTTTTTGTAATCTTAGTTTGCTCTCTGTTATTTATAGTTTAATAAAGTGAAGTGTCATGATTATCCTATTTTTTGAATTATCCGTGCAATAAAAAATGACCCAAAAATAAAAGTTCTTAGAATGTCATAAAATTTTAACGTTATTTTTCTGGAATATTTAAGAATTTTTTGCACTAAATACACCCCAGGGGGTGCCCCTGTTGCTCACAAGGCAACAGGGAGCGCCCACCCCCTGGGCGCACCATGATGCCTTGTGGGTCCCACAGGGACCCACTCACTTAGTGCTTTAGCCCGCTGATGTCTACTACGCAACTTTTATTCTTGTAGACGTTGTTGGGCCTCCAAGTGCAGAGTTTTGTAGGACAGTAGCAAATTTCCCTCAAGTGGATGACCTAAGGTTTATGAATCCGTGGGAGACGTAGGATGAAGATTGTCTCTCTCAAACAACCCTGCAATCAAATACAAGAAATCTCTTGTGTCCCCAACACACCCAATACAATGGTAAATTGTATAGGTGCACTAGTTCAGTGAAGAGATGGTGATACAATTGTAGCATGGATAGTAGATATAAGTTTTTGTAATCTAAAAATATAAAAAAAACAAGGTAGCAAGTGAAAAAACGGAGCACAAATGGTATTGCAATGCTTGAAAACAAGGCCTAGGGTTCATACTTTCACTAGTGCAATCTCTCAACAATGCTAACATAATTGAATCATATAACAATCCCTCAACGTGCGACAAAGAATCACTCCAAAGTTCCTATTAGCGGAGAACATAAGAAGAATTTTTTGTAGGGTACGAAACCACCTCAAAGTTATCCTTTTCGATCAATCTATTGAGCCATCCCTAAAGGTGTCACAAACAGCCCTAGAGTTCGTACTAAAATAACACCATATGATACGCATCAACCAACTCTAATGTCACCTAGATACTCCAATGTTACCACAAGTATCCGTGAGTTGATTATTCGATATGCATCAAAATACTTCAGATCCATAATATTCAATCCACACAAAGAACTTCAAAGAGTACCCCAAAGTTTCTATTGGAGAAAAGAAGATGAAAACGTGCAATCAACCCCTATGCCTTGATTACCCCAAGGTCACGGGAATTCGCGAGTTGATCACCAAAACATACATCAAGTGATCCAATGGAATACCCCATTGTCACCACGGTTATCAACATGCAAGACATACATCAAGTGTTCTCAAATCGGAAATATTCAATCCGACAATAACGAAACCTCAAAGGGAAAGACTCAATTCATCACAAGATGATAGACAGGGAAGAAACACCATATGATCCAACTATATTAACAAAGCTCGTGATACATCAAGATCGTGCCAAATCAAGAACACGAAAGAGAGAGATCATACACATAGCTACTAGTACATACCCTCAGCCCCGAGGGTGAACTACTTCCTCCTCGTCATGGAGACCGTCGGGATGATGAAGATGGCCTCCGGTGATGATTTCCCCCTCCGGCAGGGTGCCGGAACAGGGCTCCAGATGGTATTTCTTTGGTACAGAGGCTTACGGCGGCGGCGTCGAAGTTCTAGGTTTATTTCTGGGGGTTTCTCTATTTATAGGATTTTTCAGCGTTGGAATCACGCGAAAAGGAGCTACGAGGGCCCCACAAGGCAACAACACACGACCCCCCCAGGGCGCACCGTGTTGCCTTGTGAGCTCCTCGTGAGGCTTCTGGTCCTTCCTTGAAGCTTCGAGGGTTTCTTTTGGTCCACAAAAAATCATCAAAAAGTTTCGTCCAATTACGAGAACTTTTATTTCTGCACAAAAAACAACACCACGATAGTTCTTCTGAAAACAGCGTCAGTCCAGGTTAGTTCTAATCAAATCGTACCAAAACCATATAAAATTGTTGTAAACATGGCATGAATACTTCATAAATTATAGATACGTTGGAGATGTATCAGCATCCCCAAGCTTAATTCCTGCTCGTCCTCGAGTAGGTAAATGATAAAAGAAATAATTTATGAAGTCTGAATGCTAGTATAGTGCATAAGTTTGATCAATGATAATTGCAATCACTTTTCCTAGCATCATAAACAGCAACTCTTTCTCATAAAACTTATCATGATAAAGTAGCAATCAATTCACATGTTATGGTTTAAACAATACATTCTCTTGAAACTTCACAAGCTATGTTCTTAGTCACCAAAGTCTAAGTAATAGCTCCACATACTCAATTATCATATAGTCTTCTATGATTGCTAATACTCAAAGCATATTTTTAGAACAAATAGCATCCATCGAACACAGAGAAAGATATGGGCTTGATGTTTCGCCTCCCAACTCATTTATGATAGAGATAATTGTCAACAATAATAAATCATGATCAAATATATTTGAATGGCTATATCTGTCTGGATCTTTCCCCACCACATGATGCTTGCCAACTAGAGAATAGGTTGGAATAAGAAGTTGACAAAACAAAAATAAATAAAATGCAAGTAAATAGCATAAAAGTAAATAGAATGTCCCTTCACAGAGGGAAGCAGGGATTTGCAGAGGTGCCAGAGCTCATAGCTTAAAACAGAGATGAATATATTTTGAGTGGTGTGCTTTTCCTGTCAACGTCACGACCGAGGATTCCCAATATCTTCCATGCTAAACACATTATAGGTAGTTCCCAAGCGGAAAGGTAAAGTTTACTCCCCCTCAACCATTTAAACACAAGCCATGGCTAGCCGAATCCTCGGGTGCCCTCCATACAATCAACTTTTCAGGGGAGTTTGTTTAATTATATATTTTTGTTTTTCGGGACTAGGCATCCCAATTACCGCCCTCTCTCGTGCAATGACAAGTGAATAAACACCCATCATGAGAATAACCCGCTTAACATGGAAGATACTGACCACCCCCTGCCGCTTCTTGAGCGGTACGGGCACACAAAACAAATGCTTATTTGAATGATTAGAGGTGGCACATGCAAATTTACTTGGAACGGCAGAGTAATACCGTATATAGGTAGGTATGGTGGACACTCATGGAAGAAACTTGGCTCAAGGATTTTGGATGCACAAGCAGTATTCCCGCTTTAGTACAGAAATTTTGGCTAGCAAAAGATTCTAAACAAGCACCACATGTTGGAGGATCCATAACAATATAACTTCTATGCAAATATACCCAAACATAACTCATTACATTGTCTTCCTTGTCCAACTTCAACTTATTGATCAAGGTTGAAAATAATTAATGGGTATTCACAATCATAAAAGATGTCCAAGATAATATATTTGTATGTGAAATTTCTCTTCCATATACTAATCATTCATGAATTGCTTGTATGACCAATATTATGATTGTCAAATTTCAATAGATTTTACTTTCTAAACCCAATGTGAAATATTACTAAGCATATGGAACATATATAATTTCAGATTTATGATATTCAATTCATTCAAACATTTTCTCTCAGGATATAAGTGAAGCACAAGAATGAATGACAAACTACTCCAAAAGATATAAGTGAAGATCAATGAGTAGTCAAACAATTAAGTAGCTATGTGAAGACTCTCTCCAAATAAAGATTTCAGATCTTGATAATTTTATTAAAACAGCAAACAAAATGAAAATAAAAGGACACTCCAAGAATAGCACATATCATGTGAACAAGTAAAAACTTGGGCTAACCGATAGGTGTTGACGAAGAAAGGTGGGATGCCTACCGGGGCATCCCCAAGCTTAGTTGCTTGAGACTTCTTGGAATGTTAACTTGGGGTTCCTTGGGCATGCCCAAGCTTGAGCTCTTGTGTCTCCTTAATTCCTCTCATATCATGGCTTCTCCTAAATCTTAAAAACTTCATCCACACAAAACTCAACAAGAACTCGTGAGATAAGTTAGCATAAATCAACTCAAAACCTTAACATTCTCTACTGTAACAAATCACTAAAATTATAATTAAACGTTGCATACTAAATGCCTCTTCATATTTAATACTCCAATCCACAAATAGAAATATTAAATAGGCAAACATATGCAAACAATGCAACTATAACAGCAATCTGCCAAAACAGAATAGTCTGTAAAGGGGGGAATAAAAATTCATACTTCCCTAACTCCAATTTTTTTGAAAAATTACCACGTGACAGATAACTCATGCATTCTTACTATGTAAAAATTTCAGAGTTTTATCATGTTCTGACAATTCACATAAATTCAGGACATAACAGAAAACTTTCTGTTTTCAAACAGCAACACATAAACTTGCAAACTGAGCATGGTAAAGGCTATAATAGGCATTTTATTGAACTAAAAGATACAAAACATGATTATTGATAACACAAATCAAATCTCAACCAAATAAAATGACACTCCAAGCAAAACACATATTATGTGATGAATAAAAATATAGCTCCGAGTGAGGTTACCGATAGTGTTGAAGACGAAAGAGGGGATGCCTTCCGGGGCATCCCCAAGCTTAGATACTTGAGACTTCCTTGAATATTACCTTGGGGTGCCTTGGGCATCCCGAAGCTTAGGGTCTTGCCGCTCCTTATTCTCCTTATATCGATATCTCACCCAAAACTTGAAAACTTCAATCACACAAAACTTAACGGAACTTGTGAGATAGGTTAGTATGATAAAAATAAATCATCCACTTACGTACTGTAAAGACAAGATTCATAATTTTTCTCACATAATTCCTACTGTATTCTATCATTTCCACAAGTTATATCTCACAATATAAGCTATGGAAACACTAAAACAAGCAAACTATGCATTGAAAACAGAATCTGTCAAAAACAGAACATCATGTAGTGAGCGAATTAAAAGGCATACTTCTGTACCTCCAAATAATTCAGAAAAATTAGGAAAACGTAAAAAATTTGTAACCCAATATTGTGTAACAATTTCAGAATTTTATCACGCTCCAGTACAGAATAGAAATTCCAGCACTGGACGCAAAAGTTTCTATTTTTGCACAGAATCAAATCAACAAGTATCCACACTATCCCAAAGGCTTTACTTGGCACATTATTGAAACAAAACATATAAAACATGATTACTACAATAGCTTAATCATGTGAACACACAAAAACAGAAAGTATAAGTATTGGGTTGTCTCCCGACAAGCGCTTTTCTTTGATGCCTTTTAGCTAGGCATGATGATTTCAATGATGCTCGCATAAAAGTAATGAATTGAAACACAAAGAGAGCATCATGAATCATATGACAATCACATTTAAGCCTAACCCACTTCCTATGCATAGGGATTTTGTGAGCAAACAACTTATGGGAGCAAGAATCAACTAGCAAAGGAAGGCAATACAAGCATGACTTCAAAACTTTCAACACATAGAGAGGAAACTTGATGTTGTTGAAATATATATAAGCATATCTACCCCTCTCATAATAATTTTCAGTAGCATCATGAATAAATTCAACAATAAATCTATCACATAAAGCATTCTTTTCATGATCCACAAGCATATAATTTTTACTACTCTCCACATAAGCAATTTTCTCCTCATTCATAATAGTGGGAGAAAACTCAACAAAATAACTATCATGAGATACTTGATTGGCATAATCCAACTGAAAATTAAAATCATGATGACAAGTTTCATAGTTATCGCTATTCTTTATAGCATACATGTCATCACAATAATCATCATAGATAGCAACTTTGTTGTCATAATCAATTGAAACCTCTTCCAAAATAGTGGAATCATCATTAATAAAGTCATGACCTCTCCAAATCCACTTTCATAATTATTGCCATAGGATTCAACACCCTCCTAAATAGTGGGATCATTAGTACCTAAAGTTGACACTCTTCCAAACCCACTTTCATCAATATAATCATCATAAATAAGAGGCATGTTATCATCATAATAATTTTGCTCATCAAAACTTGGGGACTAAAAATATCATCTTCATCAAACATAGCACCCCCAAGCTTATAGCTTTGCATATCATTAGCATCATGGATATTCATAGAAAGCATACTAACAACATTGCAATCATGCTCATCATTCAAAGATTTAATGCCAAACATTTTATTGAATTCTTCTTCTAACACTTTGGCACAATTTTTGATCCATCATCTATTATATACTAAAAGCAAAATACGGGTCAAATTAGAGACATATGCTAGAAAATCCCACAATAATCAGAAACATCCGACCATTTATTTGGTACATCAACAAACCATGACCGATCGATCTTACTAATGGAATTTTAGACATTAAGTTAAACTAAATTACCCACCTTTGCCATCATGTAAAATATCTCTTTAGTTCCTGTGAAAAAAAAACTTTAGTTCCCGTAGAAAAAAACCTTTCGTGAATATCTTTAGAAGCAGCCAAGCCATGCCTTGTTTCTCCTTATGCCGCCGCCGCGGCGTTCGTCGCGTGGCCGGTCGATGGGGGCGTGGAACTCCGGCCCTGTTCGTTTACATCGCCCCCATACTTCTTTCCTACGGAGGCTTGTACGTACATGCTAGCTTCATGCAGATTGCCTTCCGCCAAGCTAAGCACCTTGATTGATTAATATTCTCTAAGAGCTGTCTCACCCATGTAGCAGATCGGTCCAGCCGGCCGGCCGGCTGGATGAGAACGTGCACACCTGCCTCACATACGTATGTCTCGACCTCCGTAATTTTGTATGGTAATCTCAATAGACCTAGATTGTTGTTGTAGCTTAGGTTATGATTGTTGCCGCTGTTGCCGGGACACTAAAAAATAAAGAAACTAGAAGAAGAGAGGACTGTCGGCTAGGATCGATCTCTTCTATGAACCATCTAGCGTGCACGTGGAGCGACAAAATCTGAGCATTGAGAGCGATGTATGCGCCTACACAGAAACTTGTATGTACAGCCATATATGTTTGATCATATTTTTACTGTTGGCTAAGACCGATCTCTTATACGAATCATCTCGTGTGGGGCAACAGAATCTGAGCATTGAGAGCGATGTATGTGCCTGCACAGAAACATATATGTAAAGCCATAGATGGTTGATCATCTTTTTTGTTTCTTTCAATTTTTTTACTTGCATCCACATGATGTACTAATTATTGACAAACTTCACAGCCTATAACAGGAAATATATATGTCATCCCTCGGCCCTATAGTTTGATAGTAATGAGCTAATTTTAGTCGTTCTTTTTTGTATGTATGAAGTAAAGGTATAGTGCAGAAACACAATAATCAATAATTACTTTTTATCTCTCTCAAAACATAACTACCATTTGATTTTCCCGGTCACAAGTGATCAATGGCATGACTTTCTATTATATTTATATCTTGGTTCATAAGCGGTCTTATTTTGTATGTTTGAAGTTAAGGTATATAAGTAATTAGTGCAAAAACACAATAATCAGTAACTAATTTTTTCTCTCTCAAAACATAACTACCATTTGATTTTCCTGGCCACGAGTGAACATTGACATGACTTTTTATTATATTTATACTCCCTCTGTTCCTTTATATAGTGCGTGTTTCGTCCTGGCTGCAATACCAATGAGTGTGTTGGCGTGTGTATTTTGCACTATGTTACCCTCCACTCAGCCTGCCCACATGCATGTGCCCAGCAACGGACAGTTCTCAGCCACACACTTCCAGCCCAACGAGGGTTATTTTCGTCCAAAACTGCAACTGCGCATCACATTGTGGAACTTTGCTAGAAAAATAATGGGCACTACATAGAGGAATGGAGGGAGTATCTTGGTTCATAAATTTGTTTGTAGGAATTTTTCCTTTCGATGAAGGATAGGAGGAATAGTTCTTCAGATGCCACATCAAAGCCTCTACCATTGTGTACTACAATCACCATCTACCTTCTTCTACCATTGGTAACATCGTAAAAGCACATGACGGGTTATAAATTGAGCCACTGTATTAGTCTACATTGAACTATTTTAGACATAGATTTAGAATTAGAGGCTATGATGATGAGTTATTTATTTTACGTACATGCACATGTTTGCTTGATATGGTTTTGTGTTTGTCACGGCCTTTGTAGAGTTATTGCCTAATACGTGCATGGCAAAAAAAATTAGTTTGGTTCATAACTACCTTATCACTTGGCATTAAGAAAAGGGATAATTTCTCATCTTTCCATCTACGTAGATACCTGCACGCGGCAGCTATTCTGCACCAAGCGCTAAGCTGCTCAAGTTGCCAGATCTTGATCTACTCGCTGCATGCATGGAAAGCCTGATAGCACACACAATTAATCTCCATCCTGATGCATCCAAAACTCTTGCGCCAAGCATGCCTCATGCTTCAGCGGCGGCTACGCAACAGGATGGACCGGCTACGAAACATCATAGCTCATGCCTGATAGCACACACCATCAGTCTCCACTCTGATGCTCGGAGGCCTGCTGAGATTTCACTATCCAACGACAAGACGATGCACCAGCCTGTTGCCGTTGCCTGACCATGATGCTTCCAAGCCCTAACTAGGTGGATATTTTTTTCCTAACTATATCATGTTCTTGCCGGTGCCAATTAGCAAGTATTCTATGTCAACATGGTGCCACTTTTAACATAGTACCTGGATGGATGGTCAGTTTTATCAATCAGGGTATTCTTACATGATACTATATTAGTAATTTTGAAGTTGACCATTGATTCATCACGACAGTGTGGATTAATAGTACAAAAGTGTGTATCTCTGAATAATTAACATAGTATACGTAAAAAGCAAATCATTTTTTCTAAAAGATGAGCTACATGGTGGATAAAACAATTGTCTGCCATTAATACAATAATCCCATGGATAAAAAATGAAAAATATGAAAGTGAAACGAAGAAAACAAACAAAAACCAACAACCCAGCATAGAGACATGACTCACGTAAGGCGGTCCACACATGTTAGCGCGGGACCATCGATCTGCATTCACCATTCCCAGCAGCTAACGTGTATGTGCTAATGATAAGCTCATGATCAAATAGGCAAATAGCTATTACACGTATTGATCTTATAATATAGAAAAATATATCAATGATTTACTTTTTTTGCAAATAGCACAAATATGTGAGATACATTGATAATGTTATTTTAGTGTACAACACAAGAGCAATAATATCATCAAGGTAACAATCTTTAATCTCTCTCTCTCTCTATAAATTGGATGGAATAAATGTGATGAGAGTTCGTCAGAATTTGTTGGTTATGATGGAACTTATATGATGGGGAGTCTTTTATCTTGATTGTCATTATAACCAGAATGATTCCAGAAGCTATATTGTACTTATTTTTCACTAATGAGAGGAAATAAATATGGAATTTTATTGGTAGCTCAAGAGACTGTTGCTTAGAGATCGTGCACTTCAGAAATTGAGAATTGGTAAAATCTCTTGCAATTGTGATTACCATCATTTAGTGAAATCTAATGAACACCATTTCTTTTCACCACACATTATTTTAGATTAATTGGTTTAGATCATTTTTGTCATTTTGTACTTCTGAGCATCTTTATCGAGGACAAGAGAATCTGGTAAATTCTATCATTCAATATTCTGTGGTCTTGGCAATTAGAAGTTTTGAGTTATATTGAGTTATAAATTGTGTTCATGTCAAACATGATATTGAATGGATATATATTGCCGAATGAATATAGTGTAGGAAATTAGATGGATATGTCGTTATGTTGTGAAAGTAAAAATTCATTGGAATTTTTTCAATAATTTTCATTGTAGAACACGTTAAAGTAAAACAATACTTTGGATGATAGTACAAGGTTTCAATTGGGACAAAACACTAAACAATCACCAACTAAAATTATTATTTCAAATAGGTGAACAATATATTTAGGGAACACATATATCTAGCCCGCGCAATTGCGCGGGCCACTCTGCTAGTTTTCAAGAAAGATATTATAAATATGAAGCATTTGAGGCAACCTCAATTCCATTTTTTTGTAGTTTTCTTTTATAAACCAAACTAGTGATAAAACAAGAAACTAAAAGATTCAATTGCAAGATCTAAAGATATACCTTCAAGCACTCACCTCCCCGGCAACGGCGCCAGAAAAGAGCTTGATGTCTACTACGCAACTTTTATTCTTGTCGACGTTGTTGGGCCTCCAAGTGCAGAGTTTTGTAGGATAGTAGCAAATTTCCCTTAAGTGGATGGCCTAAGGTTTATCAATCCGTGGGAGGCGTAGAATGAAGATGGTCTCTCTCAAACAACCCTGCAATCAAATACAAGAAATCTCTTGTGTCTCCAACACACCCAATACAATGGTAAATTGTATAGGTGCACTAGTTCGGCGAAGAGATGGTGATACAAGTGTAGTATGGATAGTAGATATAGGTTTTTGTAATCTGAAAATATAAAAACAGCAAGGTAGCAAGTGATAAAGCGGAGCACAAACGGCATTGCAATGCTTGAAAACAAGGCCTAGGGTTCATACTTTCACTAGTGCAATCTCTCAACAATGCTAACATAATTGAATCATATAACAATCCCTCAACGTGTGACAAAGAATCACTCAAAATTTCCTATTAGCGGAGAACATAAGAAGAAATTGTCGTAGGGTACAAAACCACCTCAAAGTTATCCTTTCCGATCAATCTATTGAGCCATCCCTATAGGTGTCACAAATAGCCCTACAGTTCGTACTAAAATAACACCATATGATACGCATCAACCAACTCTAATGTCACCTAGATACTCCAATGTCAACACAAGTATCCGTGAGTTGATTATTCGATATGCATCAAACAACTTCAAATCCATAATATTCAATCCACACAAAGAACTTCAAAGAGTACCCCAAAGTTTATATCGGAGAAAAGAAGATGAAAACGTGCAATCAACCCCTATGCCTAGATTACCCCAAGCTCACGGGAATCCGCGAGTTGATTGATACGTCTCCAATGTATCTATAGTTTATGAAGTATTCATGCCATGTTTATAACAATTTTATATGGTTTTGGTATAATTTGATTAGAACTAACCCGGACTTACGTTGTTTTCAGCAGAACTATCGTGGTGTTGTTTTTTGTGCAGAAATAAAAGTTCTCGGAAATTGGATGAAACTTTTTGTCGATTTTTTTGGACCAAAAGCGACCCCCGAAGCTTCGTGGAAGGACCAGAAGCCTCAAGAAGAGCTCACACGGCAATACGGCGCGCCCTGGGGGGTCGTGTGCTGTTGCCTTGTGGGGCCCACGTAGCTCCTTTTTGCGTGATTCCAACGCTGAAAAATGCTATAAATAGAGAAACCCCCAGAAATAAACCTAGAACTTCGCCGCCGCCGCACGCCTCTGTACCGAAGAAATATCATCTGGAGCCCTATTCCGACACCCTGCCGAAGGGGGAAATCATCACCGGAGGCGATCTTCATCATCCCGGCGGTCTCCATGACGAGGAGGGAGTAGTTCACCCTCGGGGCTGAGGGTATGTACCAGTAGCTATGTGTTTGATCTCACTCTCGTGTTCTTGATTTGGCACGATCTTGATCTACCGCGAGCTTTGTTAATATAGTTGGATCATATGGTGTTTCTTCCCTCTCTATCTTCTTGTGATGAATTGAGTCTTTCCCTTTAAGGTTTCGTTATTGTCGAATTGAATACTTTGGATTTGAGAACACTTGATGTATCATGTATGTCTTGCATGTGGATACCCGTGGTGACAATGGGGTATTCTATTGAGTCACTTGATGTATGTTTTGGTAATCAACTTGCGGATTCCCGTGACCTTGGGGTAATCTAGGCATATGGGTTGGTACACGTTTTCATCTTCTTTTCTCCGATAGAAACTTTGGGGGTACTCTTTGAAGTTCTTTGTGTGGATTGAATATTATGAATCTGAAGTTGTTTGATGCATATCGAATAATCAACTCACGGATACTTGTGGTGACATTGGAGTATCTTGGTGACATTAGAGTTGGTTGATGCATATCATATGGTGTTATTTTAGTACGAACTCTAGGGCTGTTTGTGATACTTATAGGGATGGCTCAATAGATTGATCGGAAAGGATAACTTTGAGGTGGTTTCGTACCCTACAACAATTTCTTCTTATGTTCTCCGCTAATAGGAACTTTGGAGTGATTCTTTATCACACGTTGAGGGATTGTTATATGATTCAATTATGTTAGCACTGTTGAGAGATTGCACTAGTGAAAGTATGAACCCTAGGCCTTGTTTTCATGCATTGCAATACCGTTTGTGCTCCGTTTTATCACTTGCTACCTTGCTGTTTTTATATTTTCAGATTACAAAAACCTATATCTACTATCCATACTACACTTGTATCACCATCTCTTCGCCGAACTAGTGCACCTATACAATTTGCCATTGTATTGGGTGTGTTGGGGACACAAGAGATTTCTTGTATTTGATTGCAGGGTTGTTTGAGAGAGACCATCTTCATTCTACGCCTCCCACGGATTGATAAACCTTAGGTCATCCACTTGAGGGAAATTTGCTATTGTCCTACAAAACTCTGCACTTGGAGGCCCAACAACGCCTACAAGAATAAAGTTGCGTAGTACTCCCTCCGTTCCTATATATAAGGTGTATTTGTTTTTTCAAAAGTCAAACAAGTGCATGTTTGACCAAGTTCTTAGAAAAATATATCAATATCCACAATACAAAATTTATATCATTTAATTCATTATGAAAAGTAGATTCATATTTTATCTATTATGTATTGTAGATGTTGTTATTTTATTCTATAATCTTGGTCAAACATTAAAATGGTTGACCTGCACGGAAACCAATACACCTTATATTCTGAAATGGAGGGAGTAGACATCAAGCTCTTTTCTGGCGCAGTTGCCGGGGAGGTGAGTGCTTGAAGGTATATCTTTATATCTTGCAATTGAATCTTTTAGTTTCTTGTTTATTCACTAGTTTGGTTTTATAAAAGAAAACTACAAAAAAAATGGAATTGAGGTTGCCTCAAATGCTTCATCTTTATAATATCTTTCTTGAAAATGATGGATCGGAAATTGTGTTCAATTGTTAGAGGAAGAATTTAATAAAATTTTTAATGTGATTCCTTTGAATGATGAGCATGAATGCAATGGTGTTAGTATGCTTTCTATGAATATCCATGATGCTAATGATACGCAAAGCCACAAGCTTGGGGATGCTATGTTTGATGAAGATGATATTTTTAGTCCCCCAAGTTTTGATGAGCAAATTTATTATGATGATAGCATTCCTCCTATTTACGATGATTATATTGATGAAAGTGGGTTTGGAAGAGTGTCAACTCTAGGTACTAATGATCCCACTATTTTGGAGGGTGTTGAATCTTATTGTAATAATTATGAAAGTGGATTTGGAGAGGTCATGACTTTATTTAAGGATGATTCCACTATTTTGGAAGAGGTTTCAATTGATTATGACAACAAAGTTGCTATCTATGATGATTATTGTGATGACATGTATGCTATAAAGAATAATGATAACTATGAAACTTGTCATCATGATTTTAATTTTCAATTGGATTATGCCAATCAAGTATCTCATGATAGTTATTTTGTTGAGTTTGCTCCCACTATTATGAATGAAAATAAATTTGCTTATGTGGAGAGTAGTAAAAATTCTATGCTTGTGGATCATGAAAAGAATGCTTTATGTGATAGCTATATTTTTTGAATTTATTCATGATGCTACTGAAAATTATTATGAGAGAGGACCATATGCTTGTAGGTGTTGCAATAATATCAAGTTTCCTCTCTATGTGTTGAAAGTTTTGAAGTTATACTTGTTTTGCCTCCCTATGTAGTTGATTCTTGCTCCCATAAATTGTTTGCTCGCAAAATTCCTATGCATAGGAAGTGGGTTAGACTTAAATGTGCTTGTCATATGATTCATGATGCTCTCTTTATGTTTCAATTCTTTATTCTTATGCGAGCATCATTGAAATCATCATGCCTAGCTAAAAGGCATTAAAGAAAAGCGCTTGTTGGGAGACAACCCAATATTTATGCCTTCTGTTTTTGTGTTTTCACATGATTAAGCTACTGTAGTAATCATGTTTTTTATGTTTTCTTTCAATAATGTGCCAAGTAAAGCCTTTGGGATAGTGTGGATACTTGTTGATTTGATTCTGTGCAAAAACAGAAACTTTTGCGTCCAGTGCTGGAATTTCTGTTCTGTAATGAAGCGTGAGAAAATTCTGAAATTTTTACACATTATTGGGTAATAATTTTTTTACGTTATCCTAATTTTTTAGAATTTTTGAGGTAAAGAAGTATAGTTTTTAAATCGCTCACTACATGCTGTTCTGTTTTTGACAGATTCTGTTTTCGGTGCATAGTTTGCTTGTTTTAGTGTTTCCATAGCTTATATTGAGTAATATAAATTGTGGAAATGATAGAATACAGTAGGTATTATCTGAGAACAATTATTAATCTTGTCTTGACAGTACCTAAGTGGATGATTTATTTTTATCATACTAACCTATCTCACAAGTTCCGTTAAGTTTTGTGTGATTGAAGTTTTCAAGTTTTGGGTGAGATAACGATATGAGGAGAATAAGGAGCGGAAAGACCCTAAGCTTGGGGATTCCCAAGGCACCCCAAGTTAATATTCAAGAAATACTCAAGCATCTAAGCTTGGGGATGCCCCGGAAGGCATCCCCTCTTTCGTCTTCAACATTATCGGTAACCTTACTCGGAGCTATATTTTTATTCGTCACATAATATGAGTTTTGCTTGGAGCATCATTTTATTTTGTTAATATTTGCTTGCTGTTATCAATAATCATGTTTTGTATCTTTTAGTTCAATAAAATGCCAATTATAGCCTTTACCATGCTCAGTTTGCAAGTTTATGTTTTGCTGTTTGAAAACAGAAAGTTTTCTGTTATGTCCTGATTTTTTGTGAATTGTCAGAACATGATAAAAATCTAACTTTTTTACACAGTAAGCATGCATGAGTTATCTGTCCCGTGGTAATTTTTCAGAATTTTTGGAGGTAGGGAAGTATGAATTTTTATTCCCCCTTTACAGACTGTTGTGTTTTGGCAGATTGCTGTTATAGTTGCATTGTTTGCATATGTTTGTCTATTTAATGTTTCTATTTATGGATAGGAGTATTAAATATGCAGAGGCATTTAGTATGCAATGTTTAATTATAATTTTATTGATTTGCTACAGTAGAGAATGTTGAGGTTTTGAGTTGATTTTTACTAACTTATCTCACGAGTTCTTGTTGAGTTTTGTGTGGATGAAGTTTTTAAGATTTAGGAGAAGCCATGATATGAGAGGAATTAAGGAGACACAAGAGCTCAAGCATGGGGATGCCCAAGGCACTCCAAAATAACATTCCAAGAAGTCTCAAGCAACTAAGCTTGGGGATGCCCCGGTTTGCCTCCCACCTTTCTTCATCAACAACTATAAGTTAGCCTAAGTTTTTACTTGTTCACATGATATGTGCTATTCTTGGAGTGTCCTTTTATTTTCTTTTTGTTTGCTGTTTTAATAAAATTATCAGATCTGTAATCTTTATTGAGAGAGAGTCTTCACATAGCTACTTAATTGTTTGACTACTCATTGATCTTCACTTATATCTTTTGGAGTAGTTTGTCATTCATTCTTGTGCTTCACTTATATCCTTTGAGTAAATGTTTGAATGAATTGAATATCATAAATCTGAAATTATCCATGTTCCATATGCTTAGTAATATTTCACATTGGGTTTAGAAAGTAAAATCTATTGAAATTTGACAATCACAATATTGATCATACAAGCAATTCATGAATGATTAGTATATGGAAGAGAAATATCACATACAAATATATTAGCTTGGACATCTTTTATGATTGTGAATACCCATTAATTATTTTCAAACTTTAGCAAATTAGTTGAAGTTGGACAAGGAAGACAACGTAATGAGTTATGTTTGGGTATATTTGCATAGAAGTTATATTGTTATGGATCCTCCAACATGTGGTGCTTGTTTAGAATCTTTTGCTAGCCAAAAATTTCTGTACTAAGCGGGAATATTGCTTGTGCATCCAAAATCCTTGAGCCAAATTTCTTCCATGAGTGTCCACCATACCTACCAATATACGGTATTATGCTGCCGTTCTAAGTAAATTTGCATGTGCTATCTCTAATCATTCAAATAAGCATCTATTTTGTGTGCCCGTACCACTCATGAAGCGGCAGAGGGTGGTCAGTATCTTCCATGTTAAGCGGTTTATTCTCATGATGGGTGTTAATTCACTTGTCATTGCAAGAGAGAGGTAGGTAATTGGGATGCCCAGACCCGCAAAACAAAAATATATATATTAAAACAAAAGCCCCCCCTAGAAATTTGAAAGTTTGGAGGGCACCCATGAATTCGCCTAGCCATGACTTGTGTTTGAATGGTTGAGGGGGAGTTAAACTTTTCATTTCTGCATGGGAACCGGCCATAATGTGTTTAGTATGGATGATATTGAATACCTTAGTCGTGACGTTGACATGGCTTGTGTTTGAATGGTTGAGGGGGAGTAAACTTTACCTTTCCGCTTGGGAACTGCCTATAATGTGTTTAGCATGGAAGATATTGAGAATCCTCGGTCGTGACGTTGACAGGAAAAGCACACCACTCAAAATGTATTCATCTCTGTTTTAAGCAATGAGCTCTAGCACCTCTGCAAATCCATGCTTCCTCTGCGAAGGGACATTCCATTTATTTTTATGCTATTTACTTTCATGTTATTTATTTTTGTTGAGTCAACTTCTTATTCCAACCTATTCTCTAGTTGGCAAGCATCATGTGGTGGGGAAAGATCCAGGCACATATAGCCATTCAAATATATTTGATCATGATCTATTATCGTTGACAATTATCTCTATGATAAACGAGTTGGGAGGCGAAACATCAAGCCCCTATCTTTCTCTGTGTTCGATGGATGCTATTTGTTCTAAAAATATGCTTTGAGTATTAGCAATCATAGAAGACTATATGATAATTGAGTATGTGGAGCTCTTACTTAGACTTTGTTGAAAATGAGATGCATTGAAATTGTTTGGTGACTAAGAACATAGCTTGTTAAGTTTCAAGAGAATATATTGTTTAAACCATGACATGTGAATTGATTGCTACTTTATCATGATGAGTTTTATGAGAAAATGTTGCTGTTATCATGCTAGGAAAAGTGATTGCAATTATCATTGATCAAACTTATGCACTATGCTAGCAGTCACACTTCATAAATTATTTCTTTTATCATTTACCTACTCGAGGACGAGCAGGAATTAAGCTTGGGGATGCTGATACGTCTCCAACGTATCTATAATTTATGAAGTATTCATGCCATGTTTATAACAATTTTATATGGTTTTGGTATGATTTAATTAGAACTAACCTGGACTGACGCTGTTTTCAGCAGAACTACCGTGGTGTTGTTTTTTGTGCAGAAATAAAAGTTCTCGGAATTGGACGAAACTTTTTGACAATTTTTTTTGGACCAAAAGAGACCCCCAAAGCTTCGTGGAAGGACCAGAAGCCTCACGAGGAGCTCACAAGGCAACACGGCATGCCCTGGGGGGTCGTGTGTTGTTGCCTTGTGGGGCCCTTGTAGCTCCTTTTTGCGTGATTCCAACAATGAAAAATCCTATAAATAGAGAAACCCCAGAAATAAACCTAGAACTTCGACGCCACCACCGCACGCCTCTGTACCAAAGAAATACCATCTGGAGCCCTATTCCAGCACCCTGCCGGAGGGGGAAATCATCACCGGAAGCCATCTTCATCATCCCGGTTGTCTCCATGACGAGGAGGGAGTAGTTCACCCTCGGGGCTGAGGGTATGTACTAGTAGCTATGTGTTTGATATCGCTCTCGTGTTCTTGATTTGGCATGATCTTGATTTATCGCGAGCTTTGTTAATATAGTTGAATCATATGGTGTTTCTTCCCTCTCTATCTTCTTGTGATGAATTGAGTCTTTCCCTTTGAGGTTTCGTTATTATCGGATTGAATACTTTGGATGTGAGAACACTTGATGTATGTCTTACATGTGGATACCCGTGGTGACAGTGGGGTATTCTATTGAGTCACTTGATGTATGTTTTGGTAATCAACTTGTGGATTCCCGTGACCTTGGGGTAATCTAGGCATACGGGTTGGTACACGTTTTCATCTTCTTTTCTCCGATAGAAACTTTGGGGGTACTCTTTGAAGTTCTTTGTGTGGATTGAATATTATGAATCTGAAGTTGTTTGATGCATATCGAATAATCAACTCACGGATACTTGTGGTGACATTGGAGTATCTTGGTGACATTAGAGTTGGTTGATGCGTATCATGTGGTGTTATTTTAGTACGAACTCTAGGGCTGTTTGTGACACTTATAGGGATGGCTCAAAAGATTGATCGAAAAGGATAACTTTGAGGTGGTTTCGTACCCTACAACAATTTCATCTTATGTTCTCCTCTAATAGGAACTTTGGAGTGATTCTTTATCGCATGTTGAAGGATTGTTATATGATTCAATTATGTTAGCACTGTTGAGAGATTGCACTAGTGAAAGTATGAACCCTAAGCCTTGTTTTCAAGCATTGCAATACCGTTTGTGCTCCGTTTTATCACTTTCTACCTTGCTATTTTTATATTTTCAGATTACAAAAACCTATATCTACTATCCATACTACACTTGTATCACCATCTCTTCGCCGAACTAGTGCACCTATACAATTTACCATTGTATTGGGTGTGTTGGGGACATAAGAGATTTCTTGTATTTGATTGCAGGGTTGTTTGAGAGAGACCATCTTCATCCTACGCCTCCCACGGATTGATAAACCTTAGGTCATCCACTTGAGGGAAATTTGCTAAAGTCCTAGAAAACTCTGCACTTGGAGGCCCAACAATGTCTACAAGAATAAAGTTGCGTAGTAGACATCATTGATCACCAAAACATACATCAAGTGAACCAATAGAATACCCCATTGTCACCATGGGTATCCACATGCAAGACATACATCAAGTGTTCTCAAATCTGAAATATTCAATCCGACAATAACGAAACCTCAAAGGGAACGACTCAATTCATCACAAGAAGATAGAGAGGGAAGAAACACCATATGATCCAACTATATTAACAAAGCTCGCGATACATCAAGATCGTGCCAAATCAAGAACACGAGAGAGAGAGGGATATCAAACACATAGCTACTAGTACATACCCTCAGCCCCGAGGGTGAACTACTCCCTCCTCGTCATGGAGACCACCGGGATGATGAAGATGGCCTCCGGTGGTGATTTCCCCCTCCGGTAGGGTGCAGGAACAGGGCTCCAGATGGTATTTCTTCGGTATAGAGGCTTGCGGCGGCGGCGGCGAAGTTCTAGGTTTATTTCTAGGGGTTTCCCTATTTATAGGATTTTTTAGCGTTGGAATCATGCGAAAAGGAGCTATGAGGGCCCCACAAGGCAACAGCACACGACCCCCCCAGGGCATACCGTGTTACCTTGTGAGCTCCTCGTGAGGCTTCTGGTCCTTCCACGAAGCTTCGGGGGTCTTTTTTTGTAACACCCCTATGTAATGAGCTACAGTGATCTTCATGTTAATGCTAAGTCACTTTGATTTGCAAAGAATGATCACGGTGGAATCATATCTCATTTCAAACTCCTTCACTGAATTCAAATTCAATTGCAAGTGGAAAATGAAGTTGCACAAAAGTTGCTGCAAAATAGTTCATCATTTAGCAAATATTCCATAACAATTATTTGTTAAGGAAAACAACATCAATTATTTGCTTAATTGGGCTCTAGCAATTAAAACAGTGCCAAATCAGCATATTTAAATGCTTTTCCAATTATGAAAAATTCAAACAAATTCTTATGCCTCCCAAACTTTTTGTGCCAGTGCCAAATAATGCAAGGAATTTATGTGGCCTAGTCCCACATTTTTCTAAAGTCATTTGGTAGCCCAAATATTTTCCTAACTGTCTCTGTTTTTAATTAAAATAGAAAACAGAAAAAGAAATAGAAAAAGAAAACAACTACACTGTGCACTTCGGCCTGCTGGAACAATATAAGGCCCAGCCCATCTAAGGCCTTCTCCTTCCTCTGTACAGAGGAGGAGGCAGTGGCCATGGTGTGTTGTTCATCCACGCGCCCTGACTGCTCCTGTCGCCGTGTCGACCATCCGATGGAACCCCGAGATGCATAAGAACCTCCCCGTCGCGGTAGACAAACCCTAACCCCCTCATCTCTCCCCATCGTGTCGCCTTCCTCGATTTTGTTCGCGCCCGAAGCTCCCCACCATGGTAGCCATCGTCATTGCGGCCACCGCGCTCCCCGTCACCTGAGGAGATGTCCAGGAGGACCGCCACCGTCGACTTCGTCCATCCCGAGCATCAAATCGAGCGGGGACGCCCCGTACACTCGCCATCGAGCTCGTGTCCTTCGTGTACATCGCCGGCCGCCATCGTCGATTGCCTCGTCTCGGGTCCACCTCCGGCCTCCCCGTCGCCTCCGTTGGAACCGTTGTGAGCTCCTCCCTCGGATCCCCCTTTCCCCCCTTCGATTTGGATGCCGTAGGCCGCCGTCACCGTCGTGCCTGAACCCCCCGCATACGCGTACGTGTGTGCGTTGATATGTCTCCATCGTATCTATAATTTTTGATTGTTTCATGCCGATATTCTACAACTTTCACATATTTTTGGCAACATTTTATATTATTTTTGGGACTAACATATTGATCCAGTGCCCAGTGCCAGTTCCTGTTTTCTGCTTGTTTTTTGTTTCACAGAAAATCCATATCAAACGAAGTCCAAATGCAATAAAATTTTACGAAGAATTATTTTGGAATATATGTGATTTTTGGGAGGTGGAATCAACGCAAGACGGTGCTCGTGGGCCCCACGAGGCACCAGGGCGCGCCAGGGGGGTCCGGCGTGCCGTGGTGCCTCGTGAGGCCCTCGTAGGTCGGTTGGTGCTATTCTTCAAGCGCAAGGAAGCTAATATCCGGAAAAAATCATGTTAAAATTTTAGCGCAATCGGAGTTACGGATCTCTGGGAATTTAAGAAACGGTGAAACGCCAGAAAACAGGAACGCGAAACAGAAGAGAACAGAGAGAGATCCAATCTAGGAGGGGCTCCTGCCCCTCCGCCGCCATGGCGGCCATGGACCAGAGGGGGAACTCTCCTCCCATCTAGGGGGAGGCCAAGCAAGAAGAAGAAGGAGGGGGGCTCTCTCCCCCTCTCTCCCGGTGGCGCCGGAGCGCCGCCGGGGCAATCATCGTGACGGCGATCTACACCAACAACTTCGCCGCCGTCAACACCAACTCTCTCCCCCTCTATGCAGTGGTGTAACACCTCTTCTCCCCGCTGTAATCTCTACTTAAACATGGTGCTTAATGCTACATATTATTATCCAATGATTTGTGGCCATCCTATGATGTTTGAGTAGATTCGTTTTGTCCTATGGGTTGATTGATGATCGTGATTGGTTTGAGTTGTATGTTTTATTTTGGTGCTGTCCTATGGTGCCCTCCGTGTCACACAAGCGTGAGGGATTCCCGCTGTAGGGTTTGCAATACGTTCATAATTCTCTTATGGTGGGCGGCTAGAGTGACAGAAGCTTACACCCGAGTAAGGGGGTTGTTGCGTATGGGAGTAAAGAGGACTTGATACTTAATGCTATGGTTGGGTTTTACCTTAATGATCTTTGGTAGTTGCGGATGCTTGCTAGAGTTCCAATCATAAGTGCATATGATCCAAGTACGGAAAGTATGTTAGCTCATGCCTCTCCCTCATATAAAATTGCAACAATGATTACCGGTCTAGTTATTGATTGCCTATGGACAAATCATTCTCTTGTGTTACAAAGCTTTCTACTAAACAACTAACTTTTATTATCTTGCAAATTACTCGTAGTTTTATTCTCGCAAAGTACTTCTAGTTTTATTCTTGCAAACCTATCCTATCACCTACAAAATAGTTTCATACTTGTTCTAGGTAAAGCGAATGTTAAGTGCGCGTAGAGTTGTATCGGTGGTCGATAGAACTTGAAGGGAATATTAATTCTACCTTTAGGTCCTCATTGGGTTCGACACTCTTATTTATCGAAAAAGCTACAATTGATCCCCTATACTTGTGGGTTATCAAGACCTTTTTCTGGCGCCGTTGCTGGGGAGCAATAGCGTGGGGTTGATATTCTCGTGTGTGCTTGTTTGCTTTATCACTGAGTAGATTTTATTTTGTGCTCTTGTTTCCTAGCTTTAGTTATGGTTAGGAAACGTAAAATACCAAAAAAATTAGTTGTACCTACTAAACCAATGGTTGAAGAACCACCCAAAATCTATCATACTGCTGAAGCTTTCTACTTGGATCATCTTCGAACCCTATGTGCTCGTGCTGAAAACCCAACTAGCTTAGCTGAGGGAAAATCATTAAATGAGCATGCTTATTTTGTGCGACACCACTTATCTCAAAAGGGGAAACTTTTATGGCATCATATTAATACTTTGAATTGCTATGCTTGGAATTTATGTGAAATACATGATTTTACTTGTTGTTCTTAAGACCCTAAAAAACACCTTCCCTACCAATGTGAGTTTAGTGATAATTGAATCGTATCTTCTTATGCTAAAGGTGTTTATAGTTACTATAATATTGAACAAATTGAAGAATTTGTTGCTTTTAAGGGTGCTTATGAAATTGCTTCTTTGATTGAAAAGTATGATGCTACTCTTTACAAATCTAAAATTTTTGCCATACTTAAATATTGCCATGAAAACTATGCTTCTAATGCTTATGTTAAAGAATATATTGAGGACTCCTCCGCTGTCCAAGAAGAGACTAATATTTTGCAGGAACCTATGGAAGAAGAAATTGATGAAACTATGAGCTCATTAGATGAAAAAGATGACGAGGAGAGCGAAGAACAAAAGGAGGAAGAGCGGATTGATCACCCGTGCCCACCTTCTGATAAGAGTAACTCTTTATCCCATACATTGTTTAATGTCCCTTCATGCTTACCAAAGGATGAATGCTATGATAATTGCTATGATCCTTGGATTCGTTTGAAATATCCCTTTTTGATGAAATTGATGCTTGCTATGCTTGTGGCCTTGATGCCAATATGAATTATGCTTATGGAGATGAACTTGCTATAGTTCCTTATGTTAAAAAACAAATTGTTGCTATTGCACCCACACATGATAGTCCTATTATCTTTTTGGATTCTCCCAACTACACTATATCAGAGAAGTTTGCTCTTATTAAGGATTATATTGATTGGTTGCGTTTTACTACTACACATGATGATTTGGATGAATATAATATGCATGTGCTTGCTGCTCCTAATTGCAATTATTATGAGAGAGGAACTATATTTCCAGCTCTCTATGTTTCCAATACGATAAAATTGCAAGAAACTATTTATACTATGCATTGGCCTTTACTTAATGTACATGAATTGTTCTTTTATGACATGCCGATGCATAGGAAGAGAGTTAGACTTCGTCATTGCATGATATATGTTGCTTAGTGCTCACTACTAAATTACAAATCATTGTTAATTAAAATTGGCTTTGATATACCTTGGGATCCGGGTGGATCAATTACTTGAGCACTTTATGCCTAGCTTAATGGCTTTAAAGAAAGCGCTGCCTGGGAGACAACCCGAAAGTTTTAGAGAGTCATTTATTTATGTTGAGTTCTTTTATAAAGTTTAAAAACAAAAAAAAATATAGAGGGGAACCTAAAACTTTTTCAAAAAGAAAAGTGAAAGTAAGAAAGACAAGCGCCGTTGAAGTGGGGGAGCTCCTTGAACTTTGTTCATGCCCATGGAAACTTTGCAAATCTTGAATTACAGAAACTTTTCAACAAAAATAATTATCCCCTTGTACAAATCCATTGTATTATAAAAATAATGTGCCAAGATTTACCGTTAGGATGTTTAAATTGCTTGTTTGGTGTGTGCGGTGCAAAAACAGAAATTTTTGCTGTAGTGCGTGAATTTACTGGAACATGCAAAAATTCTGAAATTATTACACGGTACTGCTATGAAAATTATTTATTTTGTCCTAATTTTTCAGAATTTTTGGAGTTACAGAAGTATGGTCAATGTTCAGATTACTACAGATTATTCTGTTTTTGACAGATTCTGTTTTTGATGCATTGTTTTGCTTGTTTTGATGAAACTATGGATTGTATCGGAAGGTATAAGCCATGGAGAAGTTAGAATACAGTAGTTATAATGCAAAAATAAAATATGAATGGGTTTGCAACAGTACTTAAAGTAGTGATTTGCTTGATTATACTAACGGATCTCACAAAGGTTTTGTTAAGTTTTGTGTGGATGAAGTGTTCAAAGATCGAGGAGGTATTGATATGAGAAGAATGAGGAGAGGCAAGAGCTCAAGCTTGGGGATGCCCAAGGCACCCCAAGTAAATATTCAAGGAGACTCAAATGTCTAAGCTTGGGGATGCCCCGGAAGGCATCCCATCTTTATTCAACAATTATCGGTATGTCTCGGTTTTTGTTTTGTTCACATGATATGCGTAAATTCTTGGAGCGTCTTTTGTGTTTATTTTTCCCTTTTCTTTTATGCACCATGATGGTATGAGATAGTCCTTGGTGGATTTATAGAATGCTCTATGCACTTCACTTATATCTTTTGAGTATGGCTTTATAGAATGCTTCATGTGCTTCACTTATATCATTTGAAGTTGGGATGTCTGTTTCTCTTCATATAGAAAACCGTTATTTGTAGAATGCTCTTTTGCTTCACTTATATTTGTTAGAGCATGGTCTTTTGTAGAAAGAATTAAATCTCTCGCTTCAATTATATCTATTTAGAGAGTCAACAGGAATTGGTAATTCACATGGTTAGTCAAAAAATCCTACATAAACCTTGTAGAGCATTGAATATGATATGTTTGATTCCTTGCAATAGTTTTGCAACATGGAGATGATAATATGTGAGTTATGCTAGTGAGTAATTGTGATTTAGTAAGAATATTGGTGTTAAGGTTTGTGATTCCCTATGCATGCACGTAAAGTCAATAGTTATGCAACGAAGTTATATCCTACTTATGGTGCATTATTCGGTGTTAGTTATTCTCAATGCATGCTTATGACCATTTTCGCTTTCTGGTTGGTTGCTTCTCAATCTATTTGCTAGCCTTCATCTGTACTAAGCGGGAATGCTGCTTGTGCATCCAACTCCTTAAACCCAAGTTGTGCCAAATGAGTCCACCATATCTTCCTATATGCGGTATTTCCATGCCGTTCCAAGTAAATTTGCATGTGCAAACTCTAATTTTCAAAATAATTTTTTGTTTTGTGTGCCCGTACCGCTCATGAAGCGGCAAGGGGTGGCCAATATTTTCCATGCTAGGTGTGTTATTCTCACGATGAGTGTTTATTCACTTGTCATTGCACGAGAGAGTGGCTGGTAATAGGGATGCCGAGTCCCACAATGAAATCAAAAATTAATAACAACAAAATTCCTTGGAAAGTGTTGGTATGGAGGGCACCCGTGGATACGGCTAGCCGTGGATTGTGAAACAATGGTGGAAAGGAAATAAACTTTACTTTCTGTTTGGGAACCGCCTATGATGTGTCTAGCATGGAAAATATTGGGAATTCTCAGTCGTTTTCATTGACAGGAAAAGCATGCGTAGCCTGTTTTGGGAACCGCCCATTCTTTCTCTCTCGTGCTTGCATTAGATTTTGCTAGTATGTTCGACAGCTCCTATTCTGATGCGTAGCCTGTTTTTGTAACCTGTTGTTGATACTTTACCTGTTGTCCTATATGCTTAGTATAGGCTGGTTAGTGATCCATCAGAGGCCCTACTACCGGAAGATTCGATCAATGTGATCGATGTGCAGAGACCGACACATCACCGCACACCCCCTTAGTTGTACGACTCTGCAGAGCTACTATCGAGTGCCGAGGGTGATACATCCTACCTCACTCCTGATGATATCTCTGTCGCGTAGCTAGTCGGTTGTGGGTTACCGAGGGTGATTCCTCTTTCACCACCTCCGATGATGCCTCTATCGTGCAGCCCCTCAAGTGTGAACCCATCGAGGGTGATTCCTCCAAGTTCATCTTGACGGTTACATCGAGTGGGAATCCATCGAGGGTGATTCCTCGGATTTCCCCCTTGACGTTATGGACACACTGTTACCTTACACTATTGCCCCTTTTAATTGTTAATGCGGGACTGAAGGGACAGGCGGTACCACCCCGGTAGAGGTGGACCTGAGTTCCCGACAGTCTCTGGATAAGTCACGTTAACCTAGAGGGTACCCGCGAGATAATTACGCGGCACGGTCGGGCAGGCAAAGACCGCCCTAGAGAGGGATGGGCCTGGCCCTTGTTGTAAGTGCGCGAGACGTGGCGACAGGAGCACTGATCGTCATCGCGAGCTCCCAACACACGAATGGGTTTGGATATGTGATCTGAGTAGGCCTCTGGCCTTTTCGCACTAACCACCACGCGGGATAAGTTATGGGCACTCGGCATCGTACGATTCTCCCGAAAGCTCTGTCAGACATCCAGTTCAGCATTGTGGTCGGGCCGGATCGCGCCATCCAGGCAGAGGTGGCGCTGGTATCCCCCTGCGCACAACGACCCGGAGTGCAAAGGGTGATGGGCCCAAAACCCTTGAGCGCTTAGGATGTAGACCGGTGGGGACCTCTCTGCGGAGCCTAGGTAGGACTACATCGTGTCGATCAGCCGAGGCCGGGCATGACCAGGAAAGGTGTGTCTGGCCAGAGTTAATTAAGCGTGTTGGGTAAGTTGGTGCACCCCTGCAGGGAAGTTATCTATTCGAATAGCCGTGTCCACGAGAATTTCTTTTAGAGGAGGAGAATTGTAACACCTCTAGGTAATGAGCACAGTGATCATCTGATAATCATGCCAAGTCATCCTCAATTACAATGCTTGAACACATTTGAATCATATCTCATTTCAAATTCCATCTCAAATTCCAATTCAAATATGAGGTGAAATTAAAAGTTGTTCAAATTGGAAACTAAATAGTTCATAATTTTGGAAATAATCCATTGTCAATTATGTTCAGGAAAACAACATCACCTAAAATTCCTAGATGACTCTAACATCTTGAAAACAGTGCCAAAACAACATTTTAAATGCCATTTCCTTTATGGAAAATCCCAATGAAATCAAATGGCCTCCAAACTTTTTGTGGCAGTGCACAATATTCCTTACTATTTGTTTCTACCAGTGGCACATTTTTGCAAAGTCATTTGTTGGCTAAAAATAATTGCAAAAGCTACTGGGAAAATAAAACAAAAAAAGAAAAAGGGAAAAAGAAAAGAGCCCACTGTACCTGGGCCTAAGCCAACAGGGAGGCCCAGCCCAACTCCCCTACTCGTCTCCCTCCTACTGCTCCTCCCCGCACGCTGTCGCCGCGCGCGTGCTCGCCGTGCCTGGCCCCCCCACTCCTCGCTCGATAGCGGCCTGCTACAGGCGTTGTCGGTGGCTACTTGGCCCCTCCTCGATCCCCTGGCGAGCCCTAGCCCGCGCTACCCCCTCTCCCTCGACCTCTCTCTCCTCTCCCGAACGGCGCCATGGCCGCACCCCCGTCAACCTCGCGGCCACCGCACCCTCCTCGCCACCCCACCATGCCAGCACGCTCCGCCGGCCTCGGCCACGTCCTCTGCCGCGATCAACCGAAGCCGGGAGCCACCGCAGCGCCGTCTACGCCGTCGTCTTCAACCTCGGGCACCCGAGCTTGCCGTCGTCGATTCGCCGCCGTCAAGCCAACCCGAGCCCACCTTTGCACATCTGCAGGGCCGCTGTAAGCTCCGCATCCTTCCCCTCCTCGCTCGTCGCCGTTTGCCCCCTCTAGCCGCAACCGCCATGGCCGTACTCTGCTCGCCGCCGTTGCTGTACGCGTCGCGCTCCCGAGCACCTACGGCTTCGTCCGTTCGCCTTAGCGAGCTCGCCCGCGCGCGCAGACCCCGCGTAGCCGCTTAGAACGCTCGAAGGCGAGCCGTAGCCGAGCGCCCGCTCGAACCCGAACTCCGGCGCCGCCCGTGGTGGTCGCTGTCGACGATTCTGACCACCTTAGCCCCTGCAACCGCCGCCAATCGACGCGCGACGAACTACCCGTTCCAAAGAACTCACCCGCGCGCGTTTGGACCACCGTGCGCGCTTTCCGGCCACCTCCCGATGCGCGCCGCCGTGTATCAGATCGCCGTGCTGTTCCGGCGCCGGCTGCTGGCGTGGCACCGACGTGGTGCCCACGTGGCCCTCCCCTGAGCCACTAACCGCTAGGCCCCACGGTCACGTTGACTGGGTTGACCCAGTCAACTCTGCTGACTGGGCAGCCCAGTGTCACTGACATGTGGCCCCCGCTAATTTAAAACGTTTTTAAATAAATAAATAAAACTGCTAATTATTCTGTTAATTAAATTAGTTAATTAATCTGTCACTGACAGTGGGACCCACTAGCTAATTAGATTAATTAGTTAATTTAATCTTCTGTTTAAACTAACTAGTCTATGACAGAGGGGCCCAACATGTCAGATTGACCAGTCAACAGTCAAAGTTGACTGCTGACATCACCCTGACCTCATGCCGGCGTCATATTTCCTTTTCTGTCTAATTTATTAATTAAAACAATTTCAGAAAATGTTTAAAACTTTGAAAATCATAGAAATTAAACCGTAGCTCGGATCAAAAAGTTTTCTACATGAAAGTTTATCAGAAAAACGAGACGAACCCGAATATGCCCTCCGTTTACCTGTCACATGCCCACAACCATGCAAACATGGAACCTTCCCCTCCGGTTCATCTGTCTGACAGATGCCCGAAGCCGGGAAAACATCCCCAGATATTTTCCCGCTCTGTCTGCAACGTGTAGTACTGCGATAGGCCACCACCAGCACTGCCTACTTCCATGCCATGCATCTGTGTTGCATTGTTTGCTTTTTATTTATTGTTTCTTCCCCCTCTTCTCTCTGGTAGACCCCGAGACCGACGCTGCTGCCGAGTACGACTACGCCCCTGACGACCAGCGCCTTTCAGCAGAGCTTCCAGGCAAGCAACCCCCCCTTGAGCATGTCTATATCGCCTATTCTTCTCCCTCCTGCTTGCATTAGAACTGCTACAGTTATTGTTCCGAATACCTATTCTGATGCATAGCCTGTTTTTGTAACCTGCTGTTGTTACTTTACCTGTCATCCTAAACTGCTTAGTATAGGTTGGTTGTGAACCATCTGTGGCCCTCATCCTTGTCCTAGTTGCCCCGCTTAGTTACCAGTGCCCCGATCGAGGTGATCGATGGGTTGAGACCAGCACATCACCGCACACCCCCCTTAGTTGTACGACGCTGCAGGGCTACTATCGAGTGCCGAGGGTGATACCTCGTACTGCACTCTCGATGATATCTCTGTAGTATAGCACATCGGTGGTGATTGCAGAGGGTGATTCCTCACTCTCCCCTTCCCTATGATGACTCTATCGTGCAACCCCTCAAGTGTGGACCATCGATGGTGATTCCTCCTGGTTCTCCTTGTCGGATTACATCGAGTTGGATTCCAACGAGGGTGATTCCTCGGATTCCCCTTGATGTGAAGAACACACGGTTACCATGACTTTTACCAACAGTTACTTGATAAAGTCGGGTCGGCCCCGAGGGGTACCCGCGAGTGATGTGGATTCGGGTTGACCATGAGGGTACCCGTGTGATGATCACGTGGCACGACCGGGCATTCCTAGCCCTTGTTGTAAGTCCACGAGACGGGGCGACGGGACCACAGATCATGGATCGCTAATTGTCACCGCGAGCTCCCAGAGCACTAACGGGTTAAGATATGTAATCTGAGTACGCCTCTGGCCTTATCACACTAACCACCACGCGGGAATAAGTATGGGCACTCGGCGTCGTATGTATCAGCCAAAGCTCTTCAGACGTCAGCAGTTGAGCGGCGCGCGCCGGGTTGGACCGTGAAAGCCTGCGCTTGTATTAAGGGGGCTAGGTCTGCTCACCGGCCGCGTACGGAACGCGCAGGAGTGCAAAGGGTGATGGGCTCAAGACCCCTGAGTGCTTAGGAGGTAGACCGGCATGCTGGCCTCTCTATTGAGCCTAGGTAGGGCTGCGATATGTCGATCGGCCGAGGCCGGGCATGGACCGAGTAGGTGTGTCCGGCCAGAGTTAATCGAGCGTGTTGGGTAAAGTTGGTGCACCCCTGCAGGGAAGTATATCTATTCGAATAGCCGTGTCCACGGTAACAGGACGCTCGGAAAGTATCCCGATCTACTACAACTAGAATTGGATACTTGTGTTACTAAAATGATATGTTGGCTCCGGGATTGCTTTCTCGTAGGGAGTCGAGGAAGGATCTCTGGGCGTTGTTACTACTTGTTGCTACTACTATACTTAATGTGCTAATCTGCACTCTTCTAATGCTGCAAGACCTTGAAGATGCTAGTCTTCGATAGGCTAGGCCTTTCTCTCTATTCTGGCATTTCTGCAGTCTAGCCCACAGATACAGCCTCTCTTTGATACTGGTGCATAAATAGTATAGTTCTGATGTAAGTCTTGCGAGTACTTTGGATGAGTACTCACGGTTGCTTTGCTACCTCTTTTTCCCCTATACCCGATTGTTGCGACCAGATGACGGAGCCCAGGAGCCAGCTGCTCCCGCCGACGACTACTACTACCCTACCGGGGGAGCCTACTACTACGTGGAGACCACCGACGACCAGGAGTAGATAGGAGGCACCCAGACAGGAGGCCTGCGCCTTTTCGATCAGTGTCGTTGTTTTGCTCAGCCTTCTTAAGGCAAACTTGTTTCCCTTTTATGTCTGTACTCAGATTTTTTTGTTGCTTCCGCTGACGCTTGATCTCGAGCTTATGTATTCGAGCCCTCGAGGCCCCTGACTTGTAATATAAAGCTTGTATGACTTTTATTTGTGTTTAGAGTTGTGTTGTGATATCTTCCAGTGAGTCCTTAAGCTTGATCGTGTGCATTTGCGTGTATGATTAGTGCACGATTAAGTCGGGGGCGTCACAAGTTGGTATCAGAGCCGACTGCCTGTAGGAATCCCCCTTTCCAACTCCTTGACCGAAGTTGAGTCTAGTCCTTGAAAAACTATTTTACTAACATGGCTATGTGGCTTACGGGCCCACGTCGCCAATGGGTGGTATTAGGATCTTTTATTCCTCTTCCTTACTCTGGGACTCTGATCTCTCTTCTATTCGGGTTAAAGTTTTGCTAACTCTAATATTAGGTTCTCGTGTTCACATTCACCCGGAGAGCTGGATTATCTGCAAACATTTCCTTCCAATGCTATCATATGCTTCTCAAACTGTCGTTTGACATCTTGCACTCCTTGTTTCAGATGCGTCCCGCAAGACAGTTTGTGCGCCAGACTATGGCTATCGATGCGACGGGGTTCCCTGCTATCTTGGTCGATCTCTTGACCAGGCTGGGATATCGCTGGTACCCCGAGTACACTGTTTACGAGGATTACCGCGAGTTCAGCCAGGAGCAGTACCACGCTGTGGTCTGTATCTTTGATCGGCAGAACAACTCCTTCACTGAGCTGCACACCTTCCATGGTGTTGGAGTGACTGTCGACATGGCCACCCATGATGCTGCCTTTATTGCTATTGCCCATCTTTGTGGAGAGCACAACAGTCGCTTGGAGGAGACTGCTTTCAGATACATCCCGTATGCCCCCGCTGGGGACGAGACTGGATACTACACTGCTGTCTGTACTCCCTACATGTCGCGTCGTTATGACCCGCAAGTTTTGGTTCAGTACACTCAGGCTCTGGATCGCACTGCCCGAGCTCTTGCTATCGAGTTGCACGCCACTCGTGCTCGTCTTTACGACGCTCTGACACAGTTACTACCAGCAGTCAGTGCACGGATGCACCCAGAGTACATTCTTTACCTGCGCAGGACGGAGATGCCACCAGGTCTTGAGTGGCCTGCTGTTGGAGGTTGTACTCCTCCACGTGGTCCTCTTCTCCCAGTTTGGGACCAGTTTCTGCATCAGAGTGTTCATGGAGCGCAGGATTCCTACATCGAGGGCACCCTACGTCGTCACTTGCAGTTGCCTGGCTCCAGTGGTCCTTTCCAGCGTTGATGTAGCTATCGCTATGTCCCGTTGTTGTATCCCTCCACCGCGTGCCTGCGTGCCGCCTAGTGTGTCTAGCTTTCCTTTCCGTTGTCATAACGCTGGCTGGTAACCAAATCTATGTATGGATCTGTATGTCATGTTTGACTATGTTGATGTATCTATTGCACTTCCTTTTGTGGTGCGTGTTACTTCATGAACGATTCCATACAACTGCTATGCTCATTGCTAAACTACCCCCCTGTTACTTTAGCAGGATGGTTAGACCCGCAGGTCGTGGTCATGGCCGTGGTGCCAACAATCCACCGCCGCCCGACTATATGGCTGGAATGATGCAGCAGTTTGAACTGAACCGCCAATTCATGCAAGGGCTCATGGATTAGTTCCCTCGCCCAAATGCTAACCAGCAGCCAGCCGCAATCACTTTGCAAGAGTTTGTGCGTCTGAATCCAACCATTTTCCGCAACTCAGTTCAGCCGCTTGACTGGCTCCGTAACATCACTTTCGAGATGGAGTCTGCAAATGTGGCCCCTGCCAACTATGTCACTTTCGCATCCTACTTTCTGAAGGGCCCTGCAGCCCAATGGTGGGACAGCCACAGGCATACCCTAGCTGCTGGAACCATCATCACTTGGGTAAAGTTCCGAGCTGCCTTCCGTGCCCGTTACATTCCGCAAGGAGTTATGGACCGGAAGAAGCGTGAGTTCCGCAACCTTACCCAGAGCAACAAGACTGTGGAAGTTTATCAGCGGGAATTTCTGGAACTATCTCGCTATGCTGAGGAAGATATTGCTACTGATGCGCACAGACATGAGAAGTTCCGTGAAGGGCTCAACCTAGATATCATGCTAGCACTGCTTGTCCAAGACTTTGCTGACTTCGCCACCTTGGTGACCAAGCCATTCAGGTTGAGACTGGTCTGAAGGATCACAAGAACGCTCTCAAGCACACCCATGATGCGGGCTCATCTTCGGGCTCGTCATCGCAGAAGCGCCGTATCTGGATTCCTCACAGCATGTACCCTCCAGCTACACCTTCTCCACCGCCGGGACATCCAAGACCTCAGGCTCCACTACTTCAAGCTCCTGCTCTCCGCCCCGATGACGGGCTCTGCTTCAAGTGTGGCCGTCCAGGTCACCGTTCCAGAGACTGTTCTCAGAACTAGAATCATCTTGCACTTCCCCTGCTGGCCGTGGATATGGCTGTGGCAACAACCAGCCCCGCAACAACAATGCCAGACCTTCCTATGGTCGTGGCCAAGCTTACCATGTTGATCTGAATGAAGCTCATGGTCAGCCAGCTACTGTGAAGGGTACTCTTCTTGTTAACTCGATACCACCTCCTGTTTTATTTTAATTCGGGAATATCGTATTCATTCATATCATAAGCTTTTGCATACATGCTTAGCATTATATATGATGAGTTGAAACGTTCTAGTCGTTCGCGACTTCTAGATGGTACTTCCAGAAGGACTTCCCGGAATGCCTCGATCTTTTTCCTTCTACCTCCTGAATTCTCGGGACAAGAATTTCTTTTAGAGGAGGAGAATTGTAACACCCCGAGGTAATGAGCACAGTGATCATCTGATAATCATGCCAAGTCATCCTCAATTACAATGCTTGAACACATTTGAATCATATCTCATTTCAAATTCCATCTCAAATTCCAATTCAAATATGAGGTGAAATTAAAAGTTGTTCAAATTGGAAACTAAATAGTTCATAATTTTGGAAATAATCAATTGTGAATTATGTTCAGGAAAACAACATCACCTAAAATTCCTAGATGACTCTAACATCTTGAAAACAGTGCCAAAACAGCATTTTAAATGCCATTTCCTTTATGGAAAATCCCAATGAAATCAAATGGCCTCCAAACTTTTTGTGGCAGTGCACAATATTCCTTACTATTTGTTTCTACCAGTGGCACATTTTTGCAAAGTCATTTGTTGGCTAAAAATAATTGCAAAAGCTACTGGGAAAATAAAACAAAAAAAGAAAAAGGGAAAAAGAAAAGAGCCCACTGTACCTGGGCCTAAGCCAACAGGGAGGCCCAGCCCAACTCCCCTACTCGTCTCCCTCCTACTGCTCCTCCCCGCACGCTGTCGTCGCGCGCGTGCTCGCCGTGCCTGGCCCCCCCTCTCCTCGCTCGATAGCGGCCTGCTACAGGCGCTGTCGGTGGCTACTTGGCCCCTCCTCGATCCCCTGGCGAGCCCTAGCCCGCGCTACCCCCTCTCCCTCGACCTCTCTCTCCTCTCCCGAACGGCGCCATGGCCGCACCCCCGTCAACCTCGCGGCCACCGCACCCTCCTCGCCACCCCACCATGCCAGCACGCTCCGCCGGCCTCGGTCACGCCCTCTGCCGCGATCAACCGAAGCCGGGAGCCACCGCAGCGCCGTCTACGCCGTCGTCTTCAACCTCGGGCACCCGAGCTTGCCGTCGTCGATTCGCCGCCGTCAAGCCAACCCGAGCCCACCTTTGCACATCTGCAGGGCCACTGTAAGCTCCGCATCCTTCCCCTCCTCGCTCGTCACCATTTGCCCCCTCTAGCCGCAGCCGCCATGGCCGTACTCTGCTCGCCGCCGTTGCTGTACGCGTCGCGCTCCCGAGCACCTACGGCTTCGTCCGTTCGCCTTAGCGAGCTCGCCCGCGCGCGCAGACCCCGCGTAGCCGCTTAGAACGCTCGAAGGCGAGCCGTAGCCGAGCGCCCGCTCGAACCCGAACTCCGGCGCCGCCCGTGGTGGTCGCCGTCGACGATTCTGACCACCTCAGCCCCTGCAACTGCCGCCAATCGACGCGCGACGAACTACCCGTTCCAAAGAACTCACCCGCGCGCGTTTGGACCACCGTGCGCGCTTTTCGGCCACCTCCCGATGCGCGCCGCCGTGTATCAGATCGCCGTGCTGTTCCGGCGCTGGCTGCTGGCGTGGCACCGACGTGGTACCCACGTGGCCCTCCCCTGAGCCACTAACCGCTAGGCCCCACGGTCACGTTGACTGGGTTGACCCAGTCAACTCTGCTGACTGGGCAGCCCAGTGTCACTGACATGTGGCCCCCGCTAATTTAAAACGTTTTTAAAAAAATAAATAAAACTGCTAATTATTCTGTTAATTAAATTAGTTAATTAATATGTCACTCACAGTGGGACCCACTAGCTAATTAGATTAATTAGTTAATTTAATCTTCTGTTTAAACTAACTAGTCTATGACAGAGGGGCCCCACCTGTCAGATTGACCAGTCAACAGTCAAAGTTGACTGCTGACATCACCCTGACCTCATGCTGGCATCATATTTCCTTTTCTGTCGAATTTATTAATTAAAACAATTTCATAAAATGTTTAAAACTTTAAAAAATCATAGAAATTAAACCGTAGCTCGGATCAAAAAGTTTTCTACATGAAAGTTGATCAGAAAAACGAGACGAACCCGAATATGCCCTCCGTTTACCTATCACATGCCCACAACCATGCAAACATGGAACCTTCCCCTTCGGTTCATCTGTCTGACAGATGCCCGAAGCCGGGAAAACATCCCCAGATATTCTCCCGCTCTGTCTGCAACGTGTAGTACTACGATAGGCCACCACCAGCACTGCCTACTACCATGCCATGCATCTGTGTTGCATTGTTTGCTTTTTATTTATTGTTTCTTCCCCCTCTTCCCTCCGGTAGACCCCGAGACCGACGCTGCTGCCGAGTACGACTACGCCCCTGACGACCAGCCCCTTTTAGCAGAGCTTCCAGGCAAGCAACCCCCCCTTGAGCATGCCTATATCGCCAATTCTTCTCCCTCCTGATTGCATTAGAACTGCTACAGTTATTGTTCCGAATACCTATTCTGATGCATAGCCTGTTTTTGTAACCTGCTGTTGTTACTTTACTTGTCATCCGAAAATGCTTAGTATAGGTTGGTAGTGAACCATCTGTGGCCCTCATCCTTGTCCTAGTTGCCCCGCTTAGTTACCAGTGCCCCAGTCGAGGTGATCGATGGGCTGAGACCAACACATCACTGCACACCCCCCTTAGTTGTACGATGCTGCAGGGCTACTATCGAGTGCCGAGGGTGATACCTCGTACTGCACTCCTGATGATATCTCTGTAGTATAGCACATCGGTGGTGATTGCAGAGGGTGATTCCTCGCTCTCCCCTTCCCGATGATGACTCTGTCGTGCAACCCCTCAAGTGTGGACCATCGAGGGTGATTCCTCCTGGTTCTCCTTATCGGATTACATCGAGTACGATTCCAACGAGGGTGATTCCTCGGATTCCCCTTGATGTGAAGAACACACGGTTACCATGACTCTTACCTACAGTTACTTGATAAAGTCGGGTCGGCCCCGAGGGGTACCCGCGAGTGATGTGGATTCGGGTTGACCATGAGGGTACCCGTGTGATGATCACGTGGCACGGCCAGGCATTCCTAGCCCTTGCCGTAAGTCCACGAGACAGGGCGACGGGACCACAGATCGTGGATCGCTGATTGTCACCGCGAGCTCCCAGAGCACTAACGGGTTAGGATATGTAATCTGAGTAGGCCTCTGGCCTTATCGCACTAACCACCACGCGGGAATAAGTATGGGCACTCAGCATCGTATGTATCAGCCAAAGCTCTTCAGACATCAGCAGTTGAGCGGCGCGCGCCGGGTTGGACCGTGAAAGCCTGCGCTTGTATTAAGGGGGCTAGGTCTGCTCACCGGCCGCGTACGCAACGCGCAGGAATGCAAAGGGTGATGGGCTCAAGACCCCTGAGTGCTTAGGAGGTAGACCGGCGTGTTGGCCTCTCTGTTGAGCCTAGGTAGGGCTGCGATGTGGGCATGGACCGAGTAGGTGTGTCCGGCCAGAGTTAATCGAGCGTGTTGCGTAAAGTTGGTGCACCCCTGCAGGGAAGTATATCTATTCGAATAGCCGTGTCCACGGTAACAGGACGCTCGGAAAGTATCCCGATCTACTACAACTAGGATTGGATACTTGTGTTACTAAAATGATATGTTGGCTCCGGGATTGCTTTCTCGTAGTGAGTCGAGGAAGGATCTCTGGGCGTTGTTACTATGTTTTGCTACTACTATACTTAATGTGCTAATCTGCACTCTTCTAATGCTGCAAGACCTTGAAGATGCTAGTCTTCGATAGGCTAGGCCTTTCTCTCTATTCTGGCATTTCTACAGTCTAGCCCACAGATACAGCCTCTCTTTGATACTGGTGCATAAATAGTATAGTTCTGATGTAAGTCTTGCGAGTACTTTGGATGAGTACTCACGGTTGATTTGCTACCTCTTTTTCCCCTATACCTGATTGTTGCGACCAGATGACGGAGCCCAGGAGCCAGCTGCTACCGCCGACGACTACTACTACCCTACCGGTGGAGCCTACTACTACGTGGAGACCACCGACGACCAGGAGTAGATAGGAGGCATCCAGGCAGGAGGCCTGCGCCTTTTCAATCAGTGTCGTTGTTTTGCTCAGCCTTCTTAAGGCAAACTTGTTTCCCTTTTATGTCTGTACTCAGATTTTTTTGTTGCTTCCGCTGACGCTTGATCTCGAGCTTATGTATTCGAGCCCTCGAGGCCCCTGGCTTGTAATATAAAGCTTGTATGACTTTTATTTGTGTTTAGAGTTGTGTTGTGATATCTTCCAGTGAGTCCTTAGGCTTGATCGTGTGCATTTGCGTGTATGATTAGTGCACGATTAAGTCGGGGGCGTCACAATCTCCTACCTCCAGAAAAAAAATCGTGGTAGCTCTCTCTCTCGTGTTCTTGCTCCCAAACCTGAGATTTTCGATCTCTTTGCTTGTAGTTCCGTTTCTGAAACTGTTTTGGGGAATTGCTCCTTGGTATGTGATTCCTCCATTGGTCCAATTACTTTTTGTTTTAGTGGATTATATTTTGCATATTTTGCTGCTATTGGTGCTTCTAAAAATGAGCTTGCGTGTTGAATTTACTTGGTTATAAGTAGTTTTAATGCTTGATATAGCCTCTAAACACTTATACGAGTAGTTGCTATCAATCTTGTGAAGTTTTGTTAACATCTATTTGTGGCCCAAAAATTTCAAAAATTTCCTTTTAGGAAAATGAACTTGTTCCGGAGGGGTTCTTCGAGCCGGAGTCCCAAGGGAGTCACCGGGGGTGCCCCTGACCTTCACCTTCCTCGTAGAGTGGAGGTACGGCCATGCGAATGGCCACACAATGCCTTCATGAGCGAAGTCGGGTTTCACCAAGAGTTTGCACAATTTGTTGCAAATGTCAGTTTGACTAACTTCCTCGCAGATGAGTGTGACCAATTCCATCTCGTTACAAATTCCTTTGTTCAAAACTTCTATTTCATGCCTAGGCTTGATATTCCCATGGTACGCTTTGATTTATATGCTCAACACTTTGAGATACCACTTGCTGAGTTGTGTGAGATATGTTTAATTCCCTCTGAGGGGGAATTGAGGGAACCTCGACCGAAGGAGTTCGAAGATTTCCTCCGTACTTTAATTGTGGGAGAATTTAGGGGCGTGTCGAGAGCCCGAGTTCCTAGTTTGCATCTTCCTACTGTGCACTACTTTGGTTTATTTATAGGAAAGTGTTCGACTGCCAGGGAGGAAGGTGGTACGCTTAGTGCCCTGATGACTCATGATACGTCTCCAACGAATCTATAATTTTTGATTGTTCCATGCTGTTATATTATCAATCTTGGATGTTTTTATATACATTTACAGCAATTATACATCATTTTTTGGGACTAACCTATTAACTTAGTGCCCAGTGCCAGTTACTGTTTTCTGCCTGTTTTTGGTTTTACAGAATATCAATACCAAACGAAGTCCAAATGCCACAAAACTTTTTGGAGATTTTTTTCTGGACATAACCAACACTAGAAGCTTCGGGAGAGGGCCAGAAGACCCAGGAGGTGGCCATGAGCCACCAGGGCGCGCCAGGGGGGCAGACGTGCCCTGGTGCCTCGTGGGCCCACCTCTGATTCTTTTGACCTAATTCCACCACTATAAATTCCCAAAAATCGGGAAACCAACAGAGGAGTCCACGAAATACTTTTTCCGCCGTCGCAAGTTTCTGTTCTCGAGAGATCCCATCTGGGGGCCTTCTCCGGTACTCCGCCGGAGGGGGAATCGATCACGGAGGGGCTCTACATCAACCTTGCTGCCCTTCCGATGATGCGTGAGTAGTTTACCATAGACCTTCGGGTCCATAGTTAGTAGCTAGATGGCTTCTTCTCTCTTTTTGATCTTCAATACAATGTTCTCCTCGATATTCTTGGAGTTCTATCCGATGTAATCACTTTTTGCGGTGTGTTTGTTGGGATTCGATGAATTGTGAGTTTATGATCAGATTATCCATGAATATTATTTGAGTCTTCTCTGATCTCTTTTATGCATGATTATTATAGCTTCGTATTTCTTCTCTGATCTATTGATTTGGTTTGGCCAACTAGATTGATTTATCTTGCCATGGGAAGAGGTGCTTTGTAATGGGTTCGATCTTGCGGTGCTCAATCCCAGTGATAGAAAGGGACACGACACGTATGTATCGTTGCTATTAAGGGTAAAAAGATGGGGTTTATTCATGCGTGAGTTTACTTTGTCTACATCATGTCATCGTTCTTAAGGCGTTACTCCGTTCTTTATGGACTTAATACACTAGATGCATGCTGGATAGCGGTCGATGTGTGGAGTAATAGTAGTAGATGCAGGCAGGAGTCGGTCTACTTGTCTCGGACATGATGCCTATATACATGATCATTGCCTTGGATATCGTCATGATTATTTGCTTTTTTATCAATTGCCCAACAGTAATTTGCCTACCCACCGTATGCTATTTTTATGAGAGAAGCCTCTAGTGAAAACTATGGCCCCCAGGTCTATCTAAATCATATACTAAAACCCTAAAAATACTTGCTGCACTTTTTCTTTATTTATTTTATTTTGTATTTTTGTTTAATCTATCTATCTATCACCATACAATTTAATCTTGCAATTTACCGCCGAGGGATTGACAACCCCTCGTTTTGTTGGGTGCAAGGATTTGTTATTTGTGTGCAGGTACTACTAACGAGGTGTTGCATGATTCTCCTACTGGATTGATAACCTTGGTTTCATAACTGAGGGAAATACTTACCTCTACTGTGCTGCATCATCCCTTCCTCTTTGGGGAAAATACCAACGCAAGCTACAAGTAGCAGGAAGAATTTCTGGTGCCGTTTCCGTGGAGACATCATCAACATCTATCAAGTACCTTTGCATAAACTCTCATCTCCTTGCATTTATTTTATTTTCCTCTCATTTTCATCTCCCCCACTTCTAGAAAGTTTTTACAAAAATACAAAAATATTTTCCGTTTGCCTTTTTACTCGTTTGCTATCTTTGCTTGTGTGACATGTGCCTTCTATTTGCTTGCATCTTCGCTTGCTAGAAATCTATTGATATGGATCCTCATCCACTTGCTAATCTTTTCAAAAGATCCAATTCTAATGAACCAATTGCTAGTGAGTTGAGTGCAATTGATTATCTCTATGAAGTTTTGCTTGAAAATCAAGAACCGGAAAATTGTGATGAAGTGTTGAAAGAAGAAATGTATAAAGTGATTCATGATAGCTCCTTCAATGAAAAGCATGATTGCAATAATGTTATTATAAATTCTATTAATGTCAATTGTGCTAATAATATGCAAAACTACGAGCTTGGGGATGATAATTTTGTTATATCCACTACTTATTGCAATGATCATGATTGGGGTGATAATGCTTCTTATGATCTTGAAAATTTATTTAAGCCTCATGATGAATATGCTATTGATAATAATGTTTGCAATAACATTGAAAGTGGGTTTGGAAGAGTGCCAACTCTAGGTAAAAATAATCCCACATATTTGGAGAGTGTTCAATCTTATGAATTTTTTGATAAAAGTGGGATTGGAGAGGTCATGACTTTAGTTGATGTTAATCCCACTATTTTGGAAGACTATAAGAATTTTATGCATGTGGATCATGGAGAGAAAATTTTATATGATAGCTATATTGTTGAATTTGATTATGATCCTAAATGTAATTATTATGAGAGAGGAAAATATGGTTGTAGAAATTTTCATGTTACTAAATTACCTCTCGTTATGTTGAGATTGTTAATGTTTTACTCCTCTCCTTTGCATATCCAAGATATTTCTCGTCTTGATAATTTGTTTGCATATAAAATGCCTATGAATAGGAAGTATGTTTGACTTAAATGTGTTTGTCACATGTATTATGATGCTCTCTTTGTGCTTCAATTCTTATCTTTCATGTGAGCATCATTGAAATCTCAAAGCCTATCTTAATGGCTATAAAGAAAGAGCTTCTTGGGAGGCAACCCAATGAATAATATAAATTTTTTACCTTTACCTACTGTTTTTGTGTGTTTGCACATTTATTCTACTATTATGATTGTGTTTCTCTGTTTTTAATTAGTGTTTGTGCCAAGTAAAGACTTTAGGATGATTTGGAAGATAGTATAATTGATGCTGTTTGGAAAACAGAAAGTTTTCCGTCCAGTGCCGGAATTTTGGTTCTGTACTGGAGCGTCAGAAAAATATGAAATTTTTACACAGTATTGGTATATGAATTTCCCACGTTGTCATAATTTTTCAGAATTTTTGGAGTTACAGAAGTATGGATTTTAAATAGATTTCTACAGACTGTTCTGTTTTTGACAGATTCTGTTTTTGATGCACTACTTGCTTGTTTTGATGAAACTATGGATTGTATCGGCGGGTATAAGCCATGGAGAAGTTAGAATACAGTAGGTATAATGCAAAAATAAAATATGAATGGGTTTGCAACAGTACTTAAAGTAGTGATTTATTTTGCTATACTAACGGATCTCACGAAGGTTTTGTTGAGTTTTGTGTGATTGAAGTTTTCAAGTTTTGGGTGAGATCACGATGGATGAAGGAATAAGGAGTAGCAAGAGCCTAAGCTTGGGGATGCCCGAGGCACCCCAAGGTAATATTCAAGGAAGACTCAAGCGTCTAAGCTTGGGGATGCCCCGGAAGGCATCCCCTCTTTCTTCTACCAACCATCGGTAATTTTACTTGGAGCTATATTTTTATTCTTCACATGATATGTGTTCTACTTGGAGTGTCTTGTATTATATGAGTCTTTGCTTTGTTTGCTTTTTAGTTTGTCACAATCATCCTTGCTGAACACACCTATTTTGAGAGAGCCACACGTTATCACAATTTGTTAGAATACTCTATGTGCTTCACTTAAATTTTTTGAGCTAGGCAGTTGCTCTAGTGCTTCACTTAAATCTTTTTGAGCGCGGCGGTGGCTAAATTTTGAAGAAATAAACTCTCATGCTTCACTTATATTATTTTGAGAGTTGATAAGATTAAATTTTTGAAGAAATAAACTCTCATGCTTCACTTATATTATTTTGAGAGTTGATAAGATTAAATTTTTGAAGAAATAAACTCTCATGCTTCACTTATATTATTTTGAGAGTTGATAAGATTAAAATTTTGAAGAAATATTTGCACTCTCATGCTTCACTGAAATCTTTTTGAGAGTTGATAATAGTAATGGTAATTTGCACAAGATATGAATTTGGTCCCAAAGTGATGAATATTCAAGAGGGATATAATAAAAACTTTCATATAGATAATTGGATATGATAAGTGTGATTCCTTGCAATAGTTGTGCGATATGGAGATGATGATATGTGAGTCATGTTAGTGAGTAATTGTGATTTAGTAAGAATATTAGTGTTAAGGTTTGTGATTCCCTATGCATGCACATCAAGTCAATAGTTATGCAACGAAATTATATCCTACTTATGGTGCATTATTCGGTGTTAGTTATGTTCAATGCATGTTTATGACCGTTTTCGCTTTTTTGTTGGTTGCTTCTCAATCTATTTGCTAGCCTTCATTTGTACTAAGTGGAAATACTGCTTGTGCATCCAAACTCCTTAAACCCAAGTTGTGCCAAATGAGTCCACTATATCTACCTATATGCGGTATTTCAATGCCATTCCAAGTAAATTTGCGTGTGCCAACTCTAATTTTCAAAATAATTTTTCCGTTTTGTGTGCCCATACCGCTCATGAAGCGACAGGGAGTGGCCAATATTTTCCATGCTAGGTGTGTTATTCTCACGATGAGTATTTATTCACTTGCCATTGCACGAGAGAATGGTTGGTACTAGGGATGCCCAGTCCCACGATGAATCAAAAATTAATAACAACAAAATTCCTTGGAAAGTGTTGGTATGGAGGGCACCCGTGGATACGGCTAGCCATGGATTGTGAAAGAATGGTGGAAAGGAAATAAACTTTACTTTCTATTTGGGAACCGCCTATGATGTGTCTAGCATGGAAAATATTGGGAATTCTCAGTCGTTTTCGTTGGCATGCCTCTCAAAATAACTTTATCTCTCTAATTTAAGCTTTGAGCTCTGGCACATTAGCAAATCTCTGCTTCCCTCTGCGAAGGGCCTATCTATTTACTTTTATGCAATTTTTATTTTTCTTGAGTCTCCATCTTCTCTTATAAAGCACCAACTAGAGAGCACTATTGTCACACTTGTGCATTGGATGTAGCTAATATTTGAGTGTGTTTCATGAATGGATCAATGATTGAGCATAATGGGCTAGGGATAACTTTCTTTAGCATTGATATTTTGAAAGACATGGTTGCTTGTTAGTATGCTTGAGTATTTATATCTTCATGTCAAATTATAGATTATTGCTTTGAATCATTCAAGTCCAAATGTCCATGCTATAAAAGAAAAGAATATATGATGAATATGATAGGCAACATTCCACATCAAAAATTCTGTTTTTATCATTTACCTACTCGAGGACGAGCAGGAATTAAGCTTGGGGATGCTGATACGTCTCCAATGTATCTATAATTTTTGATTTTTCCATGCTGTTATATTATCAATCTTGGATGTTTTTATATACATTTACAGCAATTATATATCATTTTTTCGGACTAACCTATTAACTTAGTGCCCAGTGCCAGTTGCTGTTTTCTGCTTGTTTTTGGTTTTACAGAATATCAATACCAAACGAAGTCCAAATGCCACGAAACTTTTTGGAGATTTTTTTCTGGACATAACCAACACTAGAAGCTTCGGGACAGGGCCAGAAGACCCAGGAGGTGGCCACGAGCCACCAGGGCGCGCTTGGGGGGTGCAGGCGCGCCCTGGTGCCTCGTGGGCCCACCTCTGACTCTTTTGACCTAATTCCACCACTATAAATTCCCAAAAATCGGGAAACCAACAGAGGAGTCCAAGAAATACTTTTTCCGCCGCCGCAAGTTTTTGTTCTCGAGAGATCCCATCTGGGGGCCTTCTCCGGTACTCCGCCGGAGGGGGAATCGATCTCGGAGGGGCTCTACATCAACCTTGCTGCCCTTCCGATGATGCGTGAGTAGTTTACCATAGACCTTCGGGTCCATAGTTAGTAGCTAGATGGTTTCTTCTCTCTTTTTGATCTTCAATACAATGTTCCCCTCGATGTTCTTGGAGTTCTATCCGATGTAATCACTTTTTGCGATGTGTTTGTTGGGATCCGATGAGTTGTTAGTTTATGATCAGATTATCCATGAATATTATTTGAGTCTTCTCTGATCTCTTTTATGCATGATTATTATAGCTTCGTATTTCTTCTCCGATCTATTGATTTGGTTTGGCCAACTAGATTGATTTATCTTGCCATGGGAAAAGGTGCTTTGTAATGGGTTCGATCTTGCGGTTCTCAATCCCAGTGACAGAAAGGGACATGGAATGTATGTATCATTGCTATTAAGGGAAAAAAGATGGGGTTTATTCATGCGTGAGTTTACTTTCCTACATCATGTCATCGTTCTTAAGGCGTTACTCCGTTCTTTATGGACTTAATACACTAGATGCATGCTGGATAGCGGTCGATGTGTGGAGTAATAGTAGTAGATGCAGGCAGGAGTCAGTCTACTTGTCTCGGACGTGATGCCTATATACATGATCATTGCCTTGGATATCTCCATGATTATTTGCTTTTATATCAATTGCCCAACAGTAATTTGTCTACCCACCGTATGCTATTTTTATGAGAGAAGCCTCTAGTGAAAACTATGGCCCCCGGGTCTATCTAAATCATATACTAAAATCCTAAAAATACTTGCTGCACTTTTTCTTTATTTATTTTATTTTGTATTTTTGTTTAATCTATCTATCTATCACCATACAATTTAATCTTGTAATTTTCCGTCGAGGGATTGACAACCCCTCGTTTGCGTTGGGTGCAAGGATTTGTTGTTTGTGTGCAGGTACTGCTAACGAGGTGTTGCGTGATTCTCCTACTGGCTTGATAACCTTGGTTTCATAACTGAGGGAAATACTTACCTCTACTATGCTGCATCAACCCTTCCTCTTCGGGGAAAATACCAACGCAAGCTACAAGTAGCAACCCACAAGTATAGGGGATCAATCGTAGTCCTTTCGATAAGTAAGAGTGTCGAACCCAATGAGGAGCAGAAGGAAATGACAAGTGGTTTTCAGCAAGGTATTCTCTGCAAGTACTGAAAGTAGGAGTAACAGATAGTTTTGATAGCAAGATAATTCGTAACGAGTAACAAGTAACAATAGTACACTAGTACAACGAGCTGCTATACAAACGGTTTTTACCCCCTTTCAGCGACAGAGTTTTAAACCGTCGCCTTGCATGTGTGTGCGATAGGGGGTCCTTTCGACACGACCCAGAAACCGTCCGCGATAGGGCCTCTGGTCACACACGCGGGGCAAAAAGAGCTCGTGTGCGATCGGGTGAGCCATCGCAGACAATTATACTGGCCCAATCATTTCTGTTTGTATGTACATCCCACACAGTGAATCCAAGATAAACGTTTCCATTCATATATACATCCCACACAGTGAATCCCAGACAAACATTTCCGTTCGTATATACAAAGCACACGGTTTTCCGAATCACATCGTTTGTGATAGTGTTGCCATTGCAGACGATAGTAATAATTTTATCGTTTGTGTTATTGAATACATCACGCACGGTGTCTAGAAGAAACTGTGTGGCATAGGCTGTCCATCACACACACCTTTTATGTGGAAAACGTTTGTGTAAGGTGGCCTAACGCAAATAGTTGTCCAGACGAAGTCATGTGTGATTGTTCATTGATCCAACATGTTTACTTCCTATAAACTGTGTGGGTTGTCTGAGATCATCGCCCACGGTGTTGTCTCAATAACCGTTTGCACTAGAAAAACCCAATAAGCAGGCTAATTGGCCTATTATTATTAATCCATTTAGTAATCAAATTTAAATTTCATAATAAGCACACAATATATTTCATTTTCGTATTACGGAACCAGGATTTCATAATTGAAATACATCAGAGTACAACATCATATAGTTGAAGCACTCAGTCACACCATATAGGCATATAGCTAGCTACCCCATTACACAACAGCACCAAGTTTCACATGCAACATCTAAAACCTTTGGAAATTAGCATCATAGACGGTAGATAGACAGATGAATCTCATCTGGAAAACTGCTGAAGCGGAAGATGAATATTGAGCCTTCAATGATGTTGAAGGTATTTTTTTTATATTCCAAAATAATTCTCCGTAAATTTTTAGGTCATGTGGAGATGCGCAGAATAGCTATCTCTGCTGTACCCCTTTCCGGTCCAGAATTCCAGCTACCGGTATTCTCCCTCTTCATGTAAAACTTGCAAAATGAGAGAGAAAAGGCATAAGAATTATATCATAAAGTGAAATAATGATCAAAAATATAATAAATAACAGTAGGAAAACATGATGCAAATTGGACGTATCAACTCCCCCAAGCTTAGACCTCGCTTGTCCTCAAGTGAAAAACCGAAATCAATAATCATGACCACATGTTTAGAGAGAGAGGTGTCGATAAAAAAAATACGGACATGAAGGCATCATGATCCTTATTATAACAGCAATATATTACCATAAAACTTCTCATGACATAGTGACAATTCATCCACAAGATAAAGTATGAACCATAAACCGTATTGAAAACTAACAAACTATGATCTCAATCACTGATGCAATTGCAATTCATCATATTATCAGAAAGAGTCTATGTAAGAGCTTTGTATAACAAGTTCACATACTCAACTATCATTTAGTATTCTATGATTGTTGACACTCATGGCATAATTATGGAGCAAAAGTTTCAGTCAGACACATAGAAAGATAGGGGCTTATAATGTCTCCTCCCAACGTATTTACCTCAAGGGTAATGTTAACAATAATAACTCATGATCACCTACATCCAACTGGATATATATGCCTGGATCTTTCCCCACCACATGATGCTTGCCAAGAGAGAAAATAAAAACAGAATAGAGGAGAATACTATTGACTCTTGAATGAAGGTAAATACATAAAAGTAAAAGATAGGCCCTTCGTAGAGAGAAGCAGAGGTTGTCATGCGCTTTTTATTTTTGGATGTGCAAACTCTTAATGTAAAGGAACGTCACTTTATATTGCCCCTTGTGATAGCAACCTTTATTATGCAGTCTGTCGCTTTTATTTCTTCACCATCACAAGTTCGTACAAAGCTTATTTTCCCTTACAATAAAAGATCATACATATTTAGGAGCAATTTTTATTGCTTTTGCACCGATGACAACTTACTTGAAGGATCTTATACAATCCATAGGTAGATATGGTGGACTCTCATGACATGAAACTGGGTTTAAAGATTTTTGGATGCACAAGTAGTATCTCTACTTAGTGTGGAATTTTGGCTAGCAAAAGATAGGGGGCAAGCACCACATGTTAGAGGATCCACAACAATATAGCTTCTATGTGAATATAAGCAAACATAACTCATTACGTTGTCTTCCTTGTCCAACGTCAACTATTTGACATAGAATATTTAATGGGGGCTCACAATCACAGAAGATGTCCAAGATAGTATATTTATATGTGAGACCTCTCTTCCCTTATTACTTTTTCATGAATTGCAACAATGACCAATGCTATGTTTGTCAACTTCCAACAAGTTTTATCAATTATACTTCTTTTATGTGAATTCATCACTCCCCATGGGATTAGCATATGGTCTCACTTTTCTTTATTCTTTTTATTTCTAAGATTGGATCAACAAAAGTAAAGCAACTCAACTCAACTACTCTTTATTATATAACTCTCACACACGATTACATAGATAGATAGATCACAAAGCAAGCACTAGAAACTAAATCATACTAAAACTTTATTCTTCTAAATCACGAAATAACTAAGGATCAAACTAAGATAGATAATTATGATAAAAGTGATGGTGATACGATAATGGGGCACCTCCCCCAATCTTGGCACAAGCCAAGGGTGGTGCCCATACCCGTGTACTCAAGTCTCCTTCCTCGGTGATGGTGGTGATGATGAGGTAGGCTTGTCCTCCATCTTCCAAGGCATAGGCTCTCCATCATAGAAGGACGGACGTGTTTCTGGAGTCCTGAAATTTGCAGCTAAACTCATACCTTTGAACTTGGCCTCATACTCAAAATTTTGGTTTTGTAAATCATAGATCTGGGCCTGAAGATGATCCATCCGGTCATTGAGCTTGAAGATGACGTCCCCAATATCCTTGCTGTCCACCTTGTGCTCACGGATGAATTCCGTGATCATGGAGTGGTTAGCACTAAGTCCGCGCTCCACCATCCCTTGGCACTTGAAGATCTCCTGCTCCACCGCTTCCAGCCTGGCCTTCTCGCTCCCGGTCTTCTTGGGCCCTTGAACGTCCCGGATGTGAAGCACCCCTCATGCATCTCAATGGCTTGAGGGTGTTTCATCACCTCCGAAAGGTACGGGTTGATGACCTTCTCGTAGAACTTGTCCTTGGACGAGTTTGGACGCGCCATGGTGATCTAGATATGTCAGAAAAACAGCCCGAAACAAGAACAGAGAAGAAACTTACGATACAGTGGTCAAAACATCCGAGAGTATATATAATGAATTTTTTTCGTGCGTGACAAGTAATATGGAAGGAAAATGGAGTCGGGAAAGTCGACGGGGGAGCCACAAGCTTGGTAGGCGCGCCCTGGGGGTAGAGCGCGCCCCCCAGGCTTGTCGCTCCCTCGTGCACTTTTCGGACTGTTTATTATTTTCCTAATTTTTTATATATTCCAAAACGAACAGAAAGTACTTTTATGGAATTTTTGGAGTCGGTTTACTTACCGTACCACATACCTACTCCTTTTCAGTGTTCTGGAGCGTTCCGGAGGGTTTCTTCTATGTGCTCTTCCGGTGTCATTGTTTGAATAATATTAGTTTCAACATTAATGGGTGTACCTGAGATATAATGTTTAATTCCTTGCCCATTAACCACTCTCGGATTAGTGCCTTCGGAGTTATTTATCTTGATGGCTCCGGAGCAATAAACTTCTTCGATGATGTATGGTCCTTCCCATTTAGAGAGAAGTTTTCCTGCAAAGAATCTTAAACGAGAATTGTATAATAGAACATGATCACCTACTTTGAATTCCCGTTTTTGAATTCTTTTATCATGCCATCTTTTAAATTTTTCTTTAAACAACTTGGCATTTTCACAAGCTTGGGTTCTCCATTCGTCTAGAGAGCTAATATCAAACAACCTCTTCTCACCGGCAAGTTTAAAATCATAATTAAGTTCTTTAATTACCCAATATGCCTTGTGTTCTAGCTCAAGAGGCAAATGACATGCTTTTCCATAGACCATTTTATATGGAGACATACCCATAGGATTTTTATAAGCAGTTCTGTAAGCCCATAATGCATCATCAAGTTTCTTAGACCAATTCTTCCTAGATCTATTAATGGTCTTTTGCAAACTTAATTTTATTTCTCTATTAGTTAAATCAACTTGACCGCTAGACTGAGGATGACATGGATATGCAATTCTATGATTAACATCGTATTTAGCAAGCAATTTACGAAAAGCACCATGAATAAAATGTGAACCACCATCAGTCATCAAATATCTAGGGACTCCAAACCTCGGAAATATAACTTCTTTAAGCATTTTAATAGAAGTGTTATGATCAGCACTACTAGTTGGAATAGCTTCTACCCACTTAGTAACGTAATCAACAGCAACTAAAATATGAGTATACCTATTAGAGGAAGGAAAAGGTCCCATATAATCAAATCCCCAAACATCAAATGGTTCAATAACAAGTGAATAATTCATAGGCATTTCCTGACGTCTGCCAACATTACCAATTCTTTGACATTCATCACAAGAGAGGACAAACTTACGTGCATCTTTGAAAAGAGTAGGCCAATAAAAACCAGATTGCAATACCTTATGTGCAGTTCTATCTCCCGCATGGTGTCCTCCTTATGCCTCGGAGTGACACTTCCGTAGGATTTGTTCCTGTTCATGCTCAGGTACACAACGTCTAATAATACCATTTACTCCTTCTTTATATAAATGTGGGTCATCCCAAAAGTAATGTCTTAAATCAAAGAAAAACTTTTTCTTTTGTTGGTATGTGAAACTAGGTGGTATATATTTAGCAACAATGTAATTAGCATAGTATGCATACCAAGGAGTATTACGAGAAGCATTTATAACAGCTAATTGTTCATCAGGAAAACTATCATCAATAGGCAGTGGGTCATCAAGAACATTTTCCATTCTAGACTAATTATCAGCTACGGGATTCTCAACCCCCTTTCTATCAATAATATGCAAATCAAATTCTTGTAGTAAAAGAACCCACCTAATAAGTCTAGGTTTAGCATCTTTCTTTTCCATAAGGTATTTAATAGCAGCATGATCAGTGTGAATAGTTACTTTAGAATCAACAATGTAAGATCTGAATTTATCACATGCAAACACATCTGCTAAAAATTCTTTCTCAGTAGTAGCATAGTTTCTTTGAGCACTGTCTAGAGTTTTACTAGCATAATGAATCACATTCAATTTTTTATCAACTCTTTGTCCTAGAACAGAACCAACAGCATAATCACTAGCATCACACATAATTTCAAAGGGTAAGTTCCAATCAGGTGGTTGAACAATAGGTGCATAAATTAAGGCTTTCTTAAGTATTTCAAAGGCTTCTATGCAATCATCATCAAAAACAAATGGCACATCTTTTCGCAACAGATTAGTAAGAGGCCTAGAAATTTTAGAGAAATCTTTTATAAACCTTCTATAGAAACCAGCATGACCAAGGAAACTTCTTATACCTTTGATATCTTTAGGACATAGCATTTTCTCAATAGCATCAACTTTAGCTTTATCAACTTCAATACCTCTTTCAAAAAATTTATGCCCAAGGACTATACCTTCATTTACCATAAAGTGGCACTTCTCCCAATTCAAGACAAGATTAGTTTCTTCACATCTCTGCAAAACTCGATCAAGGTTGGTAAAGCAATCATCAAAGGAAGTTCCGTCAACGGAGAAATCATCCATGAAAACCTCAACAATCTTTTCACAAAAGTCAGAGAATATAGCAGTCATACATCTTTGAAAGGTAGCAGGTGCGTTACATAAACCAAAAGGTATACGACGATAAGCATAAGTTCCAAAAGGACAAGTAAATGTGGTTTTCTCTTGATCTTCTTGTGATACAGGTATTTGAGAGAAACCAGAATAACCATCTAGGAAGCAAAAGTGTGTATGCTTAGATAATCTTTCTAGCATTTGATCAATAAAAGGCAAGGGGTAATGATCTTTCCTAGTAGCTTTATTTAATTTCCTGAAATCAATTGCCATCCTATAACCGGTTACAATTCTTTGTGGGATAAGTTCATTTTTATCATTAGGAACAACAGTAATACCTCCTTTCTTAGGAACACAATGAACAGGACTTACCAATCTACTATCAGCTATGGGATAAATTATAACTGCCTCCAGAAGCTTTAATACTTCAGTTCTTACCACATCCTTCATTTTAGGATTTAATCTTCTTTGATGATCAACAACTGGTTTAGCATCTGGCTCCATATGAATTTTGTGCTGGCATAAAGTGGGACTAATGCCCTTAAGACCATTGAGAGTATATCCAATAGCAGCACGGTGCTTCCTCAGAGTTTTAAGTAATCTCTTTTCTTCATGCTCTGAAAGGTTAGCACTGATAATAACAGGATATATCTTCTTTTCATCAAGATAAGCATATTTAAGTGTATCGGGTAATTGCTTTAAATCAAACACAGGATCACTCTTAGGTGGAAGAGGGTCTCCCAAAGTTTCAACAGGCAAGTTATGTTTAAGAATAGGTGCTTGTTTAAAGAACATCTCATCTATTTCATTCCTTTCATTCATATGCATATCATTTTCATGGTCTAGCAAGTATTGTTCTAAAGGATCAGTAGGAGGCACAGCAATAGAAGCAAGACCAATAATTTCATCCTTATTAGGTAATTCTTTATCATGAGGTTGTCTACGAAACTTAGAGAAATTAAACTCATGAGACACGTCACCAAAATTAACACTGACAGTTTCTTTATTGCAATTAATCTTATCATTAACTGTATTCAAGAAAGGTCTACTGAATATAATGGGACAAAAATCATCTTGTGGTGATCCAAGAACAAGAAAATCAGCAGGGTATTTGATCTTACCACACAAGACTTCAACATCTCTAACAATCCCAAGTGGTGCAATAGTGTCTCTATTTGCGAGCTTAATAGTAACATCAATTTCTTCAATCTCAACAGGTGCAATATCATTCATGACTTCTTGATAGAGAGTAAACGGTATAGCACTCACACTAGCACCAATATCACATAAACCATGATAGCAATGATCTCCAATTTTAACAGAAATAACAGGCATGCCAATTACCGGTGTTTTTATCTTTAGTGTCTGGCTTAGCAATTCTAGTTGCTTCATCACAAAAATATATGACATGTCCATCAATGTTATCAACCAAAAGATCTTTAACCATTACAATATTAGGTTCAACTTTAATTTGTTCTAAAGATCTAGGTGCTCTAATATTACTTTTATTAACCACAGTTGAAGCTTTAGCATGTTCCTTAATCCTAACAGGGAAAGGAGATTTCTCAAAATAAGTAGTAGGCATAACTGGATCAACATTGTAAACAATTGTTTCTTCTTTAACACTAACAGGTTCTTCATTTAATTCAATCGGTGGATGAAACTTTTACCATTTCTCCTTAGGGAGATCAACATGAGCATCAAAAGATTCACAAAAAGTAGCTACTATCTCAGAGTCAAGTCCATATTTAGTACTAAACTTATGAAAAGCATCAGTTTCCATAAAAGATTTAACACAATCAAACTTAAGATTTATACCTGACTCTTTACCTTTGTCGATTTCCCAATCTTCAGAGTTGCGTTAAATTCTTTCCAGAAGTGTAACACCCCTGTAATTATGCTACAGTGATCACTGACTAATGATGCCATGTCATCCTAATTTTTACTAAGCTTAATCTCTCCTGGATAAAATTCAAAGTCAAATTCAAATTTATATTACAAGTCAAATTATTATTTCTTCAAACTGTAAAACTAAAATGTTCGCATTTAGTATAAATTCCCTTGATCATTCATCATGTTGGAACAAACATCATTTGACTCACCAATTAATACCTAGGAAATTGAAAAGTGGTCCAACATCGAATAGAATAGCCTTTTCAAAATAAACAAATACTTATGCTTTTCAAAAATGTTGTGAAACCTTGTGTGTGGTCTCAGAATGATGTGCTTGAATTATGTGCCAAGTTCCACACTTTGCAAAAATCGTTTAGTAGCTAAATTAAATAGGGAACAGAGAAGGAATAAATAAAACAGAAAAAGAAAAAGAAAATAGAAGAATTGCACTGTGCACTTGTAGCCCATTGCTACAGTGCCCAGCCCACCTCAGGCCTTCTCCTTTCTTAATACAGGAGGGAGGCAGAGGCCATGGCGTGGCTTCGGCGCGCCCGTACACGCCGCCGATGGACATGCGGCGTCCATCCCGTGGCACCCCGACGTAGATAAGATCCCTCCCGAAGCCGTGGACGAAACCCTAGCGCCACACTCCTCTCTCTCCCTTTTCTTTTCTCGATCTGGAGCTAGCGCCCGAGCTGCGTCGTCGTGCTCTCGTCGTCTTTGCACACTGGAGCCTCCCCACGCCACCGGAACACGTCCAGGGGATGCGCGCCTTCCTCCTCGTCATCTAGCTGGAGCCCCGCAAGCTGGATCGCCGTGGAACCTCGCCATCGTCCTCTTCTTCTCCGGCATCGGCCACCACTTCGCGCCGTCGATCCGCCATGACCGCTGCATCCCCGCCTCCGTCGAGCCCGTCGCTGCACCCACTTTTAGCCCCTCCTCCGCTACCCCCTTCTCCCCCTCCATTCGCCGCGCACCCGCTGTCCCGCGCCGCACGAGCACCGGCCGAGCTCGCGCTCACCCGCGCGCCCTGCCTCATACGGACGCGCCCTTGGCCGTCCCGCGCACGCTCGCCGCTGCCCATCCCGCGCGTCGGCCTCGCCCCCGCTCACGCGCGCCCGCATCGCTCCCTGCCGACCGCGCCCGCAAGACGCTGCCTTGCTGTTCTGCTGCCGCCGCTGCTTGGCTGCTCCGCTGCCGCCGTTGCTCCCTCGCCTGCAGCCCGCCTCTGCCCGGCCGCGCCGGCTTCGCCCGCCGCCGCCGCCTGCCGGCCGAGCTCCAGCCTCGCCCCCTGCCTGGCGCAGCCGGCCTCGCCGCGCCCGCCTCTGGCGCGGCTAGCCCTCTGCTGCGCGCGCGCGCGCGTTGACCCCCTTCCAGTGGCCGGCTGGGCCACTGCCCAGTGGGGCCGACCCATATTTTCAAAAAAAGAAAAATTGAAATAGTTAGTAAAATATTTAATTAGTTAATTAATTAATCAGTAATTAACCTAATTACTCAATGACAGGTGGGTCTCCCTGGGCCCCGTTGACTAGTCAACGGGTCAACGTTGACTGCTGACTGGGCAGTCAACGGGGCCCGCTGTCAGCCTCTGGGTGCATTTCTGTGTGCACTCAGCTGGGTACCCGTAGCATTTTCCTATTTTAATTTCGAATTTAAATTAAATTCTAGAAAATGATTAAAACTTTGAAAAATTATATAAAATAAACCGTAACTCGGATGAAAAAGTTTTCTACATGAAAGTTGATCAGAAAAATGAGACGAACCCGAATACGCTATCCACATACCTGTCAGATGCCTCCAGCACTACAAACATGGAACCTTCCCCTCCGGTTCATCTGTCTGACAGATGTCCGAAATCAGGAAAACGTTCCAGTTAATTCCCCGCTTCATCTGCCACGTGTAGCACTGCGTTAGGTCATCCCCGGCACATCATATTGCCATGCCATGGATTGTGTTGCATATTGTTTGCATTGTATTTATTGTTTCCTCCCCCTCCTTCTCTCCCGATAGACCCCGAGACTGCCGACGACACTGCTGAGTACGACTACGTCGTCGACGACCAGACCCCTTCAGCAGAGCTTCCAGGCAAGCAAAACCCCCTTGATCATCCAGATATCGCCCACTCTTTCTCTCTTATGCTTGCATTAGAATTGCTTCTGTTGATATTCCGATAGCTCCTATTCTGATGCATAGCCTGATTTCGTCGTCTGCTATTGACACCTTGCCTGCTGCCCTAAGATGCTTAGTTAGCTATGATGTTAATCCATCTGTGGCCCTTCACCCTTGTCCATTTTCCATGCTTGTTATCGGGCCGTGATCACTCTGGGTGATGATCACGGAAATGTTTACATATTGCAATACTTTAAACTGTTAAAGTCGGGCCGGCTCCAAGAGTGCCCGCGAGAGAATTATATTAAAGACGGGTCGGCTCCAAGAGCACCCGCGAGTGAAATTGTGGCGAAACGATAGGGCAGGCAGAGACCACCTAGGAGAGAGGTGGGCCTGGTCCAAGGTCGTGACCCGCGTGTTACCAAGTCGGAGCGACAGGGATCCTGTTCGTCTCTACGAGATACTAAACATGCCTAACAGATTTGGGTATTTGATCTGAGTTGGCCACTGGCCTATACGCACTACCACCATGTAGGATAATGGTTTAATGGGGCCCTCTATGACGTATGTATCAGCCGAAAGCTTTGACAGACGTCCAGTTCAGCATTGTGGCCGGGTCGGGCCGGCGCCATCCAGGACAGAGGTGGTGCCTGGGTCCACCCTGCACACAACGACCCGGAGTGCAAAGGGCGATGGGCCCAAGACCCCTGAACACTTAAGATGTAGCCCGGCGGGGACCTCTCTGCTGAGCCTAGGTAGGACTACGTCGTGTCGATCAGCCGCGGCCGGGCATGACCGAGAAAAGTGTGTCTGGCAAGAGTTAATCGAGCGTGTTGGGTAACAGTAGTGCACCCCTGCAGGGAAGTTATCTATTCGAATAGCCGTGTCCACGGTAACAGGACGCTCAGAGTTGTATCCCGATCTGCTACAACTACAAATGGATACTGATACAATGATAAACTGTTACTACTGCTCTCGTGATCACTTTCTCGCAGGGTAGTCGAGGAAGGATCCCAGGGCGTTACTAAAATATGATTGATTGTATATTATCTTGTTCTACTCTCTTCTGCTGCTGCAAGACTGCTTCAAGATGCTAGTCTTCGATAGGCTAGGCCTTTCCCCCTCTGTCCTGGCATTTCTATAGTTTAGTCCAAAGATATAACCCCATTCCTTTGATACTAATGCATAATTAGTATAGATCTGATGTCAATCTTGCGAGTACTTTGGATGAGTACTCACGGTTGCTTTGCTATCTCTTTTCCCCATACCCGGTTGCTGCGATCAGACGACGGAGCCCAGGAGCAGGAGATCCCCGGAGGCACCTACTACTACATTGAGCCCACCGACCAGGAGTAGTTCGGAGGCCCTAGGCAGGAGGCCTTCGCCTTTTCGATCAGTGTCGCTGTTATGCTAGCCTTCTTAAGGCAACTTGTTTAACTTTGTGTCTGTACTCAGATACTTTTGCTTCCGCTGATGCTTGTATGACTCGAGCTTATGTATTCGAGCCCTCGAGGCCCCTGGCTTGTAATATTAAGCTTGTATGTTTTTCATTTGTGTTTAGAGTTGTGTTGTGATATCCTCCCGTGAGTCTCTGACCTCGATCGTGTGCATTTGCGTGTATGATTAGTGCACGGTCGAGCAGGGGCGTCACAAGTTGGTATCAGAGCCGACTGCCAATAGGAAACCCCCTTTCCAACTCCTTGGCCGAAGTTGAGTCTAGTCTCCAAAAACTATTTTACTAACATGGCTGTGTGGCTTACGGGCCCACGTCACCAATGGATGGGATTAGGATCTTTTATTCCTCTTCCTTACTCTAGGAACTCTGATCTCTCTTCTTTTCGGGTTAAATATTTTACTAACACTAACATTAGGTTCTCGTGATCACATCCACCTGGAGATTTCAATCAACCTTCTTTGAATTGTGGGCCAGGTTCTGCTGCACAATGCTCACGGACCGCAGGATCCTTTTATCGAGGACACCCTGCGTCGTCCCCTGCAGATTCCTTGCTCCAATAGTTTTCTCCGACGTTGATCTAGCCTTTGCTATGTCGCGTTGTTGTATTCCTTCACCGCGTGCCTGAGCGCCGCCTAGTTTATCTAGCTGCGTGTGTTTCCGAACTCGCGTTGTTCGTTGATATCCAACTCCATGCATGGATCTGTATGTCTTTAATGACTACTAATATGTATCTAATGCACTTTTTGTTCATTACCCATGTTACATCATGAATAACTTCATACACCTGCAGTTGTTCTTGCTAAACTGCCCCTGTTGTTTTGGCAGGATGGCTGACGATCCTCTGCCTCCACCCTATGTTGCCGCAATGATGCAGCAGTTTGAACTGAACCGTCAGCTCAATGAGAGTCTGGTAAACCGATTAGAACGCAACGATGCTCGTCAGGAGCCTGGCCCGATATCACTTCAAGATTTCATGCGCCTCAACCCGTCTGTTTACCGCAACTCCACCAATCCTATGGATGCTGATGATTGGCTTCGTGACATCCTGTTTGAGATGGTGTCAGCTAAGGTTGCCCCTGTCAGTTACGTCACCTTTGCGGCATTTCACCTGAAGGGTCCAGCTGCTCAATGGTGGGAAAGCCACAGGCGCATGCTGCCTGCTGGAACTGTAACCACTTGGCAGGAATTTCAGTCAGCCTTTCGTGCATGGCACATTCCTCAAGATCTGATGGACCAGAAGAAGAAGGAATTCCGCAAACTCACACAGGGCAAAATGACTATGGATGAATATCAGAGGAAATTCCTTGATTTATCCCGCTATGCTGAGGATGACGTCTGCACTGATGCTCGTAAGCAGGAGAAATTTCGTGAAGGACTATGTCCTGATATAAAGTTCGCACTTGTTGTCCATGATTGCGCAGACTTTGCGACACTTGTCAGCCAAGCTTTCCGAGCTGAAACTGGTCTGACTGAGTACCAGGCGACACTCAAGCGCACTCGTGATGTTAGCTCATCCTTGGGTCAGCCTGCTCAGAAACGTCAGGTCTGGATCCCGCACAATGTTCATCACCGACCTGCTCCAACACCAAGGTTGTCTTATGTCACACCTCGTCCGCCTCAGCCGCCGAGACAGCTAACGATTCAGGGTGGACAGCCCAATGTTATTGCTCCTCCCCATAATGATGGTTTATGCTGCAGGTGTGGACAGCCAGGGCACCGTGCTCTCAACTATCGCCAGGGTCAGCAGCAGAATGCATCACGTCCTCCTGTTGGCCGTACGAAGGGCCGTCGAAACCATCCTTCCAGAAATTGTAATGCCAGGCCGCCTGCCATGGGTTGTGATCAAGTCACCCACGTCAAAATGGAAGAAGCTCGTGAGTCCCCTAAAATCGTGATGGGTACTCTTCCAGTTAATTCAGTGGCAGCTTCTGTTCTCTTTGATTCTGGGGCATCACATTCCTTTGTGTCTCAACAATTTGCTCAGCTACATGAACTATCTCTAGAGATGTTGCCCACCCCTCTGGAGATTAGCACTCCCCGTTCCAGGTGGCAAACCAAGATGGTAAGTCACAACAATCAGATCAGAACTGAAGGATTGACGTTCCCTGCTTCACTCATTGCTCTCGGACCTTCCAACATAGACATTATTCTCGGTATGGACTGGTTGACAGCCCATAATGCTATGATCAACTATGCCGCCAAGACAGTCCAGCTCACACATCCTTCCGGCCAGACAATCAACTATTCAACTCAGATAATTCAGAATGCCGAAAGCCAGATATATGCTCTGAATGCATTGAATGCCTCACCTCTTGAAGGAATTGAGAACGTTCCAGTAGTTCGTGATTTTCCAAACGTCTTTCCAGAAGAACTTCCAGGAATACCCCCTGTTAGGGCTGTCGAATTTGTTATCGACCTGAAACCAGGCACCACTCCTATTGCCAAGCGCCCATACAAGATGCCGCCGCATGAACTCCTTGAACTTAAGGAGGAAATCGACAAGTCACTTCAAAAGGGTTTCATCTGCCCCAGTTCTTCTGCTTGGGGAGCACCTTCGCTCTTTGTTAAGAAGAAGGATGGAACAAATCGGTTGGTTCAAGATTACCGACCTATCAACCAAGCAACAATTCAGAATAAGTATCCGCTTCCCAGAATCAACGATCTGTATGATCAACTTGCTGGTTCCTCAGTATTCTCTAAACTTGATTTGAGGTTGGGATACCACCAGATCAGAGTTCGTAAAGAGGACATACCGAAGACAGCTTTCGTTACTCGCTATGGTTCTGTGGCACCCCGGCTCAGAGAACCGGTTTACCAGTGTTTCCAACCCAGAGATCATGTCTTCTGGAAAAACACAACAACTTGGAACAGAACTAAACTGAACTTTATTAAAATATCTCGAGTACAAGCTCATAATTTACATGATAGCGAGGCCAGAAGCACTGCACGTGCTATGACAATATCTACATTATTTATGGAACATAGCAGGGCCTCGATACTACTGGGTAGACTATGGCGTAGCGGAACATAGCGCGAGAAACTCCATCCATAGGGACACTGCTGTGGACACGGCCTAGTTAGCGTAGCACGAACCTTCGGGACCTCCGTCCACGGCTTCTCCTGCATCTGGCATGATACGCCAGGTGAGTACTTGGAATGTACTCGCAACCTCATGGCAACCAAAACAATGCAGCAAACAATAGCATGGCAATTAACAGATTAAGAGATTAGGTTGCTCACTTACTGGTACACAGTACCATCTTACTCTCATCTGTGTTGTCCCACAACCCTCGGAATGCTCACAGTACACCGAGCACTTCCGAACATAAGACAAGTTCTTCCATCATTATTATCATTACGGTTGACCATCCTAGAGAGGCCTAAACGGACTGTCCAATACCGTGGACGCGGCTATTCGAATAGGTTTTTACACTCTGCAGAGGTTGCGCACTTTACCCACACCATGGAGTACCTGGCCTCGTTATCCCATTCGGGTGGACCGGTGGTGCTCCAACGAAACCTGCCTGACCCGTGACCCCTTTATCGTACCACCGACAATCATACCCTCCCAGGGTCATGTCCTGGGTGGCCCATGTGTCACCCCGTGACACCTGCCACCGTCGTGGCCACTAACTGTCCCAAACGGGGACGCCGGCAAAATAACTCAACTGGGCTCACAGGATTATGGTCGTCTACCTGATCAGGGCAGCACGCACGCATAACCCTCCCTAGTTTGGTGGTACCGATAAAAGAGCACAAAGCCAGACCAAGTCAAGGCCGTCCCATACCGGCAAATGTGGCTGCACGGAAAACTCCGGGTAGGTGGCTCTTGATCAACCAACTAAGTTTAGTGTTGTCAAGAATTTAACCAGCATGAATATTTATCAGGAATAATTTAATATGGCAGTAGCTAGGCAATTAAATAATTTACTAGGAATTAGCACATATTAAAAATAATGCATGAAATTCAATTAAATAACCAACACTATTGAAATGCTTCATGCAATGGATGACATGGCTTGCCTTGCTCTGTTGGGTTGTCCACAAACTCCTGGGCTTCAAATCCAAAGTTATTTCCCTCTGAAAATATTTTTGAAATGCAAATGAAAATGTCACCTGCTACTGTTTTGAGCACCAGAAATTCTGTGAACATGGGGAAAATACCAAATTTGGCCAGAAAATAGAGGAGCTCAAGACAAACCAGATGCAAAAAGAATCAATTGATTTGGACTTATGGTTTAAAAGTTATGAACGGTCAAAGTTCTGGTCAAAATCTGGAAATAAAATAGAAAATAGAAAAACTGCCAGGGGACCACGTCGAAGGCGTAAAGTGGAGGGGCGCCTCCACTTACCGCTTCGGCATGTCTCTGACTGGCGGGCCTCAGCGTCAGATTTAAAAGGGGAAGGGAAGGGAAACAGAGACGGCGGAGCTCCAGCGACGCTCGCCGGCGATACAGACGGCGGCGAGGTTGGGAGAGAGGGGGAATGGATCGAGCACTCCGAGACGGACACGCACGTACCAGTAGCTTCACGAGAGATGGTCGGACGGCGTTGTCCCCTTCTTCTCCGGCGGCGGCGCTCGGGTGTCATCGGAGACAGCGACTCCGGCAGCAATTCGGCCGGGCAAGGGCTTGGGCAGGGTCAGTGGAGCGAGGTGAACTCGTGGGTGCAGTCGGTGGAGCTCGGGGAGGAGTAGAACGGCGGGGAGGCAAAGCTCGGGTGGCGGCGGTGCTTCGGCGAGATTCGAGGCCAGAGGGCCTCTCGGCCTTGGCCCGCTTCTCGGGAGGACGATTGGGAGATGGTGGAGTGGGGTGAGGAGCTCGGGAGAGGCCGGGGACGAGTATTTATAGGAGGAGGCGAGCTCGGGCGAGTTCTCTGGAAGCGGCGGGATCCGGGACACGTCGCCGGCGTCGCGACATTGAGCTGGCTGGCCGGGAGCGGGCGACGAGACGGGAGAGGGCAGGGAGGAGTTAAGGCGCGATGGTAGCTAGCGGAGGAAGAGGACGCGCCGCACAGCCACTGTGCCCGCACGGGCGGCATAGTGCGCGTGTGCCCTGGCGGTCGGCGAGGGCTTCTCCGGCGAGGGGAAGGGTCCAGGGCGGCCAGGTGGAGGAAGGAGAGGATGTCGGCGCACGGGGACAAGCTACAAGCGCGCGAGGCCGTCGGACGCGACGCCACAGACACGGGCGCGGTGCAGAGCGCGCGCAATGGCATGCCATTGTCGTGCTCACCACGGAAGTTGATGTCTGCAGGCCATCCAAGTCCAGCGCACCATGTCTAGGGTGTTCTCCTTTGGTCACTTAGTGCCTCTGCATGCTTGGTTTGGCCAAGCTTCAGCTACAGTTTCTGACAGCAAAATTGAGAGAGATCTAGAGGAGAGGGGAGCTGGGGATGGGGCCAAAGGAGATGTCTGGGATGATCTATGTTGGAAGGACTATGAACTGGCCAAGTTTGAAAGGATTTCATTAAGATTTGAAGGTAGTTCATGTACAACTGGTGTACTGAACCAGAAACAGAGATGAGCTTGATGCACTCAACTGGTTGATCTCCTAGGGCTGAAATTTGGTGTGGCAGGGTTATTTGGTGAGGAGAAGATGCCATAAAAATTTCAGCTCAATTGGATACCTCTAGCTGGTACTTCCTTCACAGAGGTTCCAACTGAACAGAAACTTGGCAGAATATTGGTGATGAAAATTTGTACTGGACAAGATAATATTTTTGTATATTGTGGAAAGATAGGTTCCCTAATATCTCAGGGAATTTTCTGGGAATTAACTGAGTAGGGAAAATATGAGCTCCTTCACAAATGACCAGTACTGTCCAGAGAGCAAATGGAGTTTTCTGGAATAAACTTTGTACTGGACCCTGAGATGTTTTTGAAGATTGTAGGAGTAGATGATGTCAAGAAGGTTTGGGATTAATTTGGGATTTTTCTGATCACCAGAACTATAGGTGGCTTTGTAACCCATAGTGATGACAGATTTCCCAAAGGAAGAAAATGAATATTTGGGAAAGATAAAGAATTGGAAATTGATCCAGATGATGAGTGACAAGATTTTGGCAAGATGCTGAGGGCTTTGGATCACTGAGAGGAATTCCTAAGTCCAAAGTCAACTGAAAAGGTTCAAAATCCAACCAAATTGCAAATAAAGCCAGAAAGATTTCGAAAAGAAAACGTTGCCAAAAACCAGGGTGTCACAAACCTACACCCCTTAGAATGAATCTCGTCCTTGAGATTCGGTTGCTCAGGGAACAAGTGTGGATATGCTGATCTCAGAAAATCCTCTCTTTCCCAGGTAGCTTCTTCCTCCGTATGATGATCCCACAATACCTTATAAAACTTAATTGTCTTACTCCTGGTAGTTCTTTCCATCTCATCTAATATTCTGACAGGTCTTTCCTCGTAGGTCAAATCCTTGGTCAATTCCAGCTCACTCATATCTGCCTACTTGATCGGAGGTGCAATGCACTTTCTCAGTTGTGATATGTGGAAGACGTCGTGAACGTCCGACAACTCTGGTGGTAACTCTAGCTGATATGCCACTCTGCCTCTTCTAGCCATGACTGGAAAGGGTCTGATATACCTCGGTGCAAGCTTTCCTCGGGTGTGAAACCTTTTTATTCCTTTCATGGGGGTAACTTAGAGATACGCATAGTCTCCTGGTTCAAAAGTTACTTCCCGATGCTTCGGGTCATAGTAACTCTTTTGACGGGACTTGGCTGCTCGAAGACGCTCCTGCATATCCTTAACTTGTTTCTCAGCCTCGAGCATCAAATCCGTGCCGAAGATACGGCTGTCTCCTGTCTGAGACCAATTTACAGGAGTGCGGCATTTCCGTCCGTACAGAGCTTCAAACGGTGACATCTTGAGACTTGACTGATAACTGTTATTGTAAGAGAATTCTGCATAGGGTAGACTGTCCTCCCATTTGGGTCCATAAGCGAGAGTATAGGACCGAAGCATATCTTCCAATATCTGATTCACACGTTCTGTCTGCCCATCTGTTTGTGGATGATATGCCGTGCTATGCTTTAGCACAGTTCCTAGGGCTTGATGCAGTCGCAGCCAAAATGTTGAGGTAAACAGGGAGCCTCTATCTGATGTGATAGACTTGGGTACTCCATGAAGGCTGACTATCCGGGACATGTAGAGCTGTGCGAGCTGATTCGCGTTGAAAGTGGTCTTTACTGGAAGGAAGTGAGCCACTTTCGTAAGTATATCTACGATGACCTAGATAGCATCATGGCCTCTTGTTGACCTGGGTAGTCCAACAATGAAGTCCATGCATATGTCATCCCATTTCCACTGGGGAACAGGTAAAGGTTGCAGTAGCCCAGCGGGTTTCTGATGTTCAGCCTTGACTCTATTGCAGATGTCACAGCATGCGACATGGTATGCAATATCCCTTCGCATTCCTGGCCACCAAAAGGTTTCTCACAAGTCCTGGTACATTTTTGTTCCTCCCGGATGGATAGAATATGCAGATTCATGTGCCTCTTTGAGTATTTGCTGTCTCAAGTTGTCTTGATCAGGCACACATATTCGGTTCTCAAACCATACAGTGTCCTGATCATCAATTCGGAAGGACTTGGCCTTTCCTAGCGGAATGCGCTCTCTGATCTCTTGTATTTCTTGGTCTGATTTCTGAGCTGCCTTAATTTCTTCCATAAGTGTTGGAATAATTTCCATTGTATCCGGGCTAGTTGGGCCGCATAACACCATATTCAACTTGGCAAATTCTTCTCGCAGCCTCGGATGCATTCCCCCCATGAGTGCATTCAGGGTACCTTGTTTTCTGCTGAGGGCATCGGCGACCACATTGGCTTTTCCCGGATGATAATTAATCCCAAGGTCGTAATCCTTGACCAATTCAAGCCGTCTTCTCTGCCTGAGATTCAGATCGGGTTGAGGGAAAATATACTTGAGACTCTTATGGTCTGTGTATATTTCACATCATTGCCCAATGAGATAATGCCTCCAAATTTTTAAGGCATGAACCACGGCTGCCAATTCCAAATCATGAGTGGGATAGTTCTCTTCATGAGGTCGTAGCTGCCTGGATGCATATGCTACAACCTTTCCTTCTTGCATTAGAACGCAACCGATTCCATGCCTGGAAGCATCACAATATATGTCGAAGCTCTTATGGATGTCTGGAAGAACTAAGACAGGAGCTGTAGTTAGCCTCGTCTTTAATTCCATGAAACTGCTGTCACATTCTTCCGTCTAGGCAAATTTGTGGTTCTTCTTCAGCAGTTCTGTCAATGGTTTGGCTATTTTTGAGAAGCCTTCGATGAAGCGACGATAGTAGCCTGCCAATCCCAGAAAGCTACGGACTTCTGTTACTGTGGCTGGGGTCTTCCAGTTTAATACAGCAGTCACCTTACTGGGGTCGACAGCCACACCTTGTTCTGACAGAATATGTCCCAAAAATCCCACCTCTCTTAGCCAAAATTCGCATTTGCTGAATTTGGCATACAAGCGATGGGTCCTTAGCCTTTCCAGGACGGTACGGAGATGTTGCGTGTGCTCTTCTTCATCTTTGGAGTAGATGAGAATATCATCGATGAATACTACCAGAAATTTGTCCAGAAAGTCCATGAAGACTTTGTTCATCATGCTCATGAAGTATGCTGGAGCATTTGTCAGCCCGAATGACATGACTGTAAACTCATACAGACCATATCTGGTAGTGAAGGCTGTCTTGGGGATATCTTCTTTTCTGATTTTTAGCTGATGACACCCCGTTCGGAGGTCAATCTTGGAAAATACCCGGGCTCCGTTCAACTGGTCGAACAAGTCATCAATGCGAGGGAGCGGATATTTATTTTTGATGGTGACCTCATTCAGCTGGCGATAGTCCACGCACATTCGTAGGCTGCCATCCTTCTTCTTGACAAACAGCACGGGTGATCCCCACGGTGAAGTACTTGGACGGATATACCCTTTCTGTAATAATTCATCCAGCTGTATCTTCAATTCCACCAGCTCTGGGGAAGGCATGCGGTAGTACTTCTTATATATTGGAGCAGTTCCGGGAACAACCTCAATAGCAAATTCTAGTTCCCGATCAGGTGGCATTCCCGGTATCTCTTCTGGAAATACGTCCGGAAATTCACTGACTACCGGAATCAGACTTATGTCTGTAGCTGTGGCTTTGAATGCCATTCCCTTCTTTGACATCACTCTGCTGGCAGTGAATTGCACTATTTGGCCTGCCGGGTTAACCAGTGTCACCTTCCTGGTGGCACAGTTGATACACACCTGGTGTGGTACCAACCAATCCATTCCCAGTATTATATCCAGTCCAGGGGATTCAATGGCAACAAGAGTAGCTGGAAACTTCACATCGTGTATCAAAATTTCCAGATTATTGTATATCACATTTGTTCTGAGCATGGAGCCAGGGGATTGTACCACCATGATTTTGTCCAAAAGAGAAGGAGAAAATTTGTGCAAGGTGGCAAAACTCCGCGAAATAAACGAATGAGAAGCCCCAGAGTCAAATAAAATTATTGCGGGTATGTTGTTAACAGAAAACATACCAAGGACCACATCTGGTGTTTCGCGGGCTTCCTCAGCGGAGATATGACGGACTTGGCCGCGGTAGAAATTCGCATTGGGGCGGCGTCCAACATTGTTGACTTGTGGCTTGAAGTCGGATGGCGGATTCCCATTTCTTGCGGGGCATTGCTTGGAGTAGTGCCCGCTCTGGCCACAAGTGAAGCATGTGTTGTTGTGGCGGCAGTCCTCCAGCACTGGCTGTTTGCCGAAGGTCTTGTCCTGGCTGACAGGCTTGTTGTTGTTACCATTGTTCCATGCAGGCTTGTATTCAGACGAACTTGGCTGCCAGATACGTGGCTTCTGCACAAACTGCTCACGGTTGTCCTTCTTGGGTTCAAACTTCCGCTTGGGATCATTATATCCTGACTTATGCTCTCATTCAGCTATGAAGGCCTTGTTTATCAGGGGCTGGAAGTCAGGAAAGTCCATCATACAGAGCTGACAGCGGAGGGTATGATTCAGCCCTCCGAGGAATCGGTCAATCTTCCTTTCTTCGGTGGACACGTCATGGGTAGAGTACCGTGCCAGATTATTGAATTTGTTCAGATACTCACCCACTGACATATTCCCTTGAGTAAGGGCCAGAAATTCCCTTTGCTTCACCTTCATTATGCCAGTAGGAATATGATACTTGCGGAATGCCTCTTTGAATTTTTCCCAAGAAATATCTTCTCCAGAAGGCCATAACATTTTTGTATTATCCCACCATATGGCTGCTGGTCCCTCCAGGTAGTGAGTGACGAAAGGAACCTTATCTGCCTCATCACAGCGGGCTATGTCCAATTTCTTTTCCATAGTCCTCAGCCAGTCATCAGCTTCCATCGGATCCACAGCTTGACCAAAACTGGGTGGCTTTGTTCGCTGAAAATCAGACAGCTTAGAGTGTGTCCCATTATGGTTGTTCTGACCCACCATAGTCTGCATACTTTTCAGAAATTCCATAAGATCTTGGTTTCTTTTCTCTTCAAACATCCTCATAATCTGATCAGTGGTAGGTGACTGTGGTGGTGGAGGTGGCAAATCTTCTGGTGGCTGTCCTGCCTGTCTGGCGCATCGACGAACGGGAGTTCCATCGCCGCCTTGAGTACTACACCTCTTCATCCTAAATTTTGTTCCCATCGCAAAATACCGAATCGATGAGGAAAAGCAGGGTAGTATGACACCAGAAAAGAAGCCAAATAAAAAGAGCGAATAAGGAAAGCAACATAATTATACAAGGCAACCCAACATCATACATGACAAGCTAGAAGGGGGATGATCATGACTAGACTGCTCAGACGACAGTTGACATATGCAGGGATGCTATGATGCATGCACTGAAACTCAAGCCTCCGCTCTAGTGACGTCGGTGGCACGAACACTGGTACACTGAAGACTCCTCGTCGTCTGATCCTGTCTCGGAATCTGAGCTGATGATGTTCACCTCGGCCTCCGGATCAAAGGAAACACGACAACGCTGACGGGAAGGTTCTCCCTCGGAAGGAGAAGAAGCACGACGCCGCAGCATCGGAGCAGCTGGAGTAGCTAGGAGTGAGGCCCACTCTGACGGGGTCTCACATCGGCTACCAGACGAAAAGCCTGGCGGTCCGAAGGAACTAGAAGGAGTGTCGGAAGATGGGATGGGTGGAGTGTACATAGGTGAAAACGGAGGTGGAGGAGGAGACTGTGCTGCCGCAACGGCCGCAAGTGCCTCGCGAGCAGAAGTCACCTCCTCGGCTAGGAAAGTGATCATACGGTAACTGGCATTCAGATAACGAGATAAAACACCAGTAGCACGATCACTCGCCGGATCAACGGGTGCGAAAAGGACTCGCCCTGTCGTAGGTGACAGGGTGGGGTAGTGAAAGAAACATGGATGAGTCTGCATCTCGACCTCGTGGAAGCGCAAGTCAGTGAGAGCCTCCATCGCAGCAAACTGGATCGCCAACTCTGGAGTAGAAGCAGTTCCACCCTTGTAAGAACGGGAGTAGCTTCCAATATCCAAACTCGTAGTGAGGAAGGCTTCCGCGTGATACTCATACACTGAACCAGCAAGCTGCTCTCAGAACACCTGGAACACTGGGTCTTCGCCGTTGGGATACAGCCGAAGCCAGACGCTACGAAGCAGTACTGGAAAAGTGAACGGTGCCGGCTCATGATGGTAGTGGTACGGAACTGGTGCCATCTACACTCACCAAACAAGCGGTTAGCACAATAAAAACTATATGCATGCCATGCAATGCAAGCACTCAGAGGCAACAATCAAATGCAGCAAGCAAGACACCAAGACTCTAAACTACTCGCGGTTCTAGCGCAGGGTTAACTAGGGTGTCCTACAGTCAGCCTGGCTCTGATACCAAGCGTTGTGGCACCCCGGCTCAGAGAACCGGTTTACCAGTGTTTCCAACCCAGAGATCATGTTTTCTGGAAACACACAACAACTTGGAACAGAACTGAACTGGACTTTATTAAAATATCTCGAGTACAAGCTCATAATTTACATGATAGCGAGGCCAGAAGCACTGCACGTGCTATGACAATATCTACATTATTTATGGAACATAGCAGGGCCTCGATATTACTGGGTAGACTACGGCGTAGCGGAACATAGCGCGAGAAACTCCATCCACAGGGACACTGCTGTGGACACGGCCTAGTTAGCGTAGCACGACCTTTGGGACCTCCGTCCACGGCTTCTCCTGCATCTGGCATGATACGCCAGGTGAGTACTTGGAATGTACTCGCAAGCTCATGGCAACCAAAACAATGCAGCAAACAATAGCATGGCAATTAATAGATTAAGAGATTAGGTTGCTCACTTACTGGTACCCAGTACCATCTTACTCTCATCTGGGTTGTCCCACAACCCTCGGAATGCTCACAGTACACCGAGCACTTCCGAACATAATACAAGTTCTTCCATCATTATTATCATTACGGTTGACCATCCTAGAGAGGCCTAAACGGACTGTCCAATACCGTGGACGTGGCTATTCGAATAGGTTTTTACACTATGCAGAGGTTGCACACTTTACCCACACCATGGAGTACCTGGCCTCGTGATCCCATTCGGGTGGACCGATGGTGCTCCAACGAAACCTGCCTGACCCGTGACCCCTTTATCGTACCACCGACAATCATACCCTCCCAGGGTCATGTCCTGGGTGGCCCCTGTGTCACCCCGTGACACCTGCCACCGTCGTGGCCACTAACTGTCCCAAACGGGGACGCCGGCAAAATAACTCAACTGGGCTCACAGGATTATGGTCGTCTACCTGATCAGGGCAGCATGCACGCATAACCCTCCCTAGTTTGGTGGTACCGATAAAAGAGCACAAAGCCAGACCAAGTCAAGGCCGTCCCATACCGGCAAATGTGGCTGCACGGAAAAGTCCGGGTAGGTGGCTCTTGATCAACCAACTAAGTTTAGTGTTGTCAAGAATTTAACCAGCATGAATATTTATCAGGAATAATTTAATATGGCAGTAGCTAGGCAATTAAATAATTTACTAGGAATTAGCACATATTAAAAATAATGCATGAAATTCAATTAAATAACCAACACTATTGAAATGCTTCATGCAATGGATGACATGGCTTGCCTTGCTCTGTTGGGTTGTCCACAAACTCCTGGGCTTCAAATCCAAAGTTATTTCCCTCTGAAAATATTTTTGAAATGCAAATGAAAATGTCACCTGCTACTGTTTTGAGCACCAGAAATTCTGTGAACATGGGAAAAATACCAAATTTGGCCAGAAAATAGAGGAGCTCAAGACAAACCAGATGCAAAAAGAATCAATTGATTTGGACTTATGGTTTAAAAGTTATGAATGGTCAAAGTTCTGGTCAAAATCTGGAAATAAAATAGAAAATAGAAAAACTGTCAGGGGGCCACGTTGAAGGCGTAAAGTGGAGGGGCGCCTCCACTTACCGCTTCGGCGTGTCGCTGACTGGCGGGCCCCAACGTCAGATTTAAAAGGGGAAGGGAAGGGAAACAGAGACGGCGGAGCTCCGGCGACGCTCGCCGGCGATACAGACGGCGGCGAGGTCGGGAGAGAGGGGGAATGGATCGAGCACTCCGAGACGGACACGCACGTACCAGTAGCTTCGCGAGAGATGGCCGGACGGCGTTGTCCCCTTCTTCTCCGGCGGCGGCGGCGCTCGGGTGTCGTCGGAGACGGCGACTCCGGCAGCAATTCGGCCGGGCAAGGGCTTGGGCAGGGTCAGTGGAGCGAGGTGAACTTGCGGGTGCAGTCGGTGGAGCTCGGGGAGGAGAAGAACGGCGGGGAGGCAGAGCTCGGGTGGCGGAGGTGCTCCGGCGAGATTCGAGGCCAGAGGGCCTCTCGGCCGTGGCCCGCTGCTCGGGAGGACGATTGGGAGATGGTGGAGTGGGGTGAGGAGCTCGGGAGAGGCCGGGGATGAGTATTTATAGGAGGAGGCGAGCTCGGGCGAGTTCCCTGGAAGCGGCGGAATCCGGGACACGTCGCCGGCGTCGCGACGTTGAGCTGGCTGGCCGGGAGTGGGCGACGAGACGGGAGAGGGCAGGGAGGAGTTAAGGCGTGGCGGCAGCTAGCGGAGGAAGAGGACGCGCCGCACAGCCACTGTGCCCGCACGGGCGGCACAGTGCGCGTGTGCCCTGGCGGCCGGCGAGGGCTTCTCCGGCGAGGGGAAGGGTCCAGGGCGGCCAGGTGGAGGAAGGAGAGGATGTCAGCGCACGGGGACAAGCTACAAGCGCGCGAGGTAGTCGGACGCGACGCCACAGACACGGGCGCGGTGCAGAGCGCGCGCAATGGCATGCCATTGTCGTGCTCACCACGGGAGTTGATGTCTGCAGGCCATCCAAGTCCAGCGCACCATGTCTAGGGTGTTCTCCTTTGGTCACTTAGTGCCTCTGCATGCTTGGTTTGGCCAGGTTCACTGTGCTGTGAAGTGTAGCTTCAGCTACAGTTTCTGACAGCAAAATTGAGAGAGATCTAGAGGAGAGGGGAGCTGGGGATGGGGCCAAAGGAGATGTCTGGGATGATCTATGTTGGAAGGACTATGAACTGGCCAAGTTTGAAAGGATTTCATTAAGATTTGAAGGTAGTTCATGTACAACTGTTGTACTCAACCAGAAATAGAGATGAGCTTGGTGCACTCAACTGGTTGATCTCCTAGGGCTGAAATTTGGTGTGGAAGGGTTATTTGGTGAGGAGAAGATGCCATAAAAATTTCAGCTCAATTGGATGCCTCTAGCTGGTACTTCCTTCATAGAGGTTCCAACTGAACAGAAACTTGGCAGAATATTGGTGATGAAAATTTGTACTGGACAAGAAGATATTTTTGGATATTGTGGAAAGATAGGTTCCCTAATATCTCAGGGAATTTTCTGGGAATTAACTAAGTAGGGAAAATATGAGCTCCTTCACAAATGGCCGGTACTGTCCAGAGAGCAAATGGAGTTTTCTGGAATAAACTTTGTACTGGACCCTGAGATGTTTTTGAAGATTGTAGGAGTAGATGATGTCAAGAAGGTCTGGGATTAATTTGGTATTTTCTGATCACCAGAACTATAGGTTGCTTTGTAACCCATAGTGATGACAGATTTTCCCAAAGGAAGAAAATGAATATTTGGGAAAGATAAAGAATTGGAAATTGATCCAGATGATGAGTGACAAGATTTTGGCAAGATGCTGAGGGCTTTGGATCACTGAGAGGAATTCCTAAGTCCAAAGTCAACTGAAAAGGTTCAAAATCCAACCAAATTGCAAATAAAGCCAGAAAGATTTCGAAAAGAAAAAGTTGCCAAAAACCAGGGTGTCATAGGTTCTTACGAGTACACTGTCATGTTCTTTGGCTTAACCAATGCTCCAGCAACATTCTCTCGATTGATGAACTAGATCTTCATGGATTACCTCGACAAATTTGTCGTGGTTTATTTGGATGATATCCTTATATATTCGAAGAATGAAGAAGAACATGCCGAACATCTTTGGCTTGTACTGGAGAAGTTGCGCGAAAATCAACTGTACGCCAAGTATTCCAAGTGTGAGTTCTGGTTATCTGAAGTGACATATCTTGGCCACGTGATTTCCAAAGATGGCATTGCTGTTAACCCAGAACGAGTTCAGGCTATTCTTGAATGGACTCCTCCGAAGAATGTCAAGCAAGTCAGGAGTTTCCTCGGACTCGCCAGCTATTGCCACCGTTTTGTCGAGAACTTCTCCAAGATTGCCAAGCCTCTGACTGATCTGCTTCACAAAGGCGTTAAATTTGAGTGGACAGAAAAATGTCAGGAAAGTTTTCAAACACTCAAGGACAAGCTGACATCTGCACCAGTGCTTGCTCCTCCAGATTCTCGCAAGGACTTTGTGATCTACTGTGACGCGTCTCGTCAAGGATTAGGTTGTGTCCTAATGCAAGAGCGCGATTTAATTGCTTATGGCTCTCGACAGTTGCGTCCTCATGAAGAGAACTATCCAACGCATGATCTCGAACTTGCAGCAGTTATTTATGCATTGAAGTTATGGCGACATTACCTACTCGGTAATCGTTGCGAGATCTACATGGATCATCAAAGTTTGAAGTATTTGTTCACTCAACCATCTCTGAACCTCCGTCGGCAAAGATGGGTGGAGGCCATTACAGACTATGATTTGGGTATTTCTTACACCCCTGGCAAGGCTAATGTAATGGCTGATGCTTTGAGCCGTAAATCCTACTGTTGTGAACTTGAGGTTCAACTACAGCAACCACTTCTGTATGAAGAGCTTCGAAAGCTGAACATCGAGATAGTTCCTCAAGGATATCTAAATACCTTGGTTGTTGAACCAGACCTCGAGCGCAACATCAAGACAAGGCAGAAATATGACTCTGAAGTCGAGAAGATTAAGAACTACCTCTCCAAGGGAAATTCTTCGTTCTACCATGTTGATGATGATGGTGCATTGTTCTTCAAAGGCCGCCTAGTGGTCCCCAGAAAGCACAATCTGGACTCTTGCTCGGATGTCATGAAAGAAGCCCATGACACACCTTTGTCTATTCATCCGGGTAGTACTAAGATGTAACAAGACATTAGTCAACGGTACTGGTGGCCTGATATGAAGTGAGACATTGCTCGTTATGTTGCTGAGTGTGACGTTTGCCGTCGCATCAAAGCAGAACATCAAAGACCTGCTGGAACTCTGCAACCACTTGCTATTCCTGAATGGAAATGGGACAAAGTTGACATGGATTTCATTACTGGTTTTCCCAGATTGCAGAAGGGTCATGATGCTATTTTTGTCGTCATTGACCGATTCTCCAAGGTTGCTCACTTTCTGCCAGTCAAGGAGACAATCACTGCTAGTCAGTTAGCAGACTTGTATGTTTCCAGAATCGTGTCACTCCACGGTGTTCCGTTGGAGATCATCTCAGACCGTGGCAGCCTCTTTACCTCAAGATTTTGGAACAGTTTCCAAGAAGCTATGGGAACTCATCTGTCCTTCAGCACCGCTTTTCACCCCCAGTCCCAGGGACAAGTTGAACGAGTCAATCAAGTGCTTGAAGATATGCTTCGAGCTTGTGTCATCTCATTTGGTAACAAATGGGAGGAATCTTTCCTGTATGCTGAATTCTCATACAACAATAGCTATCAGGCTAGTTTGAAGATGGCACCCTTTGAAGTTCTATATGGACGTAAGTGCCGAACCCCTCTGAATTGGTCAGAAACTGGGGAACGGCCACTCTTCGGTCCGGACATTATCCAACAAGCTGAAGAACAAGTCCGCATTGTCCGAGAACATTTGAAAGCTGCTCAGTCTCGTCAGAAGAGCAATTATGACCGAAAACACCAGGTAATGGTCTATCAACCTGGCGAATAGGCTTACCTTCGCGTCACTCCGATGAAGGGCACTCATCATTTAGGAATCAAGGGCAAGTTAGCTCCTCGCTACATTGGCCCATTCCGTATTCTCGCCAGACGTGGAGAAGTGGCATATCAATTGGAATTGCCGCCGAACCTTTCTCAGGTTCATGATGTCTTCCATGTGTCACAACTCCGTCGCTGCTTCAAGGATCCTATCCGAGCAGTGGATCATGAAATGCTTGAGCTACAAGAGGATCTTTCTTATCAAGAGTAAGCGATCCGCATTCTTGATCAAGCTGAACGTCGAACCCGTCAAAAGGCAATCAAGTTCCTTAAATTCAGTGGTCGAATCATTCACAAGATGAAGCCACTTGGGAACGAGAGGATCGTCTTCGTGAAGAATACCCCGATCTTTTCCCTTCTACCTCCTAAATCTCGAGACAAGATTTCTTTTAGTGGAGGAGATTTGGAACACCCCTGTAATTATGCTACAGTGATCACTGACTAATGATGCCATGTCATCCTAATTTTTACTAAGCTTAATCTCTCCTGGATAAAATTCAAAGTCAAATTCAAATTTATATTACAAGTCAAATTATTATTTCTTCAAACTGTAAAACTAAAATGTTCGTATTTAGTATAAATTCCCCTGATCATTCATCATGTTGGAACAAACATCATTTGACTCACCAATTAATACCCAGGAAATTATAAAGTGGTCCAACATCGAATAGAATAGCCTTTTCAAAATAAACAAATACTTATGCTTTTCAAAAATGTTGTGAAACCTTGTGTGTGGTCTCAGAATGATGTGCTTGAATTATGTGCCAAGTTCCACACTTTGCAAAAATCGTTTAGTAGCTAAATTAAATAGGGAACAGAGAAGGAATAAATAAAATAGAAAAAGAAAAAGAAAATAGAAGAACTGCACTGTGCACTTGTAGCCCATTGCTACAGTGCACAGCCCAGCCCACCTCAGGCCTTCTCCTTTCTCAATACAGGAGGGAGGCAGAGGCCATGGCGTGGCTTCGGCGCGCCCGTACACGCCGCCGATGGACACGCGGCGTCCATCACGTGGCACCCCGATGTAGATAAGATCCCTTCCGAAGCCGTGGACGAAACCCTAGCGCCACACTCCTCTCTCTCCCTTTTCTTTTCTCGATCTGGAGCTGGCGCCCGAGCTGCGTCGTCTTGCTCTCGTCGTCTTTGCGCACTGGAGCCTCCCCACGCCACCAAAACACGTCCAGGGGATGCGCGCCTTCCTCCTCGTCGTCTAGGTGGAGCCCCGCAAGCTGGATCGCCGTGGAACCTCGCCATCGTCCTCTTCTTCTCCGGCATTGGCCACCACTTCGCGCCGTCGATCCTCCACGACCGCTGCCTCCCCGCCTCCGTCGGGCCCGTTGCCGCACCCACTGTTAGCCCCTCCTCTGCTACCCCCTTCTCCCCCTCTGTTCGCCGCCCCCCCGCTGTCCCGCGCCGCATGAGCTCCGGCCGAGCTCGCGCTCACCCGCGCGCCCCGCCTCGTACGGACGCGCCCTTGGCCGTCCCGCGTGCGCTCGCCGCCGCCCATCCCGCGCGCTGGCCGCGCCCTGCCTCGCCCCCGCTCGCGCGCGCCCGCGTCGCTCCCTGCTGACCACGCCCGCAAGCCGCTGCTTTGCTGTTCTGCTGCCGCCGCTGCTTGGCTGCTCCGCTGCCGCCATTGCTCCCCCGCCTGCAGCCTGCCTCCGCCCGGCCACGCTGGCTCCGCCCGCCGCCACCGCCTGCCGGCCGAGCTCCGACCTCGCCCCCTGTCAGGCGCAGCCGGCCTCGCCGCGCCCGCCTCCGGTGCGGCCAGCCCTCTACCGCGCGCGCGTTGACCCCATTCCAGTGGCCGGCTAGGCCACTGCCCAGTGGGGCCGGCCCATATTTAAAAAAAAGAAATAAAAGAAATAATTAGTAAAATATTTAATTAGTTAATTAATTAATCAGTAATTAACCTAATTACTCTATGACAGGTGGGTCCTCGTGGGCCCCGTTGACCAGTCAATGGGTCAACGTTGACTGCTGACTGGGTAGTCAACGGGGCCCACTGTCAGCCTCTGGGTGCATTTCTGTGTGTACTTAGCTGGGTACCCGTAGCATTTTCCTATTTTAATTTTGAATTTAAATTAAATTCCAAAAAATGATTAAAACTTTGAAAAATTATATAAAATAAACCGTAACTCGGATGAAAAAGTTTTCTACATGAAAGTTGATCAGAAAAATGAGACGAACCCGAATACGCTATCCACATACCTGTCAGATGCCTCCAGCACTACAAACATGGAACCTTCCCCTCCGGTTCATCTGTCTGACAGATGTCCGAAATCAGGAAAACGTTCCAGTTAATTCCCCGCTTCATCTGCCACGTGTAGCACTGCGTTAGGTCATCCCCGGCACATCATATTGCCATGCCATGCATTGTGTTGCATATTGTTTGCATTGTATTTATTGTTTCCTCCCCCTCCTTCTCTCCCGATAGACCCCGAGACTGTCTACGACACTGCTGAGTACGACTACGTCGTCGACGACCAGACCCCTTCAACAGACCTTCCAGGCAAGCAAAACCCCCTTGATCATCCAGATATCGCCCACTCTTTCTCTCTTATGCTTGCATTAGAATTGCTTCTGTTGATATTCCGATAGCTCCTATTCTGATGCATAGCCTGATTTCGTCGTCTGCTATTGACACCTTGCCTGCTGCCCTAAGATGCTTAGTTAGCTATGCTGTTAATCCATCTGTGGCCCTTCACCCTTGTCTGTTTTCCATGCTTGTTATCGAGCCGTGATCACTCTGGGTGATGATCATGGAAATGTTTACATATTGCAATACTTTAAACTGTTAAAGTCGGGCCGGCTCCAAGAGTGCCCGCAAGAGAATTATATTAAAGACGGGTTGGCTCCAAGAGCACCCGCGAGTGATATTGTGGTGGAATGACAGGGCAGGCAGAGACCAGCTAGGAGAGAGGTGGGCCTGGTCCCTGGTCGTGACCCGCGTGTTACCAAGTCGGAGCGACAGGGATCCTGTTCGTCTCTGCGACATACTAAACACGCCTAACGGATTTGGGTATTTGATCTGAGTTGGCCACTGGCCTATACGCACTACCACCACGTGGGACAATGGTTTAATGGGGCCCTCTACGCCGTATGTATCAGCCGAAAGCTTTGACAGACGTCCAGTTCAGCATTGTGGCCGGGTCGGGCCGGCGCCATCCAGGACAGAGGTGGTGCCTGGGTCCACCCTGCACACAATGATCCAGAGTGCAAAGGGCGATGGGCCCAAGACCCCTGAACGCTTAGGACGTAGCCCGGCGGGGACCTCTCTGCTGAGCCTAGGTAGGACTACGTCGTGTCGATCAGCCGCGGCCGGGCATGACCGAGAAATGTGTGTCCGGCCAGAGTTAATCGAGCGTGTTGGGTAACAGTAGTGCACCCCTGCAGGGAAGTTATCTATTCGAATAGCCGTGTCCACGGTAATAGGACGCTCGGAGTTGTATCCTGATCTGCTACAACTACAAATGGATACTGATACAATGATAAACTGTTACTACTGCTCTTGTGATCACTTTCTCGCAGGGTAGTCGAGGAAGGATCCCAGGGCGTTACTAAAATATGATTGATTGTATATTATCTTGTTCTACTCTCTTCTGCTGCTGCAAGACTGCTTCAAGATGCTAGTCTTCGATAGGCTAGGCCTTTCCCCCTCTGTCCTAGCATTTCTGCAGTTTAGTCCAAAGATATAGCCCCATTCCTTTGATACCAATGCATAATTAGCATAGATCTGATGTCAGTCTTGCGAGTACTTTGGATGAGTACTCACGGTTGCTTTGCTATCTCTTTTCCCCATATCCGGTTGTTGCGATCAGACGACGGAGCCCAGGAGCAGGAGATCCCCGGAGGCACCTACTACTACGTTGAGCCTGCCGACCAGGAGTAGTTCGGAGGCCCTAGGCAGGAGGCCTTCGCCTTTTCGATCAGTGTCGCTGTTATGCTAGCCTTCTTAAGGCAACTTATTTAACTTTGTGTTTGTACTCAGATACTTTTGCTTCCGCTGATGCTTGTATGACTCGAGCTTATGTATTCGAGCCCTCGAGGCCCCTGGCTTGTAATATTAAGCTTGTATGTTTTTCATTTGTGTTTAGAGTTGTGTTGTGATATCCTCCCGTGAGTCTCTGACCTCGATTGTGTGCATTTGCGTGTATGATTAGTGCACGGTTGAGCAGGGGCATCACAAGATGATCCCATTTGAATTCAATAATCCTCTTCATAAAGGAACCAGTAGAAAGAAGTGTCGAGCATGGATTGATCATTATGAGAAAGCCAAGCATAAAAGTTTTGAATAATTATTTCTCTTGAGAGCTCATGATTGGGGCATGTGTGCAACATATACTTAAGCCTCCCCCAAGCTTGAGTGATACTTTCTCCTTCACGAGGCCAAAAATTATATATATAATTCCGATCACGATGAACCAAATGCATAGGATAAAACTTCTGGTGAAATTCCAGCTTCAACCGGATTCAATCCCATGTTCCAGTATCATCCAATAGATTATACCATGTCAATGCCTTTCCCTCCAAAGATAATGGTAATAACTTCCTCTTAACTCCATCCTCAGATAAACCTGCAAGCTTAAACAATCCACAAATTTCATCTATATATATCAGGTGCATATCAGGATGTACCTTTCCATCTCCTGCATAAGGATTAGCCAGCAGTTTCTCTATCATACCCAAAGGAATTTCATAATAAATATTTTCAGTAGGTTCAGTAGGTTGAGGGGCAACTCTCAATGCTTCCGGTCGAGATGAAGATACCCCAAACAAACCCCTCAAAGGATTACTTTCCATAGTGACAAGTGACAGTGAATTTCAGCACGTAATATAAATGTTTCCTTACCAAATTCTACTCACCAAATTTGCTTCACTCCCCGGCAACGGCGCCAGAAAAGAGTCTTAATGACCCACAAGTATAGGGGATCAATCGTAGTCCTTTCGATAAGTAAGAGTGTCGAACACAACGAGGAGCAGAAGGAAATGACAAGTGGTTTTCAACAAGGTATTCTCTGCAAGTACTGAAAGTAGCAGTAACAGATAGTTTTGATAGCAAGATAATTCGTAACAAGTAACAAGTAACAATAGTAACAAGGTGCAGCAAGATGGCTCAATCCTTTTTATAGTAAAGGACAAGCCAGAACGGTCTCTTATATAAAGCAAAGAGTTCTCGAGGACACATGGGAATTCTCATCTAGTCACTTTCATCATGTTTGTTTGATTCGCGTTCGCTACTTTGATAATTTGATATGTGGGTGGACCAGTGCTTGGGTGCTGTTCGTACTTTAACAAGCCTCCCACTTATGATTACCCCCTCTTGCAAGCATCCGCAACTACGAAAGAAGAATTAAGATAAATCTAACCATAGCATGAAACATATGGATCCAAATCAGCCCCTTACGGAATAGCGCATAAACTAGGGTTTAAGCTTCTGTCACTCTAGCAACCCATCATCTAATTACTACTCCACAATGCCTTCCCTTAGGCCCAAAGATGGTGAAGTGTCATGTAGTCGACGTTCACACGACACCACTAAAGGAAGCAACAACATACATATCATCAAAATATCAAACAAATACCAAATTCACATGATTACTTATGACAAGACTTCTCCCATGTCCTCAAGAACAGAATTAACTACTCACAAATCATATTCATGCTCAATATTAGAGGGGTATTGAATATCATTAAGGATCTGAACATATAATCTTCCACCAAATAAACTAACTAGCATCAACTACAAGATGTAATCAACACTACTAGCAACCCATAGGTACCAATCTGAGGTTTTAAGACAAAGATTGAATACAAGAGATGAACTAGGGTTTGAGATGAGATGGTGCTGGTGAAGATGTTGATGAAGATTGGTCCTCCCACGATGAGAGGATCGTTGGTGATGTCGATGGCTTCGATTTCCCCCTCCCAGAGGGAAGTATCCCCTGCGGAATCGCTCCGCCGGAGAGCAAAAGTGCTCCTGCCCAGGTTCCGCCTCGAGACGGCGGTGCCTCATCCTGAAAGTATTCTCTTGATTTTTTCTAGGGCAAATAGCATCTTATAGGAGAAGAAGGGCCCCGGAGGCCTGCCAGGGGCGCCACAAGCTCGGGGAGCGCGCCCAAGGGGGTAGGGCGTGCCCCCCAGGCTTGTCGCTTCCTGGTGGGTCCCCTATGGTTATTTCCTTCACCAGTTTTTTTATATATTCCAAAATAATTCTCCGTAAATTTTCAGGTCATTTGGTGATGCGCAGAATAGCTATCTCTGTTGTACCCCTTTCCGGTCCAGAATTCCAGCTGCCGGTATTCTCCCTCTTCATGTAAAACTTGCAAAATAAGAGAGAAAAGGCATAATAATTGTATCATAAAGTGAAATAATGATCAAAAACATAATAAATAACAGTAGGAAAACATGATGCAAAATGGACGTATCATGCCCCTGACCTCGCCATTTTACGCCATGCGCTTCACGGTGATAACACTTATAATTTGGGAGCTATCATTGCACGCCGCTTGCACACTAATAGATCTAGAGGTAAAATCCATGGCGGTATTTATGCTACTCACCTTGCTAGACGCTTCGAAGTTGACATTCGCCATAACGATTATGCACTGCCCATGATTTACTTGGACCTTCAGTCCATGATAGATCACCGCTTTATTGATAACCCTGAGCTTCCTCACCACATTCGTTATAACTTGGTATTTAGTGAGGATACTCGTGAGATTATTTCATTGCTTGCACCTTCTTTGTTTGACTCTCATGCCAGGCATGGATACACCATTTTGCCACCGGATATCATTGCTTACAAGAACGAGTTAGCTGCGGCAGAGAACGAGGCCCAACCTTGGGACGCCCGAGTGCCTCCTCCCGGCCCTGATGGATTCTACCTGATGGTGATTACCAAGCTAGGCCAAAAACCTAAGCTTAGGGGAGTACGTATTTCTCACCGACATTACATTCATGCATCACACATTCATTCTAGTTGTCGGTGTTCATCCTCTTTCATTGTATATCCATGTTTAGCTTTATTTTGCTTTTCTTTTGTGTGTTTGAAAAACTTTGAAAATCCCAAAAATATTTCTCGCTTCTCTATTATTTTTCTTTCTTAGTTAGTTCATAGTATTAAAAGAAAACCCAAAAAGATTTCTCGTTTCTTCTTTTTGCTTGTTGGGACTTCTCCCGTGTAAATAGTTTTTCTCGCTTTTCATTTTTCTTTCGTTTGCTTTCTTCAAAAAAACTAAAAACTCCAAAAATATTTCAGTCTGTTTCTCTGAAATTCTTTTCTTTTCGTTGAGTCATCGTATGGAGAAGACTATGCTAGAATTGTTGAATGGCCCTCATATGCTTTGTTGTTGATCTAAGGAAGAGCCAATATTACCCTGTCTTCTCCTTTGGATAAATTGTTGTAGATTTCAGCTTAGTCCACGACACACTTGCACTATTATTATTTTCATATCATTCGGTCATGCAAGTGAAAGGCAATAATGACGATAATTTGATGAAGTGATTGTGGCAAGGAAAAGCTGGTATGAACTCTTCTTGTTTTTGTTTTTGTAAATATGTTTAACTCAGTATCCATGATTCGGCATATTATGAGTAAACATGTTTGTGATGACAATTAGAGATTATAGTTACTCATGCCATGCTTAAGTAGCTAGGAGTGGATAATGATTTATCTTGAATGTCAACATGCATTAAAATGGTTATGATGTAGTATGTTAGTATGGTATCCTCCTCTGAATAATTCAAGTGGCTTGACTTGCACATGGTCACACATGTAGTTGAATCAAAACCAACGCAGCCTTCACGATATTTATGTTTAGGGTGTTTATATCCTACTCATGCTCGTAGTCAATGTTAAATATTCACAATGCATGATTATGACCGTTGTCGCTCTCTAGTTGGTCGCTTCTCAATCTATTTGCTAGCCTTCGCCTGTACTAAGCGGAAATACTGCTTGTGCATCCAAACCCCTAAACCCAAAGTTGTTCCAGATGAGTCCACCATATCTACCTATATACAGTATTACCCTGCCGTTCCAAGTAAATTTGCATGTGCCATATCTAATCATTCAAATAATCATCTCTTTTGTGTGCCCGTTGATGGCTCGAGAATTTGAAATGTTTTTCATAGTGATTTCCATTTGGTTTCATTGGAATTTTGTTATTCTTCAGATATTTCGAATGCTAATCAAAACAACAGAGAAGAAAATCTACTTTGGCCTTTGGATGGCAGGAAATATCATATTTGGAAGGAAACCAAAGGAGATTGCTGCAAATCAAGCCAACTGGGGCAACTTTCCTGAAGAGAGCATTGTCAACAGGCGCATCAGGGTGAAAGACGGCGTTCCATACGACCGCACACGCTCGTATGAGCGGTCGTTTGGAGTGCCCACAGCTCCTCCTCGTCTATACAAGCAACTTTCGTGAAGGGACCACGGAGAAAAAAGAGAACCCTAGCCACCGCCACACCATCCAGAACAGGAGAAGAGAGGATCTGAAGAACTCACGAGGATCATCGTAGTTTTTGGTCCTTTCATCTCCATCATCATCATCACCTCCTTCACTATTGTAAGAGGGATTGGAACTTGTAATCTCTACTCCATCTCATCTGAGATCAAGACTATTTGGGCACCATTTCATCCCATTGTGGATACCCTCAATATTATCGATATGGTTTTCATGGTTTCTGTCTTTGATGTGATTGATTCCCCTCTTATGATGTGTGAGTAATTCCCCTAGGTGTGGGAGATGTAGGTAAGTGGTAAGATTGATATGTGCCTATTTGAATTCGTAGTAGTATGATCTATTTAGTATGTTGTTATACTTTGGTGAACTCTATGTGTGTTGTCCAATTTAAGGGCCCAGGCAACATGATCTCAAGACCTACATAGGTAACACGTATTGTTTAGGAACTATGTGACCTCTGACGTGACAGGTGGAGATATCTATGAGAACCGAAGACAATATGAGAATCCATTGAACTTAATGCTTGGTTCGGGTCTTATGACCTTAATTGTGGAAACGACCACTCTGTGGCAACAGAAAAGCAGGACCATAGAATGAAATGTAACCCCTAGTGGAGGAGTTTCATGACTCTAGGGAGAACCGCCTACAGAAAGTTTATATCAAATACTATGAGTACAATACAAGGTAACTGGTATTACCGTCGCACTGGCACAATTCATATATTCTTACCATGAACTGAAATCTCTCCGCACCTAATCTCTTCATTGCAGGCAACTCCATTTATATTTTAATTTTTGTTATTTACTTTCATTAGTTATTTAGTAGACACCTTTAAATCCTCTTTATATTAGCATATTTGTTTTATCGTTTACCCAGGACAGTAATAGTATTTGCAGAAGCTCAAGCAGTACTTCACACAAGAACTGTGACACCTTGTGTGTGACAGAAACGCCTCCATAAATACTCTCCTCCGCTCTTTGTTGGGACGATTACTCATTGGGATACTTCCGCGAAAGTGCTAACTACCCTGTTTGGTCTGCAGGTACCAAGGCATTTTCTGGCGCCGCTGCCGGGGAGCTAAGCGCAGAGTATTTGTTTTGTAACTATTTTTGCAGGTATTGTTATTGTAGATGCTTCCTGTAACTCACAGGGGATCTACTCATTCAGGGAGAACGTATTTACCAGATTACATTACTCGTTTTCCTCAAGAGCAGCAAGCTTCATTAATAGAAAAATACAAAAATAGTGAGACAGTTGAGCTTAACACTTTGTTCGCAGAAATGACGATTACTCAAAACCCAAGAACACTATTGGGGATCACTGTGCTCCAGTACTTATTTGTAGATCTCCTATAGTTTATCCTACTAATTATGTTCAAGAGTATTTGATTGACTATGATCTTATTACAGAAGTAAGAAACCATGCTTTTGCAGCAACTGAAGAGGAAGATCCTCAATCACATTTGATGATGTTTGACACTTTATGTGGGACATTTAAGTTAAAAGATGTTTCATGAGAATTTGTGCCATTGAGAATCTTCAAGTTTTCTCTAAAGGATGATGCTGAGAAGTGGTATAATCGATTGCCTCAAGACAGTATAACCAGTTGGATTATGTGTGTTGAAAAGTGTATGGCTAAATTCCTTCCAAGCTCGAAGATTACTAAATTGAGGAGAAATATCACTTCATTTGTCCAAGAAGACGGTGAAACACTATATAAGGCTTGGGAGAGATACTCCAAATTTTTAACATTATGTCCTAACCATGGTTATGCTAAATATGTTATACTACATATGTTTTACCATGGAATTAATGATGAATCAAAATCCATTCTTGATCTAAGTGCAGGTGGACAATTTATGTCATTGACCCTAGAAGAAGGGACAGAACATATTGAGAAGATTGTATCCACACACGAGCAATGGAATATTGAAGAACCTATCAAGCCAACTGGAAAGGTAAACCATATTGAAGACATAGAAGAATTCAAGAAGGTTACTCAAGAGAAAGGTAAGCCTGTTGAACAAGTTATCAATGAAAAATTGGATATATTCAGTATTTATCGCCAGGAAGATGAGCTTCAAGATACGATAAACAAGTTTAAATTCCATCAAGATAACTTCAACAGAGACTTTCAAAGATGTATCTATCATAATGAAAAGGTAATAGCATATCTCTCATGAGAGGTAGATGGGTTAAGCCAAGCGGTAAAGAATCTTGATAAACACTCTCGTATGATAGAGACTCGATGTATTCAAATCTCTGAGACTCAAGCTTTGATTCTTGCTCAATTAGATAATTTTGTTTCTACTAATGAAATATCTACTTGTAGTGGTAAAAGAACGCAGGATCCCAAGGGCCCGGAATGGTATGAAAGAGAGCAAGAACAAAGAAGAATCGAGAGCCAAAGCCAAACTCAAGAGAATAGAGAATTGCTCTTTGGTGAAGAAGAACCTGAAGAACATGTCCATCAAGATACTCAGGGGGATGAAGCAGAAGTTGAAAATGAAGTTGACTCTGATGCAAAAACAACTGATGGCAATAACAATGAAGAAGAAACTTCGGAAGCAGAAGAAGAGGAAGAACCTAGGGTGGAAAGAAATAAACAACCACCTGATCCAACCAAGAAGGTTAGTGGTCAAGCACCGAAAAACAAAGAGAAAGTTAAGGAAAAGGAGAAAGATAAAGGTAAATCTAAGAAAACTCTTCCTTACCCTAAGGTTGTAAGACCACCTTCAAATGATGCATTATACTCTTGTTTTCTTCAAGCCATAGCTGATCTTAAAATGTTAATGCATGTGACTGATATGTTAAAGATTCCTACTTTTGCTAAGTTTATGCGTGATGTAGTAAATAATAAAAGGAGTATGACTCAGAAGGAACACGTTGCCATGATAACGGAGTATCCGTTTGATAACAGGATACCAGAGAAACTGGGAGACCCAGGTATACCCACTATATCTTGGTCTATTGGTAATCTTGATATAAATAACGCTCTTTGTGATGTAGGAGCAGGGGTAAGTGTGATGCCTCTAACTCTTTATCACAAGTTAAATTTATCTGAATGCATACCCACAGGCATAACTTTGCAGATGGCAGACAAGTCCACAAAGAAGCCAGTGGGGATGGCTGAAAACGTTCTGTTGAGATTGGACAAGCATGTTATACCTACTGATTTTATTATTCTTGACATGCCCGAAGACGAAAAATTATCAATTATCCTTGGTAGACCATTTTTGAATACTGCAGGTGCATCGCTAGATTGCTCAGAAGGGAAGGTAACCTTTAGAATCTGTGAGGAAGAAATAGTCAAGTACTTCCCGAAGAAGCCAGGAGCAAGGGTGAAGTATGTGCCACCACCTAAACATTTGTGTACGGTGAGCAGAGAAAATCCACGACCACCTGATACTTGATGAAATACTGAGTAAGAGGTTGAGCTAAGCAACCCAAAAACCAGCGCTTTATGGGAGGCAACCCATTATCTCTTTATTTTTTGATAAAGTTTTATCTTAGTTTTAGTCAATATTTTGCTCTTATAAATGAACTGATGAAAATCCCTCGGAAAAATTGTTTTTGGCCTTTTTATTAAAGGAGAAATGGTGAAAAGAGGAATTAGGAAAAGAAACAAAGGAGGAAAGCAATAGAGGAAAACGACGGTGTTTCATACTGGCACTGCCGCCCGTATGCGTGGTCGCATGAAATTTCAGAAGAAACGCAGAAAATAACATAGAGATCGACGGTGTTTCAAACGACCACATGCGCCCGTTTGCGCGGTTGTATGACACTCTCGCCGAAATCAGCCACAACTTATAGATTTGAAGACGGCGTTCTGAATGGGGGAGAGCGCCCGCTTGTGCGGTCGTTTGATTCTTCGACTAGGAGCGTCCGCGGGAACAGAGAGAAAGACGGCCTTTTGGACGGGCGTTAGCGCCCGTTCGAGCGCCCGTTTCGCCCTCTGTCTGATAGAGCTTCGGATAAGCAGGTTTGACGATGGCATTTCAAACGAGCGCGTGTGTCCGTTTGAGCGCTCATTTCAGGTATGTAAACCCTAAATCGACTTATTTGAACATGAGACGGCGTTCCATACGGGCGCCCGCGCCCGTATGAGCGCCCGTTTCGCCTGAATTTTCATAAATATGAGCCGCCGGTGCTAGGAGGTTTTCTTCTTCTTCCTCCCAACGCCCAAAGCTCTCACATCTCTCTCTCAAACCCTAACAAAAATCCTCCAAAACCGTTGTTTCTTCGTGGATTTTGCTCGTTTGATCCGTGCATCTCCATCCTCGGTGAGTTTTTCCTCCGATCCATGGTTTATTTGCAAGTTTTTGTGGTGGTTTCATCGATGCTCATATCCTAGATGAGATGCATAATATTTTTGATTTTCGGTCGATTTGCATGTTAGGATTCAAAGTAATAGGTTAGAATCGATCTTAGGTAGTATTAGAACTCGATCCCCATGTTAAACTTACATTTTTTTGTTGTTATTTTCGTTGTGTGTAGGAAATGATGAGGTCGGCGATTGCCGCGGGGAAGAAGGCCATGGGCTCGCGCTCTAAGCGTGCCCGGAACAAGGAAGATGAACTCCGTGCTGCTGTGAACAAGGACTTCCAACGCATGAACAACCGGCGGATGACCCCCATGAAGTGGAAGTGTGATGCGTTCTTGGAGTCCCAAGGGCTTCACAACGACTTCGTGTGGCTTGTGGACAACGTTGGGATGGGAGTTTTCAGCAACTTCCATTACCTCACGTACCGCGGCATCACCGTGGAGCTCCTCTCCACCGTCTCCCACACTCTCAATGACTTGAGGGTGGCACCGAGCTGCTCATTCATGCTCGGAGGAGTTCAGCGCACCATGACGCTGGAGCAGTTCTGCAGTGCCTTCAGTTTCGAGAACCAAGGAGTTCTCGACACTAGTGGCACGCCGGTTGCTGACGCGTTGGGTTCGTGGGAGCTCATCTCCGTCAAGGATGAGCATGACCTCTCTGGGAAGAAGGTATCGAGCATCCAAAACCCCGCCATTTGCTACTTCATGATTTCCATTGCCAACACTATTTTTGGTAGGGAGAACCTTGGGGGCATGTCGAGCTATGACATGTGTGTGCTCCATGCAGCACTCCACCCCGATTACACCCCAAGCCTAACTTGGGAGATTTTCTTATGCATCACCTCGGTAGGCAGCACAAGCAGTCGAGGGGGACTATTATAGTGGGAGGCGTAGTGACTTGGCTTGCCAAGCACTTCGACCTCGATCTTGATGCAATGCAGCACGTCCCAGGCCCTACGGCACTCAACCGTAGAATTATGACCAACACTCATTTCATTGGGCCCGTGCAAGGGGAGCATTGCTACAAATGCCCCCTACCTAACACGCACACTATCGATGTTCGCTTGCCCTTGCCGCAAGCATTTACTATTTCTACGTGTGATATGTGGGTACTCTCTGTTGATGAGATCAACGAGTACCACCACGATGCTGGTTTCGGGAACATTGCTCAACTCAAACCCGCTCTAGAGTGGGAGGCTACAGCAGCAGGTCCTGCCCACGGTTGGGATGCATGGGAAAATGCACCCAAGTATGCACCCAACTATCCACCACAGCCTGCACCGCAATATGCACCGCAGGTTAACTTTGGGCAGCCACGTGACTATGTGCCTAGGGTAGAGTTTCAGTAGCTATAGCAGCAGGTAGGAGGGATCCGTACGGACCTTCGAGAGGCCAACAACAATATCAACCTGCTCAGTGGAAACATACAGTCCCTCTTTTCTTTTTGGCAGCCACACCCTGGCACGGGAGGCCAGTCCTCTAGCGGCCCCTCTCAGATGAAGTGGCCACACTTTGGCCAGGGGGCGATGATGACGAGGACATGGACTAAAGAGTAGGCCAAGAGCCTAAGCTTGGGGGAGCTAATCCCCTAGTTATCCATGCATGCATATTTATTTTTCTTTTATTTGTTTTTTGTATTTTGCATGTTTATTTTCAGATTGCATAATAAAATGAGGAGCACACTTTGGTCTTGCCTTGTTGCAGTTCTTTTCGTTTGTTTTCTTTGAGCCTTCAGGTTTGTTCTCTACTAGCAAGAAGAAATGAAGAAAATGAATTGGGACTTGATGGAGGGGAAGAATGAGCCAGCGCGATAAGGTATAACATATACATAATCCCTTGTCTCGCAATATTATTTGAGGAAGAATTTTCAGTTGACTGGCTGCACTTGAATAAGTTCCCCACGATAGTTGAATATCATCTAGTCATAACTCCCAATTTCAGATTTTGCTAGTCAAACCTTGTGGGAAAGCATGTTTTTGTTTTAATGAAAATCTGAAATTTTTAGAGGTCAGGAACTTTCGAAGAGAACGAGTACTTAAGCAATTCAACTCCACATGCTGATTTTGATTGACTTGATGACACCTATTGATGGAGTTGTTTAGAGGGATGAATATTTTAAGTGGTTGAGGTTATGCCAAAATTTATTCACAATACTTAAATCATGGAGCTCCAGCCCTAGGCTGGCTTTACGTCTTGTTGCTATATGTTGAGATAATTCGCGTAACTGTAACCCCGTCACGAACTTGGGGATTGTGTAGTAAACGATCGACCTTCCCCAAGGGAGTGTGCAAGTGGTAAATAAAAGCACTGATCACTGAGCTCGAAAGAGACAACCATCCTTGATCCATAGTGCATGAAATTAAGCCACAGCGGAGCCCAATTGCATATAGTGAATTTTGGCATAACCCCGTCACCGAGAGTTGAAATCCTAAAGAACAATGACTGAGAGAAGTGTTTGAGAGCCATGACTAGGAGGCATTAGTGGGTGTTAATGAAAAACTTGAGTACTTTGCTATCTTTGATCGCCAAACCTTCTAAATGCATTTTGATGATTGAGCTTAAGTTGAATATCCATCTAATAGATGAACACCTTCATTTGCCTAAACACTTGGTTAGCAAAGAAAAATTGTTTTGAGAAATTATAACTAATGGTATGAGACTATACGTGGTTAGGCAACGAGTTTAGGTGCAGCTATTCAATTGCAAATACTTTCTTGAATGATCTTGCAGGATAAGAGAGGATGGATATGATGTATATTCTCGAGTCGATAAAATTCTTTCCATTCAACCAAGCTCCTTTTCACTCTCTTGATTTCTTGTTTGCTCGAGGATGAGCAAATCTTAAGCTTGGGGGAGTTGATGGCTCGAGAATTTGCAATGTTTTTCATAGTGATTTCCATTTGGTTTCATTCAATTTTCGTTATTCTTTGGATATTTCTAATGCTAATCCAACAAAAGAGAAGAAAATCTACTTTGGCCTTTGGATGGCAGGAAATATCATATTTGGAAGGAAACCAAAGGAGATTGCTGCAAATCAAGCCAATTGGAGCAACTTTCCTGAAGAGAGCATTGTCAACAGGCGCATCAGGGTGAAAGACGGCGTTCCATACGACCGCACACGCTCGTATGAGCGATCATTTGGAGTGCCCACAACCCCTCCTCATCTATACAAGAAACTTTCGTGAAGGGACCACGGAGAAAAAAGAGAACCCTAGCCACCACCACACCATCCAGAACAGGAGAAGAGAGGATCTGAAGTACTCATGAGGATCATCATAGTTTTTGGTCCTTTCATCTCCATCATCATCATCATCACCTCCTTCACTATTGTAAGAGGGATTGGAACTTGTAATCTCTACTCCATCTCATCTGAGATCAAGACTATTTGGGCACCATTTCATCTCATTGTGGATCCCCTCAATATTATCGATATGGTTTTCATGGTTTTTCTCTTTGATGTGATTGATTCCCCTGTTATGATGTGTGAGTAATTCCCCTAGGTGTGGGAGATGTAGGTAAGTGGTAAGATTGATATGTGCCTATCCTACATGTCGTCATTTGAATTCGTAGTAGTATGATCTATTTAGTATGTTGTTATACTGTGGTGAACTCTATGCGTGTTGTCCAATTTAAGGGCCCAGGCAACATGATCTCAAGACCTACACAGGTAACATGTATTGTTTAGGAACTCTGTGACCTCTGACATGACAGGTGGAGATATCTATGAGAACCAAAGACAATATGAGATAACGGTGATCCATTGAAGTTAATGCTTGGTTCCGGTCTTATGACCTTAATTGTGGAAACGACCACTCTGTGGCAACGGAGAAGCAGGACCATAGAATGAAATGTAACCCCTAGTGGAAAAGTTTCATGACTCTGGGGAGAACCGCCTATAGAAAGTTTATATCAAATACTATGAGTAAAATACAAGTTAACTAGTATTACCGTCGCACTGGCACAATTCATATATTCTTACCATGAACTGAAATCTCTCTGCACCTAATCTCTTCATTGCAGGCAACTCCATTTATATTTTAGTTCTTGTTATTTACTTTCATTAGTTATTTAGTAGACACCTTTAAATCCTCTTTATATTAGCATATTTGTTTTATCGTTTACCCAGGACAGTAATAGTATTTGCAGAAGCTCAAGCAGTACTTCACACAAGAATTGTGACACCTTGTGTATGACAGAAACGCCTCCATAAATACTCTCCTCCGCTCTTTGTTGGGACGATTACTCATTGGGATACTTCCACGAAAGTGCTACACTACCCTGTTTGGTCTGCAGGTACCACCCGTACCGCTCATGGAGCGACGGGGTGGTCAATATCTTCCATGCTAAGCGGGTTATTCTCATGATGGGTGTTTATTCACTTGTCATTGCACGAGAGAGGCTGGTAATTAGGATGACCAGTCTTGTAATCAAAATAAAGAAAAATATAATAAAACCAACTCCCCCAGAAAGTTGATTGTTTGGAGGGCACCCGTGAATTCGGCTAGCCATGGCTTTTGTTTGTATGGTTGAGGGGGGGTAAACCTTTACCTTTCCGCTTGGGAACTGCCGATAATGTGTTTAGCATGGAAGATATCGAAATCCTTTGTCGTGACGTTGACAGGAAAGGCACACCACTCAAAATTGTATTCATCTCTGATTTTAGCTCTGAGCTCTAGCACCTCTGCAAATCTCTGCTTCCCTCTGCGAAGGGCCTATCTATTTACTTTCATGTTATTTACTTTTATTGTTGAGTCATCACCTTCTTATTAAAAGCACCAATCCTGAGAGCGCTATTGTCATTCTTAGTTTAACATGCATTGAGTCTAGTTAATGTTGGATATGAGCATGACTAGATCTTTTCTACCATGAATTATAATGTTTAGTCACTACTTGAACTTCACAGGTGCTCTGCATTTATGTTTTGCGGTCTCAGAAAGGGCTAGCGAGATACCATGTTATCATATTATATCATGATTGCTTTGACAAATTGTTGGCATTGGAGATATGTTATTATTGCTCCCTAGTTGATTATGCCATTGATATGAGTAAATATGAATCCTAAGTGTTATCATTCACATGGTTAGTTCATGATCTTTGCTGAAAACTCGATTACTATTTAAGCTTATATACGGATACAAGAACAAAAGAGTTCGTAAAAGTTTTTCTTTATCACTTTCAGTTTTCAACTGAATTGCTTGAGGACAAGCAATGAGTAAAGCTTGGGGTAGTTGATACGTCTCCGTCGTATCTACTTTTCCAAACACTTTTGCTCTTGTTTTGGACTCTAATTTGCATGATTTGAGTGAAACTAACCCGGACTAACGCTGTTTTCAGTAGAACTACCTTGGTGTTGTTTTTTGTGCGGAAATAAAAGTTCTCAGAATCGGACGAAACTTTTTGGAGATTTTTTATTGAATATATGAAAAATACTGGAACGAAGATCCACCGGAGGGGGGCCACCAGTTGCCACAAGGTAACAGGGCGCACCTACCCCCCCCCCCCAGGGCGTGCCCTGATGCCTTATGGGGCCCACGAGTCTCCGTCTGACCTAATTCCAGTGCTATAAACTCCGTTTCCCCGAGAGAAAAATGAGAGAGAAGTTTCATCGTGTTTTACGATACGGAGCCACCGCCACCTCCTGTTCTTCATCGGGAGGGCTGTTCTGGAGTCGGTTCGGGGCTCCGGGGAGGGGGATTCGTCGCCGTTGTCATCATCAACCATCCTCCATCAACAATTTCATGATGCTCACCACCGGGAGTGAGTAATTCCTTCGTAGGCTTGCTGGACGGTGATGGAGTTGGATGAGATTTGTCATGTAATCGAGTTAATTTGTTAGGGCTTGATCCCTAGTATCCACTATGTTCTGAGATTGATGTTGCTATGACTTTGCTATGCTTAATGCTTGTCACTAGGGCCCGAGTGCCATGATTTCAAATCTGAACCCTCTATGTTTTCATGAATATATTTGAGTTCTTGATCCTATCTGCTAGTTATATGCACTTGTTATTGCTCTGATCCGTAGACCCCAAAGTGACAATAGTTGGGATACTCTCCGGGGATGACTGTAATTCGAGGAGTTCATGTATTCACCATGTGTTAATGCTCTGTTCTGGTTCTCTATTAAAAGGAGGCCTTAATATCCCTTAGTTTCCTTATGGACCCCGCTGCCACGGGAGGGTAGGACAAAAGATGTCATGCAAGTTCTTATTATAAGCGCGTATGACTATATACAGAATACATGCCTACATTAAATTGATGAATTGGAGCTATTGTGTATCGCTCTAGGTTGTGACTATTATATGATGAATGTCATCCAACACAAATATCCATCGCTGATCCAATGCCTACCCTTTTCTCATATTGATCTTTGCTAAGTTACTACTGTTGATGCTGTTACAATCATCACAAACTGCTTCTGTTACTATTCTTGTTACTATTGCTACTGTTACTAAAACTATCAAAACTATCAAACTGTTGTGCTACTAAACACTTTGCTGTCGAGATATTATATCCCAGGTGTGGTTGAATTGACAACTCAACTGCTAAGGCTCATAAATATTCTTTGGCTCCCCTTGTGTCGAATCAATAAATTTGGGTGAATTACTACCCTCAAAGACTGTCGTGATCCCCTATACTTGTGGGTTATCATGACTCCACTAAGGGACCCTTGAGGGCGGTCACCGAACCTGTACAATTGGAGACCCTTGAGGGGTAGTCACCGAACCCATACAAATTGCCCGGGCCAATCCCCAAAACTTAATTGGAGGCTCCCGAAGCTTGCCAGAAGCTTTATGCCATAGTGATTAAGCTTCATGACAATACCAACCATCTAGGTCGCCCAAGCACCCAAGAGAAACAAGCTCTAGGGTGCCCAAACACCCAAGAGTAATAAGATTCTCAACTTTCACTTCCACGAATTACCATGGAGAACTCAAACCTATGCACCAAAAACAATGGCAAGAACACACGGAGTGCTCAAGTCCTTCTCTCCCAAATCCCACCACAACAACTATTGTTATGGAGGAATATGAGAGGAAGAACAAAGGAGAACACAAAAGAACCCCAAGATCTAGATCCACAAGGTTCCCCTCACATAGAGGAGAGATGGATTGGTGGAAATGTAGATCAAGATCTCATCTATATTTCCCCTCAAAAAGATGCAAGAATCATGGGAGGAATAGAGAGAAAGCAAGATCCAAGAGGTCAACAATGGTGGGGGGGAAATTGCTCAAGAACGTTAGGTTTGGAGGTGGAAGAAGGTGATGGAAATATGCCCTAGAGGCAATAATAAAGTTGTTATTATTTTATATTTCCTTGTTCATGATAAAGGTTTATTATTCATGCTAGAATTGTATTGACCAGAAACTTAAATACATGTGTGAATACATAAACAAATACCGTGTCCCTAGTGAGCCTCTACTAGACTAGCTCGTTGATCAAAGATGGTTAAGGTTTCCTAACCATAGACATGAGTTGTCATTTGATAACGGGATCACATCATTAGGAGAATGATGTGATGGACAAGACCCATCCGTTAGCTTAGCATATGATCGTTCTGTTTATTGCTACTGCTTTCTTGAATGTCAAATACATGTTCCTCAGACCATGAGATCATGCAACTCCCGGATACCGGAGGAATACCTTGTGTGCTATCAAACGTCACAACGTAACTGGGTGATCATAAAGATGCTCTACAGGTATCTCCAAAGGTGTCCGTTGAGTTGGCATGGATCGAGACTGGGATTTGTCACTCCGTGTTTCGGAGAGGTATCTCTGGGCCCTCTCAGTAATGCACATCATAAGAAGCTTGCAAGCAAAGTGACTAAGGAGTTAGTTACAGGATGATGTATTACGGAACGAGTAAAGAGACTTGCCGGTAACGAGATTGAACTAGGTATGGAGATACCGACGATCGAATCTCGGGCAAGTAACATACCGACGGACAAAGGGAATTACGTATGTTGTCATTGCAGTTCGACCGATAAGATCTTCGTGGAATATGTAGGAACCAATATGAGCATCCAGGTTCCGCTATTGGTTATTGACCGGAGAGGCGTCTCAATCATGTCTACATCATTCCCGAACCCGTAGGGTCCGCACGCTTAACGTTCGTTGACGATATAGTGTTATATGAGTTATGTGAATTGGTAACCGAATATTGTTCGGAGTCCCGGATGAGATCCCGGACGTCACGAGGAGTCTCGGAATGGTCGAGAGGTAAAGATTTATATATGGGAAGTCATATTTTGGGTTCCGAAAAAAGGTGCAGTTTTTTCGGTATTGTACCGGGAAGCTTCCAGAAGGTTCCGGAGGATTCCGGAGGGGTCCGGAAGTCCACAAGTGGGTCCACCACGTCCCAAAGGGCTGGCATGGGCTAAGGGGAGGCGCCCTGGCCTTATTGGGCCAGGCGCACCAAGTCCTCAAAAGCCCACGCAGCTAGGGAAGGAAAAAAAAGGGAGAGTCCTAGTAGGAATAGGATTGGACTTTGGAGTCCAAGTCCACGTGTGTACTATTCACGGTTACTGTTCACATGGCACTATTCCTTCTACTCCAAGCCCCTACACATATATAAATAGAGGAGAGGGGGCGCCCCAAAGGACACAACATTGTCTTAGCCGTGTGCGGCGCCCCCCTCCACAGTTCCGTCCCTCGGTCATATTTTCACAGTGCTTGGGCGAAGCCCTGCAGAGATAGCATCACCATCACCGTCACCACGCCATCGTGCTGCCGGAACTCATCCACTACCTCGCCGTCTTGCTGGATCAAGAAGTCGAGGACGTCACCGAGCTGAACGTGTGCTGAACGCGGAGGTGCCGTACGTTCGGTGCTCGGTCGGTTGGATCGTGGAGTTGTTCGACGACATCAACCGCGTTGTTCTAACGCTTCCGCTTACGGTCTACGAGGGTACGTAGACACACTCCCCCTCTCGTAGCTATGCATCTCCATGGATAGATCTTGCGTGTGCGTAGAAATTTTTTGTTTTCCATGCAACGTTCCCCAACAGTGGCATCATGAGCCAGGTCTATGCGTAGATGATATGCATGAGTAGAACACAAAGAGTTGTGGGCGGTGATCGTCATACTACTTACCACCAACGTCTTATTTTGATTCGGCGCTATTGTAAGATGAAGCGGCCCGGACCAACCTTACATGTCCACGTACATGAGACCGGTTCCACCGACAGGCATGCAACTTGTTTTGCATAAAGGTGGCTGGCGGGTGTCTGTTTATCCTACTTTAGTTGAATCGAATTTGACTGCGGACGGTCCTTGTTGAAGGTTAAAACAGCAAACTTGATAAATCACCGTTGTGATTTTGTGCCGTAGGTAAGAACGGTTCTTGCTAGAAGCCCGTAGCAGCCACGTAAAACTTGCAACAACAAAGTAGAGGACGTCTAACTTGTTTTTGCAGGGTATGCTGTGATGTGATATGGTCAAGACATGATGTGATATACGTTATTGTATGAGATGATCATGTTTTGTAATTTATCGGCAACCGGCAGGAGCCTTATGGTTGTCTGTTTATTGTATGAAATGCAAGTGCCATGTAATTGCTTTACTTTATCGCTATGCGTTAGCAATATTTGTAGAAGCCATAGTTGGCGAGACGACCACGACGCAACGATGGAGATCAAGGTGTCGAGCCGGTGACGATGGAGATCATGACGATGCTTTGGAGATGGAGATCAAAAGCACAAGATGATGGCCATATCATGTCACATATTTTGATTGCATGTGATGTTTATCCTTTATGCATCTTATTTTTCTTAGAACGACGGTAGCATTATAAGATGATCCCTTCACTAAATTTCAAGATAAAAGTGTTCTCCCCGAGTATGCACCGTTGCTAAAGTTCGTCGTTTCGAAGCACCTCGTGATGATCGGGTGTGATAGATTCTACGTTCACATACAACGGGTGTAAGCCAGTTTTACACAAGCAGAATACTTGGGTTAAACTTGACGAGCCTAGCATGTACAGACATGGTCTCGGAACACTGGAGACCGAAAGGTCGAACATGAGTCATATAGTAGATATGATCAACATGGAGATGTTCACCATTGATGACTATCCCATATCACGTGATGATCGGACATGGGCTAGTTGATTTGGATCATGTATCACTTAGTTAACTTAAGGGGTGTTAATTTAAGTGGGAGTTCATTAGTAATTTGATTAATTGAACTTAATTTATCATGAACTTAGTCTTGATAGTTTCTTTGCATATCTATGTTGTAGATAAATGGCCCGTGCTACTGTTCCGTTGAATTTTAAAGCGTTCCTAGAGAAAGCTAAGTTGAAAGATGATGGTAGCAACTACACGGACTGGGTCCGTAACTTGAGGATTATCCTCATTGCTGCATAGAAGAATTATGTCCTTGATGCACCGCTAGGTGATGGACCTGCTGCAGGAGCTGCTGCAGACGTTGTGAACGCCTGGCAGGCTCGATCTGATGACTACTCGATAGTTCAGTGTGCCATGCTCTACGGCTTAGAACCGGGACTGCAAAAGCGTTTTGAACGCCACGGAGCATATGAGATGTTCCAAGAGCTGAAATTGATATTTCAAGCTAATGCCCGGGTTGAGAGATATGAAGTCTCCAACAAGTTCTTTAGCTGTAAGATGGAGGAGAATAGTTATGTCAGTGAACACATACTCAGAATGTCTGGGTACCACAACCACTTGACTCAGCTGGGAATTGATCTTCCGGTTGAGAGTGTTATTGACAGAGTTCTTCAGTCACTACCACCAAGCTATAAAGGCTTCGTGATGAACTATAATATGCAAGGGATGGAGAAGACAATTCCCGAGCTCTTCGCAATGCTGAAATCAGCGGAGGTAGAAATCAAGAAGGAGCATCAAGTGTTGATGGTTAACAAAACCACTAGTTTCAAGAAAAAGGGCAAGGGAAAGAAGGGGAACTTCAAGAAGAACGGCAAGCAAGTTGCCGCTCCCATGAAGAAACCCAAAGCTGGACCCAGGCTTGAAACAGAGTGCTTCTATTGCTAAGGGACTGGTCACTGGAAGCGGAACTGCCCCAAGTATTTGGCGGATAAGAAGGATGGCAAAGTGAGCAAAGGTATATTTGATATACATGTTATTGATGTGTTCCTCACTAATGCTCGCAGTAGCGCCTAGGTATTTGATACTAATTCGGTTGCTCATATTTGTAACTCGAAACAAGAGCTACGGAATAAGCGAAGATTGGCTAAGGACGAGGTGACGATGCGCGTCGGGAATGGTTCCAAGGTTGATGTGATCGTCGTCGGCACGCTACCTCTACATCTACCTTCGGGATTAGTTTTAGACCTTAATAATTGTTATTTGGTGTCAGCGTTGAGCATGAACATTATATCTGGATCTTGTTTATTGCGAGACGGTTATTCATTTAAGTCAGAGAATAATGGTTGTTCTATTTATATGAGTAACATCTTTTATGGTCACGCACCTTTTGTGAATGGTCTATTCTTGTTGAATCTCGATCGTAGTGATACACATATTCATAATATTGATGCCAAAAGATGCAAAGTTGATAATGATAGTGCAACATACTTGTGGCACTGCCGTTTAGGTCATATTGGTGTAAAGCGCATGAAGAAACTCCATGCGGATGGACTTTTGGAATCTCTTGATTATGAATCATTTGATACTTGCGAACCATGCCTCATGAGCACGATGACTAAAACTCCGTTCTCCGGAACAATGGAGCGAGCTACTGATTTGTTGGAAATAATACATACCGATGTATGCGGTCCGATGAATGTTGAAGCACACGGCGGGTATCGTTATTTTCTAACCTTCACAGATGATTTGAGTAGATATGGGTATATCTACTTGATGAAACACAAGTCTGAAACATTTGAAAAGTTCAAAGAATTTCAGAGTGAAGTAGAGAATCATCGTAACAAGAAAATAAAGTTTCTACGATCTGATCGCGGAGGCGAATATTTGAGTTACGAGTTTGGCCTTCATTTAAGAAAATGTGGAATTGTTTCACAACTCACGCCACCTGGAACACCACAGCGTAATGGTGTGTCCGAACGTCGTAACCGTACTTTATTGGATATGGTGCGTTCTATGATGTCTCTTACCAATTTGCCACTATCGTTTTGGGGTTATGCATTAGAGACAGCTGCATTCACGTTAAATAGGGCACCGTCTAAATCCGTTGAGACAACACCATATGAACTATGGTTTGGCAAGAAACCTAAGCTGTCGTTTCTTAAAGTTTGGAGATGCGATGCTTATGTGAAAAAGCTTCAACCTGATAAGCTCGAACCCAAAGAGGAGAAGTGCGTCTTCATAGGATACCCTAAAGAAACAATTGGGTAGACCTTCTACCACAGATCCGAAGGCAAGGTCTTTGTTGCCAAGAATGGGTCCTTTCTAGAGAAGGAGTTTCTCTCGAAAGAAGTGAGTGGGAGGAAAGTAGAACTTGATGAGGTAATTGTACCTTCTCTCGAATTGGAAAGTAGCTCATCAGAGAAAACCGTTCCCGTGATGCCTACACCAATAAGAGAGGAAGATAATGATAAAGATCATGAAACTTCAGATCAAGTTACTACTGAACTTCGTAGGTCGACCAGAGTACGTTCCGCATCAGAGTGGTACGGTAATCATGTTCTGGAAGTTATGTTGTTAGACAACAGCGAACCTACGAACTATGAAGAAGCTATGATAAGCCCGAATTCCGACAAATGGCTTGAGGCCATGAAATCTGAGATAGGATCCATGTATGAGAACAAAGTGTGGACTTTGGTGGACTTGCCCGATGATCGGCAAGCCATTGAGAATAAATGGATTTTTAAGAGGAAGACAGATGCTGATGGTAATATCACTGTCTACAAAGCTCGACTTGTCGCGAAAGGTTTTCGACAAGTTCAAGGGGTTGACTACGATGAGACTTTCTCACCCGTAGTGATGCTTAAGTCTGTCCGAATCATGTTAGCAATTGCCGCATTTTATGATTATGAAATCTGGCAAATGGATGTCAAAACTGCATTCCTTAATGGTTTTCTCAAAGAAGAGTTGTATATGATGCAACCAGAAGGTTTTGTCGATCCTAAGGGTGCTAACAAAGTGTGCAAGCTCCAGCGATCCATCTATGGACTGGTGCAAGCATCTCGGAGTTGGAATATACGCTTTGATGAGGTGATCAAAGCATATGGTTTTGTACAGACTTACGGTGAAGCCTGCATTTACAAGAAAGTGAGTGGGAGCTCTGTAGCATTTCTAATATTATATGTGGATGACATATTGTTGATTGGAAATGATATAGAATTTCTGGATGGCATAAAGGGATACTTGAATAAGAATTTTTCAATGAAAGACCTCGGTGAAGCTGCTTATATATTGGGCATCAAGATCTATAGGGATAGATCAAGATGCTTGATAGGACTTTCACAAAGCACATACCTTGACAAAGTTTTGAAGAAGTTCAAAATGGATCAGTCAAAGAAAGGGTTCTTGCCTGTCTTGCAAGGTGTGAAGTTGAGTCAGACTCAATGCCCGACCACGGCAGAAGATATAGAGAAAATGAAAGTCATTCCCTATGCCTCAGCAATAGGTTCTATTATGTATGCCATGCTGTGTACCAGACCTGATGTGCGACTTGCCATAAGTTTGGCAGGGAGGTACCAGAGTAATCCAGGAGTGGATCACTGGACAGCGGTCAAGAATATCCTGAAGTACCTGAAAAGGACCAAGGACATGTTTCTCGTTTATGGAGGTGACGAAGAGCTCGTCGTAAAGGGTTACGTCGATGCAAGCTTCGACACTGATCTGGATGACTCTAAGTCACAAACCGGATACGTATTTATATTAAATGGTGGAGCTGTCAGTTGGTGCAGTTCCAAACAGAGCGTCGTGGCGGGATCTATGTGTGAAGCAGAATACATAGCTGCTTCGGAAGCAGCACATGAAGGAGTCTGGATGAAGGAGTTCATATCCGATCTAGGTGTAATACCTAGTGCATCGGGTCCAATGACAATCTTTTGTGACAACACTGGAGCAATTGCCATAGCCAAGGAGCCCAGGTTTCACAAGAAGACCAAACACATCAAGAGACGCTTCAACTCCATTCGTGAATATGTCAAGGATGGAGACATAGAAATTTGCAAAGTACACACGGATCTGAATGTGGCAGACCCGTTGACTAAGCCTCTTCCACGAGCAAAACATGATCAGCACCAAGACTCCATGGTTGTTAGATTCATTACTATGTAATCTAGATTATTGACTCTAGTGCAAGTGCGAGACTGATGGAAATATGCCCTAGAGGCAATAATAAAGTTGTTATTATTTTATATTTCCTTGTTCATGATAAAGGTTTATTATTCATGCTAGAATTGTATTGACCGGAAACTTAAATACATGTGTGAATACATAAACAAATACCGTGTCCCTAGTGAGCCTCTACTAGACTAGCTCGTTGATCAAAGATGGTTAAGGTTTCCTAACCATAGACATGAGTTGTCATTTGATAACGGGATCACATCATTAGGAGAATGATGTGATGGACAAGACCCATCCGTTAGCTTAGCATATGATCGTTCTGTTTATTGCTACTGCTTTCTTGAATGTCAAATACATGTTCCTCAGACCATGAGATCATGCAACTCCCGGATACCGGAGGAATACCTTGTGTGCTATCAAACGTCACAACGTAACTGGGTGATCATAAAGATACTCTATAGGTATCTCCGAAGGTGTCCATTGAGTTGGCATGGATCGAGACTGGGATTTGTCACTCCGTGTTTCGGAGAGGTATCTCTGGGCCCTCTCGGTAATGCACATCATAAGAAGCTTGCAAGCAAAGTGACTAAGGAGTTAGTTACGGGATGATGTATTACGGAACGAGTAAAGAGACTTGCCAGTAACGAGATTGAACTAGGTATGGAGATACCGACGATCGAATCTCGGGCAAGTAACATACCGACGGACAAAGGGAATTACGTATGTTGTCATTGCGGTTCGACCGATAAGATCTTCGTGGAATATGTAGGAACCAATATGAGCATCCAGGTTCTGCTATTGGTTATTGACCGGAGAGGCGTCTCAGTCATGTCTACATCATTCCCGAACCCGTAGGGTCCGCACGCTTAACGTTCGTTGACGATATAGTGTTATATGAGTTATGTGAATTGGTAACCGAATATTGTTCGGAGTCCCGGATGAGATCCCGGACGTCACGAGGAGTCTCGGAATGGTCGAGAGGTAAAGATTTATATATGGGAAGTCATATTTTGGGTTCCGAAAAAAGGTGCAGTTTTTTTGGTATTGTACCGGGAAGCTTCCAGAAGGTTCCGGAGGATTCCGGAGGGGTCCGGAAGTCCACAAGTGGGTCCACCACGTCCCAAAGGGCTGGCATGGGCTAAGGGGAGGCGCCCTGGCCTTATTGGGCCAGGCACACCAAGTCCTCAAAAGCCCACGCAGCTAGGGAAGGAAAAAAAAGGGAGAGTCCTAGTAGGAATAGGATTGGACTTTGGAGTCCAAGTCCACGTGTGTACTATTCACGGTTACTGTTCACGTGGCACTATTCCTTCTACTCCAAGCCCCTACACATATATAAATAGAGGAGAGGGGGCGTCCCAAAGGACACAACATTGTCTTAGCCGTGTGCGGCGCCCCCCTCCACAGTTCCGTCCCTCAGTCATATTTTCGCAGTGCTTGGGCGAAGCCCTGCAGAGATAGCATCACCATCACCGTCACCACGCCGTCGTGCTGCCGGAACTCATCCACTACCTCGCCGTCTTGCTGGATCAAGAAGTCGAGGACGTCACCGAGCTGAACGTGTGCTGAACGCGGAGGTGCCGTACGTTTGGTGCTCGGTCGGTTGGATCGTGGAGTTGTTCGACGACATCAACCGCGTTGTTCTAACGCTTCTGCTTACGGTCTACGAGGGTACGTAGACACACTCCCCCTCTCGTAGATATGCATCTCCATGGATAGATCTTGCGTGTGCGTAGAAATTTTTTGTTTTCCATGCAACGTTCCCCAACGATGGCATCATGAGCCAGGTCTATGCGTAGATGATATGCATGAGTAGAACACAAAGAGTTGTGGGCGGTGATCGTCATACTGCTTACCACCAACATCTTATTTTGATTCGGCGGTATTGTTAGATGAAGCGGCCCGGACCAACCTTACATGTCTACGTACATGAGACCGGTTCCACCGACAGACATGCAACTTGTTTTGCATAAAGGTGGCTGGCGGGTGTCTGTTTCTCCTACTTTAGTTGAATCGAATTTGACTGCGGCCGGTCCTTGTTGAAGGTTAAAACAGCAAACTTGATAAATCACCGTTGTGATTTTGTGCCGTAGGTAAGAACGGTTCTTGCTAGAAGCCCGTAGCAGCCACGTAAAACTTGCAACAACAAAGTAGAGGACGTCTAACTTGTTTTTGCAGGGTATGCTGTGATGTGATATGGTCAAGACATACAATGTGTGCCTGGATCTATTCTACCAACCCCCTTAAGACCTTATTCTACCATCCAAACGTCTTATTCTGCCAACACCCACATCATCCCCGCTCGCCCACCACCCACACCCACCTTCTTCCTCCGAGCAGTGTAGTGCACCCCACCTCCCTCTCCCGACGCCAGCCACCTCCCACGCCGCGCGCGGGCCGGCCACCCGCCCCCCCCCCCCCCCCCCCCGCGCCACCTTCCCCATCCCCCACCTTCTTCCCATGACACCCAACCCTCCTCTGCCGGCGCTCCTTCCAGCTACTGCCGGCGCGCCTCATACCTCCCAGCGCCGCCCCACCCCGCAGGCCCGCGCCACCCCAGCCTTCGTCCTGAGCAGTTCACCCGCGTCCCCTGGCCCAGATCCATGGGGAACAGCTCCCCCCGGCCTGACCCAGCTTTCCCGCGGCCGGATTCGCCTCCCACGGCGCCCCTCCTTCCTACCACCGGCGGGAACTTCTCCACCTCCCTCCTCCATGGTTCCCCGCGCCGGCGCGCCCCGGTGGTCGCCGGATCCGGGCGCCTCCATCTTCCCCAGGTCACCGGCCTTACCCCTGCCTCGTGCTCGTCTGCCGGGCGGATCCTCAGGTGAGCAACGGAGGGCGCCACCCATCCCCCACCTCTCGTGCAGTCCGTCGGGCGCCACCCTTGCAGTTTGTCCCCGTGCACCAAAATCCAGCCGCCCACACCCCTCTGGCTTCCTCTCCAGGCAGCGGCACCGCCACCACTCTGCCATCCTTCCCCCCCCCAGTGGAGCCCCAATCCTCGGCCTCCTTCTCCTGGCAACCGCATGTTCTACTACAAAAAGAGGTTCAGTTGAGCCATTCGTACATGTTTTACTGGACAAAGAGGTTCGGTTCTATTCATGTGTACATTGCAAAAACAAAATGTAGCTCACTGTTTTGCTCAATGGCATGTGGTTAAAGTGTTTTGCAGTTCACTCTTTCATCTTATGCGATTTTGCTTTTCTTCAGGGATCCAGGAAGTTCAGAGAAGTGGAATTGCAGCCCGCTGTTGTTAATTGTTGCAGTTCTGTTTAGTTTCTTTTGCAGGAGGGAGGCGAAGAAGCAAACAAAAGAAAAAAAGAAGTGCACTGCACACTCAGACTAAAAAAAGTTGTGGATGATGGTTTGCTAGTTAATGAATCATGCGGTTAATGTGTACTATGAAGTCCACTGTTTGCACCGTGAAGTTCGGCTGAGCCTGTAGTTCAGCTCGCCGGTCGTCTCTCCTGCAGTTTGATTATGTAGCATAGCTTTTTGTTTAGTGGGCGTGCAGTTCAGGATACATAGCCGTGAGGTTCAGCAGCAAAAAAAGCAGGTTTCGCTGGTGGTTCACTGGCTTCCGTCATGCAGTTCACCGAGCCTCCCTCGTATGCGGTTCGGTGGGACCAAAAAAAGGGTTGTTTGTTACTATCTTTAAAAAGACAGATGCAGTTATTTCACTCTGTAAAACAAGAAAAGAAAGAAAAAACATTCCAAAGAAGTTCAATTCTTTTTAATTTAGTTCACTGGTTTCTGCCCCTGCGGTTCACTTTCGAAAGTGATGCTGTTCAGTTGTGCCTAACGAGAAAGTGCGAAAATGTAAATTATTCAAAGAATGTTGGTGCGAGGTAAAATTCTTTTGATGCAAAAAATATAATTTTAAATGCAGTACACTCGCTTTATTCATGCAGCTCACTAACAATGATCATGTAGTCCAGATGAATTTACAAAAAAAAGAAGTAAAAAAACCACAAAATAATTATGTAGTTCACTTTGATACATGTCGCGGTTTATTTGCCCTCGTCCATGCGGTCCACTCTCGTTCATAAAGAATTTAGAAAAAGAGACAAAAGAAATCATGCAGTTCTCCTGACCGTCTGATGCAGTGCGGTTTTCTGTCCGATGCGGTTCATTCGTCGATTTTGGTGTCGCGAAAAATAGAGTGTGCGCATTTCGGTAAAATCAAAATTGCTCTTAAACCGTAAGGAATTAGAGAGAGTGTTCTACATGAAAAAGTTGCGCCTTGTCAATATCTATCCAATGGCGTATCATTTGGATCATTCCGACCAGCGGCTTGTAAAAATTCGCGAAAAAACGGCCGCTGCCACTCGTCGTCCGCCGCACCATTTTTAAAATTACTTTAAAACCGTAAGGAATCTCAAAAAAAATTCTACATATGAAAGTTGTGCCTCGTCCGTAGCTTTCCAATGGCGTATCACACACCTCATTTTGACAAACGGTTTAAAAACTGGAGCGAAAACAGTACCGAAAATTTGCAAAAAAAATTAAAAAACTGAATTCCGTGATTTAATAAATTTGAAACTGCTCTTAAACCGTAAGGAATTAGAGAAAGTAATATATATCAAAAAGTTGCGCCTCAATGATATCTTTCCAACGGCGTATCATTTGCTTCATTCCGACAAGCGGTTTGCGAGAAAACGCGAAAATACGATTGCTGCCACTCGTCGGGCGCCCACCATTTTCGAAACTGCTCTTAAACTGCGAGGAATCTCGAAAAAATTTCAACATGGTGAAATTGCGCCTAATCCATAGCTTTCGAACGGTATATTACATGCCTCATTCCGACAAACGGTTTAAAAACTGGAGCCAAAACAGTACCGAAAAAGTCACGTACAATTTTTTCAACGAGAAGTTCACTCGTCTCAGTACTGTAGTGCGCTTACTTCAGAAAGTGCAGTGTCCTCACGTTGAGCGTGCAGTTCGGAAGTGTGGGCAGAATAATTATTCTGCCAATATTGGCAGAATAGACGGGCTGTATATATATGATCATAATTCATTATTGTTGACAATTATCCCTGAGATAAGTAAATTGAGCGGTTAACACTAAACCCCTATCTTCCTCCATGTCTAGTGGAAACTGTTTTCTTCTAAAAAAATATGCCCATAAGTGACAGCAATCATTTGAAGACTAAATGATAATTGAGTATGTGACATTTGCTAAACCAAAGCTCTTACATAGACTCATCTGGAAAAATAAGAATGAAAATTAGCATTGTCTATGTGATCAAAGTTTGCACTATTCTAGCATTCACACTTCATAAATTATTCTTTTATCATCTACCTACTCGAGGATGAGTAGGGATTAAGCTTGGGGATGCTGATACATCTCCAACGTATCTATAATTTATGAAGTTTTCATGCTATATTTACATCATTTATTTATGTTTTTGGCACAATATTTATTGGTACTAACCTATTAATCCAATACCAAAGGCGAGTTCCTGTTTTCTATTGTTTCTGGAAATATAGGTCAAAATTCACGGAGCCGGAACGCGCTGAAATTTTTTGTGATTTTTTATGGAAAATATCAGAATTTTGGGTGAAGGAAACAACACAAGGCGGTTCACGTGGGCCCCATAGGGCGCGTGAGTAGGCCGTGTGGCGGTTCCTTAAGTTGGTTGGAGCTCTCCTTTTGCTGCAAGGAAGCTAATTTTAGGGGAAAATCGTGTAAAAAAATCAGCCCGATCAGAGTTACGGATCTCCCGATATTTAAGAAATGGTGCTCGGCCAGAAAACTGAAGCGAAAACAGAGAATAAAATAGAGAGATCCAATCTAGGGGAGAGCTCCCTCTCTCTCCCAAGAGGGACATGGAAGAAGAAGGAGGAGGAGGAGGAGGGGGAGGAGGAGGTGCCCCTTCCCCCTCTCCTCCGGTGGTGTCGGGATGCCGCTGGGGACATCTCCGTCATCACCATCACCAACTCCTCCGCCTCGGGGCTGAGGGTATGTATTAGTACCTATGTGTTGATCTCTCTCTCATGTTCTTGAAGGATTCAATCTTGATTGTATCATGAGCTTTATTAATATAGTTGGATCTTATGATGTTCATCCCCCTCTATTCTTTTTGTCATGAATTGAGTCTTGCTCTTTGAAGTTTCTTGATGTTAGATTGAATACTTTGGATTTGAGATTACATGATGCATGTCTATTAATTAACTTGCGGATACCCAAGGTGACATTGGGGGTACTCTTAGCATTAAGGTTAAAGATAAGTATCATATGGTGATGTCGTAGTATGATTTTTGGGACTATCTGTGGCACATTGTGGGTGGTTCAATAGATCAAGATTGGAAAGACAACTTTGAGGTGGTTTGTTGTTAAGCACACGTACGCCATTTCATCCTACTTTCTTTGATTAAAATAGAAACTTTGGAGTGATTGTTTACCGCACTTGTTGAGGGATTATCATGTTGTTTAATTATGTTATTAGTGTTGAGAGTTGGCACTAGCAAAAGTATGAAATCTAGGCCTTGTTTCCAAGCATTAAGACACCATTTTACACACTTTTGTTACTTGCTACCTTGCTGTTTTTATTTATTCAGACTACAAAAAGCTATTTCTATCATCCATATTACACATCTATCACCATCTCTTCACAGAACTAGTGCACCTATACAATTGACAACTGTATTGGGTGTGTTGGGGACACAAGAGACCACTTGTATTTGACTGCAAGGTTGCTTGAGAGAGAACCGCCTTCATCCTACACCTCATGCGGATTAAAAATAAATCTTAGGTCATCCATTTGAGGAAAATTTATGTTATCCTAAAAAATTGTGCGCTTGGAGGCATAATAAAGTCTACAAGAATAAAGTTGTGTGGTAGACATCAGGGAGGTATAACCTAGCTTTGGGAATCTGCATCAACTCGCTTCACCAACTCTCCTCTCCACTGCGTTATGTTGGTAAGTGATTTAATCTAGATCCAATCATATCTGCCTCTTCATAGTGATCTTGGGATGATTCGTAGGCGCAATTTTTTTTCTACTACTTTTTTCAACAATGTTATCAGAGCGATCTATGAGTAGATGCAGATGGCGATCTAGAACACATGAGATATGTGGGGTATTGTACAAGGATTTTGTAGTCGATTAGATCTATTGCTTAATAACTTTTGTGCGAGTAGTAGATAAGATCTATTTTTTAGTAGATGCAATCAATTACTTGATGTTCTTGTTGCTTCCCTTGAGTTTGCAATTTTTCTGATCTTGACGGCATGGTGGATTTTTGCTACAAAGTTCTGGTTATCCACGATCCTTCTATGATGCTCTTAATATGCTGGTTGTCAGGTCAAAGATGTGCTTCAGTTCTTTGCGTTTCACCTCAGTTGAGGAAGATAAAATTTTGTGAACAATAGAGGACCTGAAAATGTAATCTACATGGGGGTCATGCGTTTTACAAAGTTTAGTATGGGGCTCCAGACCTTTCATTAGGTCTCGTCTTTCATACACCCCACATGTTCCACCTTCCCTGTTGAAATTGATTAGCTATTTCAAAAATTATCTGGTTAAAACTTTACGATTGGTACCGTAATGTGAGGATCGTCCTTATGAGTGCCGAGAAGGACTATGTCCTATTGCATGCTTTCAATATTATCCATGTAATCACTTTTTGCGGGTGTTTGTTGGGATCCGATGAATTGTGAGTTTATGATCATATTATCCATGAATATTATTTGAGTTTTCTCTGAACTCTTTTATGCATGATTATTATAGCTTCGTATTTCTTCTCCGATCTATTGATTTGGTTTGGCCAACTAGATTGATTTATCTTGCCATGGGAAGAGGTGCTTTGTAATGGGTTCGATCTTGCGGTGCTCAATCCCAATGACAGAAAGGGACATGACACGTATGTATCATTGCTATTAAGGGTAAAAATATGGGGTTTATTCATGCGTGAGTTTACTTTGTCTACATCATGTCATCTTGCTTAAGGCGTTACTCCGTTCTTTATGGACTTAATTCACTAGATGCATGCTGGATAGCAGTCGATGAGTGGAGTAATAGTAGTAGATGCAGGCAGGAGTCGGTCTACTTGTTTCGGACGTGATGCCTATATACATGATCATTGCCTTGGATATCGTCATGATTATTTGCTTTTCTATCAATTGCCCAACAGTAATTTGTTTACCCACCGTATGCTATTTTCTTGAGAGAAGCCTCTAGTGAAAACTATGGCCCCCGGGTCTATCTAAATCATATACTAAAAACCCTAAAATACCTTGCTGCATCTTTTTCTTAATTTATTTTATTTTATATTTTAGTTCTATCTATCTATCTATCACATACGATTTAATCTTGCAATTAACCGCCGAGGGATTGACAACCCCTTGTTTGCGTTGGGTGCAAGGATTTGTTGTTTTGTGTGCAGGTGCTGCTAACGAGGTGTTGCGTGATTCTCCTACTGGATTGATAACCTTGGTTTCATAACTGAGGGAAATACTTATCTCTACTATACTGCATCTCCCTTCCTCTTCAGGGAATTACCAACGCAACTCACAAGTAGCAGGAAGAATTTCTGGCGCCGTTGCCGGGGAGACATCATCAACATCTATCAAGTACCTACGCATAAAACTTTCATCTCCTTGCATTTATTTTATTTGCCTTTGCCTCTCGTTTTCATCTTCCCCACTTCTAAAAAGCTTTTACAAAAATACAAAAATATTTTCCGTTTGCCTTTTTCTTGTTTTCTTGTTTGCTTGCTTAAATTACCATTATGGCTAGTTCTTTGCTCATTACTATTACCCCTGAAAATGAAGTACTTAATTTTAAACAAAGGGGAGGAGAGAATTTAAAAGATACTTGGTATAGGATTTGTGATGCTCATAATAGATCAACTCGTAAGCAATCCACCACAATCCTTCTTCGCATTTTTTATGTGGGTATTACTACTTGGTATAGATTCGTACTTGATACTATTACCAGAGGGAATTTCTTGATGTGTCCCTCTATGGACGCTTTCAATGCTATGGGAAATTTAGTGGGATCACCACCTATCACTGTTAATGAAACAACTTTGACTTTGGAACATGTTATGCAAAGGTTAGAGGCTATTGAAAGTAAAATGTCTACTATTAAACATCTTGAGAATTTATATAAAAAAATTCATAATAATATTACTCAATTTGGTTCTAAGGTAGGAATCGCATTGAAAACTTTAAAAGAGAAGGAACCGGTAGTTAATGAAAGAATAGAACAAAGCCCCGCTAGAATCGATAAGATAGAAGAAATTATTAATAATTTGGGATCGACTTTTTCCTCTGTTAAGAATGTTGATAGAACTCGTCCCAATAAAAATTACAAGTTCATATATGTTCCTAAAACCAATGGTGCTACTTCTAGTAAGGGAAATGAGGATCTTAAAATGATTAGCGTGCACCCCAATTTCATTGATATAATTAAGTAACCTATTCACAAAAGTAAAATTCTTGATTTTGTGCCTGGAAGTGTGATGATGAGAAACACCTATGTTAAATCTATTAGAAAAAATGGATGTGTGATTAAGGAGTTGGAAACCAAAGATGACAATACTTGAAACTATGCATTATGCCTAGCTAGGGGCATAAAACAATAGCGCTTGTTGGGAGGCAACCCAATGAATAAAATAAATTTTTACTTTTTGTTTCTGTTATTGTGTGTTTTCACATTTATGCTACTTTTATGATTGAGTTTTTATGTTTTAATTAGTGTTTGTGCCAAGTAAAGCCTTTGGGATGATTTGGAAGATAGTATAATTGATGCTGTTTGGAAAACAGAAAGTTTTGCATCCAGTGCTGAAATTTTGGTTCTGTACTCGAGCGTCAGAAAAATCTGAAATTTTTACACAGTATTGGTATATGAATTTCCCACGTTGTCCTAATTTTTCAGAATTTCTGGAGTTACCGAAGTATGGCTTTTAAATAGATTACTACAGACTATTCTGTTTTTGACAGATTCTGTTTTTGATGCACTGCTTGCTTGTTTTGATGAAACTATGGATTGTATCGGAGGGTATAAGCCATGGAGAAGTTAGAATACAGTAGGTATAATGCAAAAATAAAATATGAATGGGTTTGCAACAGTACTTAAAGTAGTGATTTGTTTTGTTATACTAACGGATCTCACGAAGGTTTTGTTGAGTTTTGTGTGATTGAAGTTTTCAAGTTTTGGGTGAGATCACGATGGATGAAGGAATAAGGAGTGGCAAGAGCCTGAGCTTGGGGATACCCAAGGCACCCCAAGGTAATATTCAAGGAAGACTCAAGCGTCTAAGCTTGGGGATGCCCCGGAAGGCATCCCCTCTTTCCTCTACCAACCATCGGTAATTTTACTTGGAGCTATATTTTTATTCGTCACATGATATGTGTTTTGCTTGGAGCATCGTGTATTATATGAGTCTTTGCTTTGTTTGCTTTTTAGTTTGTCACAATCATCCTAGCTGGACACACCTATTTGAGAGAGCCACACGTTCATCATGATTTGCTAGAATACTCAATGTGCTTCACTTAAATTTTTTGAGCTAGGCAGTTGCTCTAGTGCTTCACTTAAACTTTTTTGAGCACGGCGGTGGCTAAATTTTGAAGAAATGTTTAAACTCTCATGCTTCACTTATATTATTTTGAGATTTGATTGTGACACCCCGACTTAATCATGCACTAATCATACACGCAAATGCACACGATCAAGCCTAGGGACTCACTTGAAGATATCACAACACAACTCTAAAAAAATAAAAGTCATACAAGCTTTATATTACAAGCCAGGGGCATCGAGGGCTCGAATACATAAGCTTGAGTCATACAAGCATCAGCGGAAGCATTAGATATCTGAGTACAGACATAAAAGTTAAACAGATAATCCTTAAAAAGGCGGGGCAAAACAACGACGCTGATCGAAAAGGCGCAGGCCTCCTGCCTGGGAACCTCCTAACTACTCCTGGTTGTCGGCGGTCTTCACGTAGTAGTACGCTCCTCCGCAGGGGTAGTAGTAGTCGTCGACTGGGGCAGCTGGCTCCGGGGCTCCGACACCTGGTCGCAGCAATTGGGTATGGGGAAAAAGGGAAGCAAAGCAACTGTGAGTACTCATCCAAAGTACTCGCAAGACTTACATCAGAACTATTCTAATTATGCATTGGTATCAAAGAAGGGCTGTATCAGTGGACGGGACTGCAGAAATGCCAGAATAGAGAGAAAAGCCTAGCCTATCGAAGACTAGCATCTTCAAGGGTACCCCTCGGGGTCGACCCGACTTTATCAAGTAACTGTAATAAGGCCAAGGTACCCGTGTGTCCATAACATCAAGATGGGATTCGAGGAATCACCCTCGCTGGATTCCCACTCGATGTATCCATCAAGGTGAACCCGGAAGAATCACCCTCGTTGGATTCACTCTTGCGGAGTTGCACGACAGAAGCTTTAACGGAGATGGTGAAAGAGGAATCACCCTCGTTAATCCACCACCGACTAGCTGTACTGTAGAGTCCACATCGGAAGTGAGATAAGAGGTATCACCCTCGGCACTCGATGATAGCTCTGCAGAGTCGAGAAACTTAGGGGGTTGTGCGGTGATGTGCTGGTCTCAGCCCGTCGATCACATCGATCAGGGCACTGGTAACTAAGCGGGGCAACTAGGACAAGGAAGAGGGGCCACAGATGGATTTCCATCCAACCTATACTAAGCATTTAGGATAGCAGGTAAGGTATCAATAGCAGTTTACAAAAACAGGCTATGCATCATAATAGGATCAATCAAAAGCAGTAGCAAATTCTAATGCAAGCAGGAGGGAGAAAGAATAGGTGATATAGGCATGTTCAAGGGGGGTTGCTTGCCTGGAAGCTCTGCGGCAAAAGAGGGGTCGTCGACGGAGTAGCAGTCCTCTGGGGCAGCGTCGGTCTCGGGGTCTAACGGAAGAGAAGAGGGAGAAGAAACAATAAATAAAAGCAATCAAATGCAACACAGTGCATGGCATGGCAAAATGCAGTGTGGGTGGTGACCTATCGCAGTGCTACACGTTGCAGACGAAGCGGGAAAATATCTGGAATATTTTCCCGGCGTTTAGGCGGTTATCGGTAAACTGAACCTGAGGGGAAGGATCCATATTCAGAAAATTAGGAGTGATGGTCAAGCTTTTTGACTACATATTCGGATTCGTCTCGTTTTTCTGATCAACTTTCATGTTGAAAACTTTTCGATCCGAGCTACGGTTGAATTTCTACGAATTTTCAAAGATTTAAACAATTTCTGAAATTTCTGGAATTATTTTTAATTACTAAATTCACATTATCCAGAATAGTGGCTGATGACGTCAGTATGACGTCAGCGAGTCAATCCCAGCTGTTCCAGGTCAAACCTGATAGCTGGGTCCCACATGTCATACACAGAAGCTAATTAAGGATTAATTTAAACGAAACAGAAGTTAATTAGGGAGTGGGCCCCATCTGTCAGTGTCTGACTAAATTAACTAATTAAGTTTTAATTATAAAACTGATTAATTTGCGGGTGGGGCCCGCTTGTCAGTCGCACTATGTGCCCAATCAACCGAGTTGACCAAGTCAACTCGGTCAACTGGGGCCCCTGGGCCCACTGGCAGTGATCCAGGGGGCGCCAGCGTGGCTGCCATGTCGGCGGCGAGTCGGCGGCGACGTAAAACGTGGCGGTGCGGCTCGGACCTTGCCGAAAAACGCGCTCCGGCGACCATTTGGCACGCGCGCCCCCACGTTCGAACGCGCGGAGTGAGCCGCGTCGATTGGTGGCCGCGGCGTCGCCGGAGTCGGCCGGAGTTGACGGCGGCGAGCTCGCGGGCGGTGCCGGAGTTCGAGCACGGGCGAAAACGGCGACGCGGTGCACGGCAAGCAACGCGGGCGACGACGTTCGACTCCTACGGCTGCGCTGAGCATGGCTGCGAGCTCGGACGAGCTCAACGGCGACGACATTGACGGCGACGAGCTCAACGGCGGCGATGTATACGGCCACGGCGAGATCGTCCGCTACAGGCGCGGAGAAAGGCAGAGAAAAGAGGGAAGAGGAGGAGAAGCTCACTGGGGAGGCGCAAGATGGCCCAGTGACGGATTAGGAGCTGCAGCGCGGCCGGAATCGGCGAGGTTCGCCGGTGACCCAAGGAAGAGGAGGACGGCGTGGATCCGCGCGATGGAGCTCCCCGGCTTGCGCTAGACGGCGAGGATGACGTAGCGGAGCTCGGCGGAGCGGCTGGACATGGTCGCGCGGCACGGGGATGACGGTGGCCGCTAGGACGACGGCGTGCGGTGGCGGAGGCTCTCGGGCGAGCTCGAGATCGAGCGAGGGAGAGGGGAGAATGGGGGGTTGTGGTTCGCCAGGGGGTGCGTGGGGTTGCTCTTATCCCCTGCGCGGCGGCGACGGCGGCGGGGATGAACGACGCGTGCTCATCGCCGGCGTCGGGGATGACGGTGGCCGCGAGGGAGAGGGGAGAATGGGGGGTTAGGGTTCGCCAGGGGGTGCGTGGGGTTGCTCTTATCCCCTCCGTGGCGGCGACGGCGGCGAGGATGAACGACGCGTGCGCATCGCCGGCGTCGGGCGCGCGCGGCGTCAACACGCGCAGAGAGAGAGCGGGAGGAGGGAGAAAGGGAGAGTGGGCTGGGCCGCGGGCACTGTTTGACTTAGGCCCATTTGCACAGTAGTCTTTAGGCCTTTTCAATTTCTTTTTCTGTTTTTCTTTTTACAGAAGATTTTGCAAAATAAAATAGCTACCAAATGCCTGTAGTAAAATGTGAGACTAGCCCACAAAAATACCTTGCATTATTCTGCACTGCCACAAAAAGATTGGGTAATTTTTGAATCCATTTGAATTTTTCAAACTTGGAAAGGCATTTAAAATGTTGTTCAAGCACTATTTTAAATAGGTTAGGGCCATTTAAATAATTCAATTAATGTTAGTTTTATTTTTATAATTGCTTTGGGAATAGTTGCAATATTATGAACACTTTTGTTCTACTGTTTGGATAACTTTTGATTTTGACTTTATTTTAAATTTGAACTTGAAGTTGGATTATTCTCTAAATGCAATTTATTTAGGATGATCATGATGACATGGCTAGTTAATTAGCTTAATGATAGGGTTAAGATCTGGGGATGTTACAAATCTCCCCCACTACAAGAAATCTCGTCCCGAGATTTAAGAGGTGGAGGTAAGGGGTATCTTCGGGATCAAGGATGTATAGGAGAGTCGGGTTTTGATCGTGTGGAACTGTGGTGAGTGTCAATTAAGAGTGGAAAGGCAGTGACATCTTGCAAGGTCACGACAGCAAGCCAAGTCAGAGGACAATCATTTGGGGGTGTTGGCATAAGTAGGGAATTATCACTTCTCAAATAAAAGCTAGATTACAAGAAAGGTTAAACAGACCAATGGAAAGGAAAATGAATCTGCAGACAGTCCAACTCTCCGGGTGGACGTGAACACGAGAACCTAATGTTAGAGTTAGCAAAACTTTAACCCGAATAGAGGAGAGATTAGAATCCCAGAGTAAGGAAGAGAAATAAAAGATCCTAATACCACCCATTGGCGACGTGGGCCCGTAAGCCACACAGCCATGTTAGTAAAACAGTTTTTCAAAGACTAGACTCAACTTCGGCCAAGGAGTTGGAAAGGGGCTTCCTACAGGCAGCCTGCTCTGATACCAGCTTGTGATGCCCCGACTTAATCGTGCACTAATCATACACGCAAATGCACACGATCAAGCCTAGGGACTCACTTGAAGATATCACAACACAACTCTAAACAAATAAAAGTCATACAAGCTTTATATTACAAGCCAGGGGCATCGAGGGCTCGAATACATAAGCTTGAGTCATACAAGCATCAGCGGAAGCATCAGATATCTGAGTACAGACATAAAAGTTAAACAGATAAGCCTTAAAAAGGCGGGGCAAAACAACGACACTGATCAAAAAGGCGCGGGCCTCCTGCCTGGGAGCCTCCTAACTACTCCTGGTCATCGGCGGTCTCCACGTAGTAGTACGCTCCTCCGGAGGGGTAGTAGTAGTCGTCGACTGGGGCAGCTGGCTCCGGGGCTCCGACTGATGGGGATATGTACCTAGGGTAGGGTCATAGGCCTGACCTACATACCCCACCTAAGGACACTGCCCCAGAGAGCTTAAGGACAACAAGGAAGTCTCCGACTGAAATCACCAAGACATACAAGTCACTCGACAATATCCACTCGGAGATTACCTTTCACTAGACGGTTATCTTTCACTCGGAAGAACCGGGAGACAGTCAACCGCAGAAGACCAGAAGTCACCCCAGGGAGGCTAATGGACAGGCGTTCGTCTGTATCATAAGTAGCATTTATTGCATACGTTACCAGTAACGTTCACCATTATAGCCACGATTGGACCCTTGGATGCCGGACATTATGAGGGGCAGCGGACTCTATATAAGCCGCCCCTCCCCTCTGGCTCAGGGGTTCGCACCCTCTGTAAGGATACTCATATTCCACTCGACAGATAAACTAAGCCTCTCCGGAGCACGAGACGTAGGGCTGTTATCTCCACCGTGAGAGGCCCGAACTCGCTAAAACCACCGTGTCACCCATATGCATCTCGGTAGATCATGCTCCTTTACCCTACCCCCTTCGTACTGTCGGAGTCGTTCCCACGACAGTTGGCGCCCACCGTGGGGCATGGCGTCTATCGAGCCATGATGCATATGGTTTTTTCTTCAATCACCGGCAACGGACTAATTTCTGCAGGCAACCCAAGCTTTCTTGGGATGATCTCCCGAGATCAAACAATCACCGCTACCAATTTTGACTATTGGAGTCCCGGCCATCACACAAAATACTCCTCATTATACAAAAGGATCAGGGAGTTACTCATCTCAACTTGCCCTCTTTACAATCAAACATTGCAATGATCTAACTATGGTTTGTTCTTTTTCTGTATGCACACGAGCTCATACAAAAGGACGCCTCCCTTTTTTCCGATTGGTGGCTCGGCTCCCAGACGATGAAGCGTCATCGTCCGCCCGTCATCATCTCGCATACTCATCGGCGACGCCGTTGCCAAGCGCCCACACACGCACAGCCGCTAACGCTCGGCCTTGTTCCCCGGCCGGTTGAACACGTCGACCGGTGGTCCAGTCGACCTGGCTCCTCAGGCGACAAGGCCCGGCCGACGGCACTCGACCCAGCTCCGCACGCGTCAAAGCACGACTCCGACCTGTGCACAGCTCCGGCTCCCCGAGCAGTGAAACGCAACCACCAGCGCTCGCGCCGGCCTCGCCCTTGGCTGCGCCGGCCCACGACTGGACCGCGGTCAGCTGCTCGTCCTCCTCATCGCCACCTCTTGACTGCCTTCTGGTTCTGGCCAGATCGGTCATTTCCGCAGCGACGGAGCCCTCCTCCGGCGTCTGCACCAGGTCTCCTGTGTATTTTTCACTCGGACGAGTTGAGGCACACCACTCGGACATGCATGACGTACAGGTCCTGCTCTACGCACTCGGACGAGCGTTGGATAACTCAGCCGCCCTGCGCATCGCCACATGGTCAGGCGCGTCATCATCAACTTTCCCGACTCGACCATCCCGTGCATCGTTGCATGGACGCGTCTACTCCACTCCGACGCCCCGCGCGTCGCCACCCCGCAGGACGCCTCTACGTCACTCGGCAGCTCCGCGCATCGCCACTCGGCGAGACACGTCTTCGACACTCGACTGCTCCGCGCATCGTCATTCAGTCGGACGCTCCATCGCCACTCGGCAAGACACGTCTTCGACACTCGACTGCTCCGCGCATCGTCATTCAGTCGGACGCTCCATCGCCACTCGGCGAGACACGTCTTCGACACTCGACTGCTCCGCGCATCGTCATTCAGTCGGACGCTCCATCGCCACTCCGCAGGACGACTTTACGTCACTCGGCAGCTCCGCGCATCGCCACTCGGCGAGACACGTCTTCGACACTCGACTGCTCCGCGCATCGTCATTCAGTCGGACGCTCCATCGCCACTCCGCAGGACGCCTTTACATCACTCGGCAGCTCCGCGCATCGCCACTCGGCGAGACACGTCTTCGACACTCGACTGCTCCGCGCATCGTCATTCAGCCAAACGCATCTACTTCACTCGATGCCCCGCGTATCACCACTCCGTGCGGCCCATCTTCATCACCCCCTCCGACGATGGACACGCCGCGCTGGTTTCGTGCTAAATCCGCGGCAGCCGCCATGGCCGACCAGGGAGCTCTGCGCCCCACCTTCCACTTTCCTTCCAATCTTAATTCCTTCCCATTTATGTCCTGCATGCAGGAGATAAGTGGTCGTGGGAAAACGTCTATTACGTGCATGAATGGCTTTAACTCTCGCTTAATTAGCGTTAACACCACTTGCATGCAGATTAATTCGGCGCTAGACGAGGGGAACTCCTCACATGCACTTTTGATCATGTCTGCCTGCAAGTGATAAAGCTGCCTGCTTCCATCGGACGGGACAACGCCCGTGCGCTCGTGGGCACGTCCATGCCGAACCTCACCCGATGCCTCCGAGCTCAGCACTCCGCGTCGACCTGCCTAGCCGGCCCACACCGACTGGATCGCAGCCCAGTTGTGGTGCCCTCGGACCAGCAGAACATCATCGACAACAACCACGATCGCGAACCTACGAAGTCAACCGCATCTTCATTGTTTGAGCGTTCTGCGCACTGTCAGTCTGCTGGATACGTCTTCTCCTGTCGGCTGCCCTCTCCATTATCACTCGGCTGGACATATCCTCGTCATCGAGCCGCCACGCACATCGCCACTCCGCGAGACACGTCTTCATCACTCGGCTGCTCCGCGCATCGCCATTCAGTCGGAAGCTCCTTCGACACTCGGCAGCTCCGCGCATCGCCATTCAGTCGGAAGCTCCTTCGACACTCGGCTGCTCCGCGCATCGCCATTCAGTCGGAAGCTCCTTCGACACTCGGCAGCTCCGCGCATCGCCATTCAGTCGGGCGCTCCTTCGACACTCGGCAGCTCCGCGCATCGCCATTCAGTCGGACGCTCCTTCGACACACGGCAGCTCCGCGCATCGCCATTCAGCCGGGCGCTCCTTCAACACTCGGCAGCTCCGCGCATCGCCATTCAGTCGGACGCTCTTTCGACACTCGGCAGCTCCGCGCATCGCCATTCAGTCGGAAGCTCCTTCGACACTCGGCAGCTCCGCGCATCGCCATTCAGTCGGAAGCTCCTTCGATACTCGGCAGCTCCGCGCATCGCCATTCAGTCGGGCGCTCCTTCGACACTCGGCAGCTCCGCGCATCGCCATTCAGTCAGACGCTCCTTCGACACTCGGCAGCTCCGCGCATCGCCATTCAGTCGGAAGCTCCTTCGACACTTGGCAGCTCCGCGCATCACCATTTAGTCGGAAGCTCCTTCGACACTCGGCAGCTCCGCGCATCGCCATTCAGTCGGAAGCTCCTTCGACACTCGGTCGCTCCGCGCACCGTTACTCAGCTGGACGCTCCTTCGTCACTCGGCCGCTCCTGCGCCGTCAGACAGTAAGTCATTCTTCACACGTTGCATTCAAGTAAATAGTTATTTCCGTATTACCGAGTGTCTCGGAAGTCACACGTGACGTTCACTCGAAGGTCACGCCACTGAGTATACCTGTGCGCTCGGTTGTTTATTTTTATGTCCGAACACTTCACTTACGCTTCTTTTGGGTCCAGTACTCAAACGAGTTCAGTCGGAGGCTTCACTCTTTTAGACCCTTGCTGGTTCCGAACCAACAAGCACCTGGCACACCCACTGGGTGTCTATGGGTGTTATTTACGCAAATTATTTCAACAAACATCAAAGTACTTCGAGAATTTTTTATGTTAGCTTGTGTTATTTTTCATACACAGGTTACCTGGACGCCTCTGTGCGCCATTCTCGACGACATGGTCGACTCGGTCGCCCCGCGCGCCGTCACCTGTTCGGACGCCTCCGCAACAACATTCTCGACTCGGCTGCCCCGCGCGCCGTTACTTGACCGCCCCGTCGCCATTCAGCCAGAGACATTTACTTCACTCGGATGTCCCGCGCATCGTCATTCGGCGGGACGTATCGTCATCACTCGGATGCCCAGCGCATCGCCACTGTGCTGGACGCGTCTACATCACTTGGCCGCCCCGCGCGTCGCCACTCAGCCAGACGTGTCTACTTCACTCGGATGCCCCGCGCATCGCCACTCCGTGTGGCACATCTTCATCAATATGCCCGACTCGGCCGCCCTGCTCGCCGCCACTCGGTTGGGCTTGACATCATCGACATGCTCCGACTTGGCCGCCCCGCGCGTCGCCGCTCGGTTGGGCACATCTCGTCAACTTACTCAACTTGGCTGCAATGCACGCCGCCACTCGGTTGGGCTTGACTCCATCGACACGCTCCATCGTCACTCGGCAGCCCCGCGCGCCGTCACTCGGCAGGACGCGTCGTCATCACTCGACAGTTCAGCGCCTCGCCACTCAGTGAGATGTATCTACCTCACTCGGATGCCCAGCGCATCGCCACTGTGCTGGACGCGTCTACATCACTTGGCCGCCCCGCGCGTCGCCACTCAGCCAGACGTGTCTACTTCACTCGGATGCCCCGCGCATCGCCACTCCGTGTGGCACGTCTTCAGAAATATGCCCGACTCGGCCGCCCTGCTCGCCGCCACTCGGTTGGGCTTGACATCATCGACATGCTCCGACTTGGCTGCCCCGTGCGTCGCTGCTCGGTTGGGCACATCTCGTCAACTTACTCGACTTGGCTGCAATGCACGCGGCCACTCGGTTGGGCTTGACTCCATCGACACGCTCCATCGTCACTCGGCAGCCCCGCGCGCCGTCACTCGGCAGGACGCGTCTTCATAACTCGACAGTTCAGCGCCTCGCCACTCAGCCAGACGTGTCTACTTCACTCGGATGCCCCGCGCATCGCCACTCCGTGTGGCACGTCTTCATCAATATGCCCGACTCGGCCGCCCTGCTCGCCGCCACTCGGTTGGGCTTGACATCATCGACATGCTCCGACTTGGCCGCCCCGTGCGTCGCCGCTCGGTTGGGCACATCTCGTCAACTTACTCGACTTGGCTGCAATGCACGCCGCCACTCGATTGGGCTTGACTCCATCGACACGCTCCATCGTCACTCGGCAGCCCCGCGTGCCGTCACTCGGCAGGACGCATCGTCATCACTCGACAGTTCAGCGCCTCGCCACTCAGTGAGATGTATCTACCTCACTCGGATGCCCAGCGCATCGCCACTGTGCTGGACGCGTCTACATCACTTGGCCGCCCCGCGCGTCGCCACTCAGCCAGACGTGTCTACTTCACTTGGATGCCCCGCGCATCGCCACTCCGTGTGGCACGTCTTCATCAATATGCCCGACTCGGCCGCCCTGCTCGCCGCCACTCGGTTGGGCTTGACATCATCGACATGCTCCGACTTGGCCGCCCCGCGCGTCGCCGCTCGGTTGGGCACATCTCGTCAACTTACTCGACTTGGCTGCAATGCACGCCGCCACTCGGTTGGGCTTGACTCCATCGACACGCTCCATTGTCACTCAGCAGCCCCGCGCGCCGTCACTCGGCAGGACGTGTCGTCATCACTCGACAGTTCAGCGCCTCGCCACTCAGTGAGATGTATCTACCTCACTCGGATGCCCAGCGCATCGCCACTGTGCTGGACGCGTCTACATCACTTGGCCGCCCCGCGCGTCGCCACTCAGCCAGACGTGTCTACTTCACTCGGATGCCCCGCGCATCGCCACTCCGTTTGGAATGTCTTCATCATTGGCCGCCCCGCGCGCCATCGCTCAGCTTAGCTGCGATTCCGTATCGCCTAAGTTAAAAACCACTCTGAGTGAGGACATCATCCACACTCGGGGGGCTTAGCTGTGATTCCGTATCACCTAAGTTAAAAACCACTCCGAGTGAGGACATCATCCACACTCGGGGGCTTAGCTGTGATTCCGTATCACCTAAGTTAAAAACCACTCCGAGTGAGGACATCATCTACACTCGGGGGCTTAGCTGCGATTCCGTATCGCCTAAGTTAAAAACCACTCCGAGTAAGGACATCATCCACACTCGGGGGCTTAGCTGTGATTCCGTATCGCCTAAGTTAAAAACCACTCCGAGTAAGGACATCATCCACACTCGGGGGCTTAGCTGCGATTCCGTATCGCCTAAGTTAAAAACCACTCCGAGTGAGGACATCATCCACACTCGGGGACTTAGCTGCGATTCCGTATCGCCTAAGTTTAAAACCACTCCGAGTGAGGACATCATCCACACTCGGGGGCTTAGCTGTGATTCCGTATCACCTAAGTTAAAAACCACTCCGAGTAAGGACATCATCCACACTCGGGGGCTTAGCTGCGATTCCGTATCGCCTAAGTTAAAAACCACTCCGAGTAAGGACTTCATCCACACTCGGGGGCTTAGCTGTGATTCCGTATCACCTAAGTTAAAAACCATTCCGAGTGAGGGCATCATCCACACTCGAGGGCTTAGCTGCGATTCCGTATCGCCTAAGTTGAAAACTCTTCCAAGTGAAGAGCATTCCTTTCACTCGGGGGCTTAGCCGCGAACAAGTTTCCACCTAAGTTAAAAACCCTGCCGAGTGAATAGCATCCCATTCACTCGGAAACTTAGCTGCGAACCAGTCTTCGTCTCAGTTAAAAACTCTCCCAAGTGACGAGCATTCCCCTCACTCGGGGACTTAGCCGCGAGTCAGACCTCGCTTAAGTTAAAGGTTGTTCTGAGTGACAGGCAACACCTTCACTCGGAAACTTAGTTGCGAACAAGCTTACTCGGAAACCAAACAAGCTTAGCCAAGCAAAGGATTGGAAAGCAAACATTGTCTCTATCAGACCCCCGCCGATGCAAGCACTCGACGGCGGTCTCGGGGACTACACCCAGTGGGTGCACTCAGCGTGCCCCCACTGGACCTACTATCACTCGACCAGGTCCGGCCTGTCGAATGACAAGCGACTATCAAAGCAAATCTAAGACCCCTGCCAATGTCATCGCCATTCGATAGCGGTCTCGGGGACTACACCCAGTGGGTGCACTCAGCGTGTCCCCCACTGGACCTACTATCACTCGACCAGGTCCTGCCTGTCGAATGACAAGCGACTATCAAAGCAAATCTAAGACCCCTGCCGATGTCACCGCCATTCGACAGCGGTCTCGAGGACTACACCCAGTGGGTGCACTCGGCGTGCCCCCACTGGACCAAAAACCACTCGACTAAGACCTGCTCTACTCGAGGGGAAAACAAGCAAGTATGCACCAAAAGAAAATGCATATCAAGACAGAATCGATCAGGGTGAATGACAAAGACTCCAATCGACGCAGACTTCTGTGATGACCCAAAATGCACTTGGAATTTCTGTGTCTTATCAGAACCCGCATCAATCTATTTTTCACTCGAACCCCGATCCATTCGGGGGCTAATTATGGGGATATGTACCTAGGGTAGGGTCATAGGCCTGACCTACATACCCCACCTAAGGACACTGCCCCAGAGAGCTAAAGGACAACAAGGAAGTCTCCAACTGAAATCACCAAGACATACAAGTCACTCGACAATATCCACTCGGAGATTACCTTTCACTCGACGGTTATCTTTCACTCGGAAGAACCGGGAGACAGTCGACCGCAGAAGACCAGAAGTCACCCCAGGGAGGCTAATGGACAGGCGTTCATCTGTATCATAAGTAGCATTTATTGCATACGTTACCAGTAACGTTCACCATTATAGCCACGATCGGACCCTTGGATGCCGGACATTATGAGGGGCAGCGGACTCTATATAAGCCGCCCCTCCCCTCTGGCTCAGGGGTTCGCACCCTCTGTAAGGATACTCATATTCCACTCGACAGATAAACTAAGCCTCTCCGGAGCACGAGACGTAGGGCTGTTATCTCCACCGTGAGAGGCCCGAACTCGCTAAAACCACTGTGTCACCCATATGCATCTCGGTAGATCATGCTCCTTTACCCTACCCCCTTCGTACTGTCGGAGTCGTTCCCACGACACCGACGCCTGGTCGCAGCAATCGGGTATGGGGAAAAAGGGAAGCAAAGCAACAGTGAGTACTCATCCAAAGTACTCGCAAGACTTACATCAGAACTATTCGAATTATGCATCGGTATCAAAGAAGGGCTGTATCAATGGACGGGACTGCAGAAATGCCAGAATAGAGAGAAAAGCCTAGCCTATCGAAGACTAGCATCTTCAACGTCTTGCAGCATTAGAAGAGTGCAGATTAGTAACATAACATATAGTAATAAGTGTGTAGTAGCAAAGCCTAGAGATCCTTCCTCGACTCCCTGCGAGAAAGCGATCCCGGTGCTTCCAATTAAAGTAGCATGAATCCAGTTCAAGTTGTAGTAGATCGGGATACTACACTGAGCGTCCTGTTACCGTGGACACGGCTATTCGAATAGATCACTTCCCTGCAGGGGTGCACTACTGTTACCCAACACGCTCGATTAACTCTGGCCGGACACACTTTTCTGGGTCATGCCTGGCCTCGGCTGATCGACATGACGTAGTCCTACCTAGGCTCAGCAGAGAGGTCCCCGCCGGTCTACATCCTAAGTGCTCAGGGGTCTTGGGCCCATCGCCCTTTGCACTCCGGGTCGTTGCGCGCAGGGCGAATCCAGGCACCACCTCTGTCCTGGATGGCGTCGGCCCAGCCGTGCCGCAATGCTGAACTGGACGTCTGACAGAGCTTTCGGCTGATATATACGGCGCCGAGGGCCCCATTAAACCATTATCCCGCGTGGTGGTAGTTCGTATAGGCCAGTGGCCAACTCAGATCAAATACCCAAATCCGTTAAGTGTGTTGGGAGCTCGCGGAAACGAGCAGAGATCCACGATCTGTGACCCCGTCGTCCCATCTCGTGGACTTACGGCAAGGGCTAGAAATGCCCGGCCGTGCCACGTATTTATCTCGCGGGTACCCTCATGGTCAACCCGACTCCACATCTCTCGCGGGTACCCCTCGGGGTCGACCCGACTTTATCAAGTAACTGTAATAAGGCCAAGGTACCCGTGTGTCCATAACATCAAGATGGGATCCGAGGAATCACCCTCGCTGGATTCCCACTCGATGTATCCGTCAAGGTGAACCCGGAAGAATCACCCTCGTTGGATTCACTCTTGCGGAGTTGCACGACAAAAGCTTTAACGGAGATGGTGAAAGAGGAATCACCCTCGTTAATCCACCACCGACTAGCTGTACTGCAGAGTCCACATTGGAAGTGAGATAAGAGGTATCACCCTCGGCACTCGATGATAGCTCTGCAGAGTCGAGCAACTTAGGGGGTTGTGCGGTGATGTGCTGGTCTCAGCCCGTCGATCACATCGATCAGGGCACTGGTAACTAAGCGGGGCAACTAGGACAAGGAAGAGGGGCCACCGATGGATTTACGTCCAACCTATACTAAGCATTTAGGATAGCAGGTAAGGTATCAATAGCAGTTTACAAAAACAGGCTATGCATCAGAATAGGATCAATCAAAAGCAGTAGCAAATTCTAATGCAAGCAGGAGGGAGAAAGAATAGGTGATATAGGCATGTTCAAGGGGGGTTGCTTGCCTGGAAGCTCTGCAGCAAAAGAGGAGTCATCGACGGAGTAGCAGTCCTCTGGGACAGCGTCGGTCTCGGGGTCTAACGGAAGAGAAGAGGGAGAAGAAACAATAAATAAAAGCAATCAAATGCAACACAGTGCATGGCATGGCAAAATGCAGTGTGGGTGGTGACCTATCGCAGTGCTACACGTTGTAGACGAAGCGGGAAAATATCTGGAATATTTTCCCGGTCTTTAGGCGGTTATCGGTAAACTGAACCGAAGGGGAAGGTTCCATGTTCAGATAGTTAGGAGTGATGGTCAAGCATTTGACTACATATTCGGATTCGTCTCGTTTTTCTGATCAACTTTCATGTTGAAAACTTTTCGATCCGAGCTACGGTTGAATTTCTATGAATTTTCAAAGATTTAAACAATTTCTGAAATTTCTGGAATTATTTTTAATTACTAAATTCACATTATCGAGAACAGTGGCTGATGACGTTAGTATGATGTCAGCGAGTCAATCCCAGCTGTTCCAGGTCAAACCTGACAGCTGGGTCCCACATGTCATACACAGAAGCTAATTAAGGATTAATTTAAACTAAACAGAAGTTAATTAGGGAGTGGGCCCCATATGTCAGTGTCTGACTAAATTAACTAATTAAGTTTTAATTATAAAACTGATTAATTTGCGGGTGGGGCCCGCTTGTCAGTGGCACTGTGTGCCCAGTCAGCCGAGTTGACCAAGTCAACTCGGTCAACTGGGGCCCCTGGGCCCACTGGCAGTGATCCAGGGGGCGCCAGCGTGGCTGCCACGTCGGCAGTGGCCGGCGGCGAGTCGGCGGCGACGTAAAACGCGGCGGCGCGACTCGGACCTTGCTGGAAAACGCGCTCCGGTGACCATTTGGCACGCGTGACCCCGCGTTCGAAAGCGCGGAGTGAGCTGCGTCGATTGGTGGCCGCGGCGTCGCCGGAGTCGGCCGGAGTTGACGGCGGCGAGCTCGCGGGCGGCGCCGGAGTTTGGGCATGGGCGAAAATGGCGACGCGGTGCACGGCAAGCTATGCGGGCGATGGCGTTCGACTCCTACGGCTGCGCTGAGCATGGTTGCGTGCTCAGACGAGCTCGACGGCGACGAGCTCGATGGCGGCGATGTATACGGCCACGGCGAGATCGGCCGCTACGGGCGTGGAGAAAGGCAGAGAAGAGAGGGAAGAGGAGGAGAAGCTCACCGGGGAGGCGCAAGATGGCCCAGTGACGGATTAGGAGCTGCAGCGCGGCCGGAATCGGCGAGGTTCGCCGGCGACCCGAGGAAGAGGAGGACGGCCTGGATCCGCGCGATGGAGCTCCCCGGCTTGCGCTAGACGGCGAGGACGACGTAGCGGAGCTCGGCGGAGCGGCTAGACATGGTCGCGCGGCACGGGGACGATAGTGGCCGCGAGGGAGAGGGGAGAATGGGGGGTTAGGGTTCGCCAGGGGGTGCGTGGGGTTGCTCTTATCCCCTCCGTGGCGACGACGGCGACGGGGATGAACGACGCGTGCGCATCGCCGGCGTCAGGCGCGCGCGGTGTCGACACGCGCAGAGATAGAGCGGGAGGAGGGAGAAAGGGAGAGTGGGCTGGGCCGCGGGCACTGTTTGACTTAGGCCCATTTGCACAGTAGTCTTTAGGCCTTTTCAATTTATTTTTCTGTTTTTCTTTTTACAGAAGATTTTGCAAAATAAAAGAGCTGCCAAATGCCTTTAGTAAAATGTGAGACTAGCCCACAAAAATACCTTGCATTATTCTGCACTGCCACAAAAAGATTGGGCAATTTTTGAATCCATTTGAATTTTTCAAACTTGGAAAGGCATTTAAAATGCTGTTCAAGCACTCTTTTAAATAGGTTAGGGCCATTTAAATAATTCAATTAATGTTAGTTTTATTTTTATAATTGCTTTGGGAATATTTGCAATATTATGAACACTTTTGTTCTACTGTTTGGATAACTTTTAATTTTGACTTTGTTTTAAATTTGAACTTGAAGTTGGATTATTCTCTAAATGCAATTTATTTAGGATGATCATGATGACATGGCTAATTAATTAGCTTAATGACAGGGTTAAGATCTGGGGATGTTACATTGATAAGATTGAAATTTTGAAGAAATATTTGAACTCTCATGCTTCACTTATATTATTTTGAGAGTTGATAAGATTGAAATTTTGAAGAAATATTTGAACTCTCATGCTTCACTTATATTGTTTTGAGAGTTGATAAATTTTGAAGAAATATGTGCACTCTCATGCTTCACTTATATCTTTTTGAGAGTTGATAATAGCAATGGTAATTTGCACGAGATATGAATTTGGTCCCAAAGTGATGAATATTCAAGAGGGATATAATAAAAGCTTTCATATAGATCATTGGATATGATAAGTGTGATTCCTTGCAATAGTTTTGCGATATGGAGATGATGATATGTGAGTCATTTTAGTGAGTAATTGTGATTTAGTAAGAATATTAGTGTTATGGTTTGTGATTCCCTATGCATGCACATTAAGTCAATAGTTATGCAACGAAATTATATCCTACTTATGGTGCATTATTCGGTGTTAGTTGTGTTCAATGCATCTTTATGACCATTTTTGCTTTTTGGTTGGTTGCTTCTCAATCTATTTGCTAGCCTTCATTTGTACTAAGCAGAAATACTGCTTGTGCATACAAACTCCTTAAACCCAAGTTGTGCCAAATGAGTCCACCATATCTACCTATATGCGGTATTTCCATGCTGTTCCAAGTAAATTTGCATGTGCCAACTCTAAAATTTTCAAAGTAATTTTCTGTTTTGTGTGCCCATACCGCTCATGAAGCGGCAGGGGGTGGCCATTATTTTCCATGCTAGGTGTGTTATTCTCACGATGAGTGTTTATTCACTTGTCATTGCATGAGAGAGTGGCTAGTAATAGGGATGCCCAGTCCCACAATGAATCAAAATTAATAACAACAAAATTCCTTGGAAAGTGTTGGTATGGAGGGCACCCGTGGATACGGCTAGCCATGGAATGTGAAAGAATGGTGGAAAGAAGATGAACTTTATTTTCTGTTTGGGAACCGCCTATGATGTGTCTAGCATGGAAAATATTGGGAATTCTTGGTCTTTTCGTTGACAGGAAAAGCATGCCTCTCAAAATAATTTTATCTCTCTAATTTAAGCTTTGAGCTCTGGCACATTAGCAAATCTCTGCTTCCCTCTGCGAAGGGCCTATCTATTTACTTTTATGCAATTTTTATTTTTATTTTGAGTCTCCATCTTCTCTTATAGAGCACCAACTAGAGAGCACTATTGTCATACTTGTGCATTGTGTGTAGCTAATATTGAGTGTGTTTCATGAATGGATCAATGATTGAGCATAATGGGGTAGGGATAACTTTCTTTAGCGTTGATATTTGTGGCACCCCGGCTCAGAGAACCGGTTTACCAGTGTTTCCAACCCAGAGATCATGTCTTCTGGAAACACACAAAACTTGGGAACAGAACTGAACTGAACTTTATTGATATAGCTTGGGTACAACTCAAAGTTCACATAGATAGCGAGGCTGGAAGCACTGCAGGTGCTGAGAACAATATCTACATTATTTATGGAACATAGCAGGGCCTCGATACTACTGAGATATTCTACAGCGTAGCGGAACATAGCGCGGGAAACTCCATCCATAGGGACACTCCTGTGGACACGGCCTAGTTAGCGTAGCACGAACCATCGGGACCTCCGTCCTCGGCTTCTCCTGCATCTGGCATGATACGCCAGGTGAGTACTTGGAATGTACTCGCAAGCTCATGGCAACCACAACAATACAGCAAACAATAGCACGGCAAAGATCATATTAAGTGCTTATACTGTTACCAACTTACTCTCATCTGGGTTGTCCCACAACCCTCGGAATGCTCATAATCCACTAAGAACTTCCGAACATAAGACAAGTTCTTCCATCATTATTATCATTATCACGGTTGACCATCCTAGAGAGGCCTAAGCGGACTGTCCAATACCGTGGACGCGGCTAATCGAATAGGTTTTACACTCTGTAGAGGTTGCGCACTTTACCCACACCATGGAGCTGCTGGCCTCTTGTTCCCATTCGAGTGGACCGGGACTGCTCCAACGAAACCTGCCTGACCCGTGACTCCTCTACCGTACCACCGACAATCATACCCTCCCAGGGTCATGTCCTGGGTGGCCCCTGTGTCACCCCGTGACACCTGCCACCGTCGTGGCCAAACAAACTGTCCCAAACGGGGACGCCGGCAAAATAACTCAGCTGGGCTCATAGGATTATCATCGTCTACCTGATTAGGGCAGCACGCACGCATAACCCTCCCTAGTTTGGGGGTACCGATAAAAGAGCACAAAGCCAGACCAAGTCAAGGCCGTCCCATACCGGCAAATGTAGCTGCACGGAAAAGTCCGGGTAGGTGGCTCTTGATCAACCAACTAATTTTAGTGTTGCCAAGAATTTAATCAGTATGGATATTCCACATAATTAACTTAACATGGCAGTAACTATGCATCAAAATAATTTACTATGAATTAACACATAATTAAATAATGCACATAATTCAATTAAATAACCAACACTATTGAAATGCCTCATGAAATGGATGTCATGGCTTGCCTTGCTCTGTTGGGTTGTCCACAAACTCCTGGGCTTCAAATTCAAAAGGATTTCCCTCTGAAAATATTTTAAAATTGCAAAGGAAAATGTCACATGCTACTGTTTTGAGCACCAGAAATTCTGTGAACATGGGGAAAATACCAAACTTAACCAGAAAATAAAGGAGCTCAAGACAAACCCAGAGCAAAAAGAATCAATTGATTTGGACTTATGGTTTAAAAGTTATGGCTGGTCAAAGTTTCTGGTCAACTCTGGAAATAAAATAGAAAATCAGAAAATCAACCGGGGCCACGTCGAAGGCGTAAATCGCCCGGGCGTCTCCACTTACCGCTTCGGTAAGCCACTGACGAGTGGGCCCCAGCGGTCAGATTTAAAAGGGGAGAGGAGGGAACAGAGGGAGGCTGAGCTCCGGTGACGCTCGTCGGCGATGCAGACGGCGGCGAGGTCCGGTGACTGCAGGAACGGATCAAGCTCTTCGAGATGAACACGCACGTACCCGTGGATTGGCGAACGGTGGCCGGACGACGTCGTCCCCTTCTTCTCCGGCGGCGGCGGCGCTCGGGTGTCGTCGGAGACGGCGGTTCCGGCAGCGATTCGGCTCGGGAAGGGCTTGGGCGGGGCCAGTGGAGCGAGGTGAACTCGCGGGTGCAGTCGGTGGAGCTCGGGGAGGAGCGAATCGGCGGGGAGGCAGAGCTCGGGTGGCGGCGGTGCTCCGGCGAGATGCGAGGCCAGAGGGCCTCTCGGCCGTGGCTTGGTGCTCGGGGGCTCAATAGGAGGCGGAGGGAGTGGGGTGAGGTGCTCGGGAGAGGCCGGGGAGGCCTTTATATAGGAGGGGGAGGAGCTCTCTGGAAGCAGCGAGATCGGGACACGTCACCGGCGATGGTACGCCGCGCTGGCTGGCTTGACGCGGGCGACGCGACGGGAACTAGCAGGAGGAGTTAATGCGGCTACGGCGGCTAGTGGAGGAAGAGGACGCGCCGCAAAGCCACTGTGCCCGCATGGGCGGCACAGTGCGCGTGTGCCGTGGCGGCCGGCGAGGGCTTCTCCGGCGAGGGGAAGGATCCAGGGCGGCCAGGTGGACGCAGCGGAGTTAGTCGGCGCACTGAGACAAGCTATGGCGGCGCGAGGCAGGCGGACGCGACGCATCAGGCACGGGCGCGATGCAGAGCGCGCGCAGTGGCATGCCATTGTCGTGCTCACCACGGGTACTGATGTCTAGAGGCCTCGCGAGCCTGGCATTTCTTGTCTAGCACGTCGACCCTCGATCCCTTAGTCCCCTTGTGCCTCTGGTTCGACTAGATTCACTCTGAGGTGAAGTGTAACTTCAGCTACAGTTTCTGACAGGAAACTTGAGAGTGATCTAGAGAAGAGGTGAGCTGGAGATGGAGCCAATGGAGATGTCTGGGGTGTTCTGCTTTGGAAGGACTATAAGCTGGCAAGGTTTGAGGAAATTTGATCAAGATTTGGATATAGTTCATGTACAAGTGTTGTACTGAACCAGAAACCTAGATGAGCTTGTAGCACTCATCTGGGTGATCTTCTGGATCTAAATTTTGGTGTGGAAGGGTTATTTGGTGAGGAGAAGATGCCATAAAAATTTCAGCTCAATTGGATACCTCTAGCTGGTACTTCCTTCACAGAGGTTCCAATTGGACAGAAACTTGGCAGAAAATTGGTGATGAAAATTTGTACTGGACCAGATGATATTTTTGGATATTGTGGAAAGATAGGTTCCCTAGAAGTTCAGGGAATATTCTGGGAATTTACTGAGTTGGGAAAATAGGAGTTGCTTCACAAATGACCAGTACTGTCCAGAGAGCAAATGGAGTTTTCTGGACAAAATTTTGTACTGGACCATGAGATGTTTTTGAGGATTGTGGGAATAGATGATGACAAGAAGGTGTGGTATTAATTTGGGATTTTTCTGAGCATCAAAACTATAGGTTGCTTTGTAACCCATAGTGATGACAGATTTTCCCAAAGGAGAAAAATGAATTATTGGGAAGGATAAAGAATTGGAAATTGATCCAGATGGTGAGTGACAAGATTTTGGCAAGATGCTGAGGGCTTTGGATCACTCAGAGAAATTCATAAGTCCAAAGTCCACTGAAAAGGTTCAAAATCCAACCAAATTGCAAATAAAGCCAGAGAGATTTCGGAAAGAAAAAGTTGCCAAAAACCAGGGTGTCACAATATTTTTAAAGACATGATTGCTTGTTAGCATGCTTGAGTATTTATATCTTCATGTCAAACTATAGACTATTGCTTTGAATCATTCAAGTCCAAATGTTCATGCTATAAAAGAAAAGAATATATGATGAATATGATAGGTAGCATTCCACATCAAAAATTCTGTTTTTATCATTTACCTACTCGAGGACAAGCAGGAATTAAGCTTGGGGATGCTGATACGTCTCTAACGTATCTATAATTTTTGATTGTTCCATGCTATTATATTATCAATATTGGATGTTTTATATACATTTACAGCAATTATATATTATTTTTGGGGACTAACCTATTAACTTAGTGCCCAGTGGCAGTTGCTGTTTTTTGCCTGTTTTTGGTTTTCCAAAATATCAGTACCAAACGAAGTCCAAATGCCACGAAACTTTTTGGAGATTTTTTTCTGGACATAACAAGTACTGGAAGCTTCGGGAGAGGGCCAGAAGATGAAGCAGTGGCCCACGAGGCACCAGGGCACGTGTAGGATCGAAAGTATGTCTAGAGGGGGGGTGATTAGACTACTTGACCAATTAAAACCTAACATTTTCCCAATTTTAATTGTGGGCAGATTTTAGCAATAGTACATGTCAAGCATCACCCTACACATGCAATTCTAAGAGTATAGCAGCGGAATATAAGCAATTGCATATGTAAGTAGAGAGGGGATTGGAGATTTCAAACGCAATGAAGACACGGTGGTTTTTGGCGTGGTTTCGATAGGTGGTGCTATCGTACGTCCATGTTGATGGAGACTTCAACCCACGAAGGGTAACGGCTGCGCGAGTCCACGGAGGGCTCCACCCACGAAGGGTCCACGAAGAAGCAACCTTGTCTATTCTAGCATGGCTTACGTCCACGAAGGACTAGCCTCACTCGGGGTAGATCTTCACGAAGTAGGCGATCTCCTTGCCCTTACAAACTCCTTGGTTCAACTCCACATCAGGTTGGAGGCTCCCAAGTGACACCTAACCAATCTAGGAGACACCACTCTCCAAAAGGTAATAGACGGTGTGCTGTTGATGAACTCCTTGCTCTTGTGCTTCAAATGATAGTCTTCCCAGCACTCAAACAACTCCTCACAGATTTGGCTATGGTAGAAGAAGGATTTGAGTGGAAAGCAACTTGGGAAAGGCTAGAGATCAAGGTTCAAATGGTAGGAATGGAATAGCTTGATCTCAACACATGAGTAGGTGGTTCTCTCTCAGAAAATGTATGGTGGAAGTGTAGGCACGTTCTGATGGCTCTCCTTACTGAGAATGATGTGGTGGAGGGGTATATATAGCCTCCACACAAAATCCAACTGTTACACACTTTTGACCCAACTCGGTGGCACCGAAACGATAATCTCGGTAGCACCGAACTGTGTAAAAGATATGAACTTTAGGAATCTCGGTGGGACCGATACGAACAACTCGGATGGACCGAAGTGCAATGGCTAGGGCAATCCTCATCTCGGTGGCACCGATTGCATCAACTCGGTAGGACCGAAGTGAAGCAATAAGGCAACAGAGACTTGGCAAGCCATCTCGGTGAGACCGATTTGCATAACTCGGTGAGACCGAAGTGAATGCAACCGATTCCAGAGAGTTGGCAAGGCCATCTCGGTGGGACCGAGATCCATTTCGGTGGATCCGATTTGTTAGGGTTTGGCAGTGGCTAAGTCTTGGATGAACTCGGTGGGGCCGGATAGGAATTTTCGGTGGGGCCGAGTTGGAATGTAGGTTTTGGACATATTTGGGATTGAGAGAGTGGTTGAGGGTTTAGGAGTACTGTCACTAAGTACTTGAGCAAAAGGACCATTAAGCAACACCTCATCCCCTTTTAATAGTATTGGCTTTCCTATGGACTCAATGTGATCTTGGATCACTAAACCAAAAATGTAGAGTCTTGATCTTTTGCCAATCCTTGTCCTTAGCATTTTGAGGGGTCCACGTCTCTAGTCCATGCCATGCCAATAATTGAACATCCTGAAATCTTAATCTTGAATGGACATTAGTTCAATGAGATATATGTTGTTATGAATTACCAAAACCACCAAGGGAGCAAATGTGCTTTCAGCGCGCCCTGGTGGCTTGTGGGGCCCACACAGCTCCGTTTGACCTAATTCCACCACTATAAATTCTCTAAAATCGGGAAACCAACAGAGGAGTCCATGAAATACTTTTTCCGCCGCCGCAAGTTTCTGTTCTCGAGAGATCCCATCTGGAGGCCTTTTCCGATACTCCGCCAGAGGGGGAATCGATCACGGAGGGGCTCTACATCAACCTTGCTGCCCTTCCGATGATGCGTGAGTAGTTTACCACAGACCTTCGGGTCCATAGTTAGTAGCTAGATGGCTTCTTCTCTCTTTTTGATCTTCAATACAATGTTCTCCTCGATGTTCTTGGAGTTCTATCCGATGTAATCACTTTTTGCGGGTGTTTGTTGGGATCCGATGAATTGTGAGTTTATGATCATATTATCCATGAATATTATTTGAGTTTTCTCTAAACTCTTTTATGCATGATTATTATAGCTTCGTATTTCTTCTCCGATCTATTGATTTGGTTTGGCCAACTAGATTGATTTATCTTGCCATGGGAAGAGGTGCTTTGTAATGGGTTCGATCTTGCGGTGCTCAATCACAGTGACAGAAAGGGACATGACACGTATGTATCGTTGCTATTAAGGGTAAAAAGATGGGATTTATTCATGCGTGAGTTTACTTTATCTACATCATGTCATCTTGCTTAAGGCGTTACTCCGTTCTTTATGGACTTAATTCACTAGACGCATGCTGGATAGCGGTCAATGTGTGGAGTAATAGTAGTAGATGCAGGCAGGAGTCAGTCTACTTGTCTCGAACATGATGCCTATATACATGATCATTGCCTTGGATATCGTCATGATTATTTGCTTTTCTATCAATTGCCCAACAGTAATTTGTTTACCCACCGTATGCTATTTTCTTGAGAGAAGCCTCTAGTGAAAACTATGGCCCCTGGGTTTATCTAAATCATATATTAAAAACCCTAAAATACCTTGCTGCACCTTTTTCTTTATTTATTTTATTTTATATTTTAGTTCAATCTATCTATCTATCACATACAATTTAATCTTGCAATTAACCGCCAAGGGATTGACAACCCCTTGTTTGCGTTGGATGCAAGGATTTGTTGTTTTGTGTGCAGGTGCTGCTAACGAGGTGTTGCGTGATTCTCCTACTGGATTGATAACCTTGGTTTCATAACTGAGGGAAATACTTATCTCTACTGTACTGCATCTTCCTTCCTCTTCAGGGAATTACCAACGCAGCTCACAAGTAGCAGGTCACATTGAAGAAACTCGCATGAAGAGATTCCATGGTGATGGATTTTTAAGACATTTGATTATGAATCATCTAACACTTGCAATTTTCGTCCAAAAGAAGAGTGACTAAAATGTCGTTCACAGCCCATAAGGAACGAGCGATGAACTTATTGATAAACATACATATTGATGTGTGTAGTTCAATAAGTGTTGTTGCAAGCAGGGGATTTATCTATCTTCAATGATGACTCAAGTAGATATGTGAGTATTTTCTTAATGAGACATAAGTCTGGATCATTTGCGATAAGTTTAAAATGATTTTGAAATGAACTAAAATTGTTGTAGCAAGAAAAATTATGTTTCTGCAATTAGATTGTGAAAAGGAATATTTGAGTTACAAGTTTAGTGAATGTCTCATGCGTTATGAAAATAGTTTCATAACTTGCACCTCCTGGAACACCACTGAGAGTGGAGTGTCCGGGAAGATGTAATCAAATCATGTATGACATGATGAGATCAAACATGACATAAATCGATTTGCCAATACGAAAGTGTTACTCTAATCTCGAGCACAAATACATCCTTGTGAATAGTAAATTCCAAAAAATAGTAATAAATAAATAAAGAAAACTTAATTTTAACAGCCTGAAAAATTTCACCACGAAAAGACATCCGTAGAGGTGTGTGCCAAAAAAACAAAAAAAGTGCTCCAAAATGTGTCTTTTTGAGCCTCGATTTTTTTTGTACAGGCTTCCACGAATGTCATTTCAAGGTGAAACTTTGCATGATGTTAGAAAATTTGTTGATGTTCATCCACAAAATTATTTTTTTATTTTATTTAATATTTTTTTCCTGAATTTACTGTTCGTGCGGGTGTACTTGAGCTCGAGAGCAGATTGTCCATGTCCTTGCCATTATCCTTTTTGAAGTGAAGCTTTAGAGACTGTAACTTTTACACTAAAAGTGCGCCATCAAATCTATTGAAATGACATCATATAAGATATGGTATGGTATGCCAAACCATTTATGTCTTTTCTTAACATTCAGGAATATGAGAAATATGTAAAATGTTTACAAGTTTAAAAGCTCATGTAACAAATCAGATAAGTGCTACTTTGCAGGTTATCCCAAAGTATTGGGTATTCCTCTATCACTATATGCTGAGGAAAAGTATTTGACACAGATAGCGATATATTTTGAAGAAAATGTTTCTTGCAAAAGATTGAGTGGGAGGACAGTACAACTTGCTGAGATTACAAAATCTTCACAGTCAGATCAAAGAAAAGAAACACTGGAACTAGTCCTACTGTGACTAGTACAGAAGCCTTTCCATGAGATGTAGAGACTTTGGTCGAACTTGCAGTTGAACCACGTAGGTTAGGCAAAACTCATGCAAACCTCTGTGGTGTGCGAGTGAGATATTGTTATTAGACAAACAATGAACCTACGATACACGAGGAAGCATTGATGGGCCCTGACTACGAAATTGGTTAAATGCCAAAAAATATCTGTGATGGTATCAATATACATGATTCAAGTTTAGAACTTGATGGACCCTCTACAAGAGATAGAGTCTAATGAATAGTAATGGATCTATAAACCAACGAAGATAAAAAATGTTCTATCCATGGACCATGACTTGTTGAAAATAGTTTATGACAAGTTCAAGGAGTTTACTATGACAAGATTGTCTCACCGTAGTGATTCTTAAAGTCAGTTCAGGTTATACTAGCAATTACTGCATATTTCAACTATGAGATATTACAGGTGGACACCAAAAGGATTTACCTGAGATGGAAATATAACCAAGGACGTGTACATTATACAGTCCAAGATATTTTACCGATGCATAGGATGCTAGTGGGTGTGCAAACTTGAGAGATCCAAGAATGGGCTAAAGCAAGCATAATGGAGTTGAAATCTTCGTTACGACGAAACGGTCAAAGAGTTTGATTTCATCAAGGATAGCGAAGATGCTTGTGTTTACAAGAAAGTAAGTGGGAGCGTAATAATATTTCTAAAGACATTATGTGCATGACACATTGTTAATTGGAAATAATAAAATAACTTTATTGACACAAATTAGGAATTCACTCATATTAGTTTTCCGATTAAATATTTGGGCTAGACATCTTTAGTATTAGGCATAGTAATCTATGGAGATAGACGTGTTTAATAGGGCTGAGTACATATTAACAAAATACTAAAGTTTCACCACTCGAGTAGCAAACGAAAGATTAAGTCGTATTCATAGGAACAGAGGGAGTACAATGTGTATTGAAAAAATATACATGTGTTGAGAAAGAAAAAAACTAAAGAAAACCAATGAAGAAACACAAAAAAAAGGGGAAAGCTTCTAAAACCGTCGTAGAAGCATCATACAATCTCTTCACAAAACCCAATGCCCAGCCCATCTATCGCCTGCTCCCAACTGGTAGCTACCCCGCACAACGAACGACACAAACCCTATATCTCGCTTATAGTGAGAGTACCTTCTGTCTCACCTAAAGTTTTTTCGAGTGTTGTATGGTAATGGGCCGGCCCGTTCTTAGCGCTTGCTCGCTGGTAGCTGGGTATGATGCGTTCTTCTCTGGGTTTTTTGTTTTTTTCTTTCTTCACGGGTTTCTTCGTTATTTTTGTTTTTTACATTGGTTTTTCACGGTTTCTTCATTTTATTCCCAGTTTTTTTTTCCTTTTTTTTCTTTTTCCTTTAGTTTTTTTGTTTCTTTGTCTGTTTCCCCGTCTTTTCTTGTTTTCTTTGTTTCCTTTTTTGCACTTGTTTTCGTCGGTTTTTTTTCTTCGGTTTCTTTTGTTCTTCCCTGGGTTTTCTTTTATTCTTTGTTATGCTTCGGTTTTCTTTTGTTTTTTCTCAGTTTTCTTTGTTTCCTTTATGTTTTTTATCGGTTTTCATCATTTTTTGTTTTTGTTCATACATGTCTAATTTTTTTCAGTGGTCAATGTATACGTGAAACATTTTTTGATACACGTTGTACATTTCTCAAATACATGATGTATTATTTTTCTTCTTAAAAACATATTATGAACTGTAAGTGCATCTAATGCCCCCTTTGTGGTTTTGGAGTATTGAAGACAAATGGGTAAAGGGACTAATGTGTTTATGAGTATACACAGGAGATAAAGTCCCTGAAGATTTGGTTTAACCAAGAAAGATGACCCCTTAAAATTTATGGTTACATTGAAGAAATTGGTGCGCCCTTTGAAGAAATTGAAGTGAAGAATTGGAAGCTTGAAGACTTTGTTTTCATAGTTTCTTTCTTCTTTATTTGAGTCACAAGGAACACCGTACAGTTAAAGGTGGTCTAGGTGATACATAGGCGAAAGTGCAACTAATCCCTGGGTGGTTTTGGTAATTAATAACAACATATACATCATTGAACTAATGCATATTCAAAGAATATTTCAGGAAAGTTCAATTAGGTACGGCAATGAGATGTGAATGTGGACCCCTCAAATGCAAAGGACAAAGCATTGACAAAAGCTCCAAGACTCTACATTTTTTGTTAAGTGATCCAAGATCACATTGAGTCCATAGGAAAGCCAATTCTATTAAAAGGGGATGAGGTTTTGATCATGAGTCATTTGCTCAAGTGTTTAGAGATATTGCTCCAAAAACCCTCAACCACACCCTCACATTCCTATCTGTCCAAAACCCTAAAGCCTATCTCGGTACCACCGAATCATTCCTACCCGGACCCACCGAGATACACTTGACAGAGCCACTGCCTAAACCCTGACAACTTGGTCTCACCGAGATGACATTCGGCCCCACCGAAGTGCACTGGCAAACCTTCTATAACCAATCGATTTCATCTTGGAATTTCCAAGTGGTTTCGATCGGTGTCACCGAAGTGTTGATAGTGCTTAGGTCATCACCCATCGGTCCCTCCGACCCGTTTCATCCGGTCTCACCTAAAAGCCTAAAGTTCAAACCTTTTGCACTAGTCGGTCTCACCGAGCGGTTTCACCCGGTCCCACCGAGTTGTGCATAAAGGTGTGTAACGGTTAGATTTTTGGTGATGGCTATATATACCCCACCCATTCTGCCAACTCTCAAAGAGAACAACCAGGACGAAACTACCACTTCCCATATTCCACTCCAACCTTTGATACTTAATTTCTAGCCCCCTCAAGTTGCTTTCCACTCAATCCTTCTCCTACTACCATGCCAAATCTGTGAGAGAGTGATTGAGTGTTGAGGAGACTATCTTTTGAAGCACAAGAGCGAGGAGTTCATCATCAACAACAACATCTATTACCTTTTGAAGAGTGATGTCTCCTAGATTGGTTAGATGTCACTTGGGAGCCTCCAAAGCTTGTGGAGTTGAACCAAGGAGTTTGTAAGGGCAAGGAGATCGCCTACTTCGTGAAGATCTACCCCGAGTGAGGCTAGTCCTTCATGAGCGGAAGCCATGATGGCATAGACAAGGTTGCTTCTTCGTGGACCCTTTGTGGGTGGAGTCCTCTGTGGACTCGCGCAGCCGTTACCCTCCGTTAGTTGAAGTCTCCATCAACGTGGTGTACGATAGCACCACCTATCGAAACCATGCCAAAATCACCATGTCTTCATTGCGTTTAATTTCTCCGATCCCTCCTTTATGTTCATATGCAAAGTCTTTATTTTCCGCTGCCTACTATCTAAACTTGCATGTGTAGGGTGTTGCTTTGACTTGTGAGAATTGTTATAACTTACCAAGAACTAAAATTGGGAAAAGGCTAAGTTTTTATTTGGTCAAGTAGTCTAATCACCCCCCCTCTAGACCTATTTGCGATCCTATAATAGGCATATTTCCGAAGTGATGCTCAAACTCAAACCTACCTATTCTTTCGAGTGAAGACTTTGGTAATCTCTTGCAGTGCAGTCGAGTTCCTCAGCGACAGGGACGCAGTTCTTTTGGTCGTTGACAAATTGGTCTGACTGAAGAGTTAGGATTTTGCCAATGCGATTCTCCTACCGTGAGGAAATTGAAAAATTTCGACCGTTGTTGAGCTAGTGCCAACTGTTAATCTTATCATGATAACGGTCTTATCCGAAGGGCATGCGAGTCATTTCATGTCGGGTTGCCCCTGGCTATAAATAGCCCCCCACCAACCACTAGTTGGTTGGCTGCTCCGGGAGATTGATTGACAACTGTCAACTAGAGCAACCCATCCTCCGAAGAACCTGAGAAAATCCTAAATACCCAAAGCCAAAGAGATTGAGCATCACTGAAGAGATTGTCCTGTGTGATCCGACGCTTGTTACCTTTGAAGACTGTGATCTTTCATACGGTTAAGCGTCATGTCCTAAGCATTCAAGAAGAATTTGTGGAGTACCATAGAACGAGTCCGTGAAGGTTTCGGAAGTCTACCTTGAAGACTTACCACGAGTGATTGTGCGAGGTCTAAGTGATCCCAGCTCAAGGGGAATAACGTGAAGACTAAGGGTCTTCTAAGTTAAATCTCAAGCCTCCCTAACCAGACGTACAGTTGTCACAACAACTGAAACTGGTCAAACAAATCCATTGTCTTCATCGAGCAACCCGGTTCTATTTCTTCAACTCTTTAATTTCCGCATCTGTGTGTTGAAGACTTTGTCTCCTCCCTCTTGAAGACTTTGTCCGAAGACTTTCACAATTTCATCAGTTCTCGCTATGTTCTATTTGTCTTCAGTCTCGCTGTACTTAGGTTAAATATTTTTGTATTCGCATGCTTTGTAATGACCCGGTTCCGAAAAGGATCCAAGTCTCTGTGCTTAAGTGCCATCCCTGGATCGGTATGCTAGCACACACAGTACTCGATGAAATAACAGAAAATCACATGTATAAAGTAACATAAATACTATTACCTTAATCCATACAGCGGAAACAACATCAAAGGTTGTGGAGTCCCATGAACACCAACGGCAAAGTTGAGTGTAGACAACGTAACCCTATCGTATCACTTACTCGTCGTATAATTCCTGCAACATGAGACGTTGCAGCCGTGTAGGTCAGTACGTTGAATGTACTGGCAAGTCACACCATAAAAGATGTATAAAGGTCATACTTCTTCATGCAATATGGTTGGTGGAGGCTCTAAGTTTAATTTTCATAAAGCTGATTTTTCCCTATCATCAAAAGAATATCAAATTGTTACTACAAAGCTTATCATAATATGATTGAGATGGTTTCTCCACTCAATCTATACCCAAGTTGATTAAAACCCATTAAATTAGTTAAATGTGATGAGATCGCTCAAATTCCCAATTCTAGATGCTCAAATTTGTCCTTAACCGGGGACACGGCTAATCGATTAGTTTGACACTCTGCAGAGGTTTGCGCACTTTTCCCCACAAGACCCGATCACCTCCTTTGTAGTCCTCGCACTGCCTGGTGTTTGAGAACCGGAAGATCGAGACAAAGTCTTTCAGAAGCATTTCCCCTTAACCATGAGTAGACCGGTACACCTACATATATAACTACATCTGCTAGCCTACCCGAAAAGAGGTCACGCAACGTACTCAACTAAGCCAGAGCCCATATTAGCTTGTGGCTACGCAGGTAAGCTTCTAGTCATGACAAATTGATAAATCTCTTTGAGCCTGGGTGGCATTCCATAGGGTGATTCTCCGGGTACTCCGGTATCCCCTAAGCACTGGTTTCTCCACGTGCCCGGGCTAGTCCACTGGTTACTTCAGGGTGGCCCTACCAATCCACCCAGATGTGTGTTAATGTTGCCACCTTAAGGTTACCCAAAATTATTATATCTCTCGCAACTTGCATGAATCACACATACCAATCCCCGTCTACAAAAGCATAGCAAAACTCCTACAACGTTGGCGACAAAGGAGTAAAGGCTCAGACCTACCTCAATGAACTACTGGGTTTATTATAATATAGCCAATTTATATATTCATGCAATCCTACATCAAAAGAACTAAATGCATATAGAAAACATAGGTATTAAAGGGGGCATGATCAAGATGTAACTTGCCTTGTACTGTTGATGAAGATTCTTCACACTCAAAATCGTGATAGTTCTACTCGTCACACTCCGTTCAATCTATCGTAAGCAAGCAATTATAACCACACATAAGCAACCACTCCAAGATAAAAAAAGAAACCAAACAAAAGACTCATAAAACTCCAAAAGAATCAAACAAAGTTTTCTGGACAGAAACATATTATTAACAGAAGAAAAAATTATAAAACTTTAGTTTAACAGAAAGTATTTTCTATTAGTTTTAATTAGCAAAAAGAATCAACTAAAAAGGTTTTATGATGCAAAAGTTATGACCTAATTGAGATAGATCTTAAATCTGATCAGATTCAATTCTTTTATATAAACAAAAGTATTTTTATTAGTCCACTGGATAGATATAACATATAGAAATCAGTAGCAAAAAGAATTAATTAAAAACCTATTTTAAAATAAAAGTTATTAGCAATCTAGGGTTTAAAGCAAATTTGGTCAAATTCAAATTTAAAAAGTTTAAAAATATTTTTAGTTTGGTTCCCTAGATAGATGAGATTTTTGTGAAACCGTAGGAAAAAAGAATCATCAAATTTGGATCTATAGATCTAAACTTATAGCAAAAACAAGATCGAAACAATTCTGAAAATTACATTTTGTCTGAAAATGTTAGATTTCGGCTGGTGGACACGTGGCAATCTTCAGTTGGATGCGGGTTGTGTGCTGCAGTGCTATGCGGCGGATGGCTAATGCTTAAGAAAACGGCGGCTGCGGCGGTAAGTGGAACACGTGGCGCGCTACGGTTGGCTGGAAACCGTTCGCAGCAGCGGGTGCTAACCGACGGACGGCCGGTAATTAAAGGGTACCGATTCGAAGAAAAATAAGATCTAATCTAAGCCCTACATCTACGATCGGACGGACGAGAGGGGCGACGGCTTACAGTCGCAGCGGGGACGAACACGACGGCGATAGAACTCGGGCGTCGACGGCGAGGCTCCTCCGGTGATCTTCGGCGGTGGCGGTGAGGTCGAGGCGATGCGGCGCTCCAAGGGGGTCTCGGTGGTGGTGTTGGAGGGCGTTGGGGAGGACCTGACGAAGCAGAGCGAGCTCGGCGAAGTTCCTGTTCTTTGCGTGCTCCGGCGAGAGCGGCGGTGACGAGGCGGTGGCTCCGGTGAGATCTGGGCGGAGAAAATATGTCAAGGAGGTGCGTGTCAACGAGTTAAGACAATGGATAGAGGAGGAGATCTCGAGGGGGCTCACCGGTGTCGAAATCTTCCGGCAAAGAAGCTTCGGGCGGCGAGATTTGACGTGAACTAGGGCTCGATTAGATGGGTCTCGGGCATGGGGTTTTGGGGCAAAACGGAGCCGGGGTCTTGGGGTATTTATAGGACATGGCTTGGAGGAGGGGGCAAGCTCGGGGACGCGATCCCGAGAGATCCGGACGCGGCGGCGGCATCGTGCGCGAGCCGGACTCTGCCGTGTCTTGCGGAGGAGGAAGAAAGGGGCGGGGCCCGTGTGTCGGCGAGAGAGGAGAGGCGGGCGACCGAGGCGATAGCGGTTCGCGCGCGGGAGTGAGGCCATGGGGCGAAAGGCCGGTTGGGTTGGCTGGCTGGCGCCTGGCCTGGCCGGATTTTTTTTTACAGAGTTTTTTCTATTTAATTTTTACAGAGAGAGCAAAATGCCAAAAACAAAACATAAACTGAATATAAAACCTCCTGAAAAATTCACCCTAATATATGGGCTTATATATGTCCCTGTGAACTTTTCTCTGGCCGAAAATGCACATTTTTAAAATAAATATTTTTGCAAAGTTTTAATTTGAGTACTAAAATAATTTCTCAAATAATTTTAAAATATAAAAAAATGTTCAAATACTTTTTCCAACTCTTTTATATTGAAGAAGTCATGTTATCTTCTCTCTTAATATTATTCTTGAGTGAAAAAAAAAGTATTTGAATAAATCCAAAAACATTTTTATTTAATATTTCCAGCTCTGTATCTTTTGAAGGAGTCATTTTACCTTCTCTCAATTATTTTGAGTTGGATTTGTTTTAAAATTCACATAAGATCCAAAATAAATAATTAGGAAAATCATTTTATTCCCTCTCTATTTAGAATTCAAATAACTTATCAAAAGTTTCAAATTCCACTCAATTTCAAACAATATCATAACAAAACAATCAGAATACTTTATATGTGTGTATGTGTGTCTATATATATATATATATAAGGAAAATACATCCTACCACCCGGGGATAGTTACCCCACATGTGTCATATACTATCATGTGGTAGTATATATATTACTTTATCATTTTAAGTATGTTCAGATACTATATATAAGATACTCCTAAGTGAGTTACATGAAAAAATTGCAAGTTGGCCCATGGTTTTTATCATATTTATGAAATACGTACATATTTGTACGTAAAAAGAAGCATACTCAAAATATGATATATACTATCAAAAAAGTAGTATATATACTACCTAAACATTGTTATATACTACATACTACGCGTACATACTCTCTGATTTGATAGATACTACATACAATATACAAAACGCAAGTGGTGGTAACTACCACCGGGTGGTAGGAAACATTTGTTCTATATATATATATATATATATATATATATATATATATATATATATATATATATATATATATATATATATATATATATATATATATATATATATATATATATAATATTCCAAAATTTAAAATTTTAGGATGTTACATGCTTCGTATGATTAATTACTTCTTATGCATGTTCTATTTCGTCATGATGACATTGTCGCTATTCTGATTTGCATGCATAGTGTTGTTTCACTTCTGTTTAGTTATTCCTCGTGTTGTTATTCTTCGAAGAACTCGCTACTTTGAAGAATCTGATAAAAATCTCCCATTCACCCCCCTCTGGTCGATATCACGTACTTTCATGAACACTTCCTCAAATACATGGTCAGCATTTTTCAATACGCGTTGAACATTTTTTTATGGTAATAAACAATTTTTTAAAACTGTGCATACAATTTTAAATACATGGTTCCTATTTTTTTCAAACATATGTTTTTGATGTCTACTTGCTCAATACACATTTGTACATTTTTTGTATACATCAGGAATATTTTTTATACACATTTAACACTTTTAAAATACATGATCAACATTTTTTCATACACATTGTATAATTTTTGTATACTTTTTCGCATACATGATAAACATTTTTAATACATATTTTATCTTTTTCAAATGTCTGATTAACATTTTTCAAATGTTTTATATAAAATGTTTTTATAATATATATACATTAGAATATTTTAAGTATAAACAAAAGTAAAAAAAGAAAACAATGAAAGTGAAAAAACCTAGAAAAAAGAGGTTGTGGCTTGTGGCCTCACGCGCTGGGCCGGCCCAGCCTAGCGTTTGATTCAGGCGAGGCTGCCCTACGTCTCATTATAAGCGAGACATATGTGCGCCCCAGCGAACGTCTTTACGCGCTGCCGACGGACGCCGCTATAAAGCCCACCAAGCGGAATAATCCTAAAACGCGCTGCCGCGGCACGAGAACTATATCTCACTTTACGCGAGATGGAAGCTGCTCTCGCCTGAAGTGAGTAGCTCCTGGCGTTTTTGCTCGCGGTCGTTTCTTCTGTTATTTTCTTTTATTTGGCTTCTTTTTTCTTCGCCGGTTTTCTCTGGGTTTTTTCAGGTTTTCTTTGTTTCTTTACCGTTTTCTCATTGGTTTTTTCTTTTCTTTATATTTTCTTTCTTTCCTTTGTTTTTTTTTTCGGTTTTCACTAGTTCTTTCCTTTTTCTTTCTTTGGTTTTCTTTGTTTCTTCCTCGGTTTTCATGGTTTTGCCTTTTATTTTTTTCCTTCTTTTTCTTCGGTTTTGTTTCTTTCTTTCTAGTTTTTCTTCGGTTTTCTTTGTTTTTCTTTGCTTCTTTCTCGGTTTTCACTGTTTCCATTTTTGCCCTTGTTTCTTTGGTTTCCTTTGGTTTCTTTTGTTTCATTTTCGGCTTTCATTGTTTTTTTGTTTTTTTTGCTTCTTTTGGTTTCGTCCTAAATTTTTTACATGTGTCAAGAACATTTTTCTAATAAATGTTTAACATTTTTCTAATACATGTTTACTAATTTTTTATTACATGCTCAACAGTTTTTATATACGCATTTTAAATATTTTTTAAATGCTTGATTAACATTTTTCAACTACAAGATTAATATTTTCTGAATAGTTGGTCAATATTTTTCTATACACATTTTAAACATTTTTAAATGCTTTGTTAACATTTTTCAAATACAGGATTAACAATTCTTAATACATGGTGACATTTTTTCTATACACATTTAACATTTTTTAAATGCTTGATTAATATTTTTTTAAATACAAGATTAACATTTTTTTAATACATGGTCAACATTTTTATATATACATTTAACATTTTTTGAATGCTTGATTAACATTTTTCAATACAAGTTTAAATTTTTTTGTATACAACAAGATTAATTTTTTAATACATTTTCAACATTTTTTATAATTAAATTTTTTCAAATGCTTGATTAATTATTTTCAAATACATGTGAAGCATTTTTTCAATATATGTTCAACATTTTCTCTATACACATTTAACATTTTTTAATTGCTTGATTAACATTTTTCAAATACTTGTTTAATTTTTTTAAATGCTTGATTAATTTCTTTTAAATACATGATCTACTTTTTTCTCACACATTCTATATCTTTTGTATACATTTTTCGTATGCATGAAAAATATTTTCTCTATACATATTTAACATTTTTCAAATACTTGGTTACCAATTTGTTTCAAATGTTTTATATAAAGTGAATTTTTTAATATATTTATTTAGACTATTTTGAAGTATAAACGAAAGTAATAGAAGAAAGGAAAAACCGGAATGAAAAAGTGAAAAAAACAAAGAAACGAGAAGGTGGCCTCCTGGGCGCCTGGGCCGGCCCATCTGGCGCTACGTCGACGCGAGGCTTCCCTACGTCTGGCTATAAGACGGGGGGGGGGGGGGGGGGGGGCGCTCACAGCGTCGTAGTGTCGAGGATTCGCACAGGGTTGCGCGACCGAACGATGCAGTGGGCCGGCCCAATTGCTAGAGAAGCTTTTGTTTTTCTGTACAGTATTTCTACGAAAGTTCCTGAACCGGGTTTTTCCTTGTTGGTTTCTACTTCTGGGGTTTTTTGGTTTTTCTTTTTCATTTTTTTTATTTTTCTTATTTTTTTCGTTTTTCCTGTTTCTTTTATTTTCTGTGTTTTTTTTGTTTATTCGTTTTCCTGTTTATTGTTTGGAATTTCAAAAAATGTTCTATTTTCAAAATTTGTTCACATTTTCCAAAAAATATTCAGGAATTTCCAAAAATGTTCACATTTTCAAAATTGTGTTCAAAATTTCTGAAAATGTTCGCATTCTCAAATTTTTGTTCACAATTTCAAATATGTTCACATTTTGAAAACGTTCTCATTTAGGAAAAAATTAACAAATTTTAAAAAAGTTCACGTTTTCATTTTTTCAGGAGTTTCAAAAATTGTTCACAAATTTCAAAAAATGTTCATGTTTTCGAAAAAAATCGGGAATTTCATGTTCGGCTTTCCAAGTTTGATTTTGGAATTTCAACAAATATTCCCATTTAAAAAAAATCATCATTTTCAAAAAATGTTCCGTTTCAAGAAAATTGTTCATCGTTTGCAAAAATTCTCCAGTTTTTACAAATATTCGTCATTTAAAAAATAAATCACATTTTTTCAGGAAATGTTTTTATTTTCCCGAAATTTTGTTTCATATGTGAACGGGGCTTTGAGTTCCTATAACGTTCACGCTACCTACAATCACTTAGCCCCGTCTGGTCTATTGGTGTGCCGCACTCACCCCGAATCCGAGGTCGTGATCACGAATCCTCGCGCCCTCGTTTCTTTTTACATCTTTTTTAAGTGATGCGCGCGTGGTCTACTGATGGGCCGGCCCGGTGGAGGCACCTGTGTGCGTCGCTCCAACAAATAGGAGCTCCCAAGAGGGGGAGATCCTGTTCGGGGAAAACCTTATTTGACGCTCTCTGCGTCAAAGGGTCGACCAAACTCAAAGGCGAACGATCAATTGGGCCGGCCCATCTCCCACTGTACGTATAGCTGGCATTTCCGGTTTTGGGAACCTTCCAGAAGATTCCTATTGTTTTTTCTTTTTCTATTTATTTTTCTTCATTTTATTTCTTTTCCTTTTCTTTTTTGTTTTTCCTTTTCTTTTTTATTTTATTTTTATTTCTATGTTTTAATTGTACAATTTCAAAATTGTTCCAAATATTCAATTTTTGTTTGCGTTTCCATATTTTGTTCATTATTTTAAAAATTGTTCAAAGTTTCAAAAATTGTTCGTTTTACATAATTTTTTTTGAAGCTTTAGAAAAATGTTTCCATTTTCAAAAAAAAATCACGTATACAAAAAATCTTCGGGATTTTCAAATTGTTCTCAGATTCAAAATTTTGTTCTGCATTTCAAAAGTTGTACCCATTTTCAAATTTTGTTCACCAATTATAAATGTTTGCATTTTCAAAAAATGTTCTGGAAGTTGAAAAATTGTTCGCATTTTTACAAAAAATGTTTGAAGATTTAGAAAAATGTTTCCATTTTCAATTTTTTGCGCACATATACAAAAAATCTTCGAGATTTTCAAATTGTTCTCAAGTTCAAAGTTTGTCCTGCATTTCAAAAGCTGTACCAGTTTTCAAATTTTGTTCAACAATTAAAAAAATATTTGAATTTTCAAAAAATGTTCTGGAATGTGAAAATTTGTTTGCATTTTAAAGAAATGTTTGAAGTTTTAGAAAAAAATTCCATTTTCAAATTTTTTTGCGCATGTATACAAAAAATCTTTGGGATTTTCAAATTGTTCTCAGATTCAAAATTTTGTTTTGCATTTCAAAAGCTGTCCCCGTTTTCAAATTTTGTTCACCAATTTAAAAAATGTTTACGTTTTCAAAAAATGTTGTAGAATTTGAAATTTGTTCGCTTTTTACAAAAAAAAATTGAAGTTTTAAAATATATTTCCATTTTCTCATGTATACAAAAAATCTTTTGGATTTTCAAATTGTTCTCATATTCAAAATTTTGTTCCGCATTTCAAAAGCCGTACCTGTTTTCAAATTATGTTCACCAATTTAAAAAATGTCTGCGTTTTCAAAAAATGTTCTGGAATTTGAATTTTTTTCACGTTTTACAAAAAATGTTTGGAATATTTCAAGAATATTCGCGTTATAGAAAATTGTTCGGATTTTGAAAAGATGTAACATTTTTCAAGTTTTTTTTACAAATTCATAAAATGTTAAGAAATTTAAAATTTCTTCGTAGTTTCAAAATATGTTCAGAAATTTTAAAAATTGTTCACATTTGTCAAAAAGTATTCGTAATTTCAAAAAAAGTGTTTGCAGTTTTTTAAGCAATGCTCAGTTTACGCCGCTGTATTTAGCTCATCTCACGTCGCGCCACACATTTGTCACGAACCCTGATTAGTTGTGGTGGCTAGCGTGAAGTGTGCATGTACTGGATGTCTGTAGTTCGAATCCCAGGTCGGGCTCTTTTCTTTTTACGCATTTTTCGCCCGACCGCTCGTGCGAGTTCAATCCTAATGAGCCGGCCCAGTCGGGCGCAGCCTGTGCGAAGGGACGTCTTTTAGCCGCAGAATGCGTCAAATAGGTGCTCCCCCTGTTCGGCGCCCGCACCACCGCTTAGACCAGTTGGCGCTCACCGGCGAGTTGTAGCGGGTTGGCCCAGTTAGTTGCTCTGAAACACAAAAAGCGCAAAGAAAAAATAGGAAACAGGCGCGCCTGGGCCGGCCCATCTGGCGCTCTGCTGACGCGAGGCTTCCCTATGTCTCGCTATAAGCGAGGGGGCTCCTGTTCGGCGCCCTCAGCGCCGCTTAGACCAGTTGGCGCTCACCTGCGAGTTGTAGCGGGCCGGCCCAGTTAGTTGTCTGAAACACAGAAAACGCAAAGAAATATAGGAAACGGGTTTATTCCTACCAATAATTTGTGAGAAGCTGGATTCGAACCACGGACGGGAACATGGTTGGGCGTAGCAAACAACTACTAGGTCGTGCTGATTTAGTTGTCCACTTTAAGGAAACTATACTATTTGACCCTTTCTTTAGTAACCATATACTATTATAAACCCAACATATTTTTTTTTGAAACTATAAACCCAACATAATTTATATGAAAATGATAGCATAAAATGGATAATAAATTCTTAAAACTAGTGAAAACACCCACGAATTAGAAATTGGAAAAGGTTCATGGAAATGAAAAATGTTCTTAAATTTGAGAAAAGTTCACGAATTAGAAAAAAAAAATCATTAATCCTGAAAAAAGTTTATAAACATTGAAAAAAGTTCATGAAATTTGGATTAAGTTGGCGAATTGGAAAAAATGTTCACGAGCTAAAAGATCATGCATTTGAAAATATTTCATCGATTTTGAAAAAAAAGTTTATCGGTTTTGAAGAAAAGTTGACGATTTTGCAAAAAAGTTCATCGATTTTGAAGAAAAAGTTCACAAATTTGAAAAAAAAAAATCATCAATTTTGAAAAAAAGTTCACAAATTTGAGAAAAAGTTCACCGAGTTTGAAAAAATGTTCATCAATTTTCAAGAAAAAGTTCACAAATTTGAAAAAAAATATCATCTGTTTTGAAAAAAAATCACAACTTTAAAAAAATTCATCATTTTTTGGAAAAAAAGTTCAAGAATTTGAAAGAAGTTCATTGTTTTTGAATTAAAAATCATGAATTCAAAAAAAGTTCACCGGATTTAAAGAAAGTTCATCGATTTTGATAAAAAACAGTTCACCAATTTGAAAATGTTAATCATTTTTTTTTAAAACCACGAATTCGAAAAGAGTTCATCAATTTTAAAAAAGTGGACAAATTCAAAGAATGTTCACCGGATTTAAAAAAAATCATGGATTTGAGAAAATTCATCGATTTTGATAAAAGTTTCGAATTTGGAAAATTTCATGTATTTTAAAGAAAAGAAAAAAAATGAACAAGAAAAAGAAAACAGAAAAAAAACGAGTAAAAACCAATGAAAAACCGGCCAAAAAAACCCTTTAAAAGAATAGAATCCTGAAGGTACAGAATAAGAAGTAAAAAGAAGCCTTTGTATGCACAGCACGTGAGTTGTCGGAATTGAATAGTGAGGTTACCGGTTCGAATCTCAGCACCTGCAGTATTTTCTAACTTCAAAAAAATGAAAATGGGCCGAGCCCAGGAAGCAGGGGGGTGTGCGCCGGTTTGTTGCTTTGCCTTTAACCGGGCGCCAAATAGGAAACGCCATAAGCGAGACACAAGGGCGCCCCTGCCGCGGCACCGGCACGACCATTTTTGTTGCGGGAACGACCGACCTTACGCGCTGGGCGGCCGACGCATATGGACGAAGCCCACCAAGGATCAGGAAGGAGATCACATGTGCGTCCCGTTAAAAAAAAAAGGAACTTGAGCGACCCGCACCGCGCGGTCGAAGTCGAACCTCCCATGATCTACCGCGTCGCGTGCTATCCGTCTCCGAACACAAATCCTGATCACGGTGCACCGGCAAGACGGTGGCGGCGGCGTGGCACCGACGTGCCTGGCGGCGCAGTGCTCGACCGGCGGCCGCGATGGGCCGTCGGAGAGAGAGGTACGTCGCCGCCGCCTACAACCTCTCCCCGATCTTCCGAAAGGCCGATGCCGAACTGCCGATCCTCCATCCACCCGAGATCTGGAGCTGCCTGAGGTCGCAGATACGTTTGTTTTTCTATTCTGCTGAACCTCGCGACCTGCCACACCACCACCATGGAGAGGAGAGGACAATACATGCACGCACGAGGGGCATTGGCAAAAGCTGGGTACGTTGCTGGCTCCCACACACCCATCAACTGCTACTGCTTTACCAACCCAACTGCTTGTATCTTTTGATGACCACAACTGTATCTATTTGCTTCAGTCATTTGTTTACATTATATCTTTGGGTTAGAGCATTGCAAAAGGCATCTGCCTTTCTTTTTAGCAATAGAATGGGTGGAAAGTGGGGGCTGATCCTTCACATGCCCGGGAGAACGGGAGATCATGTTCATGTCCTATGGCAGAGAGAAGCCATCTACCATACACATTTGGGATGTTGTTTAAACATAACCAACGTTTTTGGAAGAAAAAAACATTGTGTTTGAGGTAGCTCATTTCTTTGTTTCTTTGAGAACACGGTACAGACGCATGCGCTCATATATACGCGCATACACTCACCCATATGAGCACACACGCACATTTTATCTATATGAGTACCTCCGAAAGACTGAGCTGACATATCATCTTGAGATTGACGAAGTCACCACAGGTAACTCATTTCTGATAGCATTGCTACCAAGTTTGTTAGCAATTAGACACTAAAAGTAATTAAAAAAAATGGCACATGTCAGGCCCGATGTGATGAAGAGCTATGCTAGTCAAGCTTTGAACCATTGAGGTGGCATATGAAAGTCGATACACAAACTAGGGTGTGGGCATGTGGTCACCGTGCTCGACCTCGCTAGGGAGAGAAGGGCCGAGGGCGGCTAGTGATCGCAAAAACTGAATCCGAAGATCAAGGTGATGCCTTCATGTAGACTTGCGGGCTCGATGGAATGGTGATTGCCACAGGGCAAGGACTAGCAACGACAGTGCGGGTGTCGATTGGGGCAGAGGTACATACGAGGAACCATGAAATAAATGACGGGGGCATAGAGGTGGATAAGAAGATTGTGTGGTTGGGATTATTGAGGGAAGGTCATCACATGCAAAGAATGGTCGCGTCAAAGTCCATTTGGAGTTCGGGAAGAACCTTCTAATTCTGGCAAGATGAACAATGGCATGAGCAGCTACCCACATCTTTGAGTTTGTTTATCACCACAGCTCCCTTTGCTAGAGAAACTGTGGCTAGTGGCGCGTTGTTTTCTTCTATGACATATATGCCCATGTGGGTTTTGTGTTTAATGCCAAGCGATTATGGGATTAATTGTATTCATGAGTATATACATAGGTATTTAGTCCCATGAAAATGTGAAGGTGGTCGGAGAACCCTCAAGCAAGAAGACAACAATAAGATGACATTATTTAAGTTGTGCATATTTTTCTTATGTTTGCGTAAACATATTGTTACGAAGGGGTTCACGAAGAATGATGCATGAGAATCAATGACCTATGAGATCCTAGGTAAACACGAAAATCAAGAGAGAAATCCCTAAAGGTACCCTTAAAAAGTCTCGTTTCTTGCCCCTATTGTGACTTGCAGTTGATCCGGAGCCTCCAAATGAATTCCAGACGAGGCGGTAGATTTCTGGACTAGCCTGGAAGGCACGAAGAGTCAACCCGGAACCCCAAACGATACCAGAGCCTCCAACTATGCGCGTAAGTGCACAATGGACAAGAGGGGGGCATATAAAAGGACATTTCTTCCCCACGAGGAAGTTTCCTCGAATACTCTCGCTTCCCACAGTTGTGGCCACTAAAATCTCAAAAATTCCTTCCCCAAAGCCACACGCGTTGAACCAAGTGAGGGAAAAGAAAGGGGAGCCCCTGATTTGTGATCTCACCAAGCCAAAGTTGAATCCACATTGAGTTAATTATGAATCTTGTTATTGTTGCGATTGTAGGGATCCCTAAAGGGTTGGGGTCACTCAGAAGTTTCCATAGTTGCGGATTAGCTTTAGGAAGCTTGTGAAGACCCGAAGACCATCTTAACATTTACCCTTAGTGGTTGAGCTTGAGCTTTGGCCAAACTAGAACTAGGTCTTTGTGACCGTTGGGTATCTAGTGGAGATTTTTTTTTGCAAGGGTAAGAGAGTTTTATTCCATATGAACAGGTTACAGTCGGGAGGCAAAAGTTCCTCTATACACGGTGGACCTCTATCTAGCCATATAGCGGTAGTACTCTCAGTACGACTATAAAATGCCAACCGATCTGCTACCCTATTTTGCTCACGCTTAATCTTGTGCGGAATAAACTCTCAATCTACCATAAGATGCTTGATCTCAGCTACCAAATGACCATATGCCGACCGTGACAGAGTGTCTCCGGTTAGAGCCGTCAATGCCTCCGAGGAATCAGATCGTTACCGTGTAGAGCCGCCAACGCCATACCTTGCATCAACGACCCCACAAAAGCACTTGAACTTCAAGATAAGTTGCCTTGTCTGGTGTGATCCCATTTTGGTTATTTCTATCTTTTGAGTTGTTTGTGCTTAATTGAATTAATGAACAGGGTTAAAATTTGTAGTCCTATATATTCACCCCTCCTCCCCTCTCTTCGACATCTTGATATTCCAATTGGTATTAGGGCCAAGGACTCTTGTGGTAGGCCTCACCGCCTAGACAGTAAAGATGACGGTGTAGGTAGAGTCGATTAAGGAGTTGGAGCACAGAGTTGTTGCCTCTATTAAAACTAAGACCATAGAATCGACCTCCACCACGGAGCATACTGGTGGTGCAGGGTCACACATGGACTATAGTTGGATGGCACTCGATTATGATGCTTTTTTTCAAAACTTGAATATAGCTGATTGTGGCCCTGCACCTATGCCTCATGGTACTCGATATCCTAATTGGAAAACTCTAATGAGCATACATTTTTCTGGTACTAACATTTTTCTACAAGAGATTACTATGTTAGGGTATACTTTAGTTGATCCAAAGAATGACTCTGATGCGGATATGAGACCAAAAATTCAACTTTCAATCACCCAATATGCCACCCAAGGCCATCTCCAACTATCCTTAACTGGATTTTGTCTTCTCCATATTCCAATATCTTTAGATTTGCGTCCATTACACCACCAAGGGAGCATAAGATGCTCTAGAGCTTATGCATGACGGCAACTCAAGCATCAAGTCCTCCAACCTATCAATCTTGAAGAGTGAAATGGACTTGTTGATATAGTCGATGACGAGTCACCACAAGAGCTACACACTAGAATCAATGGCTTGTCGTTTGGTTGACAGGATTTAATCGTGAGTGGGTGGAAATGACGTTGTTGTTGAGAAGTTCCTCTGGTTAGTCTTGCCAACGAATTCAAACATGGTCTTCCATATCAAGCAACGATCACAATACAAGACACGCACTCCCAATGATGTTCCTGCTGTGTTTGTCACAGGTGAGTCATGCGAACATGGCAAGGACCATCGAGAAAATGCGTGACAATGCTCAAGGCATGAAGAAAAAGACCAGTCTTGCACTCAAAGCCAATATAGTGCTAGTTCAATAGGCAATTTAAGAAGAAGAGAGCTAGAGAGTGAAGACACCAAGTTGTTCCAACAAGGAATAATGAATTCACGCACTTAGTGAGGAAGTACAGAAAGATGACAGGCAAGAGGAAAAGTTAAGGGAGTAGAAGGTACTCCGGTGAGAACATGAAGCTAGCCAAGAGGTATTGCTACAATTATGGCGATCAAAATCACTCCGAGTTGGTATGGATAAATTGAAAAATCTTTTAAAGGATGAGCACATTGCTGAACTAACCAATGTTACTTTTGGTAAGAATAGAGTTTGTAGTACATATCTCACCGGGAAACTAGATTGAAAGCCTTATCCAACCAAGAGCATCATTTCCACCATGAGACTGTTGTAGCTCCTTCACATGGGTCACTTTGGTTCCACATCTATCAAATCACCAGTGATAACAAATAGTCTTGTAATTGCGGATGATAATTTCGTTTCACTTGGGTGTATTTTTTTAAGGAAAAAAGTGATACCCAAGACATCTTTAAGACATGTGCAGCGAGCTCAATGCCAACTCAAGTTGGTCGTCTTGGCGATTAGGAGCGATAATATAACTAACTTCAAGAACATACATGTGTGAGAATTTTTTGGAAGAAGATGGGATCAATCATGATATTGTATAGACTGTCAACAAAATGGTGTTGCGGCCAAGAAGAACCAGACACTCATAGAGACGGGGAAAACCAATGTTGGACGAGTACATGACCCCAAGTACCTTTTGCATCGCTATCCATACCTTGTGTCTGTTGGGGAACGTTGCATGGAAAACAAAAAAAATTCTACGCACACGCAAGATCTATCCATGGAGATGCATAGCTATGAGAGGGGGAGTGTGTCTACGTACCCTCGTAGACCGTAAGCGGAAGCGTTAGAACAACGCGGTTGATGTCATCGAACAACTTCACGATCCAACCGACCGAGCACCGAACGTACGGCACCTCCGCGTTCAGCACACGTTCAGCTCGGTGACGTCCTCGACTTCTTGATCCAGCAAGACGGCGAGGTAGTGGATGAGTTCCGGCAGCACGACGGCGTGGTGACGGTGATGGTGATGCTATCTCCGCAGGACTTCGCCCAAGCACTGCGAAAATATGACCGAGGGACGGAACTGTGGAGGGGGGCGCCGCACACGGCTAAGACAATGTTGTGTGCTTTGGGGCGCCCCCTCTCCTCTATTTATATATGTGTAGGGGCTTGGAGTAGAAGGAATAGTGCCACATGAACAGTAACCATGAATAGTACACACGTGGACTTGGACTCCAAAGTCCAATCCTATTCCTACTAGGACTCTCCCTTTTTTCCTTCCCTAGCTGCGTGGGCTTTTGAGGACTTGGTGCGCCTAGCCCAATAAGGCCAGGGCGCCTCCCCTTAGCCCATTCCAGCCCTTTGGGACGTGGTGGACCCACTTGTGGACTTCTGGACCCCTCCGGAACCTTCTGGAAGCTTCCCGGTACAATACCGAAAAAACTGCACCTTTTTCCGGAACCCAAAATATGACTTCCCATATATAAATCTTTACCTCTCGACCATTCCGAGACTCCTCGTGATGTCCGGGATCTCATCCGGGACTCCGAACAATATTCGGTTACCAATTCACATAACTCATATAACACTATATCGTCAACGAACGTTAAGCGTGCGGACCCTACGGGTTCGGGAATGATGTAGACATGACTGAGACGCCTCTCCGGTCAATAACCAATAGCGGAACCTAGATGCTCATATTGGTTCCTACATATTCCACGAAGATCTTATCGGTCGAATCGCAATGACAACATACGTAATTCCCTTTGTCCGTCGGTATGTTACTTGTCCGAGATTCGATCGTCGGTATCTCCATACCTAGTTCAATCTCGTTACCGGCAAGTCTCTTTACTCGTTCCGTAATACATCATCCCGTAACTAACTCCTTAGTCACTTTGCTTGCAAGCTTCTTATGATGTGCATTACCGAGAGGGCCCAGAGATACCTCTCCGAAACACGGAGTGACAAATCCCAGTCTCGATCCATGCCAACTCAACGGACACCTTCGGAGATACCTGTAGAGCATCTTTATGATCACCCAGTTACGTTGTGACGTTTGATAGCACACAAGGTATTCCTCCGATATCGGGAGTTGCATGATCTCATGGTCCGAGGAACATGTATTTGACATTCAAGAAAGCAGTAGCAATAAACAGAACGATCATATGCTAAGCTAACGGATGGATCTTGTCCATCACATCATTCTCCTAATGATGTGATCCCGTTATCAAATGACAACTCATGTCTATGGTTAGGAAACCTTAACCATCTTTGATCAACGAGCTAGTCTAGTAGAGGCTCACTAGGGACACGGTATTTGTTTATGTATTCACACATGTATTTAAGTTTCCGGTCAATACAATTCTAGCATGAATAATAAACCTTTATCATGAACAAGGAAATATAAAATAATAACAACTTTATTATTGCCTCTAGGGCATATTTCCATCAGTCTCCCACTTGCACTAGAGTCAATAATCTAGATTACATAGTAATGAATCTAACACCCTTGGAGTCTTGGTGCTGATCATGTTTTGCTTGTGGAAGAGGCTTAGTCAACGGGTCTGCCACATTCAGATCCGTGTGTACTTTGCAAATTTCTATGTCTCCATCCTTGACATATTCACGAATGGAGTTGAAGCGTCTCTTGATGTGTTTGGTCTTCTTGTGAAACCTGGGCTCCTTGGCTATGGCAATTGCTCCAGTGTTGTCACAAAAGATTGTCATTGGACCCGATGCACTAAGTATTACACCTAGATCGGATATGAACTCCTTCATCCAGACTCCTTCATGTGCTGCTTCCGAAGCAGCTATGTATTCCGCTTCACACGTAGATCCCGCCACGACGCTCTGCATGGAACTGCACCAACTGACAGCTCCACCATTTAATATAAATACGTATCCGGTTTGTGACTTAGAGTCATCCTGATCAGTGTCGAAGCTTGCATCGACGTAACCCTTTACGACGAGCTCTTCGTCACCTCCATAAACGAGAAACATGTCCTTGGTCCTTTTCAGGTACTTCAGGATATTCTTGACCGCTGTCCAGTGATCCACTCCTGGATTACTCTGGTACCTCCCTGCCAAACTTATGGCAAGGCACACATCAGGTCTGGTACACAGCATGGCATACATAATAGAACCTATGGCTGAGGCATAGGGAATGACTTTCATTTTCTCTATATCTTCTGCCGTGGTCGGGCATTGAGTCTGACTCAACTTCACACCTTGCAAGACAGGCAAGAACCCTTTCTTTGACTAATCCATTTTGAACTTCTTCAAAACTTTGTCAAGGTATGTGCTTTGTGAAAGTCCTATCAAGCGTCTTGATCTATCCCTATAGATCTTGATGCCCAATATATAAGCAGCTTCACTGAGGTCTTTCATTGAAAAATTCTTATTCAAGTATCCCTTTATGCCATCCAGAAATTCTATATCATTTCCAATCAACAATATGTCATCCACATATAATATTAGAAATGCTACAGAGCTCCCACTCACTTTCTTGTAAATACAGGCTTCACCGTAAGTCTGTACAAAACCATATGCTTTGATCACCTCATCAAAGCGTATATTCCAACTCCGAGATGCTTGCACCAGTCCATAGATGGATCGCTGGAGCTTGCACACTTTGTTAGCACCCTTAGGATCGACAAAACCTTCTGGTTGCATCATATACAACTCTTCTTTGAGAAAACCATTAAGGAATGCAGTTTTGACATCCATTTGCCAGATTTCATAATCATAAAATGCGGCAATTGCTAACATGATTCGGACAGACTTAAGCATCGCTACGGGTGACAAAGTCTCATCGTAGTCAACCCCTTGAACTTGTCGAAAACCTTTCGCGACAAGTCGAGCTTTGTAGACAGTGATATTACCATCAGCATCTGTCTTCCTCTTAAAAATCCATTTATTCTCAATGGCTTGCCGATCATCGGGCAAGTCCACCAAAGTCCACACTTTGTTCTCATACATGGATCCTATCTCAGATTTCATGGCCTCAAGCCATTTGTCGGAATCCGGGCTTATCATAGCTTCTTCATAGTTCGTAGGTTCGCTGTTGTCTAACAACATAACTTCCAGAACAGGATTACCGTACCACTCTGGTGCGGAACGTACTCTGGTCGACCTACGAAGTTCAGTAGTAACTTGATCTGAAGTTTCATGATCTTTATCATTATCTTCCTCTCTTATTGGTATAGGCATCACGGGAACGGTTTTCTCTGATGAGCTACTTTCCAATTCGAGAGAAGGTACAATTACCTCATCAAGTTCTACTTTCCTGCCACTCACTTCTTTCGAGAGAAACTCCTTCTCTAGAAAGGACCCATTCTTGGCAACAAAGACCTTGCCTTCGGATCTGTGGTAGAAGGTGTACCCAATTGTTTCTTTAGGGTATCCTATGAAGACACACTTCTCCGCTTTGGGTTCGAGCTTATCAGGTTGAAGCTTTTTCACATAAGCATCGCATCCCCAAACTTTAAGAAACGACAGCTTAGGTTTCTTGCCAAACCATAGTTCATATGGTGTCGTCTCAACGGATTTAGACGGTACCCTATTTAACGTGAATGCAGCTGTCTCTAATGCATAACCCCAAAACGATAGTGGCAAATCGGTAAGAGACATCATAGAACGCACCATATCCAATAAAGTACGGTTACGACGTTCGGACACACCATTGCGCTGTGGTGTTCCAGGTGGCGTGAGTTGTGAAACAATTCCACATTTTCTTAAATGAAGGCCAAACTCGTAACTCAAATATTCGCCTCCGCGATCAGATCGTAGAAACTTTATTTTCTTGTTACGATGATTCTCTACTTCACTCTGAACTTTTCAAATGTTTCAGACTTGTGTTTCATCAAGTAGATATACCCATATCTACTCAAATCATCTGTGAAGGTTAGAAAATAACAATACCCGCCGCGTGCTTCAACATTCATCGGACCGCATACATCGGTATGTATTATGTCCAACAAATCAGTAGCTCGCTCCATTGTTCCGGAGAACGGAGTTTTAGTCATCTTGCCCATGAGGCATGGTTCGCAAGTATCAAATGATTCATAATCAAGAGATTCCAAAAGTCCATCCGCATGGAGTTTCTTCATGCGCTTTACACCAATATGACCTAAACGGCAGTGCCACAAGTATGTTGCACTATCATTATCAACTTTGCATCTTTTGGCATCAATATTATGAATATGTGTATCACTACGATCGAGATTCAACAAGAATAGACCATTCACAAAAGGTGCGTGACCATAAAAGATGTTACTCATATAAATAGAACAACCATTATTCTCTGACTTAAATGAATAACCGTCTCGCAATAAACAAGATCCAGATATAATGTTCATGCTCAACGCTGGCACCAAATAACAATTATTGAGGTCTAAAACTAATCCCGAAGGTAGATGTAGAGGTAGCGTGCCGACGGCGATCACATCAACCTTGGAACCATTCCCGACGCGCATCGTCACCTCGTCCTTAGCCAATCTTTGCTTATTCCGTAGCTCCTGTTTCGAGTTACAAATATGAGCAACCGAACCAGTATCAAATACCCAGGCGCTACTGCGAGCATTAGTGAGGAACACATCAATAACATGTATATCAAATATACCTTTGCTCACTTTGCCATCCTTCTTATCCGCCAAATACTTGGGGTAGTTCCGCTTCCAGTGACCAGTCCCTTTGCAGTAGAAGCACTCTGTTTCAGGCCTGGGTCCAGCTTTGGGTTTCTTTGTGGGAGCGGCAACTTGCTTGCCGTTCTTCTTGAAGTTCCTCTTCTTTCCCTTGCCCTTTTTCTTGAAACTAGTGGTTTTGTTAACCATCAACACTTGATGTTCCTTCTTGATTTCTACCTCCGCTGATTTCAGCATCGCGAAGAGCTCGGGAATTGTCTTCTCCATCCCTTGCATATTATAGTTCATCACGAAGCTTTTATAGCTTGGTGGCAGTGACTGAAGAACTCTGTCAATAACACTCTCAACCGGAAGATCAATTCCCAGCTGAGTCAAGTGGTTGTGGTACCCAGACATTCTGAGTATGTGTTCACTGACAGAACTGTTCTCCTCCATCTTACAGCTAAAGAACTTGTTGGAGACTTCATATCTCTCAACCCGGGCATTAGCTTGAAATATCAATTTCAGCTCTTGGAACATCTCATATGCTCTGTGGCGTTCAAAACGCTTTTGCAGTCCCGGTTCTAAGCCGTAGAGCATGGCACACTGAACTATCGAGTAGTCATCAGATCGAGCCTGCCAGGCGTTCACAACGTCTGCAGCAGGTCCATCACCTAGCGGTGCATCAAGGACATAATTCTTCTGTGCAGCAATGAGGATAATTCTCAAGTTACGGACCCAGTCCGTGTAGTTGCTACCATCATCTTTCAACTTAGCTTTCTCTAGGAACGCATTAAAATTCAACGGAACAGTAGCACGGGCCATTTATCTACAACATAGATATGCAAAGAAACTATCAAGACTAAGTTCATGATAAATTAAGTTCAATTAATCAAATTACTAATGAACTCCCACTTAAATTAACATCCCTCAAGTTAACTAAGTGTTACATGATCCAAATCAACTAGCCCATGTCCGATCATCACGTGAGATGGGATAGTCATCAATGGTGAACATCTCCATGTTGATCATATCTACTATATGACTCATGTTCGACCTTTCGGTCTCCAGTGTTTCGAGACCATGTCTGTACATGCTAGGCTCGTCAAGTTTAACCCAAGTATTCTGCTTGTGTAAAACTGGCTTACACCCGTTGTATGTGAACGTAGAATTTATCACACCCGATCATCACGAGATGCTTCGAAACGACGAACTTTAGCAACGGTGCATACTCGGGGAGAACACTTTTATCTTGAAATTTAGTGAAGGGATCATCTTATAATGCTACCGTCGTTCTAAGCAAAATAAGATGCATAAAGGATAAACATCACATGCAATCAAAATATGTGACATGATATGGCCATCATCTTGTGCTTTTGATCTCCATCTCCAAAGCATCGTCATGATCTCCATCGTCACCGGCTCGACACCTTGATCTCCATTGTTGTGTCGTGGTCGTCTCGCCAACTATTGCTTCTACAACTATTGCTAACGCATAGCGATAAAGTAAAGCAATTACATGGCGCTTGCATTTCATACAATAAAGAGACAACCATAAGGCTCCTGCCGGTTGCCGATAAATTACAAAACATGATCATCTCATACAATAACGTATATCACATCATGTCTTGACCATATCACATCACAGCATACCTTGCAAAAACAAGTTAGACGTCCTCTACTTTGTTGTTGCAAGTTTTACGTGGCTGCTACGGGCTTCTAGCAAGAACCGTTCTTACCTACCGCACAAAACCACAACGGTGATTTATCAAGTTTGCTGTTTTAACCTTCAACAAGGACCGGCCGCAGTCAAATTCGATTCAACTAAAGTAGGAGAAACAGACACCCGCCAACCACCTTTATGCAAAACAAGTTGCATGTCTGTCGGTGGAACCGGTCTCATGTACGTGGACATGTAAGGTTGGTCCGGGCCGCTTCATCTTACAATACCGCCGAATCAAAATAAGACGTTAGTGGTAAGCAGTATGACGATCACCGCCCACAACTCTTTGTGTTCTACTCGTGCATATCATCTACGCATAGACCTGGCTCATGATGCCACTGTTGGGGAACGTTGCATGGAAAACAAAAAAAATTCTACGCACACGCAAGATCTATCCATGGAGATGCATAGCTACGAGAGGGGGAGTGTGTCTACGTACCCTCGTAGACCGTAAGCGGAAGCGTTAGAACAACGCGGTTGATGTCGTCGAACAACTTCACGATCCAACCGACCGAGCACCGAACGTACGGCACCTCCGCGTTCAGCACACGTTCAGCTCGGTGATGTCCTCGACTTCTTGATCCAGCAAGACGGTGAGGTAGTGGATGAGTTCTGGCAGCACGACGGCGTGGTGACGGTGATGGTGATGCTATATCCGCAGGGCTTCGCCCAAGCACTGCGAAAATATGACCGAAGGACGGAACTGTGGAGGGGGGGCGCCGCACACGGCTAAGACAATATTGTGTGCTTTGGGGCGCCCCCTCTCCTCTATTTATATATGTGTAGGGGCTTGGAGTAGAAGGAATAGTGCCACGTGAACAGTGACCGTGAATAGTACACACGTGGACTTGGACTCCAAAGTCCAATCCTATTCCTACTAGGACTCTCCCTTTTTTCCTTCCCTAGCTGCGTGGGCTTTTGAGGACTTGGTGCGCATGGCCCAATAAGGCTAGGGCGCCTCCCCTTAGCCCATGCCAGCCCTTTGGGACGTGGTGGACCCACTTGTGGACTTCCGGACCCCTTCGGAATCCTCCGGAACCTTCTGGAAGCTTCCCGGTACAATACCGAAAAAACTGCACCTTTTTCCGGAACCCAAAATATGACTTCCCATATATAAATCTTTACCTCTCGACCATTCCGAGACTCCTCGTGACGTCCAGGATCTCATCCGGGACTCCGAACAATATTCGGTTACCAATTCACATAACTCATATAACACTATATCGTCAACGAACGTTAAGCGTGCGGACCCTACGGGTTCGGGAATGATGTAGACATGACTGAGACGCCTCTCCGGTCAATAATCAATAGCGGAACCTAGATGCTCATATTGGTTCCTACATATTCCACGAAGATCTTATCGGTCGAACCGCAATGACAACATACGTAATTCCCTTTGTCCGTCGGTATGTTACTTGCCCGAGATTCGATCGTCGGTATCTCCATACCTAGTTCAATCTCATTACCGGCAAGTCTCTTTACTCGTTCCGTAATACATCATCCCGTAACTAACTCCTTAGTCACTTTGCTTGCAAGCTTCTTATGATGTGCATTACCGAGAGGGCCCAGAGATACCTCTCCGAAACATGGAGTAACAAATCCCAGTCTCGATCCATGCCAACTCAACGGACACCTTCGGAGATACCTGTAGAGCATCTTTATGATCACCCAGTTACGTTGTGACGTTTGATAGCACACAAGGTATTCCTCCGATATCCGGGAGTTGCATGATCTCATGGTCTGAGGAACATGTATTTGACATTCAAGAAAGCAGTGACAATAAACAGAACGATCATATGCTAAGCTAACGGATGGGTCTTGTCCATCACATCATTCTCCTAATGATGTGATCCCGTTATCAAATGACAACTCATGTCTATGGTTAGGAAACCTTAACCATCTTTGATCAACGAGCTAGTCTAGTAGAGGCTCACTAGGGACACGGTATTTGTTTATGTATTCACACATGTATTTAAGTTTCCGGTCAATACAATTCTAGCATGAATAATAAACCTTTATCATGAACAAGGAAATATAAAATAATAACAACTTTATTATTGCCTCTAGGGCATATTTCCATCAGTGTCATGCAACTAACAATCTTTACCCTCGCACCATCTTGAACAAGACACCATATGAGATACTCACAAAATACAAGCCTGACATCTCATACTTCCGATATTCAGTACTAAGTGCTTCATGTTCAGCAAGAAAAACAATCTGTCTAAATTTGAGCCTAAAACTATTAAAGAATTTCTAGTTCATTTGGAGCGGATGCGGATTCACACTCATATAGGGCGTGCTTGGTTGCATGGGTAGCTCCAGCCTGCATCTCATGGAGTATCCTGGCTGAGCCTAGCCTGGTTGAGTTGATGCAAGGATGAACTAGGATGAGCTAAGATGTGTGTTTGGTAGACTGCACTAGAATTTCCTCAAAACAAATCTTATCTGAAATCAAAACCAAAAATCAAGTTCCAATTTTATTTATCAGAAATTCCTCAAACAAGTCACAACAATTTTACCATCATCTAGATCTGGCGGTGCCTTGTCGTGGAAGGCGCATTCATATCGCAGTGGGTTTGTAATCGAGGCACCGGAGAAGATATGTTGGAAGACGACTCGTTGGCTGCTTCTTCTTCGATAGGCATGTCAACTCGGCTCATGTTGCTTCGTGGGTTGGACGACAACTTCTTGGATGCGGCATCGCAGATGACCTGGCACCTCCGGCTCCGCCACCCCCCCCCCACCCCGTGCGCACGCTTCGGTTGATGGGGTCGTGGATCTGGCAGAGCAAGGGCCATTGGGAGGCCGACGGCAGACGGTGGAACGATGGTCAGGGAGGACATCGACGAGGACTTGTTTCACAACGACCATCTCCGACGCGTATTTTAGGACGTCAATGAGTGACCAGGTAAGAGCTTGAGAGGGGAACGGGAAAGAAATGAGGGGCAAGGGATGAGGGGACGCACAGATCCCCTCGACCTCGTGAGAATTGTTGCATTGCAGGTGCAGGCGATTTGTCTCGGCTGGGCTGCATGAGTATACACTCGAATCCTACATCCCCCTCAACCTGGCTGAGAAGCCTCCTTTTGCATCGATTGGGCGAGGCTGAGGTGGCCCATAGAGTCTTCCACCGGTTGGCGAAGGTTGGAAAAAAAGAAGTCATCAAGACCAACTATGTTACATTGAATTTTCAGGCAACTGCCATATAGGCATTATCTTAAAAAGGTTATAAGTTAGGGCAACAAGAGAAAATAGATGCTATACGATGACAGGAATAGAGGTAAACGAGCATTATGCCTGATTATTCGGCATGAAGGATCTCTAGACACATTATGCTAGTAGCTGGTTTTGATTCCGGGCTGTAATAAACGAACCATAGAAAAGTACATTGCTCGGTCAGCACCATATAAAAAATCAATTAACATGGGACAGATCAAAATGCATTCCCACCATGAATTAAAATAGTTTATCACCAGGAAATCATAGGCTGCCATGAACAGAAGCTGATATGGAAGTCACATGGCACGGCACAGTGCAATTCTGATTTTTTCTTTTAAAGGCGCCAGCACATGCTGCGTAATTAAGCTTACTGGACAGACAGATCAATCAAACCGCTATCAAAGCCGGAGCAGAGCAGGAAATTTATTGGGTGAACCGGGCGAGGACTTGGCATCAATAATGTCTATTTTGTTAAGGAGGAAAAATGGAGATCCTCTTGCAGCATGGTGGTTTGGTTCAGGCCAGCTATTGAGCTAGCTAGCTGCAGCAAGTGCCTGAGTGGACGATCTGAGGTGAGGAGCTAGCCGTGGGCTTTGGAACATGTTGCATCTTTGGGGAAAGCAATTGACTTTGGCATGTAGAGACAGAACAAAATCAGAAGGCGAATATTGCATCGTGTACCTCGTCGTCAAAAGATGTTCAAAGCAGAAACCAGCTGCCTGATCGAGTGCACGCACGGATGCAACCCTTGGAACATACCAAGAGGATTTGTCCTTATGATCTAGCATGGAGGCACCGTAGCAGCAACAAATTACTCTGTATCTAGACTAGATGCATGCATGCATGGACTCTTCTGCAAATGTAAAATGCCCACTAGCACACTTTGGGGTCGGTCGAGCTCGAGTTGTAAATGATCAGTTATTCAGTTGAGCCCAGCGGCGAATCTAGAAAGAAAATAAAGGGTGGGCTCAAAGTTTACGTCAAGAAAATTGAACGCTATCTTGAAGAAAAAATCGGTTATCTTCTAATCCGTTTATGCCACCTCGTCAAAATATCTACGGACAATAACTAACTAAACTAGCTACTGCACTGACCACTGAACTAACAAATTAGACAGAGAATCAAAGATAGTGCCCGGCAGCGGAGCCTGCTACTCAAGGCTAAGGCAAGCGACGGGCGACGGCAGATCCGGCGAGCTGCAGAGGACCCTGGTCGACGAGCTCCCCGGCAGCCCGGCTCCCTCGGTGGCGGCGCCTCGGTTGATGACGGCATCCAGCGGAGAGGCGGGGAGGCGGCGTCCGGCGGCTAGGTTTGGTGGCTCCTGCTCGTGCGCGTGCTGGCTGGTGCGCGCATGGTGCCTGGTTAGTCACCGATTTTGCTTAGATGGGCTCGCTGCTGGGCTAGTTGTTTTGGGCTGGGCATAACAAATATGCTGAAGCCTAGTAGTAAAAAACAATTTCGCGAATTTGGAGGGTAGGCTCGAGCCTATCGAAGCCTCCCTGCTGGATTCGCCACTGGTTGAGCCAGCCAGAGAAAAGAGAAAGGAGAAAGGGGAATCGAGATATTCATGCTGCAAAGTCCACCGAGAAAGAAAGGAGGGCGGCAGCTTTGGCCGTGCGGGTAAATGCATTATTAAGTTATGTGCAGTGCAGGGTCAAATAATACTAGTGCCTTGGTGGCTTTTGGTGCTAACTGGGAGATGGATGGATGGAACAGCTCATCTGCAAATTTGATCTGCGACGACAGGATCAGAGATCGATCAATCGATCGGGGCCTTTTAAATCTCATGCCCAATAATCATAAACAAAAGCGGCAGCGCGTAAAGCGAACCAGCGTACGCCAATCCATCCTCTTGGAGCTGAAATGAAATAATAACTAGCAGGCAGAAGCGCGGCGGCACGCCGCGCCCGCATATTGGCCCGTCGTTGATTAGCTTGTATGTATAAGCAAGGATAGTGGCCAGCTCAGGTAACTTTGAAATATGAATGAATCCGCGAAACCAGCTTCTGTCACTTTGTCTGCCACTGTATCAATCATTGTTAGATTTTGTTGCATGTCATCTAGCGTAAGAAGCTTAACTTGCAGATTACAAAACAATGGGGTAACATCATCTTTGGTTTCTGCCATCTGAACCAAGACGCTACCTGTAACGTTAATTAGTTAATCATCACTGATGCTTCATTGAGTTTAGTATTACAAATCATAAAAAATATAACATTAATGGGCGGTTTTGTAACCAAAGAAACTTGGGACAAAAGAGAGTGCGGATGGTAATCAATTTGGAGAAATTCTCACTGTAGAGGATATGAAAAGTAAGAGAGTTAAACAATGAAAAACATTAAATATATTGAAACTGGAAGAATGGGAAATGACGGTTTAAATCTATGTGGAAGAACTCAAATGATTTACTATAGTTTGGTTGCACATCATTGTTTCAGCAGATTAACCCGTGACCTTTAATAAGGAACTAATTGTAAAATTATCAATGGGTAATTGCAGGGAGGAGCACACATGGCACCAGAACATGATGCAGAGGGTACCAATGATAAAGGTGAATTTTGATCATGATAAGTACCAAATATTTCTGGACTGAACATCAAAAGCCAAAAAACAACCTTGCCGGTTTACCTGATGATACATTGTTAATGAAACATCTATTATGAAGTTTTGGTCAGGTATCAACATGAGAACACTCTTCTTATAACTGATGATGAGTTGGAAAAAACAAACATGCCTTTGATGCAAGGCATGGCAATAAATCATATAGTGGCAATTAATAGGGTGATACTAAATTTTGCAGGAATACTAAATAAACTGGAAATAGTTATGCAGATAAATAATCAGTCTAATACCATGATATTGGTTGGTTCTATAGCAACTAAATCATCAATAGTTTACTTAGTTGTCTGACGCCGGTTTCTGCTAATGTCCCGTAACTCGATTTGATAAAATGGTTATGCTTTGTCATCACTTTCCTAATTAGAAGAAAGAATGCTAATTTGAAGCGTGTCAGCAAGGTGGCTTGCAGGATTTGCGTACTCTTCTTTTACTTCTTGTTCTATTTCTGCAAGCCATAAGAGCTGGTCTTCTTTGTCTTTGCAAGAAGTGATGCCAAACTGGGATTCTTTTAGTTCTCCTGGGTTTGTTCTCCTTCGTCTTGGCAAGCAGTGATGCCAAGCTTGTCACTTCTAGTTCTTCGGGGAGTGATGTTGGATTGAACTGTCAGAGGGAAGAAATCATTAGAAGTGCTACAATCTTCTCCTACCTTTATCGAAAACAATCTTCTCCTACAAAAGACCATGTAGAAAGCGGGGAATACCATGTATGTGATTACTGGGATGTAGTAAGGGAAAAGGTTCCAGTGAGAGGTTGGAAGTATGTAGTCAATCTTCTTGGAATATACAATTTATAATGAATGCATGTAACAATACATATAATATTTTGTCCCAGATTGGGCCCAGATTTATTTTTACAACATAACCATGGTTAACAGTACACATTTTTATGGAATCATAAAGACAATAATAATAATATATATGCATGCTAGGTTCTAATAGCGAATGATTCATCTGTAAATTAACAACAATTGCGCCCCAGATTTATGAATGAAACATGGGATTGTTAAAATGCTGGGAACTTTAGCAACAACCCAATAAAACACAAATGCTAAAAGAATTGCGCGCTGAGCATGGAAGATTAGCAAGGACCTAAGAAGCCCAGTACCATCAATTAGGAAACAAAATCCCCAAAACTATGAGAAAAATAACACCTTTCTCACTACTGGCACCATGCAGCACCAGGAAGATCCTACCGAGATAATGCATGATGCTACAGATTGTTGCTTACTCGCCGCCACAGTACCATTGTTTTTTTGTTGCAAGAAAGCAGTGAATAAAATTAAAAGGAAAGCCATGGAGTATCATATTTTCCTAGGCCAAGTTGGATGCCACTATTATTTTTCACTCTGTGTGGATGCAAAGCTGATATGAGAAGACGAAACTAAGCATATAGAGCATGGTTGTTTTCATGAGTGCAAGGAAACAAAGTAAGTCACCTAAATACCCACATATGGTTTATTTGTTAGTATCACTATGTGGAGAAACTTGTTAGTAGTAGTATCACTATGTGGAGAAACTTGTTGATGAGACTGTCGTCCAAAAGTGCACAGGAAATAAATCATTCTGCTGGTGCTCCATGTTGTTGCTCCATAGGTGTCATCACTGTAATTTTTGCACTGCAGTTTAATTGTATAGACACTAAAGGATGCTGCATATTACTGGCCTAGATAATCAAATCATTCAAACTATACATAATTGAGTTTTACAACTATATCATCGGGAAAGCAGTATGCTTTGCTGGGTGTAGGCCATGCAAGTAAAAACTGTTAGACCAACCATTGATTCTATGTCGTCAGGAACATAATCAAGTAGACAATACAGGCTCAATATTGGTTCTACAACTGGATCTGATGCAAGATAGAGGGGAAGACCTTTCGTAGATATTGTGATTCTCTGGTGGCTTGGAACTGTCATCAGATGTGATTGCAGAAAGTCAATTATAGAACAGTACGGAACACCGTTTGCATAAAGGGTTCTATTTTTCTGCTAGTCTGAATACCTAGACAACTTCCCAATGGTCTGGAAAAGAAACACCTTTTCTTTCTTCACTGGTCCTATGGATGATTGGTTCAACTTCAATGTCAAGTATTTGGCATCAGTGTCAAGTAGTATTTGATTTATACCAGTGAGAATAGGCTCGGCTGGTTGCCTGCCAATCTGAGGAAGGGGCTCAATGGTAAACGGATAGTGCCACATGACACACATCCTTGTGTGCAGCTGTCCATCGCTCATGAACACCTCTTTAAAAGGCTGATTGCTGAGCTTCATGGTAAATCTAGATGATTAAAACTATATTAATTATGTGTGTGTGTGTGTGTGTGTGTGTGTGTGTGTGTGCGCGCCTGTGTGTGAAAATTCCAGAAAAGTATATGGATAAGTATAAGAGTCAGAAGATGTATTTTTTTGTCTAGGAAGGAATAAATACAGTAATCTTATATCTTATAAACTTATTAATACAAAGGAAAAATACAAAGGAAAAAAGAGCAATAGCCAGCATACTTAAGTAGTAAAACACATACCTTCACTCTTGCCCGATTGGTGCCTCCAAAGAAAGTTCCGCTTCCTTTTATTGAGGCCAGCTTGCACAGAAATCAATGTATGGCCAGGGAAACACTGGAGAAGGAAAAAACACATTGATTGAGTAGGAGACACAAACCCTAAACACCAACAATACAGCAGAGAAGACAAAATTAATAAGCATATGAAGCAAAACATACCCAATGGAGTCGGCAAGGCACACAAAGCAGACCGAAAACCATATATAAAGATTGTCCAGAGTCCAAAAAAGGATCCACAGATCGTGTCAAAGTAATCGGCCTACAGGATGAAGACAACGCTCCAAAACAATCACCTTGGGCAACATAGGAAGGAAGAGTCAATGCTGTGAACAAAGAAAGAACAAAAAGAGAACAACATAAGACAAAAGTGTCAATTCAAATATTCACAAAAGACCAAGAGAAAAAGAGGCACACCTGAAGAAGCCGAGGTAACATACTCCTTTTCTGGAATCTCTCGAAGAGGGCGCTTCCCCTCACGAATATCCCGACGGCGGCGGAGCGCCTCAGCAGGATCAACAAACTGATCGCAAAAACACAATTCTAAGCACAGCAATAACAGATAGAACCAGAGGGGGGAGGGGAGAATTACAACAGAAACCATACCAACAAAAGGAGCAGCCGCTCCATGCACTTCAGCGGCAGAAGATGAAGACAGTGACGCATAAAAGGAACCATGCAACACACCCAGAGAATCCACCGAAGAAGAACATCCAGCAGAAAGAGGAATTATCCTGTACCATGGCCACGACCACACTTAGAAACAGACGGCAGATCATGGCCAACGATTAGTTCAGCTGATAAGAAAAGCACACAAACAGCTAGGTTCTGAAAAACTAATAGAAGGCAACATACCTTGTTGTTGCTGTCGCCGAAGAGTTGTTGGCTGCCGCCACCGGTTTAAAGCTGCTTGCTACTGCCTGTTGCGTATCCGAGCTTTGATCTGGTAGGTCACATGATTATAGTACGACGCGTCAGCATTACTGACTTACTGCATTGCTTAACTGCAGTAACTGGAAATATTTCATTGTTGTCAGTTCGGTAACACTAAATCATATTTAAAATAAAAACTCAAATTAAACCAAAGTCACAAATCAAGATCTCTCTTCCGGTAACACTAAATCATATTTTGTTGTTGTCAGTCCGGCAAGTTTTTTATAAACTATAGACCACATACTTTTCGACAGATTTCCTATTTAATATTGTCTATCACAAATGAAAAACAATACCACATACTGCATTGCTTACAAAATATGTGAGATCCAATAATCATATAATCACACAGATGTATCATACTCATAGAAAAAAATAAGTGCATCACTGGCTAGTCACAATACCACATACTGCATTGCTTACAAAAATATGTGAGATCCAATAATCATATAATCACACAGATGTACCTCGGCTTCAAGAGATTCCAGAAAAGATCCAATAATCATATAATCACACACATACTGCATTTCTAGAATCTCTCGAAGAGGGCGCTTCCCCTCACGAAGAGATCCAATAATCATACTCATAGAAAAAAATAAGTGCATCACTGGCTAGTCACACCAGTAGATTTGATCAGGGGTGGAAGCACTGAAGCACATAATCTTATACAACATGAAAGTTTGAAGAAAGAAATCTGAAGGTGAAGGCGGACACTACTTCAGGGCGTCAATTTAAACAGGCTCAGATTGCCTAATTAACATGTAAGCATAGTACCTTCCACGTCTTTCTCTAATCTGGTACTCCTACAATGTAATAAGAATGACATGTGCAGTGGATGTGCCCATGATAATCCCTACCAAATAACACAATCCCCGTAATCAGTGTCCTTGTTGTGTGTGGCGAATTTTTGAACTGAGCGCTCTGGTGGGCGACGCCACGGGACGGCCGTTGCCGCAGTCGGAACTTGCCTCGCCGGGACTCGCTTTCCCCGCCGGCGCGCTGCGCTCCCCAGCCCTGTCCATCTCCCCGGAGTCCTCCTCCCCTTCCTCGGCTCCCCCTGTGTGCCATCGGCGCGGGAGAGGGATGGACGGGTGGCAAGACGACACCAAGAAGACCGGCGATGGTTGCACGCTGCCGCGTTGGGGCACCGCGCGCACCGGCTGTTCGTCGGCTCGTCGGGAAACGACGGGGATGGCGAGTTGGGTGGGGGGGATGGGGGGAGGGGTGTAGGCGTGGCAGTGAAAGCCGTGGAGGAGGTGCTACCGCTGTTTCTCGAGAAGGAAGGAGGGAGGAGCGAGGGGAAGAGTCAGGAGAAGTCGGGGACGTGGGTTCGCGAGAGATCCTCGTAAGCGGCAGAAATATCGGGAACAACTGGCCCAGCAACCCAGCACGGTCCTATCGAACTGGTCAAACCTGGCGAGTGCAAAAAAAACTGATAGAAAACCATATCCACGTGGCAGCAAATGAGAGAATTACTGCCATAACTGGGAACTCACCCCAGGAGCCATAGCTTAGCCGCTTTAATACTTTGTAATATATCAGATGTGGTACATAAATTAACTGATCCTGCACTGCACTGCACTGCACTGCACTGCACCCACCGGCCAAGCCAATTATCGTGATGTGGGCTGAGCTGCTGCTGCTGCCCTCTGAATAAATCCTACCGCTACATCACATCACATCTGGAAAAGGAAACACGGCATGGCATGCAATGCAGATGCAATGTCTGCCGCTTTTCTGAAGGGATGCTGTGCTGAACTGAACTCCGAGTGAAGATGGACGGATGCACGTAGCACCGCCGGCGCAGCTTGTGGCTGAACTCGCCCGGCATCTTACATTACTGGAAACAGCAGCAGCCCGGCTGGAGGACGGAAGGAATCTGAGATGACTGCAAGCACCGCATGCTCATTCCGCGCACTGCACGAGTGCATTCTCGGCACTCCTGGCCCAGGGTCTGTGCAGAATCAAGCATGTTACTACAGCACTCCTCGAATGTCATTCAGAATGGCAAGGGCAGGATTTCGATCCGAGGAAAGAAAGAGCGTCGCCGATGATCGATCGACGGGGAGGCGCCGCAGCATACAGACAGTCCAATCAAGATCGATCGGAGCTGTGCTGTGCATGTGCATCAGTGGACTGATCTGAAGCATCTGCTGCACAGTTTTGAGTTTAGGGTTTGGACAGACAGAGCATGAGCTGTGTCTTCGCGCCCCCCGAAAAGGACCGTGTAATATAAGCAGTGGCGCCCCTAATTAACTACTGTCAGCGCCAGGAATCCCAATGCCTTGACTGACAGACAGAGAGAGCGTGAGGGAGGGCGGCCGAGGCCGACCAGGCGCAATAAAAGATGTGGGAAGAAACAAAAACAAACAACCTTTCTCCCTCCCGCTCTTGTTTACTCTACTGCTAACCCCTTCTTCGACCAAGCTAAACTAAACTAATTCAGCATCGGCATCGGCATCGGCATGCATGGTGGATGGATTTGATTTTGAACCGGGCTTTTCGAACGGGCAGCGGCAGCGGCAGAGCTGGCTGCTGCTGCATCTGCGCCGCGACAGGCTCAAAAGATTCGCAAATGGCCGCCATGCCCCGATGCCCGCGCACCCGAGAGGAGATGGATGGAACCAAACAACAAGAGTAGCATCAGTAAACTAAACACTGACGTGGCCAGTGAGGCTTAGGGGATGTGCACGAATGTTAATGGAGGTCCACCGTATAGTATAGTCGCTCCTCCTCCAGAGGCCACGGGTCTGCGCTCGTCTTTGCACAGCTTTGGAATCGTCAATGGATTTGCCATGGCGAATAGTCAAGGCATGTATATGCCCTAGGAAGGGAGGAAGGAGGGAAGAGCAGCTTTGCTTCCCGGTTCCAACGTTCGTATCGTACGTGCCGCTTCTCTCGGATCGGCAAATCCTAGCTCTGTATCGGCAGCACCCGGCCCTCTGATTCTCTCTTTCGCAGGACAAATCATTGGGTTGGGTGAGTCTCAACTGAAAATCTGAAATGTTTCTTTGCGTCCACCAGGGAAAAAGAGCATACGGCTCCTGGTCTAGGATCCTATATTTTGAGGGAAACCATGTAGTATATGTGCAACACTTTTGTTAGAGCATCCTCAACAGGATCCCCACTTTCCCCTTACACGTCCGGACGGACAACTCGGACACTCCCTTTTTCGGACACCGGAGGTCATACATAGCTAAAAAACATAGATCAAACATAGATCTAACATAGAGGGATGCCGGCTCAGTTGTTGATGACTAGGAAGAACTCTTCCGCCGACCTACGGCAAGCGTGGCCGTAGGTGTGGTCCTCATTTGCCGCGGCGTGCCTGCCGGCGGTTCCTTCTTCTCCGGCCTCCACGGTGCGCTCCGCGGCAAGGAGCGCTTCATCCGCCTCCCGACAACGCACGGTGTGCGGGTAGAGCTATTCGTGGGGGCGGTTGAAGTTGGCCCAAGGTGTCTGACCGCCGCTGCAGGAGAGGCGGCCGCACTCCCACGCTTGCTTGGACCGCCAAGCCTCGATGGGGGGCCGGATGGAGCTGCCGGCCTTCGCGTCGCTGCGCAAGATCTTGCGCGGCGGCGACCCGCCACGCTCACGGCCACCACGCCCCGCGTGCAGAACCCGCCATTGCTCGCCGGAAAAGGAAGTGCGCCGGGCGGAATTGCTCGCCGAATATGGGAAGGGAGGCGGCGCGGGAGGTGGATTGCGGTGGAGGAGATGCGAGACACGAACCCAAAAATGGTGTTGAACCCATAGATATAGCGGCGGAAGGGCGGTTTGCAGGCCGGTTATAAAATTTTTACGGGCCGGCCTCGATATAGCGGACTTGTTTGGGCCGCAAAAAACGCAAAAAACCGTATAACGGCCGGAATTATCCGGGCCGGCGAGGATATAGCGCATCTACTATAGTTGCTCTTACATGAGCAAATCTTAAATCTGCCCTAGTCTTCAGTCATCCGACCAGCCTCGGAAAATCCTTTGGATCTCAACTAAAAATCCGAAAATGTCCTTTGCGTCGACCAAGCAAAAAGAAGCATGCCTTTAGGGAATCTCCAACGTGGACCCTTATAACGGACACGGTATCCGTCTGCGGACAGTGATACAGGAGCCGACCATCCAACCGTATACCTCAGACGTCTGCATACATTTCGAACGGAATTCGAACAAGCCAGATGAATTTCATGCAAACTGGATGATTTTTGGATCACATTTATTACATTTTCGACATATTTCATTAAACAAAAACGTCTGAAAGTTAACAAAGTCCAATCTTCGTCGGCGTCCGTCATTCAAGTTCTTGTTGTTCCCCGTGTCCAGCATCCTCGGCGACCATGAGCCCTGGGAAGTGAACCCGCGGGTCGCCGACGAGGAAGAGTATGTGACATGGAAGTGCCCACATGGGACACGGACGCCTTCGTCTCCCCTGTCCTAGTCTTCCTCGTTGGAGTCGGCGGCCTGGACGTCGCCGGTGGAGGTTAGGTCTGCGATGGACCTGGATGGACCGGCCTCGTGATCGCGCAGCTCCGTGGAGGCACCGAATCTGCCTCGTCTTCCTCCTCCTCCGGCTTCGCGTCCTTCATGGTCGTGTCCGGCATTTGCTTATCCACCTCCTCCACCCTCTCCTCCCGCTGCTCCGGCGAGTGCGGAGATCGGCCGACTGCAATCCGAGATTCGTGTCGGGCCCTGATATTCTCAAGGAGCTCTAACCGACGCTCCGGAGTGAGCATTGCGTAAGTGGTGATCCGTTGCCGGGCCATGGCTACACGCAGACGTCGAGCTCCGAGCTGTGAGCGGATGGGGAGTGGTGGCGCGGAGAGGAGGAAAATATGAGTGCAGTTAGGGTTGGGGGTGGTCGTCCGGCTTAAATAGCCCGATTTGGCCCCTCGGGCGATGAGTCGGAGCGGCGTTCTCACTAGATCGTTGTGTTTAGAGTTTAGACGGGTGTCCGCGTGGGTCCCGCACGTCAGTCCAACGTGGCGTCCGAGCGCGTCTGGGCCTCCTCATATACACCACAGATATGGGCTGGATACAAGGGTTGGCGGTCAATCGAGACGTATAGGTCCAATATGAGGAGTGCGGCGGGGTCGAGATTTTACGACTATGACTGACCGGACCGTATTGAGGGAGGAGTCCGGTTGTAGACGCTGTTACTGGCCGTGCACACGTGAAGCCACGTCATTGCTGTACGACAGTACTACTACGCACTGCACTAGAGAGTAGATATCCTTTGATGAAACTTAGGGTGCGTATACACCAGCTAGCTAGTTTTGGAATCAACTGGTTTTTGAATACTGCCAGTTTGTGTACATCAACTGGTTTTTGAATACTGTTATTGGTTCGTGGACGCTACTAAACAAGTTGGGCTGGGCCAGGCCAGTGCATCCCTCTCGTACCAGTACACGAGTAGTAGATCACACCTGGAAAAAGGTACAAATCATGAGATCTACTCACTCACTCGCTCCCCTACCCACCCCTTCACCACCTCTCTGGCTCGGCTCTATCCATCCATCCAGCGAGGAGCGAGCGACTGACCCGGCGCGTCCAGCCCCCCCTCCCTCTACTTCTTTGTCCTGCTCTGCTGTAGAGCACTGCCGTCTGCCGGGGAGCGGCACAACCGGCGGAACACAAGTACGCCTCCCCCCTCACCTCACAGGCTCACACCCACACCCATCCACCCACCCCATCCTCGCCGCCCCACGCCACTCTCCACTGCTCCCTCCTGTCCTCGCGCGGGCGCGGGCGCGGCCATGTCGGAGGAGGACGAGGACCAGGCGGCGCCGCCCAAGCGGCCGCGCGCGGCGTCGCCGCCGCCGCCGCCGCCCGACCAGGTGCTCGACAACGTGCTCGAGACGGTGCTGCAGTTCCTCAAGGCGCCGGGCGACCGGGGCGCCGCGTCGCTCGTCTGCCGCTCCTGGCACCGCGCCGAGTCCGCCACCCGCGCCTCCGTCGCCGTGCGCAACATCCTCGCCGCCTCCCCGGCCCGCGCCGCGCGCCGCTTCCCCAACGCGCACCACATACTGCTCAAGGGCCGCCCCCGCTTCGCCGACTTCAACCTGTTGCCCCCCGGCTGGGCCGCCTCCGCCTTCCGCCCCTGGGCCGCCGCCCTCGCCGCCGCCGCCTTCCCCGCGCTCCGCTCCCTCTCCCTCAAGCGCATCACCGTCACGGACGACGACCTCGACCTCCTTGCCCGCTCCCTCCCGCCCTCCTTCCGCGAGCTATCGCTCCTGCTCTGCGACGGCTTCTCCTCCCGCGGCCTCGCCTCCCTCGCCTCCCATTGCAGGTAATATAATGCCATTCCCTTCCATTCCAGCTTGCCACCTCTCTTACTCAGTAATGGACTAATAGCGTATCTCTATTGGTTGGTTTGGTTCTCGCAAGAGGGCTGCGTGTGCTCGACGTGGTGGACTGCGAGCTCAACGAGGAGGAGGACGACGAGGTGTCGGACTGGGTGGCGGCGTTCCCGCGGGGGCATACCGACCTGGAGTCCCTCTCCTTCGAGTGCTTCACCCCGCAGGTACCGTTCGCCGCGCTCGAGGCTCTCGTGGCGCGCTCGCCGCGCCTCCGCCGCCTGCGCGTCAACCAGCACGTCTCGCTCGGCCAGCTGCGCCGGCTCATGGCGCTCACGCCCCGCCTCACGCACCTCGGCACGGGCTCGTTCCGGCCGGGGGACGGCGCCGAGGACGAGGGGCTCGACTTCGGGCAGATGTTGACCGCCTTCGCGTCGGCCGGCCGGGCCAACTCGCTGGTGTCGCTGTCCGGCTTCCGTGATCTCGCGCCGGAGTACCTGCCGACCATTGCCACGGTGGCCGCCAACTTAACCAGCATGGACCTGAGCTACGCCCCTGTCAACCCCGACCAAGTCCTGCTCTTCATCGGGCAATGCCGCAGCCTTGAGACGCTATGGGTACTGACCAGATTGCTTTCTCGCCATAGTTTTAGCTCTGGGCTGCTCCATGGTTCCCAATTTCTGATGATAAGTTCTTTGACAGGTGCTCGACTCAGTGCGGGACGAGGGGCTCCAAGCCGTGGCGATGTGCTGCAAGAAGCTCCAGGTTCTCCGTGTGCTCCCATTGGACGCGCACGAGGATGCAGATGAGCTGGTGTCAGAGGTCGGGCTCACCGCCATCTCCGAGGGCTGCCGGGATCTTCGGTCCATTCTCTACTTCTGCCAGAGGATGACCAACGCCGCCGTCATCTCCATGTCGCAGAACTGCCCGGAGCTCAAGGTGTTCCGGCTGTGCATAATGGGGAGGCACCGGCCTGACCACGTGACGGGGGAGCCGATGGACGAAGGGTTCGGCGCCATTGTCCGGAACTGCAGCAAGCTCACCAGGCTCTCCACGTCCGGGCACCTGACTGATCGAGCATTCGAGTACATTGGCAAGTATGGCAGCTCCCTGCGGACGCTCTCTGTGGCGTTCGCTGGAGACAGTGATCTGGCGCTGCAGCACATCCTCCAGGGCTGCTCGAAGCTGGAGAAGCTCGAGATACGGGACTGCCCGTTCGGCGACGCCGGCCTCCTCTCCGGTATGCACCATTTCTACAACATGCGGTTCGTCTGGATGTCGGGCTGCAGCCTGACGCTGCAAGGCTGCAAGGAGGTGGCGCGCCAGCTCCCGCGGATGGTGGTGGAGCTGATAAACAGCCAGCCTGAGATCGAGAAGACCGAGGGCGTCGACATCTTATACATGTATCGATCGCTGGAGGGGCCACGGGAGGATGTTCCACCATTCGTGAAGATCCTATAAGTTTTATCGTGCCGAGGTGTTTGACATCCCTGGGGCAGATGAAATGCAGCCTATGTAGCAGATATGGCAACATTTCTGTATGTATGCTCGACGTCAGAGGAGTTCCAAGCCATCTATGAGAGCAGCAGCAGAGTGTTGGTTCAGTCATTGTTGTAGTAGTAGTAGGGTTCATCAGTATTTCCAACATTTTCTACGAGAAGATCATAAGTGCGGCGGAGCATGCTTCTTCGAGGGGGCTTCATCGCCACTTCCTCAGTTTTGTTTGCTGCTTCGAGAGGCTGCCTTCTGTTTGAGGACACGGCGACGATGGTTTCCCTAATTTTTCGAAGCAAATCTTGTTATCATCAGATCAATTAAATTCATTAACACTTCTATTCCATGTTCTTGTTCGCATAGTTTCCCTTCATAGTTTTCATTAGTCAGAACTCTGAAACAATTTCTCCTGAAATGAGCCATGTTAATTTTCTTTTTGGTTTCTCCTGCCTGTCTCAAGTTTTGTGATCTGAGTCTCCATCTCCGATGGAAGTTTTTTTTTTAAAAGGCCATCCCTGAGAGAGGCTGTCCTTTCGTGATCTCCTGTGAATCCTGAGGCTTGGCTGGTGGCATCATTACCAGAGGACCTACTGTCACAACCTGGAGGTTCCATCCATCCATCCATCCATCCATCCATAGGAATAGGATAGGGGTTCCTTACTCGAAACTTTGGCCCTGGTCCATCCAGTGATTATTGCCTCGCGCCTATTTTGTCTTGATAGCCCTAGGCCTCTCCCTAGCCGACGTGTCCGCCTTCCACGGCTGGAGACGTCGACCGCCCTCAAGTTCTATCATACGAGCAGTTCTTTGATTTTTCCCACTGCAAAATGCCGTGCTGATAACTGTTGGCGTGCTAGCCGGATCACCACAGCCTTTTCTTTTCCCCCGCTTCTTTCTTCCGGTTGCTGTTACCTCCGATGGCTCCGCTGGTCACGCTGCTTGGATAGTAACCAATCCTTGCTGCAAGGATGATAGGGAGGGAGGTGGCAAATGATGAGGGAGTGATGACCGGTCGACCTCGACGGGGACTGATCCATCGTTTGACTGATCCCCACGAGTCACTGACTGACTGGTCTGACTGAGAGCTCACAAGGGGGGTAGATGCATGCCAACCCATGGCGATGGAGGATCAGATAAGGACAGTAAAATCTGCACGAGGTGAGAAAGGGTTCCTCTGCTAAATCATTGGCCACCTTGACCACTTCCATTTCTCTTTTGTTGTTACCTGTTGCCAACAATCATCTCTGCAGCAAGTAATCCGAATCTGGAAGTTAGTTGCTCGTTGTTGATGATGATCGAGCAGGAACAGCAGCATGATTGACAGCGAGAAAATCTACACTTCTTTTTTGGAGCAGGAGATCTCTATTGATATTCATGGTAGGTCCATCCAGTGGTTGGGACTGGCTGCCCTGCTCATCTTGAGACATCTTGTCAAATAATTGGTTACTGTTCCAGCGTCCAGCTGAAGAACACGAAGGCGAAAAAGAAAAGGATGTTCAGATCTCGTGGACCTCATGCAGTCTCGCAGACCAGCATAAGCTTTGGTTGTTTGAAATGCAGACCAGCTTAAGCTTTGGTTGTGATGGCAAAGTGTTGGAAATATGAGCACCTTTTCGATTAGACTAATCCACGAGTAAACAATAAACATGGCAATCACAGTATGCAACTCATATCGATACTTAAACATGTGAGAACGTACAATACATAGAACCGAAACATCTATGAACACAGCATATACGGTTAGCACATGAACAAACACATAAACGAGTAAGTGGGGGATGAACAAATCATACCCTCCGGTTGGCCAGGCCAACGCGGCGGCGGCGGCAACAGCCTCGGCGTCGTCCGTGGCCTTCTTCTTGGCAGCGGCTGCGGCGGCGGCGTCGTCGTTCGCCATGGGGTCGATGCAGGGGAAGTAGCGGAAGCAGAGGAGGACGAAGACGACGGAGATGGGAACGGATCGGGAGCAGTCGCGTCGAGACGCTCCGAAAAAACCTTATTACCGTTCTCCCGGGCAGGATCTCGAACGACAGGGTTCCGGAGGCACCTGCTCTCCCGACCAACCGTGCACGCGGTCGTCGGGATGGGATCGCCGGAAGCAGCACAGAGAGAGGAACGGTAGATGACGGCTAGGGTTGTGCAGGAGGGAGTGAGTGAACTGAGTTAGGGTTCACTCCACAGGCCAACGCCTTCTTAGATGGGCCTGGGTCAGGCCCACGACTGAGTCCGCGAATAGCCCACGGTCCAACGTCTCGGACTGTGGCACTTCCGTTAGCGACTCGTTAATTAATCATCAATTAATTAACCATTCCTGACCGACAAAAATAAGGCTCGGCTCGGCTCATTCCCGCAACCCGCGGCGCGTGCGCGCGTCGTGACGATGCGAGGCGAGGCGGGCGGCGGAGGAGGAGGAACGCGCGTGTACAACTCCTATTCCCAAGTTTCCAATGGCATGTGTTAGAGCAGCCCTTATAAAGGGGTCTCACTCTTCTTACTGTAGCAGTATGGTACTAAACTTCCCACCACTTGACATGCACCTAAATGGGCCTTAGAGATTAACCAGGGATTATTGTCTTATATGGGCCTAACCCCATCTATAATCCAACAATCCCCCACCAGATATCGAGGCACATAAGTTTGTCAACTGTTCCAAACAATGTTTGATATACCAGAATTTTCAGTGGAGACTGTTAAGTTGAACTTCCACCTAGCGCAACAGGATTAGACTTCTTCACAACTGAACAATGGACTATGCCTTGAATTGTCAGTTTAGCGTGCAGAAGTTTCGCCTATTGTCAGCTGATATGTGGCTGACGAAGGCTAAACCCCACGGGTGGAGCTTATTAGTCATACTCCTTACCTTCTCATGAGCTTCTAGAGATTACCCAATCTCATAGACTGTGACCAGCAGTCGGGCTCACATAGGTGTATTCCTCCAAAAAATGCTCTGTAGGATAGCTTCTTGCTTATACAAGCTTTGGAACACATTAAGACAAAAGTCAGCTTGCCTTACAGTTTACGAGAGTATTGCATCTCCAACGGAGTGGGTTAGTAAGGATACTCTCCTCAGTTGACCGCTGGATTGTTTTCATAGGTCCTAATTCACGGGATCTCCGATCACATAGGTTGGGTTACCCCCATGGCAACTTACATGGGTCTCATGCCCATCTCCCTCGATGCATTTTCTATCACAATCCGTGATAGCCCTTTCGTAAAAGGGTCTGCCAGATTTTTAGCAGTCTGGATATAATCCAATGCTATCACTCCGGAGTTTCTTGATTTTCTGACAAATTTCAATCTTCTTCTTATGTGCTTTGTGGATTTCAGGTTGTCATTTGAACTCTTAGCCTTGGCAATCACCGTTTGATTGTCACAGTTCATAAGGATAGCCGGAACTGGCTTATCAACCACTGGCAAATCCATCAAAAGCTCTCGAAGCCATTCTGCTTCGACGCATGATGTGTCTAATGCTGTGAGTTCTGCTTCCATAGTCGATCTCGTTAAGATTGTCTGCTTGCAAGACTTCCAGGAAACAGCACCACCACCAAGTGTGAAGACATATCCAGTTGTGGTTTTCATCTCATCAGCATCAGATATCCAATTCGAATCACTATACCCCTCAAGTACCGTCGGGTACCCAGAATAGTGAATTCCATAGTTCACAGTACCTTGCAAATAACGCATGACTCGCTCAACAGCATGCCAGTGCACAACTCCCGGATTGGAAACAAACTAGCTCAGTTTGCATACAGCAAATGATATGTCAGGCCGAGTAGCACAAGCTAGGTACATCAGTGAACCAACCACTTGAGAATATCTTGATTGATCTACAGCCGTGCGTTCGAACTTTCGAATCCGCACGCTAGGATCATATGGTGTTGCAGAAGATTTGCAGTCTGAATATCCAAAACGGCTCAAAATCTTCTCAACATAGTGGGATTGCAAAAGTGTAATCCCACCCTCATTATCTCTCAGTAGCTTGATGTTCAAGATAACATCAGCCACGCCCAGGTCTTTCATCTCAAAGTTATGAGATAGAAAAGCCTTGACCTCCTCAATGACTTTGAGGTGGGTCCCAAATATCAGTATGTCATCGACATACAGACACAGTATAACTCCTTCGCCCCCACCATAGCGATAGTATACACATTTGTCGGCTTCGTTAACAACAAAGCCAGCAGATGTCAGAGTTGTATTGAACTTCTCATGCCATTGTTTAGGCGCTTGTTTCAGGCCATACAAAGATTTCAATAGCTTGCACACCTTTCTTTCCTGACCATTTACTACAAAGCCATCTGGCTGTTGCATGTAAATTTCCTCGTCTAGCTCTCCGTTAAGGAAACCCGTCTTAACGTCCATCTGATGGACGAGAAGACCATGCGAGGCAGCCAACGCGAGTAGCACTCGAATGGTTGTCAGTCTAGCCATAGGTGAGTAAGTATCGAAGAAATCTTCTTCTTCTTTCTGGGTATAACCCTTAGCCACAAGCCCAGCCTTGTACTTCTCAACAGTACCATCGGGCCTAAGCTTCTTTTTGAACACCCACTTACATCCCAATGGTTGGCAACCATAAGGACGATCAGTGATCTCCCATGTCCCATTAGCCAAGATGGAATCCATCTCGCTACGGACCGCATCCTTCCAGTAGTCAGCATCCGGTGATGCATAAGCTTCTGAAATGGTACTAGGAGTGTCATCATCCACGAGGAAATCATCACCAAAAGACTTTGCAGTCCTCCGTCTCTTGCTCCTAACAGGAGCTTCCTCGTCATCCTCCATGGAAGATTCATCACTTTTGTGCTCATAATATTCCATCGAAATGGCATGTTCAGGAGTCTCATCAGATTCCAGTCTAGAAGTGCTTTGCATATCTTTCATGGGAAAAATATCCTCAAAGAATGTAGCATCTTTAGACTCCATGATCGTACCGACCTTCACGTCGTGTACATCAGATTTCACCACTAGAAATCTATAGCCGATGCTATGCTTGGCATAACCCAGAAAAACGCAGTCCATAGTCTTTGGTCCCAACTTGCGCTTTTTGGTTATCGGCACGTTGACTTTCGCCAAACAACTCCAAGTGCGCAAGTAAGAGAGTGTAGTTCTTTTCTTTTCCCATTGCTCATAGGAAGTAGTCTCATTATCCTTCGTGTGAACTTTATTCAGGACATGACATGATGTCAATACAGCCTCCCCCCACCATGCCTTGGATAAAACCGATGTATCTAACATGGCGTTAACCAAATCTGTTAGAGTACGGTTTTTCCGTTCGGCAACCCCGTTTGACTGGGGTGAATAGGGAGGCATCCTCTCATGAATAATACCATGTTCCGCACAGAATAAATCGAACTCATTAGAAAAGTACTCTCCACCACGATCAGACCGAACTCGTTTTATTTTCTTTTCAAGTTGGTTCTCAACTTCTGCCTTATAGATTTTAAAGTAGTGTAGAGTCTCATCCTTAGTATTTAACAAATACATATAGCAGAATCTAGTGGAATCGTCAATCAACGTCATAAAATATTTCTTTCCATCTTTAGTCAACACACCATTCATCTCGCACAGATCTGAATGTATGAGCTCTAGTGGTGCCAGGTGTCTCTCCTTCGCAGGCTTGTGAGGCTTACGAGGTTGCTTTGCTTGCACACACGCATGGCACTTAGAGCCTTTGACTAAAGTAAAACTCGGGATTAAATCCATCTTAGCTAGCCGCGTCATACAACCGAAATTAATGTGACAAAGACGTGAATGCCAAACCTCAGATTCGTTCACGTTAGAATGAATTTGGTTCACGACTTTATTACAGAAATCCGCCAAGGAAAGGCGGAACAAACCACCGCAATCATATCCTTTTCCAACAAACAGTCCATACCGAGATACGACTACTTTATTGGACTCAAATACTAACTTAAACCCTTCTTTACAAAGAAGGGAGCCACTAACGAGATTCTTCTTGATGGCGGGGACATGCTGCACGTTCTTCAGTTGCACGATCTTTCCCGAAGTAAACTTCAGATCTAGCGTGCCAACACCATGAACAGAAGCATGCGAGCCATTCCCCATCAGGACTAAGCAATCTCGTGCGACCTGATAAGAAGAGAACAAAGACATATCAGCACACACATGAATGTTGGCCCCTGTGTCAATCCACCAATCGGTGGACTGACAAACTGAAAGTACGGTAAACAAATTACCATACCCAGTTGCCCCATCATTGTTGCTCATAGTCACATTGACTGACTTGGAGTCCTGTCCTGGCTTCTTGTACTTGTTTGGGCACTTGTTTGCCCAATGTTCCTCTGAACCACAAGTAAAGCAGCCATCTCTCTTTTTGTCTTTCTTCTTACCCTTCTTCTTAAAGGTAGTATTCTACTGGACAGTGTTCTTTCCCTTGAACTTGTGGAAATTCTTCTGCACCACATTGGCGCTAGAAGAACCCTCTGCCCCTTTCGCGTGTGAGTCCTTTGCTCTCGAGTTCTGCTCAACACTTAGATGACTGATGACATTCTCAACAAAGAATTCACGTCTCAAGTGCTTGAGAGAAGTAACAAAGTTCTTCCATCCAGGAGGGAGTTTTGCAATAATGCAACCCGCGACGAACTTGTCTGGTAACTCACACTTCAGGAGCTCCAGCTCCTTAGCGATGCACTGTAGCTCATGAGCTTGGTCCAATACAGGACGGTTGTCAACCATCCTGTAATCATGGAACTGCTCCATAGCATACAGTTCGCTTCCAGCATCGGTTGCGTCGAATTTAACTTCGAGCGCATCCCACAAATTCTTGGCAACCCGCATATGAATATACGCGTCAACCAACTTGTCTCCGATCACACTCAGAACTGCTCCGACAAAGATGGTGGTTGCCTCCCTAAACGCCTTCTCCTGTTCAGGAGCAATCGTTTTCGTGGGAGACACAACACCAACCCAAAACACGTTCATTGCTATGAGCCACGAGGTGGTCCTAGTCTGCCAACGTTTAAAATGCGTCCAGGTAAACTTTTCCGGTTTCAATGTAGCGGCGAAGCCTTGAATCGAAAAGTGCCTAAAATAAGGTTTTTGGATTGTTGGAAATATGAGCACCTTTTCGATTAGACTAATCCACGAGTAAACAGTAAACATGGCAATCACAGTATGCAACTCATACCGATACTTAAACATGTGAGCACGTACAATACATAGAACCGAAACATCTATGAACACAACATATATGGCTAGCACATGAACAAGCACATAAACGAGTAAGTGAGGGATGAACAAATCATACCTTCCGGTTGGCCAGGCCAACGCGGCGGCGGCGGCAGCAGCCTCGGCATCGTCCGTGGCCTTCTTCTTGGTGGCGGCGGCGGCGGCGTCGTCGTTCACCATGGGGTCGATGTAGGGGAAGTAGTGGAAGCAGAGGGGGACAAAGAAGACGGAGATGGGGACGGATCGGGAGCAGTCGCGTCGAGACGCTCCCAAAAAACCTTATTGCCGTTCTCCCAGGCAGGATCTCGAACGATAGGGTTCCGGAGGCACCTGCTCTCCCGACCAACCGTGCACGCGGTCATCGGGATGGGATCGCCGGAAGCAGCACAAGAGAGGAACAGTAGATGACGGCTAGGGTTGTGCAGGAGGGAGTGAGTGAACTGAGTTAGAATTCACTCCACAGGCCAACGCCTCCTTATATAGGCCGTCAGGTAGATGGGCCTCGGCCAGGCCCACGACCGAGTCCGTGAACAGCCCACGGTCCAGCGACTCGTTAATTAATTAACCATTCCTGACCGACAAAAATAAAGCTCGGCACGTTCCCGCAACCCGCGGCATGCGCGCGTCGAGGCGGGCGGCGGAGGAGAAGGAGCGCGCGTGTACAGCTCCTATTCCCAAGCTTCCAATGGCATGTGGTAGAGCAGCCCTTATAAAGGGGTCTCACTCTTCTTACTGTAGCAGTATGATACTAAACTTTCCACCACTTACCATGCAACTAAATGGGCCTTAGAAATTAACCAGGGATTATTGTCTTATATGGGCCTAAGCCCATCTATAATCCAACACAAAGTTCACACGACCGTCTGATAATCAAGGGCGCGGTGGTTGATTGATTCACCAAGAGGAAACCTGCAAAGGCTACACGCCATGGGTGCATAGCGTTTGCGTATGTGCAATCTTTATCGCTTCTACCTAACAGTGCTCTGCTAGATGAACAGGAACTGAGACTTTGTGACTGGGAGCCACCACCGCTGCGTGGTGGTTTTGGAAGGTTGCTGCTTGTCCAATTCAGTTGTACATGTGAGGACTTCAAAAAAAAAAAGTTGTACGTGTGAGAAAAGTGATTAAATTCAGGCTCAGATCATCACAAGTGGGTGAGATCGAGTTGGAAACCATGAGATAATTCATGTCAAGATCAGAGGTAAGAAAAGATTGATTGGTGCCTGCAGGGACGTCCGTGATGAGACTAGACTCTGTGCAGTGCCTTGACACTGGCTGCTGCAACTGCAATGCTTCATTCATACGTACAGCAGATGGCATGTGCCGTTGCTGCCCAACCTCCAGCATCGCAGTGGCTCCAAAATTAGCAAGAAGTGAAGCAACACTCCTCCTCCTCTTGCATTTACGTAGTTCATGATTGGAAACGTAGAGATAAGTTTGGCGGGTGTCCGTCGATCTATCTGGTAATCTTTTCTGAAAGTTGTGGGGCAGACATGTGTTTCTTCAATATCTGCAGAAACACATGGCAGTTCTTGTGTGAGATAATGTCAGCCATGGTACAGCTGCTGCATATGGGAGTTATGGGTTGCATTGCATGAGCTGGAAGGTTCCCTTTTATCTCTAGTTTGGTCAAGAACTTTTGCATCTGATGATTATTAAACGGTCAAGCTCAAGTTTAGTAACTGCTAACTATCTAATCCGGTGTGGGCCCTGGGGCAATCATATGAGCATACGAGCAGTGATAAGATTGGGTTGATAGGCTTTCCTTTATAGTGTGTCAACAACACCTTGGTTTTACAACAAATTCCGTCACATCACCTTCTCTGACCCTTTTGCTGATTGAAGTAGTAGTGTCATGTTCCTAAATATCCAAGATAACACTGCCACTTTTCTTCAGAAATGGAAGAAGATAACACTGGAACAGCTAGCATGCCCACATGTGTATGAAGCCCTAGGAAAAGTAGAGGTGCTCCACTAAATCCCACAAAGCTATTTTCCTCATGGCTGGCATTCTCAGCCAGATATTTGTACTGGGAATCAATCTACTGCGTACGTCAAAGTAGTTGATGGAAAACCCTTAGCGCATCTTTTGTCGAAACATCGGCAAAAGCGTATACTACATTGCTTTATAGGAAAAAGAGAGGGGAAAAAAGAAAAGAAAAGTGGCTTTGCATTTGTGGAAGCTGGATTGCCAGAACATATTCTGTAATCCGAACCACGGGCGAAGCTTTCGCATTAGTCAACGATTTGAGATGGATGATGAAGTGGTTGTGGGTGAAGCGATACCTGTGACTTGAACGTAGCTTTCGATGGTTCCTTTCAGCATTGCCTTGCCCTTGGCTAGTGGTGGAGACTTCGGTTCCAAGTTTCAGCTAGCTACTGTAGTGCGAACTGCAGAGCACATGGTAGCTATATGCTCATGTGTATATGTTTCAATTTTTTTGATGGTTTTTAACAAGAAAGACCATGCATCGTCACCGACAATGCTGGGAGGATAGGTTATGGGCGATCGTAAACATCGGGTTTCTGGCTGGAACTCGGAACAGGAAAGTGATTTTTCTGTTGGACTTGGACCTGTGCAAAAGACATCTGCCCATCTTGTTGCATTAGGTGAGGACTACCTCGTGAAACCTTGATAAAAATTGGCTCAATCATGCATCGCCAACAAAAATCATTGAGGGTTCAGCATTATTGCACACTGTCTCCGGACCATTGGCTCAATCAGATCCCTCCTGTTCATCGCATAATCCAGCCTCTCCCACGAGGCCCGGCCCTCGGCGATCAGCGTGGTAAAGCCGCCATTGCTGCCCTAGCAAAGCGGCAGGCTTTGGCCGCGCTAGACGATGGGCCATGTACAGTTAAATGCCCTCGCAAAACCATGCCAGGACAATGCGATTGTCCGGAGGGCAGCTGCATGCATGCATGGGGCATGCACATGCGAGGTTGAATTGGGCTCCTATAGCACCAGCAAGATTTGCAAAGGCGTCAATGCTGTTGCTCGCGCAGATCCACGGCAGAGGCCTGCGTGCTTCCCTCTTAATAACTCGTGTGCATGCATGCATGCAGGTGGCAGCCACCATGTCGATGCAAGGGTGTGTTCAATTAACACACCACAAACACACACAAGATGATAAGGAGAAGCAAACAAGGGGTGTGGTTAGAGGTGGTGGCACAGCAGGGCAAAAGACCAAAGATAGTTTTGGACCAAAGCTAGTGCTCCCTTGGCTTTGTTTATTAGCTCTTGATTTTTTTTTGTATTATTTGCACGAGACTGATCAAGGATTTGATGTCATGGGAAGTACCCTGTAATTAATAATCTCATCACATATGCTGATCCTAGAGCTAACAATGTTTGAGCGTTTTTTTTCGTTTCTCTTTTCACCTTCTCAAAGCCAAGGCTAAGGAATCCTGCTCATCATTTCGATGCCCAGGACCTGTTGGTAGGACGAACGACGTGAAACTGTGACAGCCAAAGATCACAGGGATATATATGTGTGAGATGACGCAGTGACACACGGAAAAGGAACAAGAGAAAAGCCTGCCTTATATTGCACCAGAATAGCGATTGTGATGGATTTTCGCTTTCATGTCCTGTCATCAATCATGCTTATAAAAATCTACATTCACCTAGATATTCCGACTGGACATAGACAGGGTGACCTTCTTTTTCGCCGCACGCAGAGGCCGTGGCTTTAATTTCTTGCTTCAAAATAAATAAAAATTGAATTACTTGCTTCAAAAAACAAATAAATTTCTTGCGTGGTTGTGTCGGCTCGACGTGACAAAGGTTTCATATAGGCCTCCATTATTATCGCAAAAAAGAAGATTTTACTTGCTGTGACCGACCTACTCCACCATCTTCTCCTTTTGTAAGGATTCTTTTTTTAGTTGATTTTGTAAGGATTATGCAAACTGAATTTGAAATTAGCAGGTAGAACAGGCCCAACAGCTGAACTTTGAAGATGGCCAGCCGGCCATCTGATCTTCTGAAATCGTTTGCGCCGAATCATCAATGAGGTTGTGGTTGCGGCACTGTTGGGCGGTCAAAGGCTTTCCCATTCAAAGCCAGCGTACTGTAGCCCGTAGGGCCTCTCTCTCATCGCGAAGGCAAGGCGGTGTGTGTACCACCCTAATCCAACCCAATTATTAGCTAGTGAGGGGCCAGCACTGTGCATGCAACGCCCAATGACTTGCTTTCATATGGCGATGGATCCAGCTCTGCTTGTACATGTGCAGATGTGCTTCTGTGGTCGTGGAAGCCTGGAAGGGCTCGAGTGCCCACGAAAAGGCGGCAGCTGCACGGTGCTGAACAGGGCGAGAAAGGGAGGGAGGGACGGATGGATCCTCCTCGTCTATGGCAGTAGGTTGGGATGAGGAGGAGGAGAGGCATGCTGCTGCGTCGTTGCATCAAAAGAATGGGAGGGAGAGTGCCGTGCCACTGTGGCGGATGAGATTGAGGATGCGCACGGTTGGTGGCGTCCACTCTTTTTATCATTGCAATGATGCGCCATGGCGAAAGATGATGATCTACGGGGCGGAGGAGATGCGTATCCGGCCTTGCTCTTGTCCTCTCTTCAGAATCTGCGAAAAGCTGGTGTGAGGTTGTCAGCATGTGTGCCGTAGATACGATGGTGTTGGTAAACCCAGAGAAAGACCGGGTGCAAAAACTTCACCGGAACAACACTTATATTAGTGAGAATATGCCATATTTCATGGGCTGACAGTTTAGTAAAACCTGGACAAGACATGGCATATATAATAATTAATAAAAAGAAAGCGGAAAACCTTGACGTACCAAAACTTTGCCGGAATAGATGTCATGGCCCTATGCTTGTAAGCGATGCCACTTTGATCACTGCTTAATAAAGGGATGTTGAGATGTTTCAAAAAAAAGTGGAAATTGTGAAAATTCATTATCTGAAGGAAAAGTTGGCATGGGCCGAAAACCTTGCTAGAACACCACATCTCAGTGGGCTAAAACCAACCAAAGCAGGGAAGAAAATGGCGAAATTCTGGCCGTGAAATCGCTATGGGCCAAAAAGTCGGTGGGGAGCTGTAGACTCGGCCGACCGGGAAATGAACCTTTCGGTATTCTGTGTCTCAAACATTAGTTCACGTACCCGCAAAAAAAAACATTAGTTCACGCATTTAAAAAAAACATTAGTTCACGGAGTCGAAGAAACTGGAGTCGACGCAGGAGAGGGCGGGCTGGCGAGGCGGCGCAGCGGTGCTGGTCGGCGGCTCGCAGAAGAGGAGCAGAGGCCAGCGCGCGGCGAGGCGCTACGGAGAGTATATACCTACGGAGACGGGTGCCTGTCAGTCAGTCAGTCAGTCTGTCTGTTTACCTTCTCTTCGCCTAGACGATCGGCACATCTCATTCTGCAGGGTTCTGGCTGCTCCTGATTCGTGTTTTCGTTTCGGCGCCATGCATGCGCGCTGAGGCATCGAGCATGCATGCGCATATTGGCAGCATGCGCGTCTCTGCTTTCTTTGCCCGTCATCTCATCTCATGAACCAATGCAATGGAACCGATGATGCGTGCATGTCCTGCAGCGCAAAGAAAAGAGGGATTTGACAATACGACGTACAATCCGGCATCTAACATCTTCGTTTTGCAGAAAAGAGCGGAGATCAGAGCGCACCTGTCAACAATATGGCACACACCAAGTCGACCTATGAGACATCCTCATAGTCATAGACTGATGATAGACCAGAAACAAGAAGAAGAAGAAGATAAGATTCTGCTGCATGATCTGGTTCGCCGAGCGCCGTCCACCTCGCAAAGTGACGTCGACCTCGAGTCCTCGACTAGTGATTCCATGCTTTTTGTCCATATAGGCAAAGGCATGCATGGAGCTGGCCATCAAGTGGCAACGATCGATGGCCAAAGCTCACTCTGTTGTGTCTAGCAGCCGATCAAGTGACGAAACTTTCGACGTGTCACACACACGCATCGGACCTGCGGATACTTCAGGGTGACCAACCGGCGAACCTAGCCATCAAGTGCTCAAGATTGTGAAAGGAGAAGCGTGGCGTGTAGAGCTGCCATTGGGACACTTGTAGCTCGGCGGCAATGCGTGATGTCGAGGGGCCTGGTGCAGAATTGCGCTGATGGATCTAGCTAGCTCTAGGCACTACCTAAACACACTGACCGAGCACACTGATAGCTCGTAGCTAGTAGTAGATCGTAGGGGTGGTGTACATGCGTCCAACGCACGCTACCTGGTCAACATGGGTGATCAGGAACACATGCCTACCTGTGTTGCAAGAAGCGCTGGTTATTCTTGCTGACTTCCGCGACAACGCCTACGCAGGTGTCTTCTCAGATTCTCATCTGGAATCTTGTCACTGGGTTGAGTATTATTTGACAAATCTGGCCCTTTGTTGAAACTAATGCCACGTCTGGCCCTTTAGTGAAACTATTTGCAAATCTGGCCCCTGAGGTCGGCGCCAAAGAGGATGGCGTCGAACTTGTGCAGGTCGGCGCCAAGACATTTCTGCAGTGAGATGCTTTGAGGGGTCGGCTCCAAGGAGCTCGGCGCCGACCTTGCTTCGGCGCTTGATTCTGCTGGCGCCGACCTGCACATGTTCGGCTCCATCCTCTTTGGCGCCGACCTCAAGGGCCAGATTTGCACATAGTTTAGCCAAGGGGCCAGATGTGGCATTAGTTTCGGCAAAGGGCCAGATTTGTCAAATAATACCTGGGTTGATTGCTCACCTCTTACCCTGTAGTAGCACAGAGAGTTAGCTGGGATGATGTAAAGTTTTGCTATGGAAAATGATGGTGAGGGCATCTCCAACGCGACCCGCATATTTGCTCCCGCATCCGTCAGCGGACAGGGGGACCAGTCTGCGAACACTGATGCGGGAGCCAGCCATCCAAAGCTAGCCGCCTATGTCCGGTTACAGTTCAAATGAAATCAACGAAAATGAGCAAATTTGATTCAAACTCACAAAAACCGGACAATATTCATTCACACTTGAATGATTTTTACATAAAACCGGATGCTTTTCATAAAAAACGGAGCAAATTCATTACATTTAGACATTTTTCAACTAAACCGGACTCTAAACCTAGACTAAAATGACCGCCGGCGCCCGTTCGCCATCTCCGGCCAGCCGTGAGCCTCGGAAAATGATGCCCCACCCCCTCCGCAGCCCTCCGCTGACGTGTCTTTTCCATGTCTGGCAGCCCGCTCATCGGACTGCCGGATGCCGTGGAGGGATATGCTTCAGCGAGAGGGGAAGAATAGCCTCCGCTTTCCCCGTACCTTCCCTATGTCCGGCTGCGCCGCTCATCGGAGTGGCCTCCGCTTCCGTGAAGCACGAATCAGGGTTGGTTTTTGGGGCGGGGGACGACGGTGGCCGGCGGTGGCCTTCGTGGGACCCAAGCGGCGGCGACCTCCCATGTCTACTTTTCCTCGCTGTCGGCGGCGGCCGTGGACGTGTTGGCCGCCTCATTGCTCTCCACGACGCCGACGTCTTTCTCCGCCGGCAGGGCGCGGTTCCGCGTACGTTGACGGCGGATGGCACGAGAGGAGCGGTACGACACTGCCTCGTCCACTGCAGCAACTTTGCCCGTGCCACCGTGCTCCTCCACGAGTTGGCTTGGAGCGGCGACTTGCTGAACCACGCACCGGCTTGGAGCGGTCACTTGCTCCTCGGCGTGCCAGACTGTAGCCTGGCCCATGGCACTGACAGCCTCGAGCGGCGAGGGAGGTCGAGCAGCAAGTTGCGTAGCTCGTATCCGGCTGGCTCAGCGGGCCACCCAGCCGGCTTGTATGTCGAAGAACCCCTCTTCTGCTTGTCGGATGTCATGGAGAGGGTGGAGAATATGGTGCAAGGAGGAGATGGCGAGCGAAGGTGTGGTGCGGTTCTTGCCCGGTGTTTGGCCTCGTTTAAATAGCCGGTGGATGCGAGGAGCCAACCGGCATTGTGTTTAATGCCGGCCGGCTCACGAAAGGACGTGTGGTCGGAGTAGGTTTCTCGGCGCATGCGCGACTTTAATGCATGCATGCGAGGAGGCGTGTTCAGCCGGGCGTGCAGCTGGTGGCGCTCTCTCGACCGGCGCGCCGCTTCAATGCCAGCGCCAGTGAGAGGTCGCGTCCGCTCTGGGCTGGTGTCAATGCGAAGCGGCCGCTCACAGCGGCATGAATGCGAGCAGCTGACGCTGGGCGGGAAAGCACACGGGCGAGGGAGGATGGTTTTGGGTGGGCCACGGTAGTCAGAAGCGGACGTGGCAGGGGTCCGGACACCCGCAACCCCCCCCCCCCCCACAGACACACACTTTGTCTCCAATTTGCGGGAAAAAATGCGTCCGGACCGCCGAGCAGACCGATACAAGCCCGCGTTGGATGGCAAAACACGTTCGGGCCGCGTGGTCCGAACGTATGCGGGCGGTTTGAGGGTCGGCGTTGGAGATGCCCTAAAAGTAGCTAGGGATAATGCCTTGTCCATCACGGGCTTATAAAGAGCATCAGGTTAGTGTATATCTGAAAAAGTGAACATCATGAACAAACGTGATCAGCATGTAGAAGAGAAATTGTCGATTGCTACCGGCCATCAGTACTCCCCGGCGTCACGCTAGGGTTTGGATCATCAAACACATAAGCGAGAGACGTGTGGAGGAAGAAGGGGAGATACCCCAGTTGGAGTAGAGTTTGAATGTTTACAGAACATTGATGAACTCACACCCCACATGCCAACATCTAGTTATACATGAAAGGGTGCGTCTAGAACTCAGTTGACTGAGACTTAATGAATTCTCGAGTGACGCCAATGTAGTTGTGGTGTTACGAGCAGGACGGCTAGATGCTGCAATTTGGCGACAAAAAATGTTGTGTGGGCCGCGAGCATGACCGGAACCACCTCATTGTGGTGGGGTTCGTTGTGCTTGTGTGTGCTCTCTCACGCGCTGCCCCATGCGAGACGGGCCCGACGGGCCCGCTTGTCAGCGTCTTCACTGCTAGAGGGGGTTCTTTATTCATGCCGAGTCAGGCAGGCCGCTGGCGTGGTAGGGGCCTCTTTCCCGCGGGTCTTTGCGTCGCGAGCGCGTGCGCCGCTTCGCGCGCCTGACCTGGTTGCGTGGCTCATGCCAGCAGGGCACGTGCCCGCGTCCGGGTCGGTGCGTGGTGGCCAGGTTGTTGGAGTGGGCCATCCTTGCAAGGGTCACGACGTCCACCCATCCGGTCGTGAGGTCCAGCCGACTAGGGTTCGCGATGGCAAGAAGCCGGGTGGCCAGCGCCCTAGCACGTCCGAATGTGTGCCACGGTCGAGTGTGGTCGGATGGGCTGTTTTTCGCTCTGTGCTTGGTGGTCTGGTGTCAGATGGGACGTCGAACATCAGTTGCCCGATCCCGGTGCTTCCATAAAAGCATGTGGTGTGCTATGTCGTTTGGCAGCGTCCGTCGTATATGTCTTTCTTCTTGCCAAAGCACACCAGCTTCCTCTCGCTCTGCTCGAATGGAGAGGGATCCGTGGGCCTCTTCGTCAGTCCTCCTGCTTCTCACCGTCGACGCGGCGTCCATTTTTGCCCAAGCGGCCTTCATTGCGAGCTAAACGCATGTAGTGACGGCAAGAGGCCAGGGCTGGCGCATGACTGTTTCTGGTTTCGTTCGGGAATCGTCCGGGAGGAGTTTGCGGTCGTCGTGTCGTGGTCTTCCTAGACGTGTGTCGTCTCTTTCGCGCCTTCACGGTACGTTCTCCTTTCCTTCGCCCTCTTGGTTTTGTGTCCTTCTTCTCGTTGTTGGGTTGCGGTTGGTTTTGGATAGGTTTGATGAGGTGCCTGTGGCTCGACCCTTAGTTCTTTGGTGGGTTTGTTAGCTTCGTGACAATTGAGGATTCGGCGCCGTTGCTGTTCGATTGGGTGGGTCGTCTGTCCTTGTCGTTCATGTTCGTTGCATCGAGGTTTGCTCATTTGATTTACGTGTATGATGCAACTGATTATATTCCGCCTGATCCGGAGGTTGGTCTGATATTGCATCCTGTGCTGCCTTTGTTCTTGCTCCAGCCACGTTCTTGGCCTTTCATTTCTCTGTTTCTAGGGGAATCATATGTAAGTGCAACACACGCTGGTTAAGGGTGAGTTTTTTTTATCGTGTATAGTTACTATTCATTGTTGTTGATGTGTGATGGATTTGTCCGAGCAATGAAACTTGAAATATTATTATGTATGTGTATTGGCCGTTCATATGCGTTGGCTAGGGCGGCTCATCCGGTGGCTTCCTTCTCAGCCTTCCTTCAAGGTTGATGGAGATGAGGCTTGGCACAGCCCCCAAGTGCTCTTGATGTGGACGACATCTGGATGTGGAGAGATGAGAACGATGAAGATGATGAATGAGGATTATGGCGGCGGCTAGGGTTGGAGGTGTATATATAAGAGCTATCCCGAAGCCTCCTCCATTGATGTAGCATGTTTCCTTTGATCCAAGGGCTCTAGGTGTGACCAAACCTTTTCCAAAACATCCTTTGATGGCCAAAGAAGTCGTATGAACAAATGACGGGGATAAAACCCACGAAGAATCCTGTCTGAAAGGGCAACTTTCAGGCTTGTGTGGGTCTGGTACGACCATTTTTTGTCGTACCAAAGGTCGTCTAACACTCTGGACTCTCCGATAAAACGGTCGTCATTTCTTCATACAAACTCAGAATTTGATGTTCTTAGGCTCATTGGAATCATATGAACGACGCCAATGCACCTATGGTATTAGATCTTGATATGGAGCACTTTGGAAAAATGACATTTTTTACTCTCCGAAATACCTAAGTCTTGTGCATGGATGTCCTCCGTTTGTATCTATTTCATCGTGTTAAGTGCATGGGAGTTCTACATCACCTACAAAACACACAAGGACAAAGAAAACTAATAAAAACCAACTAAGAATAAAGATTATACAATGCTCGCGGTGAAAAAGTTAAATACTATAAATCATGCATATAGACATGTAATTGGCTCAATGGGACATGATATATGAAGATAGTATGTAACAAATGAGCTCTAAAAATGTGTAAAAATTAGAGCCATCAGGGCTCTCCACTTATAGTAAGTGATTATTTGTGTCTGTTAGGAACAAAAGTCATAAAGCGATCATTCTTTTCCGGTTACAAAAATGATATGGTTTAGGATTTGGATATACGTACTAGTATAATATCAACATATAGGACGACACTACGCGTCGAATTGGATTCACATGTTACAAGCCGTCCGATCAACCGTTCAGTGCGACCCATCGACTTGCAAAATAGGCCATATGTTGCGCTTGTGCCATGTCAACTCGTTCATCCGCAGGTCAACGTTTGCAACACAGGGCATGTTGCAAAAGCAACATCGACCATGTGCGATCACCTCCAGCTTGCATAACGTTGCAAACACACGGACCTTTGAACCTTTGGTCACCCATTGCACCATTTTGCGGTCACCCCAAGCGAAATCCCCGGTTGCAGCACCCCCAATGAGATCTTATTGCAGCACTGTCAACGAGCCTTGCCTTGTAGCATCGGCAACAACGACAACATGCCTTACACACGGTGGTTTACCGGTTGCACGCAGCGCGGTGCTGTGACTGGGTGGTCGGAGCTTTTGCCGCGACATCCAACACCCCAAATCTTCGCACCACCACCGAATTGCAGTGCAGACTACTACCATGGCGATGGATGCAGCGGCAGCACCCACTGCGTCGCCCCTTTTGCTTACAACACTGGTGATTTTGCGGCGGGGATCACATCGGTGGTGGTTGGCCGTGAAAGCGTTGGTCCTCCCTGCCAAGCCCGGGGGAAGGAGAGGAGATAAGGTTGGTGTGCCCCATAGGGACACGTGTTGTGCAGAAGAGGCGGCAGACGCATCGTCTCTTTTCAGCCTGGTAAATCAGAGCGTTTTCCATTTTGATATGATACATGCATGATGCTTTTCATCACGTTAGCTAGCATAAACAAGAATTTGCACAACACATATGTGAGTGAAACAAACCATCAAATATGTAGTATCGCAGATTATTGTACTCATATATCCTGGTAGAAGTGCCCAAAGTTAACATACACTCCCTCCATAGCAAAATGTAAGACGTTTTTTATGCCCTATGCAAAATAAAAAAACTTCTTACATTTTGATACAGATGCGTGATACTAAATTATCATAATGTATTAAATATATAAATAATGTGCATTCTTTTATTTTAGCTGCGCTTAATGCATGTATAATTATTTATACCGGATTGGCTAACAAGAAAAAAAGTCCCGCCTTTGTTTTGCAGTTGGCAAAAGTTAATAGAATAGGATGATAGTAAGGTCACTAGTTAGTACCATACTTTCCTTATTAATCACTGGTCACCGTAAAAAATATTATTTACTTCCTTCTTTGTACCAAGCGGCAAAGTCTATAGGCGTTTCCCAAGTCTATATTACCTTTCTGAAGTCATTTATGGGAAATCCTATGTGACGCATTTTGCGTCAAAGTGTCGAGCGATCGCACACACGGGACGACCGAGCGAGCGTTTGGGCCGGCCCATCTAAGTAGTAGGTGCAAGGTTTCGGTTTTGGGAAACTTCTAGAGGGTTCCCAGAGGTTTTTATCAGTTTTGGGAACCTTCTAGAAGGTTCCTGGACCGGTTTTTTTATTTTCTTTTTTCCTTTTATTTTTTTATCTCTGTTTCTTTTTTCTTTTTCTTTTTCTGTTTCTTTTTTCTATGTCGTTATTATTATTTTTCTTTTTCTTTTCGTTTTTTTCCTGTTTCTTTCGTTTGAAATTTTCAAATATTTGTTCCGAATTTCAAAAACTGGTCTCGTGTTCACAATTTTTATCACAATTTTCAAAAAATGTCCAGGAATACCAAAAAATGTTCTTGCTTTCAAAATTTGTTCACAATTTCAAAAAATGTTCGAGTTTCAAATTTTTTTTCGTGTTTTTTAAATTTGTTCATGGTTTCTAAGAATTTTTTGCCTTTTCTATTTTTTCCTTTTTTATTTTTGAAAAAATGCTCAGGAATTTTTTGTTCATTTTTTTCAAAAATGTTCTGTTTTGAAATTTATGTTCACAATTTCCAAGAAAATTTAGAATTTCAAAAATTGTTCTCTACTTCATGGAAAATGTTCGAAAATTCAAAAAAACTTACAATTTCAAATTTAGAAAATGTTTGCGTTTAAATTTTGTTCACAAATTCAGAAAATGTTCGGGAATTTCAAAAGATGTTCCCACTTTCAAAATTTGTTCACAAATTCCAATTTTTTTTCATGTTTTCAATATATATTAGCAAATTCAAAAAATGTTCTAGGAATTTGAAAAAATGTTCGTGTTTCACAAAATGTATTCTAGGAATTCCAAATTTGTCGAATATATAAAAAAAATCAGGTTTTGAAAATGTGTTCGCTGATACAAAATTTATTAACGGAATTTTAGAAATTTTGTTGTGTTTTTGAAAAAATGTTCGTAATTTCAAAAATGTTCCTGTTATAATTTGTTGTTCCTGTTTTTAAAAAAATGGTTGCACTTTCAAAAACTTGTTCATAATTTAAAATTTTGTTCTCCCTTTCAAATTTGTTCCTTTTTTCGAAAAATGTTTTGGGTTCACAAAATGTTTGACTTTTGAAAAATATTGTTCAAAAATTAGAAACTGTTTGCATTTCAAAAAATATTTATTCTTTTCAAAAAGATAATCACGTTCAAAATTTCGAAATAAGTTTATCTGTTTGTGGCTTATAGTTGACACACACTGGCTGCTATTTTAGACATCTAATCTCAGTAGTTATGGTGGCTAGCGACGTTGTTAACGAGCAAGAGCTCCTTGGTTCGATCCCCTACACAGAGCTATGTTTATGTTTTGCCGCAGTCTTTTAGTTCTTGAGGCGTCGCGAATCCAATCTAACACAAGGACATGTCTGGCGCAGCGGTTAGCACAGCGCGCAACTCATCTCGTGGTCGTGCGTTCGAATCCCAGTGGCAGCCTTCTTCTTTTCTGCGTTTTTTCACGTCGATCATGCGGTGCCACTGCACCTGCAAATGGGCTGGCCCACGTGAGCCGCCCTGTGCGAAATGTCGACCTCTTGCCGCAGTTAGCGGCATATAGGAGGTCCCGTCATTTATAGCCTGTTACCTACTGCGAGGTGAGACCGAGAGCGTTATTAGTCATTGGATCATGCAGAATTAACGGCCCCATATCATCAGGGTGCACCTTAAAATTTCTCATTTATACATTGTCAAAGCCAATTTGAGTAGTTTGATTCTTAGTAGAAGATTCCTCTAAAATTTATTGGTATGAAAGATAAGACACCGAAAGACAAGAAAGATTTGAAGAGGAAAAACCCAAAATAGTCCAAAAGTCCATGTGCTATACAGTGAGCAGAGGCGGCCGATGCTATTATTAGTCTTTTGTTGATGTTCTTATATACCAACAAACACAATGCAGTTAGTAGAATGACATGTTTAAGGCGTGGTTATATTTCCACAAAGGAAACATGTTGGTCATATTTTGAATGATAGGTGACCAAATATCTTCTAGAGAAATAGAACTCAAGATTAAAAACACTGCTATGTAAAGAACAAATCAAAGAACCTGAGAGGACATTCTGAGGCCTCTATGCTTCGATCCACAAAGACGAGTAAACTGAACGTCAGGATGTGTAATTTGCGGGAGACTGGCATGATGAAAAACAAAAGGTCCGGTGAAACAGAATAAATTGGGCATCGTCTGTTGCCGAGAAAACATAATAAAAGGTACATTGTCTTGTCTGTCAATTGGAGAACAGAATAAATTACACAAATGATAGTTTTCTGGTGTTCAGAAAAATGGAATAAATCATACATTGGCTGCCTCAATAAAATCATTCATAACAACAGAAACTCCAGTAAGTATTACCCAGAGTAAGGATGAAGGCTTGACACTTTGTATTTACAGCAACATGTCTGTCTTCTGCGGCAATCGCCAGTAGATGTTTGCAAGAATTGACGGCATCCACGTCTGCCGTCGCAGCCTGGGGTGCCTCATCGTGTATAGCCCAGTAAGCGCGACGAGAATTTTCCATGGCGTAAAATATAGCACAATAGCTGCTGAAAGAGTAAAGATCACAAATATTGTCGTTGCTGTAGTATCCCTCCAGCTCGCCAATGCTTGGATTCTCTCCAGATGGGAGGCAAAATCTCCCAGGACTGTCTGTACCCTGCCGGCAACATGCCTTAGCCTAGTATATCTCATCTTTACTAAATCAGAATTCTGCGAATACGGAAACGTACCTAATTCCTCATCATCCTCATCTGGATGTGCGTCTACTGCTGCAGATAACCTTGTGTCAACAGCTGGAGGAGATGAAGGGCGACGCCGGTAGTTCCATATATTGTAATAAAGACGATATATAGGAGAACCCCGGGGAGTATGATCTCAGGATACGAAACAAGAATGACCAACACGGCATGGACCAGCAAAGTGGTCACGGGATTCTTCCATAAACATATGCCTCCAAACCAATCACGAAATTCATAATAGAAATTGAGGGCATCAAAGAACCTACAGAAGTTTGCCTTGCTCTTCCGCATGCTCCAAAAGTTGCTGCGCATGTCACACATGTCCTCCACAACTTCCTTCCAAAGAGGCGGGTCCATCCGGCTGAATCAAGCAACCAAAATCCCGATAGCATGAACCCGCAAATTCTCTTGCACAATCACTGGAATTTTTTTCTTGTAGTGCATCTCAGGCAGAATGGGGGAAGAGTACATGCGCAGCACTTTCAGTACTGAATCTGCTGAAAATCTTACTGCTAGCTGCAGTTTCCCCACTAGCTTGACCCCCGAACGATGCATAAAAAGTAGAGGGTATGAATGAACATACATTCGACCCGGTTGTAGATAGGAGAGCCGTATTCTTACTTTCCCTGTAGGGACATGCTTGATTTCATTTGAGATATATGCCTCCAGTTGGGAATTATCAAAAACACCGATGGTCAAGACGGTTGATGTGTCATAGACTTCCCATGAGTATTGCTCATTGAATACAGGATTGCAACTGTTTTTTTACCGTACGAGTTCGTACCCACTTCTTGCCATATTTCGCCACGCAGTATGGGTGTAGTTTTAGTTCTCCATCCATTCTGGTCCTCGGAGAGAGGTCGACTGCTCTAAGGATTCCAACCTCAAGAAAACCAAGAGTTGGACGCTCCATGATTTGACTAGCTGCTGGCCTGCCTTCATCAGCATGGTCTGTAGAATCATATTGAACGGTGTATCCACCCTCCAGGCAGATTGAGAGATGAATACGGCATGACGACACAGTCAGTTCAGCATCCCCACCACACCAAACAGCTTGTGCTCCTACTGGCGTTTGAAGCTCAAACCAGCGAGGCCCGTCGTCATGATGATCATCGACTCGCTTCTGAACTGTTTGCAAGGGTATGAAGGCCTCACCGATAACCATGTGACTGTCTGGAGACCCAATACGTGCTTGAATGGAAATTTGGAGGTGTTCCTCAAAGGGCTCCGCTGCCACCAACATAAATTCTTCATCCCAGGAATGATGTCCTAACGGCTTCTTCACTTTTTTAGTGTGCTGAATCTGTTCACCAAGCGCCGTCATGACATTCATCTCCACAGTATTGTCCCCATTGGCTACTGTTTCACACTGAAACTCAAATATGTGGACCCGGAGGTACCACAGACATGGCAAATGATACACGGTAGGCCCCATGCAAGAGTCCGACTTCCAAGCATCACGAAATTTCTCATCAGCGTGCGATCCCCTCCAGACTGCAAGCATCAACTCAGCTTCGTCAGTCCTATCTCCGCTTATTTCATCAACAAGAGGGTGCCACTCTGGTGCCAAGGGTTCATGAGATGCAGGAATGTTGCATATGTCCAAGGACACCATCCCTACAGAGTCATCCTTGGCCCCGTCCTTATTTTTTACGATGACTCCCAGCTGGTTATGGTCCATCTTGAGCTGTGACTGTGAGAAAGCAAAGGTTGCGTTCCACTCTGTTTTCTGCTCCATGTCCACATACTCGGTAGTGCCACTACAATCGCCAACCTTCACTTGAACATAGCGATCAAGTCTTCCTCTGATGTTCTCACGTGGCAAGTTTCGAGCCTTTACCACATGCACAAAAATGTAGGGCATGCGCTCAGCAATCATCCCATGATGAAAGCTTGGGTTGAACTCATTCTTTAGAGCATCCTGAATAGCATGCATGACCTCTTGTTGCATTAACCCTTGTTCAGCTACAGATATCGAAGGAAGCAGCCTTGAGAGAGGATCACTTGTTTCAATGGGACATTCCTTCCTAAGTAACACTTTAATAAGGCACAATGTGCCATTCGATCGCGGGAATATCCCACCCCTCAAAGGATAGTCTTTAGCAGGAATTCCATCATCAGTGTCGGCAAACTAGAACCAGAAAGCCGTACCCTGCCTACAAAAGAATTGCGGGTAGCAATGACATTATAGACATAAGCTTCAAGAGTACTATAACCGACTTTAAATTTGTCCAATCCAGAGAAGTGGGTTGTCTCATTCCATACAGCTACAGCACGGCAAACTCTATTCTTGACCAAGGTGGTGAATGTTTGCCCAGCAAAGCGAAGCTCAACACATGATTCACCACTGCCTGGAAGGCCATTAGCACTTATAACATCCACAACCAGTGTGTAGCTGGTCATATTTCCTTGGAAGAAAACCAGGTAAAGGCCTGCGTCACAAGATTAAAGACGCGTGGGAGATCAAGAATTGGACCAGCTGAACTGCAATATATACTGGAAAACAACACTGCCAAGCTGAAATTATTTTTTATAAGGAATATGTGCTTGTGGCACACAAACTCCATAATTCGTGTGTGTATGTGTGTGCAATTCCCATTTTACTATAGGTACTGAACGGTGAGGAACGGACAAGGGAGGCAAGCAGTCACGTTAGAGCATCTCTAGCAGATTCCGTATAAGCTCGTCGGCCCGTTAAATTCCGGTAGATTTACAGTTCGCGTGGAAAAACCGGCCCGACAAGATACTATAAAAACGGCCTGGCCTGCGATTCCGGTATATATACCGGAGCGTCCGCATTTTAGTGTTCGCATCCTTCATTTTTCCATTCCCCTCCGCCGCAAATCGTTCCCCTCCGGCGAGAAATCCTCCTTCCTCCGGCCGCTGTTTGCCGCGCGCGAAGGCACCCAAAGCACAACCCGAGCGCTGGACTCGGGAGGGGTGGCCGAGGGGGCCTTGACGGTTTGCCGGCCCATTAAATTCTGGCAGATTTACAGTTCGCGTGGAAAAACCGGACCGACAAGATACTGTAAAAACGGCCCAGCCCGCCATTCCGGTATATATACCAGAGCGGTCGCGTTTTAGTGTTCGCATCCTTCATTTCCCCATTCCCTTCCGCCACAAACCGTTCCTCTCCGGCGAGAAATCCCCCTTCCTTCGGCCGCAGTTTGCCGCGCGCACACGCGCCCAAAGCACACCCCGATGTCAAGCGCTGGTCGCGGGAGAGGTGGCCGAGAGGGCCTCGACGGATTGCCGGCCCATTAAATTCCGGCAGATTTACAGTTTGCGTGGAAAAACCGGCCCGGCAAGATACTGCAAAAACGGCCCGGCCCGCGATTCCGCTATATATACCGGAGCGGCCCCGTTTTAGTGTTCACATCCTTCATTTCCCCATTCGCCTCCGCCGCAAATCGTTCCCCTCCGGTGAGAAATCCTCCTTCCTCCGGCTGTAGTTTGCTGTGCGCGCAGGCACCCAAAGCACAACCCGATGTCGGGTGCTGGTCGCGGGAGGGGTGGCCGAGGGGGCCTCGGCGGCATGCCGGCCCATTAAATTCTGGCAGATTTATAGTTCGCGAGGAAAAACCGGCCCGACAAGATACTGTAAAAACGGCGCGGCCCGCGATTCCGGTATATATACCAGAGCGGCCGTATTTTAGTGTTCGCATCCTTCATTTCCCCATTCCCCTCCGCCGCAAATCGTTCCCCTCTGGCGAGAAATTTTCCTTCCTCCGGCCGCAGTTTGCCGCGCATGCAGGCACCCAAAGCACACCCCGATGTCGAGCGCTGGTCGCGGGACGGGTGGCCGAGGGGGCCTCGGCGGCTTGCTGGCCCCTTAAATTCGGGCAGATTTACAGTTCGCGTGAAAAAACCGGCCCGACATGATACAATAAAAACGGAACGGCCCGTGATTCCGGTATATATACCGAAGTGGCCGCGTTTTGGTGTTCGCATCCTTCATTTCCCCATTCCCCTCCGCCGCAAACCATTCGCCTCTGGCGAGAAATCCTCCTTCCTCCGGCAGCAGTTTGCCACGCGTAGGCACCCAAAGCTCACCCTGATGTCGAGCGCTGGTCGCGGGAGGGTTGGCCGAGGGGGCTGCGACGGCTCACCGGCCCGTTAAATTCCGGCAGATTTACAGTTCGCGTGGAAAAACCGGCCTCACAAGATAGTGTAAAAACGGTCCGACCCGCGATTCCGGTATATATACCGGAGCGGCCGCGTTTTAGTTTTCGCATCCTTCATTTCCCCATTCCCCTCCGCCGCAAATCGTTCCCCTTCAGCGAGAAATCCTTCTTCCCCCGGCCGTAGTTTGCCGCGCGCGCAGGCATCCAAAGCTCACCCCGATGTCGAGCGCTGGTCGCGGGAAGGTTGGCCGAGGGGACCGCGGCGGCTCCCCGACCCGTTAAATTCTGGCAGATTTACAGTTCGCGTGGAAAAACCGGCCCGACAAGATACTGTCAAAATGGCCCGGCCCGCGGTTCCGGTATATATACCGGAGCGGCCGCATTTTAGTGTTCGTATTCTTCATTTCCCCATTCCCCTCCGCCGCAAATCGTTCCCCTCCGGCGAGAAATCGTCCTTCCTCCGGCCGCAGTTTGCCGTGCGCGCAGGCACCCAAAGCTCACCCCGATGTCGAGCGCTGGTCGCGGGAGGGGTGGCCGAGGGGGCCTCGGCGGCTTGCCGGCCCATTAAATTCTGGCAGATTTACAGTTCGCGTGGAAAAATCGGACCGACAAGATACTGTAAAAACGGCCCGGCCCGCGATTCCGGTATATATACCGGAGCGGTCGCGTTTTAGTGTTCGCATCCTTCATTTCCCCCATTCCCTTCCGCCGCAAACTGTTCCTCTCCGGTGAGAAATCCTCCTTCCTCCGGCCGCAGTTTGCCGCGTGTGCACGCACCCAAAGCACACCCTGATGTCGAGCGCTGGTCGCGGGAGTGGTGGCCGAGGGGGCCTCGGCGGCTTGCCGTCCCATGAAATTCCGGCAGATTTATAGTTCGCGTGGAAAACCCTGCCTGGCAAGATACTGCCAAAACGGCCCGGCCTGCGATTCCGCTATATATACCGGAGCGGCCGCGTTTTAGTGTTCGCATCCTTCATTTCCCCATTCGCCTCCGCCGCAAATCGTTCCCCTCCGGTGAGAAATCCTCCTTCCTCCGGCCGCAGTTTGCTGTGCGCGCAGGCACCCAAAGCATTTGCTGTGCGCGCAGGCACCCAAAGCACAACCCGATGTCGGGCGCTGGTCGCGGGAGGGGTTGACGATGGGGCCTCGGCGGCTTGCCGGCCCATTAAATTCTGGCAAATTTATAGTTCGCGTGGAAAAACCGGCCGGACAAGATACTGTAAAAACGGCTCGGCCCGCGATTCCGGTCTTTATACCGGAGCGGCCGCGTTTTAGTGTTCGCATCCTTCATTTCCCCATTCCCCTCCGCCGCAAATCGTTCCCCTCTGGAGAGAAATCCTCCTTCCTCCGGCCGCAGTTTGCCGCGCACGCAGGCACCCAAAGCACACCCCGATGTCGAGCGCTGGTCGCGGGAGGGGTGGCCGAGGGGGCCTCGGCGGCATGCTGATACGGCTCCGTCGTATCTATAATTTTTGATTGTTTCATGCCAATATTCTACCACTTTCACATATTTTTGGCAACATTTTATATTATTTTTGGGACTAACATATTGATCCAGTGCCCAGTGCCAGTTCCTGTTTGTTGCATGTTTTTTGTTTCGCAGAATATCCATATCAAACGAAGTCCAAATGCAATAAAATTTTACGGAGAATTATTTTGGAATATATGTGATTTTTGGGAGGTGGAATCAACGCAAGGCGGTGCTCGTGGGGCCCACAAGGCACCAGGGCGCGCCAGGGGGGACCCGGCGCGCCGTGGTGCCTCGTGAGGCCCTCATAGGTCGGTTGGTGCTATTCTTCGGCCGCAAGGAAGCTAATATCCGGAAAACAATCGTGTTAAAATTTCAGCGCAATCGGAATTACGGATCTCCGGGAATTTAAGAAACGGTGAAAAGCCAGAAAACAGGAACGCGAAACAGAAGAGAACAGAGAGAGAGATCCAATCTCGGAGGGGCTCCCGCCCCTCCGGGTGCCATGGAGGCCAAGGACCAGAGGGGAAAACCTCCTCCCATCTAGGGGGGAGGCCAATAAGAAGGAGGGGGGGCTCTCTCCCCCTCTCTTCCGGTGGCGCCGGAGCGCCGCCGGGGGAAACATCGTGATGGCGATCTACACCAACAACTTCGCCGCCGTCAACACCAACTCTCTCCCCCTCTATGCAGCGGTGTAATCTCTCAATTCCCGCTGTAATTCTCTACTTAAACATGGTGCTTAATGCTACATATTATTATCCAATGATTTGTGGCCATCCTATGATGTTTGAGTAGATTCGTTTTGTCCTATGGGTTGATTGATGATCGTGATTGGTTAGAGTTGTATGTTTTATTTTGGTGCTGTCCTATGGTGCCCTCCATGTTGCGCAAGCATGAGGGATTCCCGTTGTAGGGTGTTGCAATACGTTCATAATTCTCTTATGGTGGGCGGCTAGAGTGACAGAAGCTTATACCCGAGTAAGGGGGTTGCTGCGTATGGGAGTAAAGAGGACTTGATACTTAATGCTATGGTTGGGTTTTACCTTAATGATCTTTGGTAGTTGCGGATGCTTGCTAGAGTTCCAATCATAAGTGCATATGATCCAAGTACGGAAAGTATGTTAGCTCATGCCTCTCCCTCATATAAAATTGCAACAATGATTACCGGTCTAGTTATCGATTGCCTATGGAAAAATCATTCTCTTGTGTTACAAAAGCTTTCTACTAAACAACTAACTTTTATTATCTTGCAAATTACTCGTAGTTTTATTCTCGCAAAGTACTTCTAGTTTTATTCTTGCAAACCTATCCTATCACCTACAAAATAGTTTCATACTTGTTCTAGGTAAAGCGAACGTTAAGTGCGCGTAGAGTTGTATCGGTGGTCGATAGAACTTGAAGGGAATATTAATTCTACCTTTAGCTCCTCGTTGGGTTCGACACTCTTATTTATTGAAAAAGCTACAATTGATCCCCTATACTTGTGGGTTATCAAGACCTTTTTCTGGCGCCGTTGCCGGGGAGCAATGGCGTGGGGTTGATATTCTCGTGTGTGCTTGTTTGCTTTATCACTAAGTAGTTTTTATTTTCTGTTCTAAGTTGTTTTATATCTTTAGTTATGGATATGGAACACGAAACACCAAAAAAATTAGTTGTACTTGCTACTCATGGAGATGGGGAACCTCCTAAAACCCTCGATACTCGTTATGTGGAAAACATTAAATACTACTTTGATAATCCTGATAAAACTCCATTCAACTTGATAATGAGAGTTACTTTGGATCAACGGGAATACTTTAGGGATTATCGCTTGTCTCAAAAAGGGAAACTCTTATGGGATCAAATTCATTATTTGCATTGGTATGCTCGGGATTTATGCTTAAGATATGATTATACTTGTTGCTCTAAGATGAAGGCTCCACACCTTCCCTTTTCATGTGAATTTAATGATAATGAAACCTTGGCTTCTTATGCTAATGGTATATATGATTACTATGATGTGGAACAAATATAAGAATTTGTTGCTTTTAAGGGTGCTTATGAAATTGAATCTTTGTTTGAAAAGTATGAAAATTATGATGATGTTGTTTACCGATCTGAAAATTTTGCTATACTTAAATATTGCTATGAGAATTATGAATACAATGCCTATATTGATAAATTTATTGAGAAAGTCTCCGCTGTCCAAGAAGAGACTAATATTTTGCAGGAATCTATGGAAGAAGAAATTGATGACACCGTGAGCTCATTAGATGAAAAAGATGACGAGGAGAGCGAAGAACAAAAGGAGGAAGAGCGGATTGATCACCCGTGCCCACCTTCTGATGAGAGTAACTCTTTATCTCATACATTGTTTAATTTCCCTTCGTGCTTACCGAAGGATGAATGCTATGATGATTGCTATGATCCCTTTGATTCGTTTGAAATATCCCTTTTTGATGAAATTGATGCTTGCTATGCTTGTGGCCATGATGCCAATTTGAATTATGCTTATGGAGATGAACTTGCTATAGTTCCTTATGTTAAACATGAAATTGTTGCTATTGCACCCACACATGATAGTCCTATTATCTTTTTGAATTCTCCAAACTACACTATATCGGAGAAGTTTGCTGTTATGAAGGATTATATTGATGGGTTGCGTTTTACTACTACACATGATGATTTTGATGGATATAATATGCATGTGCTTGCTGATCCTACTTGCAATTATTATGATAGAGGAACTACATCTCCGCTTCTCTATGTTTCGAATGCGATAAAATTGCAAGAAACTGTTTATGCTATGCATTGGCCTTTACTTGATGTGCATGAATTGTTCTTTTATGACATGCCGATGCATAGGAAGAGAGTTAGACTTCGTCATTGCATGATATATGTTGCTTTGTGCTCACTACTAAAATACAAATCATTGTTAATTAAAATTGGCTTTGATATACCTTGGGATCCGGGTGGATCAATTACTTGAGCACTTTATGCCTAGCTTAATGGCTTTAAAGAAAGCGCTGCCAGGGAGACAACCCGGAAGTTTTAGAGAGTCATTTATTTCTGTTGAGTGCTTTTATAAAGTTTAAAAACAAAAAAATATAGAGGTGAACCTAAAACTTTTTCAAAAAGAAAAGTGAAAGTAAGAAAGACGAGCACCGTTGAAGTGGGGGAGCTCCTTGAACTTTGTTCATGCCCATGGAAACTTTGCAAATCTTGAATTACAGAAACGTTTCAACAAAAATAATTATACCCTTGTACAAATCCATTGTATTATAAAAATAATGTGCCAAGATTTACCGTTAGGATGTTTAAATTGCTTGTTTGGTATGTCCAGTGCAAAAACAGAAACTTTTGCTGTAGTGCGTGAATTTACATTTTTAATGGAACATGCAAAAAATCTGAAATTTTTACACAGCACTGCTATGCAAATTGTTTATTTTTTCCTAAATTTTTAGAATTTTTGGAGTTACAGAAGTATGATCAATGTTCAGATTACTACAGACTGTTCTGTTTTTGACAGATTCTGTTTTTGATGCATTGTTTTGCTTGTTTTGATGAAACTATGGATTGTATCGGAAGGTATAAGCCATGGAGAAGTTAGAATACAGTAGTTATAATGCAAAAATAAAATATGAATGGGTTTGCAACAGTACTTAAAGTAGTGATTTGCTTTATTATACTAACGGATCTCCCGAAGGTTTTGTTAAGTTTTGTGTGGATGAAGTGTTCAAAGATCGAGGAGGTATTGATATGAGAAGAATGAGGAGAGGCAAGAGCTCAAGCTTTGGGATGCCCAAGGCACCCCAAGTAAAAATTCAAGGAGACTCAAGCGTCTAAGCTTGGGGATGCCCCGGAAGGCATCCCATCTTTATTCAACAATTATCGGTATGTCTCGGTTTTTGTTTTGTTCACATGATATGCGTAAATTCTTGGAGCGTCTTTTGTGTTTATTTTTTCCCCTTTTCTTTTATGCACCATGCTGGTATGAGATAGTCCTTGGTTGATTTATAGAATGCTATTTGCACTTCACTTATATCTTTTGAGTATGCCTTTATAGAATGCTTCATGTGCTTCACTTATATCATTTGAAGTTTGGATGCCTGTTTCTCTTCATCTGAAAAACCGTTATTTGTAGAATGCTCTTTTGCTTCACTTATATTTGTTAGAGCATGGCTTTTGTAGAAAGAATTAAACTCTCTTGCTTCACTTATATCTATTTAGTGAGTCAATAGGAATTGGTCATTCACATGGTTAGTCAAAAAAATCCTACATAAACCTTGTAGATCACTGAATATGATATGTTTGATTCCTTGCAATAGTTTTGCGATATGGAGATGATAATATGTGAGTTATGCTAGTGAGTAATTGTGATTTAGTAAGAATATTGGTGTTAAGGTTTGTGATTCCCTATGCATGCATGTAAAGTCAATAGTTATGCAATGAAGTTATATCCTACTTATGGTGCATTATTCAGTGTTAGTTATTCTCAATGCATGCTTATGACCGTTTTTGTTTTCTGGTTGGTTGCTTCTCAATCTATTTGGTAGCCTTCATTTGTACTAAGCGGGAATAATGCTTGTGCATCCAAACTCCTTAAACCCAAGTTGTGTCAAATGAGTCCACCATATCTACCTATATGCAGTATTTCCATGCCGTTCCAAGTAAATTTGCATGTGCCAACTCTAATTTTTCAAAACAATTTTCCGTTTTGTGTGCCCGTACCGCTCATGAAGCGGCAGGGGGTGGCCAATATTTTCCATGCCAGGTGTGTTATTTTCACGATGAGTGTTTATTCACTTGTCATTGCACGAGAGAGTGGCAGGTAATAGGGATGCCCAGTCCCACAATGAATCAAAATTAATAACAACAAAATTTCTTGAAAAGTGTTGGTATGGAGGGCACCCGTGGATACGGCTAGCCATGGATTGTGAAAGAATGGTGGAAAGGAAATAAACTTTACTTTCTGTTTGGGAACCGCCTATGATGTGTCTAGCATGGAAAATATTGAGAACTTTCGGTCGTAGCGTTGACAGGAAAAGCATGCCTCTCAAAATAATTTTATCTCTCTATTTTAAGCTTTGAGCTCTGGCACCTCTGCAAATCTCTGCTTCCCTCTGCGAAGGGCCTATCTATTTTACTTTTATGCATTTTTATTTTTATTGAGTCTCCATCTTCTCTTATAAAGCACCAACTGGAGAGCACTATTGTCATACTTGTGCATTGGGTGTAGTTAATGTTGAGTGTGTTTCATGAATGGATCAATGACTGAGCATAATGGGCTAGGGATAACTTTCTTTAGCGTTGATATTTTGAAAGACATGGTTGTTTGTTAGTATGCTTGAGTATTGATGTCTTTGTATCAAATTATAGACTATTGCTTTGAATCACTCGAGTCTTAATATTCAAGCCATGATTAAACTATATGATCAAGATTATGCTAGGTGGCATTCCACATCAAAACATATATTTTTTATCATTTACCTACTAGAGGACGAGCAGGAATAAAGCAGGGGGATGCTGATATGTCTCCGTCGTATCTATAATTTTTGATTATTTCATGCCAATATTCTACCACTTTCACAGATTTTTGGCAACATTTTATATTATTTTTGGGACTAACATATTGATCCAGTGCCCAGTGCCAGTTCCTGTTTGTTGCATGTTTTTTGTTTCGTAGAATATCCATATCAAACGAAGTCCAAATGCAATAAAATTTTACGGAGAATTATTTTGGAATGTATGTGATTTTTGGGAGGTGGAATCAACGCAAGGCGGTGCTTGTGGGCCCCACGAGGCACCAGTGCGCGCTAGGGGGGCCCGGCGCGCCGTGGTGTCTCGTGAGGCCCTCGTATGTCGGTTGGTGCTATTCTTCGGGCGCAAGGAAGCTAATATCCGGAAAAAAATCATGTTAAAATTTCAGCGCAATCGGAGTTATGGATTTCCGGGAATTTAAGAAATGGTGAAAATCCAGAAAACAGGAACGCGAAACAGAAGAGAACAGAGAGAGAGATCCAATCTCGGAGGGGCTCCCGCCCCTCCGGGTGCCTTGGAGGCCAAGGACCAGAGGGGAAAACCTCCTCCCATCTAGGGGGGAGGCCAAGGAAGAAGAAGAAGGAGGGGGGCTCTCTCCCCCTCTCTTCCGGTGGCGCCGGAGCGCCGCCGAGGGAAACATCGTGATGGCGATCTACACCAATAACTTCGCCGCCGTCAACACCAACTCTCTCCCCCTCTATGCAGCGGTGTAACCTCTCAATTCCCGCTGTAATTCTCTACTTAAACATGGTGCTTAATGCTACATATTATTATCCAATGATTTGTGGCCATCCTATGATGTTTGAGTAGATTCGTTTTGTCCTATGGGTTGATTGATGATCGTGATTGGTTTGAGTTGTATGTTTTATTTTGGTGCTGTCCTATGGTGCCCTCCGTGTCGCGCAAGCGTGAGGGATTTCCGCTGTAGGGTGTTGCAATACGTTCATAATTCTCTTATGGTGGGCGGCTAGAGTGACAGAAGCTTACACCCGAGTAAGGGGGTTGCTGCGTATGGGAGTAAAGGGGACTTGATACTTAATGCTATGGTTGGGTTTTACCTTAATGATCTTTTGTAGTTGCGGATGCTTGCTAGAGTTCCAATCATAAGTGCATATGATCCAAGTATGGAAAGTATGTTAGCTCATGCCTCTCCCTCATATAAAATTGCAATAATGATTACCGGTCTAGTTATCGATTGCCTATGGACAAATCATTCTCTTGTGTTACAAAAACTTTCTACTAAACAACTAAATTTTATTATCTTGCAAATTACTCATAGTTTTATTCTTGCAAAGTATTTCTAGTTTTATTCTTGCAAACCTATCCTATCACCTACAAAATAGTTTTATACTTGTTCTAGGTAAAGCGAACGTTAAGTGCGCGTAGAGTTGTATCGGTGGTCGATAGAACTTGAAGGGAATATTAATTCTACCTTTAGCTCCTCGTTGGGTTCGACACTCTTATTTATCGAAAAAGCTACAATTGATCCCCTATACTTGTGGGTTATCACATGCTGGCCCGTTAAATTCCGACAGATTTACAGTTCGCGTGGAAAAACCGGCACGACATGATACAATAAAAATGGCCCGGCCCGTGATTCCGGTATATATACCGGAGCGGCCGCGTTTTAGTGTCCGCATCCTTCATTTCCCCATTCCCCTCTGCCGCAAATCATTCCCCACTGGCAAAAATCCTCCTTCCTCCGGCCGAAGGTTGCCGCGCGCGCAGGCACCCAAAGCTCACCCTGATGTCGAGCGCTGGTCGCGGGAGGGTTGGCCGAGGGGGCTGCGACGGCTCGCCGGCCCGTTAAATTCTGGCAGATTTACAGTTCGCGTGGAAAAACTGGCCTGACAAGATACTGTAAAAACGGCCCGACCCACGATTCCGGTATATATACCGGAGCGGCCGCGTTTTAGTTTTCGCATCCTTCATTTTCCCATTCCCCTCCGCCGCAAATCGTTCCCCTTCAGCGAGAAATCCTTCTTCCTCCGGCCGTAGTTTGCCGCACGCGCAGGCATCCAAAGCTCACCCCGATGTCGAGCGCTGGTCGCGGGAAGGTTGGCCGAGGGGGCCGCGGCGGCTCCCCGACCCTTTAAATTCTTGAAGATTTACAGTTCGTGTGGTAAAACTGGCCCGATAAGATACTGTCAAAACGGCCCGGACCGGGGTTCCGGTATATATACCGGAGAGGCCGCGTTTTAGTGTTCGCATTCTTCATTTCCTCATTCCCCTCCGCCACAAATCGTTCCCCTCCGGCGAGAAATCGTCCTTCCTCCGGCCGCAGTTTGTCGCGCGCGCAGGCACCCAAAGCTCACCCCGATGTCGAGCGCTGGTCGCGGGAGGCTTGGCCGAGGGGGCCGCGGCGGCTTGCCGGCCCGGTAAATTTCGACAGATTTACAGTTCGCGTGGAAAAACCGGACCGACAAGATACTGTAAAAACGGCCCGGCCCGCGATTCCGGTATATATACCGGAGTGGTCGCGTTTTAGGGTTCGCATCCTTCATTTCCCCATTCCCTTCCGCCGCAAACCGTTCCTCTCCGGCGAGAAATCCTCCTTCTCCGGCCGCAGTTTGCCGCACGCGCACGCACCCAAAGCACACCTCGATGTCGAGCGCTGGTCGCAGGAGGGGTGGCCGAGGGGGCCTCGGCGGCTTGCCGGCCCATTAAATTCCGGCAGATTTGCAGTTCGCTTGGAAAAACCGGCCCGACAAGATACTGCAAAAAACGGCCGGCCCGCGATTCCGCTATATTTACCGGAGCGGCCGTGTTTTAGTGTTCGCATCCTTCATTTCCCCATACACCTCCGCCGCAAATCGTTCCCCTCCGGTGAGAAATCCTCCTTCCTCCGGCCACAGCTTGATGTGCGCGCAGGCACCCAAAGCACAACCCGATGTCGGGCGCTGGTCGCGGGAGGGGTGGCCGAGGGGGCCTCGGCGGCTTGCCGGCCCATTAAATTCTAACAGATTTATAGTTTGCGTGGAAAAACCGGCCCGACAAGATATTGTAAAAATGGCCCGACCCGCGATTCCGGTATATATACCGGAGCGGCCGCGTTTTAGTGTTCGCATCCTTCATTTTCCCATTCCCCTCCGCCGCAAATCGTTCCCCTCCGGTGAGAAATCCTCCTTCCTCCGGCCGCAGTTTGCCGCGCGCGCAGGCACCCAAAGCACACCCCGATGTCGAGCGCTGGTCGCAGGAGGGGTAGCTGAGGGGGCCTCGGCGGCTTGCTGGCCCGTTAAATTCCGGCAGATTTACAGTTCGCGTGGAAAAACCGGCCCGACGTGATACAATAAAAACGGCCCGGCCCGTGATTCCGGTATATATACCGGAGCGGCCGCGTTTTAGTGCTCACATCCTTCATTTCCCCATTCCCCTCCTCCGCAAATCATTCCCCTCTGGCGAGAAATCCTCCTTCCTCCGGCCGCAGTTTGCCGCGCGCGCAGGCACCCAAAGCTCACCCTGATGTCGAGCGCTGGTCGCGGGAGGGTTGGCCGAGGGGGCTGCGACGGCTCGCCGGCCCGTTAAATTCCGGCAGATTTACAGTTCGCGTGGAAAAATCGGCCCGACAAGATAGTGTAAAAACGGCCCGACCCGCGATTCCGGTATATACCGGAGCGGCCGCGTTTTAGTGTTCGCATCCTTCATTTCCCTATTCCCCTCCGTCGCAAATCGTCCCCCTCTGGCGAGAAATCCTCCTTCCTCCGGCCGCAGTTTGCCGCGCGCGCAGGCACCCAAAGCACACCCCGATGTCGAGCGCTGATCGCGGGAGGGGTGGCCGAGGGGGCCTCGGCGGCTTGCTGGCCCGTTAAATTCCGGCAGATTTACAGTTCGCGTGGAAAAACCGGCCCGACATGATACAATAAAAACGTCCCGGCCCGTGGTTCCAGTATATATACCGGAGCGGCCGCATTTTAGTGTTCGCATCCTTCATTTCCCCATTCTCCTCCGCCGCAAATCGTTCCCCTCCGGTGAGAAATCGTCCTTCCTCCGGCCGCAGTTTGCCGCACGCGCAGGCACCCAAAGCTCACCCCGATGTCGAGCACTGGTCGCTGGAGGGTTGGCCGAGGGGGCCGCGGCGGCTCGCCGGCCCGTTAAATTCCGACAGATTAAGGTTCGCGTAGAAAAACTGGCCCGAGAAGATACTGTAAAAACGGCCCGGTCTGCGATTCCGGTATATATACTGGAGCGGCCGCGTTTTAGTGTTCGCATCCTTCATTTCCCCATTCCCCTCCGCCGCAAATCGTTCCCCACCGGTGAGAAATCGTCCTTCCTCCGGCCGCAGTTTGCCGCGCGCGCAGGCACCGAAAGCTCACCCCGATGTCGAGCGCTGGTCGCGGGAGGGTTGGCCGAGGGGGGCGTGGCGGCTCGCCGGCCCTTTAAATTCCGGCAGATTTACAGTTCGCGTGGAAAAACCGGCCTGGCAAGATACTGTAGAAACGGCCCGGCCCGCGATTCCGGTATATATACTGGAGCGGCCACGTTTTAGTGTTCGCATCCTTCATTTCCCCATTCCCCTCTGCCGCAAATCGTTCCCCTCCTGTGAGAAATCCTCCTTCCTCCGGCCGCAGTTTGCGGTGCACGCAGGCACCCAAAGCTCACCCCGATGTCGAGCGCTGGTCGCGGGAGGGGTGGCCGAGGGGGCCTCGACGGCTCGCCGCCGCGCATGCGCTGCAATGATGACAAGGCTGGGAGCTCCTCCCTTCGCCCGCCGGTGGAGGAGTGGCGCAAGGTGCAGGCGCGGGAGCATGACGCACTCTCCCGCAGCGGTGGCGGGCGGGCGTGGCGCAACTTCGACCGCCTCGATAAGATCTTCTGGCCTGCGCTCAAGCGCCTCCGGGAGGCGGAGCGTGCGTGTACGAGGCGAAGGAGGCGGCCGCCGCCGGAGAAGAAGGTGTCGCGGCGCGGCTGGAGGCGGCAAAGGAGGAGTATGACCTGTCGTTCGTCCTCTCCAACTCCTTGATGGAGTACCACCTTCATGTGAAGAAGGACGGTGATGATGATGATGAGTAGATTATGAACTCTTTTGAATTTTGGTGATGTATGTGACGCGAACTAGTAGTTTAAATTATGCGGTATATTTTACCAGATCTGATCTTGCATGCCATCCGCGGTACCGCAAATTCTATTTACAGTAACCCGTAAACGAAATTTGCGGTACCACGGTTTGCGGGATCGGCTAAACATGCTCTTACTCGGGTACACTATCGAATGTAAAGTAATACACTCGGCATGTACCTGTAAATTTTTATGTATTCTACTGCCAAGAAGATATTTTGTGTTGCTAACCGAGTAACTGGGCAATGGAATACATATCTATACCAATATAAAAAGACCCAAAGGGGCAGATCCAACAAATCCCGGCCGTCAAATCAGGTCAATCCAACGACTCAGGCTGCTCCAATGGTGAGCGCTCAACACGTTTAGTGTGCAGTTAATATCATACCAAATATTAATGCCAATGCTAATCACGTAATTAATACGCAAATAATATCCTACCTAATATTTACGTGTAATTAATATATTACCTAATATCAACGTGCATTGCACGTACACATTTACTAGTACAGAGAAATTACTCATGTCCCGGTAGATTTGAAGAGGAGGGACGCAGGCACGGAAGACCACGTCCAGGATAAGCCACCACCACCGCCGGCGGGGCGGTGAAGATGACAACGCACACCGGCGGGGCACATGGAGGAGATCCAGAGGGCGGGCGAGCACCGCACCCACGCGCAGAGAGGGGTGCGGGCGTACCGGCCCGCCGCGGTTGACGAGCCAGCACGAACAAAACGGCGTCGGCGCACACCAACTAGGCACCCACGGGACGACTGCGCATCGAGGGCCGGCGACGTTGGATCTTGTGCCGCCGGCGGATCCGAGTCGTGGTAGGGATGACGCCAACGCCATGGCCAATGGGTAACCGCATTGGAGCAGAAAAAAAGAAGGCGGCCGTGGTGCTTGGACGGCAGGTGGAGGAGGCACCCGCCGGCGAGGCGCCGAGGCCCCAGGTCCAGAAGAAGGGATCAAGCGGCGTGACGGGAACAGGGCAAAGCGTTCGTGGGAGGGGAGCTCCAACCAGTAATCGAGGACGACATCTAAACGATGTGAGCAAGACTTTTCCCTGGACTGGCGCTCTGCCGTTCTCCCCGCCCCCGTTGAGAGTCTCTCCTCCCTCCCCTTCCGGCCTCCATCTCCCTCGCCGTCGGCGGCCATGGTGGCCGGCGTTGGGTGGGATGGTGGTTTGGATTTTACTTGTAGTCTTCTCTCCAGTCAATAAGGATTCGTTTGGATCCAGATCTGCCATCTTTTCTTGTTTTGTTCCTCGAATCCGAGTCCCTGATGAGGGCAGCGAGGTGGGGGAACGAATCTGGAACGGTGGTGGCTCTCATGCCGGCGAGTCCATGTCATATCCATGGTGGTTTGCAGCTTCGGTTGCTGGCACCTTCTTTTCCCCCTCCTACTTTCTTTGCTGCAGGTTGAGAGTGAAGCCCCCAGATCTGGAGTGCAAGCTTCTTCTTCCTCTCTTCACCTTGAGCTGCCATGGTGGCGGACTGGATGAAGGGGGGGAGGGGGGGTTTAGATGCTCTATCTTCTTTGCGAGTCCTTGGAGCCCAAGTTTAGCAGCATATGGTTGGGGATCTCAGTGCAGAGAGCACCAGGAGGTCCACGCCTCTGCGCCGGTGCATCTTCTGGTCGGAAGGCGACCACTCGGAGCTCCGGCGACGACGTCCGGCTCCTGTAATTCCTCCTGGCCGCCGTGCCATATGGGAGGCAGTTTATCTGGTTCTTCGTCCTGGTACTTTCACTGTCTACCTCCGGTGTTTTGCTGGTGGTGCTGTAGCCATTCCACTGCCCCAAGTGGTTTCGTCCCCGGCGGTGGTGGGATCGGGCCAGGATCGAGGAAGGCGAAGAGGACTCGATTGCTTTTCATTTTTGTTATCTGGGGTCCTATCTGCAAAATGTTCGGCCCGGGTTGTAATCTTTACTTTCGGTTGGGCCTTTATGTAAGATGTTTGATGCTTATCTAATATAAGTCTGGGTCCTTCGGGACCTTTCTTGTGTTCAAAAAAAAAAAAAAAAAAAAAACCAGTAATCGAATATTTTGCGGAAGACTCGATATTTGTCAGACAAAAAAGAGCCTCCATTGGCTAGATATAAGAGATCCTTTTTTGCTCCTTCAACCCGTTTTTATGTGTTCAGGAGCTACGAAACAAAACAAATTACGAGCTTTGCAAGCTATATATGCACAATCAAGCTATAACACCTTTGTGAACTTGGGCATGATTAGCGAATATCCGAACGGTTCGTTTTTAACTATCGACATCGCTGCAAATTTAAACGAAAAGCAAAACAAACGGGGGCGATGGTAGTGGTACCTTGCAAGTTCTCAGAGGAGCTGCTAGCTTTAGATGATTTCAAGAAGTCTGCCCAGGCCTTGAGATCGATAGAGAGAGGGTACCGAGCCGCATGGATATGGAAGCAATGCGGCTAGTCCAACCAAATTCATGCTACTTTAGAAAATCTACCATGCAAAAAAAAAAAAAAACTTTAGAAAATCTATATAATACTACTTTGATAGTATTGTTTATTAACCGTCGGGGAGGCTCCCCACCTAATAATGCAAGTATAATTTTAAACTGTTGCATGGTCGGGCTCTTGGCCTCTTGTCCATGGTCTACCAATTATCTTCGCCTCCCCAATTCTCAATCTTACCACCTATGTCAATGGCTCATCCAGTCACAATCCCTCTTTCACTCGCACTCATGCACACACTTCGGAGTTTAAACATATACTAATTGTGCATCTATATCTATATCAATATAAAAATACATAAAGGGGCTCGGCCATCAATTCATGTTAATCCAACGACTTAGATTACTTCAATGACGAGCCCTCAACATGTTTAGCGTTCAATAAATCTTAAATTAACATAATTACCATGCAATCAATATCGTATCTAATATCATCGTGCAATTATATTATTTCAAATATCAACGTGAATTGCACGTACGCCTATACTAGTATGTGAAGATTCCAAGAAGGAAAAAGAACATGCGTAAGAGGTCGTCGTAAGGAAAAATTGAAGACATAGGAACCTAATCTTGGTCTAGCAAAAGCAAAAGTAGAGAAAACATGAGCTCACAAGTGGACCTCAAGATATGGTAGAAATCATATCGAAAAGAAAGTGTGCCTCTTAAGAAACTCATGATGAATAATTGAATTAAGCAAATCGGTAGTTAAATGCTAGGATGACCAATTGCCTTGACAATATTTTATCAACGTTTACATTTAACAACATCCTTCTTAAACGCTAGCCTTTTCATAGAACATTCGCCTTCTCACAACATTGGTGGATCACCAGGCTTTAACAACACTCACAAAAAGATTTAGTACAATCAAATAGTATATAATAATGGATTAGGCCGGATATTTTATTTCCATATACTATGTTGCTATATCACTAAAGGAAGGAGTTGCGATGTCAGACAAATATAATTGAAAATAAATCGGTCTGAGTACTACATTTTTCAATTTGCCAAATGAAAAAGGCATTAGTTTCCATATTAATGAAGGAAGAAGATGTGATGCCGGGACAATAAAATTGGAAATAAATCAGCGGGAGGGGTGTAAATTGATGGGAAATGTGATGTCGGGTAAATAAAATTGAAACAAACCATTGGAGCACTATATTTTCAAAAAAATTAAAACAAAAAATATTAGTTTTTATATTACTGAAGGAAGGAGATGTAATGTCGGGCAAATAAAACTGAAAATAAATCAGTGCGAGGGGGTGTGAATTAATGGGAGATGTGATGTCGGGCAAATAAATTAAAAATAAATCAGTGGGGATATTAGGTTTCCAATTTACCAAACAAAAAAGGATTAGTTTTTATATTACTGAAGGAGAAGATGTGATGTCGGACAAATAAAATTGAACATAAATTAGTGGGAGAAGGTGTGAATTGATGGGAGAGGTGGAAGCGATGCAAGTGAACATACGTATCAACTCATCTCTAATAATAGAAAAAACGTCAAGATGGTCCACAGGGAGATTTGGCGTGGAAGATGGTTGCCGGTTCTGAAGTTTTTCGGCGGCTCAACCACTCGAGAACTTCAAGACTGTGATCCAAGATGTGTGGAGTATTACTTCGGCCGACGACCCACATCGACATGTGCAATGTCACTTGTGACGGCGCCTGTTCAGAGGCTCATAACGCAGCTTGGCTGCTATGGCACTATCTTGGATCTTGGCAAGTTGGAGGCTTGTGTTTCTTCCCTCCAGCGAACGCTTTGGCGACGACGGCAGCTGGATTCTTTGGCCATGATGATGGTGGATGCAGGAACCCAAAAGATCAGTTTTCAACTTTTTATTTTTATGGATTTTCCTGTAGATTTCCTTGTGTGCTTTCTCTCCGGGCTGTTCCAGAGAGAAGCCATGTATGTTGTATGTTCCTAGTTTTATGAATGAATACATGACACTTCTTCTCAAAAATAAATAAATAGAAAAACGTCAAACGGTTACCAGAGAAGGGGGAATAAAAAAAGTCGACCGTGTCGATGACAAAGCATTGCCCAGTCGGTGTACACAAAGAGCATCATGGTAAAAATCAAGGACATCAATAAGAAGATGACGTTCCCTCACGGAGGCTACCCAAGCAAATGAATGTTTCCCACAGAAGGCTCGTTTTAGCAAACACGTCATCACATAATGTTCCCTCGGAAAACCAATCCTAGAGAACCTAAGCATTTGATATATTTCCCATGCTATTACAAAATTATTTGGCATGTTGAAAAGAAAAAAATGTCATGGTAGCATAAAGAATTGTTAGTAATTTGCCATGCTACATCAGAGTAAATTGTCATGTGTTTCAAGGATTCGCCATGCTGCAGACCATGCTAAAAAAAGAAAAATTGCCCACATGTTAACGATTTGTCATGCTGCATCAGAGTAAATTGTCATGTGTTTCAAGGATTTGCCATGATGCAGACGATGCTAAAAAAAGGAAAATTTGCCCATATGTTAAGGATTTGCCATGATGCAACAGACCAAATTGGCATGCCACATAGAGAAGTTCCCATACATGCTTCTAGGTAATTATCATGCTAGTATATCATAGGGTGGCATTGCTATACATGGAGTCGTGCCCTCTAGTGTATGGGAGCAAACGTTTGCGTCGTTCCCATGGGAGGGTGCATTGGAGCGAACAGTGATTGCCATGTGTGTCACTTTCAGATTCACACACAGGAATTCGACGTACCAGTGAGCTTTCCCTAGAAAACCAACTCCTAGGGAACGTCAGCTCAATAGCATTTCCAAAAAACAATCACATGCAGTGATGCAAGAGCGCCACGTATGCCACCGAAGAGTGTCCCAATACTACGATCTTGCAAGCTGCCACAAACATCACCACCATACTCTTCAGTTATCACTACAGCATGATACTGGAGTAGAGGCATGTCAATGGGTGTGACATCAGATTGACCGCAAAATCCGCCACAAAGGGCATGATGCTAGGATATGTAAGTTGTGATTCCACAAGCGAACACGAACGTTGACCTCAGACTCCGCCACTCGAGCATTTCAAAATGTGAGGTGGGCATTCTGCGTCATCAATGAGCAAAGATCAACCGGGACCGCATCTTCAACATGAAACTCACCGCAACATAGCGACCGCCATTAGAATGGCGTGAGCTTTGCACATCAACACCAAGGCAACGTCGAAGGCACCACACGATCGACAGAGGATTGTATGGTAGCACAACGATGCACAAAGGCGCCACCGGACCCCAAAGTTTCTCTGGGAGCCGAGCACAAGGACCCCACATCAATGACAAAGGCAGGGGTTCCCTAGTGAAGCTTTTAATAACACATGATCATCGTCGCCGCGAAGCTTTCCGCTGGAACCCCACTGAGTGGAGGTTCATCTCCAAGACTACGACTCTAGGGAGGTTCATGACGCTAAGAGGCCTCGTTTTGGTCACTCAAGCTTGAGGTATGAGTAGGATTTATCAGTACATACCTCACCTCAAATCCAGCAACACAACTGCATGAAGAAAGGGGCGTCATAGGCATCGGGGAGGGCTTCCCCAACCGCACAATGCTCAGAGGATGCCCCGTAGTTTCCTTCATCAATCACATGCAGTGCGCATGACATAAAACCGCTGCCCGATTCTGCCCACCAGAATTACATGGGCAGCTTGGCGGAATAGGGAGGAGGCAGCCACACGCTGTTGTGCAGTAGGACTGGATGACATGGGCCGCCACACGCAGGGAGCAACCACAACCTGACAACACAATGCCTCGCCATAACCGGATTTGAGGGCATTGTTGCGAGAGCACGAGAGGTCGCCAGGGGCGAGTACCAAGGCCCATTTGGAGAAATCTTGTCTCACACGGCCGACCATGCACTGGCCTAGGGAGCGTCGAGGGGAGGCTGACCGTGGCAGAGTGCTGAAGCACCGGCCAAGGCATGATGCAAGGCCCTGCCGGTACCGTCCACATGTGCTCGCATCGCCATCGACAAGGCAAAAGGCCACCCCATGAAGAAACCCCAGAGCTTCGGAGCCGGAGCCAGGTGGCATGAAAATGAGAACACAGGAAGCGAGGATAAGTTCGGAGAGGGGGGAGGTGGGGAGGGAGACAATGAATAGAGCATCTTGACCACTGTGTACCATTGGACAACCTCCTCCAACAACGGTGAGATGATTGGGTGGTAGCGGTTGTGGTTGTTGGGGTGGCCGCGGGGGCCTCCGGAGTTACCTGAGAGCGAACAGGGAGGCGGCGGCTCGGTTTTGAAACCTAACTTATGATATGTATGCCAGTGTAGCCCTCTTGATTGAATATGTAATTACCGTATCAAGCTAATAATTATTCCCGTGTGTTAAAAAACAACAATCTTTACCAGCAAATTATTCAAATAGAATGTTTAATAAAATCTCCATCAGTTGCGTTTGTTAAAGAGATGCTCTTGATTAGGTTCATTGTGGTGGAATCCGCCAATTAAATTTAAGTCCTACTCCCTGGGTATAAAAATATAAGACACTGTCTACTACAACAAGGTTTGTCCGGCTCCGATGAGGAAGGGGCGATGACGGCGACACGCATTTGGCTCGCTCTAGTGCTTGTAGTCGTCGCTAAGTGGTCCACAGACCTGGTTGTAATTTTAATTACCTCTGATGTTTTTTGTACTATCATGATTGGAGATGAATAGATTGAAAGTTTTTTTTAAAAAAGTCTTATATTTTAATAAAGAGGGAGTAGATAGTATGGTGGTTATGATTTTTCAAGAGAGACTACGGCCGTGGATTAGGCCGAAATCACCGTTCTGACCTTATCAGCAAACCATAGCACAAAATGAACTCGAAACAAAATTATTTCACAATCTGACCCTTTTAGCAACGCCATAGCTCGTGGCGTTTCTGCTCCACACAGAAACGCCGAGCTAGCTCGCGTTGCTGCCCTGGCCCCACTCGCCGATGTGGCAGGCTGGAAACGCCGAGCCAGATTGCGTTTCTAGAAATATTGGCGTTTCTGGCCAGGCTGGAAATGCCAAGGGCCATGTCGTTTCTAAATGGATTTTGGCCCTACAGCTCTGGCTGCTGCTGCTGCGCATCTCTGCTCATTGGCATTTCCAGAAACGCAATCTGGCTCGGCGTTTCCAGCCTGCCACGTCGGCGAGTGGGGCTAGGGCAGCAACGCGAGCTAGCTCGGCGTTTCTGTGTGGAGCAGAAACGCCACGGGCTATGGCGTTGCTAAAAGGGTCAGATTGTGAAATAATTTCGTTTCGAGTTCATTTTGTGCTATGGTTTGCTGATAAGGTCAGAACAGTGATTTCGGCCTAATCCACGGCCGTAGTCTCTCTTGAAAAATCGTAAGCACCGTACTATCTACTCCCTCTTTATTAAAATATAAGACTTTTTAAAAAAAACTTTCAATCTATTCATCTCCAATCATGATAGTACAAAAAACATCAGAGGTAATTAAAATTACAACCAGGTCTGTGGACCACCTAGCGACGACTACAAGCACTAGAGCGAGCCAAATGCATGTCGCCGTCATCGCCCCTTCCTCACCGGAGCCGGACAAACCTTGTTGTAGTAGACAGTGTCTTATATTTTGATACCCACGGAGTAGGACTTAAATTTAATTGGCGGATTCCACCAGAATGAACCTAATCAAGAGCATCTCTTTAACAAACGCAACTGATGGAGATTTTATTAAACATTCTATTTGAATAGTTTGCTGGTAAAGATTGTTGTTTTTTAACACACGGGAATAATTATTAGCTTGATACGGTAATTACATATTCAATCAAGAGGGCTACACTGGCATACATATCATAAGTTAGGTTTCAAAACCGAGCCGCCGCCTCCCTGTTCACTCTCAGGTGACTCCGGAGGCCCCCGCGGCCACCCCAACAACCACAACCGCTACCACCCAATCATCTCACCGTTGTTGGAGGAGGTTGTCCAATGGTACACAGTGGTCAAGATGCTCTATTCATTGTCTCCCTCCCCACCTCCCCCCTCTCCCAAGTTATCCTCGCTTCCTGTGTTCTCATTTTCATGCCACCTGGCTCTGGCTCCGAAGCTCTGGGGTTTCTTCACGGGGTGGCCTTTTGCCTTGTCGATGGCGATGCGAGCACATGTGGACGGTACCGGCAGGGCCTTGCATCATGCCTTGGCCGGTGCTTCAGCACTCTGCCACGGTCAGCCTCCCCTCGACGCTCCCTAGGCCAGTGCATGGTCGGCCGTGTGAGACAAGATTTCTCCAAATGGGCCTTGGTACTCGCCCCTGGCGACCTCTCATGCTCTCGCGACAATGCCCTCAAATCCGGTTATGGCGAGGCATTGTGTTGTCAGGTTGTGGTTGCTCCCTGCGTGTGGCGGCCCATGTCATCCAGTCCTACTGCACAACAGCGTGTGGCTGCCTCCTCCCTATTCCGCCAAGCTGCCCATGTAATTCTGGTGGGCAGAATCGGGCAGCGGTTTTATGTCATGCGCACTGCATGTGATTGATGAAGGAAACTACGGGGCATCCTCTGAGAGTTGTGCGGTTGGGGAAGCCCTCCCCGATGCCTGTGACGCCCCTCTCTTCATGCAGTTGTGTTGCTGGATTTGAGGTGAGGTATGTACTGATAAATCCTACTCATACCTCAAGCTTGAGTGACCAAAACGAGGTCTCTTAGCGTCATGAACCTCCCTAGAGTCGTAGTCTTGGAGATGAACCTCCACTCAGTGGGGTTCCAGCGGAAAGCTTCGCGGCGACGATGATCATGTGTTATTAAAAGCTTCACTAGGGAACCCCTGCCTTTGTCATTGACGTGGGGTCCTTGTGCTCGGCTCCCAGAGAAACTTTGGGGTCCGGTGGCGCCTTTGTGCATCGTTGTGCTACCATACAATCCTCTGTCGATCGTGTGGTGCCTTCGACGTCGCCTTGGTGTTGATGTGCAAAGCTCACGTCTTTCAAATGGCGGTCGCTATGTTGCGGTGAGTTTCATGTTGAAGATGCGGTCCCGGTTGATCTTTGCTCATTGATGACGCAGAATGCCCACCTCACGTTTTGAAATGCTCGAGTGGCGGAGTCTGAGGTCAACGTTGTTGTTCGCTTGTGGAATCACAACTTACATATCCTAGCATCATGCCCTTTGTGGCGGATTTTGCGGTCAATCTGATGTCACACCCATTGACATGCCTCTACTCCAGTATCATGCTGTAGTGATAACTGAAGAGTATGGTGGTGATGTTTGTGGCAGCTTGCAAGATCGTAGTATTGGGACACTCTTCGGTGGCATACGTGGCGCTCTTGCATCACTGCATGTGATTGTTTTTTGGAAATGCTATTGAGCTGACGTTCCCTAGGAGTTGGTTTTCTAGGGAAAGCTCACTGGTACGTCGAATTCCTGTGTGTGAATCTGAAAGTGACACACATGGCAATCACTGTTCGCTCCAATGCACCCTCCCATGGGAACGACGCAAACGCTTGCTCCCATACAATAGAGGGCAGGACTCCATGTATAGCAATGCCACCCTATGATATACTAGCATGATAATTACCTAGAAGCATGTATGGGAACTTCTCTATGTGGCATGCCAATTTGGTCTGTTGCATCATGGCAAATCCTTAACATATGGGCAAATTTTCTTTTTTTTAGCATCGTCTGCATCATGGCAAATCCTTGAAACACATGACAATTTACTCTGATGCAGCATGACAAATCGTTAACATCTTGGCAATTTTTCTTTTTTTAGCATGGTCTGCAGCATGGCAAATCCTTGAAACACATGACAATTTACTCTGATGTAGCATGGCAAATTACTAACAATTCTTTATGCTACCATGACATTTTTTTCTTTTCAACATGCCAAATAATTTTGTAATAGCATGGGAAATATATCAAATGCTTAGGTTCTCTAGGATTGGTTTTCCGAGGGAACATTCTGTGATGACGCGTTTGCTAAAACGAGCCTTCTGTGGGAAACATTCATTTGCTTGGGTAGCGTCTACCCCTTGTTTCTTCTAGGAAAAATGCGCTTAGCTAGCTTGTGGCGAGCATCCAGATCCAAATGAGTTGAATTACTCCAGCTATTTATTCAAAAGTGTGTGATGATGCATATTACACACTATTTCATCTAAACGTGTGCAATTAGGGGCCTAAGAAGGCCCCGGTGTATTCTAAGGTTCGACTCGGATCCCATGTAGAGTTGTAGTTAACCGACTACACCTTAGGGCATATCCAATATGGACCCTCAAAACAATCACATACATCCAGACGTACTGTACAAACGTAGTTTGCATCCAACGCGATAGCCCATCGGTCCACGAACTGGTTCGGACATCTGTTTTTTCACAAATCAAGCAAACCAAAAGGGTCTCTGTGCCCGTTCAATGCCGGAGCGACATTACTGAACGGGACGACTATCTACCGCATTCATACCGGCTGCCCCGTTCGTCTGCCTGCCGGCATTAAACAGGCACGGTGACCAATAAACCAACTCTGACGCCCGCATTGACACGACCCGCCGCTTGGCCTGGCCGGCTCTCGCTATTTAAACGCAGCCTCGCCCGGCACAATCCACACCACAAACACTTCTGCTTCCAATTCTTCTGCGTGCACCACATTCACCATGACCGTGAGCTCCAGGGAGATGTGGAAGAGCCTCTCGGCGGAGCAGAAGCATGAGGTGGCTGCCTTTGCGGTCCGCTGTCAGGGCTGCCATGCGCGGTGGATAGAGGCAGGCTTGCCGACGAGCTCGCCGGAGGTGAGCGACGACGACCCGACGATGGAGGAAGCCTCTGATGACGAGCCGGAGCCCCCGCCTCGCCGGTCCATGCTGGCATGATCATGGAGCAGGCGCAAGCGCAGTTCAACGTCGTCATGATGGAAAAGCAGTCGGTGCGCACAGCCAGTGTCGGCGTTCCGGTAGGCGCAGGAGAAGCAGCGGTACAACCTAGCTCTCCTCGGGCATCACCGGCTGGCGGAGGGCCAGATCTATGACGAGTTCACGAGCGAGGGGGCAGTGGTTGCCATGGCCATGGAGAACCCGAACATCGTCGAGGAGCAGCGGGCGCTCTATGAGACCGCACGTAGCGCCAGTGCGGTGGCGGCGGACTTGGAGGCGGCGCAGGCGGTCATGAGCGGGAATGCTGCCAGCTGCGCGTCGTTCGTGCCGGCAGCTGCGCGTCATTGGTGCTGCTACGACGACGAGATCGGCCCGTCCACGTCCATCGTCGACCTCACCTCCACCGGTGACAGCCAGGTCGCGGACTCCGACGAGAAGGTGTAGGACATGGGAGATGGCATTGCCTCGTGTTCCATGTGGGCCAGTGTGTGTCTCATGTCATACTCTTCCTCACCGGCGACCGCACTTCACTTCGCGGGGCTCAGACAACAATAAGGACTTTGAGGACGGGTGACGGCGAAGATTTAGACTAGGTTAGGCTCCGGACACTTTTGTGTAATGAAATATGTTGAAAGTGTAATGAACTTGGTCCAATTTAAAATTAAAAAATATCTAATTTGCTTGAAAATCATCCGGTTTGTTCAAAATTCGTTTGGGGTGTATGATGTATGTGGACACGGTTGTACACTGTTCGTAGAGGATGCGTCCACGGACCAACGGATACAATATCTGTTTTAAGGATCTGCGTTGAAAATGCCTTTAGTTGTTAGCAAAGGTACAAAGTTTGGTGGTAGAACGGAAAGCGAAAGGCGCGAATCAACATGGTTTTACATGTCCATTATTGAGATGCCAGGTTGTCACGTTGTACAGATGCGTTGTAGTAGTATTCTTGCAAGCAATTATAGAAATAATACATGACAAGCTGTACAACCCACTCCCTTTTGAAATATTATAGAAATACCAATAGAAAAACTGCAGCCTGTACTTTATGATAACTTGACGACAAGTTCTTTTTGAAGGGAACTTGACGACAATAGCACAGAGTGAGCGGCCCACCCCATTGAGCATTTTTTTCTATGGTTAGGGCATCTACAACGATGTCCTAAAAAACAGACACTGTATTTGTCCGCACACGCGTTCGGATGCTTTCGTACATAGTGATGCGTGAGCCGGCCATCCAGTCATGCATGCATAAATTTTCAAAGCGCATTTGAACAAATTGGATGACATTTATGCAAATAAGACGGAATTCACTTAAGTTCGGCCATAATTTACATAAAACAGATGATATTTGGTCCGCCCAACTAAAACCTAAAAAAACTACACTAGCTTGTAGTAGATGGTGACCTCGTACGCGTGGTCTCCCTGGCCGGCCGCACCTCCGTCGGCGCCCGTGCCGTCATCGGCGTCGGAGTGGTCCCTCCAGCGGCGAAAGGGCGCAGGGGCGAGACGACCCCACCTGACGCTCGCGGAGGAGGCACTCCGCTTCCTCCTGCACCATGCGGAGGGCCACCATGAGGAGACACTCCGCTTCCCCCTGCCGACGATGAAGGTGTCGCTGAGCGACCACTCCTCATCGACCTTGGCGAGCTCACCGTCGAGGCGGCGTCGGCGCCGCGCAGCCATCTCCATTGTGTGAGCGACCCTTCGAGGACCCAGACCTCCACGAGGTCAGGGTCAGCGCGGACCCAGGACGTCGCCTTATCGGACTTGGCGAAGCCGAGCGGCGCGCCGCGTTGCGCCACTCCCGCCATGCCATCTGCCTCGCCGCCCTGTCCTCCGCTGTGACGATGCCCCGCGATGATGAGGAGCCGCCGCGGTCACGGCCTTCGCGATCGCCAGCGACACCTCCTCGTTCACGGCCTTGCCGAGCCAATCACGGTACGGCGATGACGCCGACTGGTCGATGCGGCCGTAGCGGCGACATCAGCCCATCCTTCACACGACGTTCGATTTGGACCCCGCGGTTGCGCGCGGGGGGTGGGGGTGCGGCTTCGACTTCACGCGTTTGTGAAACGATCGGTATGGTCGACTAGAGGGGGAGTGAATAGGCGATATAACAAGAATATATGTTATCTAGATATGCAACTAGATGGACAACCTATATGCCAAGCTCTCAAACAACAAGCAAGAAAGATAAACACTAAAGCAAGCTTGCAACGGACAAGGCGATTCGGTGCTCAGACTCAGCTGCACCCGTGATGAAAAGAAAATTAAAAAAAAAACTAGAAAAATCAAAATAATCCTTTTTTTTTGCATGGAAAATAATTTGGTGCGTGAGGTGCGCTCCAAATTTCAAATCATTAGGACATCTGAGTAGCTCTCGGCAAAAAATACAAATTTGGGGTATGTGAAAAAGTTTACTGTTCATGTATTGTTCTGACCCAATTTGTTTTTTTCCTGAGAGCTACTCATATGTCCAAATGATCTAAAATTTGGAGCGCACCTCATACACCAAATTATATTTCATGCAATTTTTTTTAATTTGTTAAGTATTTTTTGTGAATTTTCTCTTCACCAGGTGCAGATGAGTCTGTGCTCAGAAATGGATATTCGGCTTGCAACAAGTAAGTGAAGGAAATAAGTAACTCCAAGTGGAGACGTTGATGTAGTTCCCAGAGTTCCCGACCCTCCTTCGGGGAGGTACATCTCCGTTGGAGAGGTGTGGTGGCATGAAGCCCACCAAGCGTCACAATGGCTTACCTTATTTTTCTCGCGCCCTCGCAAAATGCTAGGTGTCACGATTCCACTATGTGGTACCCTTGAAGGCGGCAACTGGGACCTTCACAAACAAGGTTGGGGCCATCCCCACAACTTAATTGGAGGCTCCCAACAACACCAGAAGCTCCACCACAATGATTTGAGCTCTGAGGTGACCTCTTCCGTCTAGGGTGCTGATTAGTCCCTTTAGTGATCCAGTAAAGGAGCAAAAATGATTCTCACCTTTTCCCTGCTACTTGTAGTCTGCGTTGGTATTTCCTCGAAGAGGAGAGGATGATGCAGTACAGTAGAGATAAGTATTTCCCTCAGTTAAGAACCAAGGTTATCAATCCAGTAAGAGAACCAAGCAAGATCCAGTGAACAACACCTACACACAGAAAAGCAAACACTTGCACCCAACGCAAATAAGAGGGTTGTCAATCATCTTAGCGGTTACTTGCAAGGATTAAGTCTGATAGAGATAAATAGATAAACTAAAATACTAATAAAAATAAAAGTAAATAAATTGCAGCAAGGTATTTTTTTGGTTTTTTATATGATAAAGATAGACCCGGGGGCCATAGTTTCCACTAGAGGCTTCTCCCTCGAACACAGAAACATACGGTGGGTAAACAAATTACTGTTGGGCAATTGATAGAAAAGCAAATAATTATGACCGATTCATGGTAATGATCATGTATATAGGCATCACGTCTGAGACAAGTAGACCGACTCCTACCTGCATCTACTACTATTACTCCACTCATCGACCACTATCCAGCATGCATCTAGAGTATTAAGTTAAAAACAGAGTAACGCCTTAAGCAAGATGACATGATGTAGAGAAGCAAATTCAAGCAATATGAATAAACCACATCTTTTTATCCTTAATGGAAACAATACAAATACGTGTCATGTCCCCTTCTGTCACTGGGATTGAGCACCGCAAGATTGAACCCATCACAAAGCACCTCTCCCATTGCAAGATAAATCAATCTAGTAGGCCAAACCAAACGATAGATCGGAGAGAAATACAAAGCTATATTTAATCATGCATAAAAAAGTTCAGAGAAGACTCAAATATTTCTCATGAATAATCTGATCATAAACTCACAATTCATCGGATCCCAACAAACACACCGCAAAAGAAGATTACATCGGATAGAACTCCAAGAACATCAAGGAGAACATGGTATTGAAGATCAAAGAGAGAGAAGAAGCCATCTAGCTACTAGCTATGGACCCGTAGGTCTATGGTAAACTACTCACACATCATCGGAAGGGCAACAAGGTTGATGTAGAAGCCCTCCATGATCGATTCCCCCTCCGACAGAGTACCGAAAAAGGCCTCCAGATGGGATCGCGGAAGAACAGAGGCTTGCGGCGGCGGAAAGGTTTTCTCTTCTAGCTCTCTGTTGGTTTCCCAATATTTGAGAATTTATAGAAGTGGAATTAGGTCAAACGGAGTCACGTGGTCCTCACAAGGCAACACGGCGTGCCCCCCCTAGGCCGCGCCCTGTTGCCTTGTGAAGCCTCCGTGAGGCTTCTGGCCTCCTCCCGAAGCTTCCAAGGTCTCTTTTGTCCAGAAAAAAATCTCCAAAAAGTTTCGTGGCATTTGGACTTCGTTTGGTACTGATTCTCTGAAAAGCCAAAAACAAGCAGAAAACAGCAACTGGCACTGGGCACCAGGTTAATAGGTTAGTCCCAAAAAATCTCCAACGTATCTATAATTTATGAAGTATTCATGCCATGTTTATTATAGTTTTGAATGATTTTGGTGCACTTTTATATGGATTTTATATGATTTTCATGGACTAACATATTGACCTAGTGCCCAGTGTCAGTTGCTGTTTTCTGCTTGTTTTTGGTTTTCCAGAAAATCCATATCAAACGAAGTCCAAATGCAGCGAAACTTTTTGACGATTTTTTCTGGAAGGAAAGGGACCCAGGAAGCTTCAGGAGAGTACCAGAAGACCCACAGGGGCCCCACAAGCCACCAGGGCGCGCCCAGGGGGGGTGGCCGTGCCCTGGTGCCTCGTGGGCCCCCTGTGGCCCCTCTTTGCGTGATTCCAACGCCAAAAATTCCTATATATTCATAATCCTCCAGAAATAACCCTAGAACTTCGACTCCGCCGCCGCAAGGCTCTGTACCTCCACGATCTCATCTACAGCCCTTTTCCGGCACCCTGCCCGAGGGGGAAATCATCACCGGAGGCCATCTTCATCATCCCGACGGTCTTCATGACGAGGAGGGAGTAGTTTGATACGTCTCCAACGTATCTATAATTTTTGATTGTTCCATGCTGTTATATTATCAATCTTGGATGTTTTTATAATCATTTACAGCAATTATATATAATTTTTCTAGACTAACCTATTAACTTAGTGCCCGGTGCCAGTTGCTGTTTTCTGCCCTGTTTTTGTTTTACAGAAAATCAATACCAAACGAAGTCCAAATGCCACGAAACTTTTTGGAGATTTTTTATTGGACAAGATAAACACTAGAAGCTTCGGGAGAGGGCCAGAAGACCCAGGAGGTGGCCACGAGCCACCAGGGCGCGCCTGGGGGGGGGCAGGTGCGCCCTGGTGCCTCGTGGGCCCCCCTTTGCTCCGTTTGACCTAATTCCACCACTATAAATTCAGGAAAAATCAGAAACCCTCAGGGGAGTCCACGAAATACTTTTTCCGCCGCCGCAAGTTTCTGTTCCAGAGAGATCCCATTTGGGGTCCTTCTCTGGAAATCTGTCGGAGGGGGAATCGATCACGGAGGGGTTCTACATCAACCTTGCTGCCCTTCCGATGATGCGTGAGTAGTTTACCACAGACCTTCAGGTCCATAGGCAGTAGCTAGATGGCTTCTTCTCTCTTTTTGATCTTCAATACAATGTTCTCCTCGATGTTCTTGGAGTTCTATCCGATGTAATCACTTTTTGCGGTGTGTTTGTTGGGATCCGATGAATTGTGAGTTTATGATCAGATTATCCATGAAAATATTTGAGTCTTTTATGATCTCTTTTATGCATGATTATTATAGCCTCGTATTTCTTCTCCGATCTATTGATTTGGTTTGGCCAACTAGATTGATTTATCTTGCCATGGGAAGAGGTGCTTTGTAATGGGTTCGATCTTGCGGTGCTCAATCCCAGTGACAGAAAGGGACATGACACGTATGTATCATTGCTATTAAGGGTAAATTGATGGGGTTTATTCATACGTGAGTTTATCTTGTCTACATCATGTCATCGTTCTTAAGGCGTTACTCCGTTCTTTATGGACTTAATACACTAGATGCATGCTGGATAGCGGTCGATGTGTGGAGTAATAGTAGTAGATGCAGGCAGGAGTCGGTCTACTTGTATTGGACGTGATGCCTATATACATGATCATTGCCTTGGATATTGTCATGATTATTTGCTTTTCTATCAATTGCCCAACAGTAATTTGTCTACCCACCATATGCTATTTTCTCGAGAGAAGCCTCTAGTGAAACCTATGGCCCCCGGGTCTATCTAAATCATATTACTAAAACCCTAAAAATATTGCTGCCATTTTCTTTTATTTATTTTATTTTGTATTTTTGTTTCAATCTATCTATCTATCACATACAATTTAATCTTGCAATTGACCGCTGAGAGATTGACAACCTCTCATTTGCGTTGGGTGCAAGGATTTGGTGTTTGTGTGTAGGTGCTGCTAGCGAGGTGTTGCGTGATTCTCCTACTGGTTCGATAACCTTGGTTTCATAACTGAGGGAAATACTTATCTCTACTGTGCTGCATCATCCCTTCCTCTTCAGGGAAATACCAACGCAAGCTACAAGTAGCAGCAAGAATTTCTGGCGCCGTTGCCGGGGAGACATCATCAACATCTATCAAGTACCTTCGCATAAACTCTCATCTCCTTGCATTTATTTTATTTGCCATTTGCCTCTCATTTTCATCTCCCCCACTTCTAAAACGTTTTTACAAAAATACAAAAATATTTTCCGTTTGCCTTTTTGCTTGTTTGCTATCTTTGCTTGTGTTGCCATGTGCCTTCTATTTGCTTGCATTTTCGCTTGCTAAAAATCTATTGATATGGATCCATATAAAGTTTACTACTTGGATCATCTTCTATCCATTCGCGCTCGTGCTAAAACCCCAACCAGTTTAGTTGAGGGAAAATCATTAGATGAGCATGCTCATTTTGTGCGTCACCGTTTGTCCCAAAAGGGGAGACTCCTATGGCATCAAATAAATAGTTTGCTATGCTATGCTTGGAATCTATGTGAAATTTATGATTTTATTTGTTGCTCTAAGAACCCTAAAAAACACCTTCCCTACCTATGTGAGTTTAATGATAATGAAATCTTGTCTTCTTATGCCAAGGGTGTTTATAATTACTATGATATCGAACAAATTGAAGAATTTGTTGCTTTTAAGGGTGCTTATGAAGTTGCTTCTTTGATTGAAAAGTATGATATTACTTTCCACAAATCTGAAAATTTTGCCATACTTAAGTATTGCTATGAAAATTATGCATCTAATGCCTATGTTAGTGAATTTATTGAGAGAATGTCTAATGCTTTAGAAGGGAATAATGATACACATGAATCTATATATGATCATGATTCCGATGATTCGATTGAAATATCCCCTCTTGATGAACATGATGCTTGTTATTCTTGTGGCCACGATGCCAATATTAAAGATGCTTATAGAGATGAACTTGCTATAGTTCCTTATGTTAAAAATGAAATTATTGCTATAACACCCATTCTTGATAGCCCTTTTGAAAGAACATGCGCTGCCCCCATGTTTGGTTTTGGTAATTGATGACAATCCCTATGGACTAATGGTTGCCTTGAGTTATATTTGAAGGGTTTGTCCATAGGCTTTTCTTGAAGTACATTTGTTGGTTTCAAGGAGATTTTGAGATGACCAAGGTGGTTATTCATGGAGTTATCCAAAGATTGGTCATGTAAGAGATGAGCCTATTGCAAGCATGTCTTGAAGAAGAAGATTGTGTGGACATTCATGTTTACCTTCAAGACATCATCTTAATGAAGAGAATTGGAAGAACATGCGCAGCCCCCATGTTTGGTTTTGGTAATTGATGACAATCCCTATGGACTAATGGTTGCCTTGAGTTATATTTGAAGGGTTTGTCCATAGAAGATTCAAGGTTGATCAAGACTAAATATGAAGAGTGATTCAAGTTGATCAACACACAAAGCATAGAAGATGTACCGAGTGGGATCAAGTGATCTCACGGTATGGTAAGCATTGTCCATTACGCTTTCTGTACTAACCCATGTTCTATGCAAGAGTTCTTTGTGGGGTTAGGTTTGTTTCCATGGGCGTGCATCAAAAGGAAGATTTCATACAACCCATGGAGGATGACATCAAGTGGTGATCGTCATCAAGATTGCGGTGTGCAAGTTCAAGTGGAGCATCACGAAGAGATCACATGCTTGAAGCTTGCCGTCCATTGTGGTGACAATGGACTTGTGAAGATGTGCCGAAGAGTGGCTCACCCATAGTGGAGTATGGGGGAGCAATCTACTAGTCTTCATCGAGCCGACGCAATCAAGAAAGGTGGTCCAACTTGAGGAGGTCAAGATCGTCATCATCTAGCTCAAGTGGACTATGCGCAAGGCAAAGGTTTGCCCTTGATAGGTTTTCTATTTTACCGGTCTCATGGTAGTAGTTGGGAGACCGGGTTATAGGATCGATAGCCGTTCTATCAAGGGGGGCTCTCAAGTGAGTAGCTTTATCGTATCATTCGTAGAGAGCTCAAACCATTGCATCCTTGCATCATCTTTCTTGGTTCTTGTTTGATGTTTCTCTTTGTGAGTTTTTGAGCTTATGGTCATCTTCATGACAAGCTCGAGTTCATCGAAAGCGGAGTTCATATTTGCATCCTCTATGATGTTTTCGATGTTGGAGTTTATGCCGGTTCTTCATTCATAGAGGTTTCTCATCTCTATATGTTAGGCATATCTCCCCTGCCACTTCTTATTATAACCAGTCGCTGTTGGATAGTGCTTGTCGTTATCTATCCAACAAGCTTGAGTTTGCTCAATTCGGAGCTCATTTGCAGAAGTTATGGCAGTTTTAGTCTCTGGGCAGTTTTCTTGTCACCCAAGCAGTAGTACCGCTCGGTACCACAGTAGTACCGCTTATGCGGTAGTACCGCTGTGGTCTACCGCAGCGAGTACCGCTTGTGGGATTTTCTTCTGTTGCCTAATTTATTTGTGCGGTAGTGGCACGGTAGTAGCACGGTAGTACCTCTTGGGCGGTACTTCCGGTTTCTACTACCGCTGCTAGTTCCGCTTGGGAAATTCCTTCTGTGCACGTCTCTGATGCCGATATTTGTTAAACGGAAGTAGTGCGGTAGTAGAGCGGTAGTACCGCTTAGTGCGGTACTTCCGCCCTCCACTACCGCTGCTACTACCACTTGTGTTTCGATGAGTGTGCAAGCTTCTGTCGCTCTATTCTCCTTAGCGGTAGTAGAACGGATGTAGGGCGGTAGTACCGCTCCAGTACCGCTCCACTACCTCGTTTCTGAGCTGTTCTGCGAACCTTTGCGGTAGTACCGCTTGTGGGTGCGGTAGTACCGCTTCGTGCGGCACTACCGCGCTCCTGTGCTTGCTGTACTCACTGGCTTCGGCTGGTAGTACCGCTCTAAGCGGTAGTACCGCTTGAGTGCGTCCAGCACAGGTAACGGTTCGATTTGGTGGGGGGTTATAAAAGGGGGTCTTCTTCCCCCTTGCCCCCAACGGTTCTTTTATCCCCTTGCAGCTCTCTCTCCTCCATTGTTGACCTTCTAGAGCTTTGCTATCTCTCCATCCCTCCAATGATTCTTGCTCCTTCTTGAGGGAATAGAGAGAGGAGATCTAGATCCATCTTTCCACCAATCACTTTCTCCTCTATGTGAGGGAAACCTTGTGGATCTAGATCTTGGAGTTCTTGGTGTTCTCCTTGTTCTTCCTCTCACTTTCCTCCATAGCTTTTGTTGCTTTGGTGGGATTTGAGAGAGAGGGACTTGAGCACTTCGTGTGTTCTTGCCATTGCATTAGTTGCATCAGTTTGAGTTCTCCACGGTGATACGTGGAAGTTAGTAGTTGAGAAGCTTATTACTCTTGGGTGTTTGAGCACCCTAGAGCTTGTTCCTCTTGGGTGCCTTGGCGCCCTAGACGGCTTGGTGGTGCCTCGGAGCTCAATCATTGTGGTGTAAAGCTCCGGGCAAGCGTCGGGGTCTCCAATTAGGTTGTGGAGATCGCCTCGAGCAATTTGTCGGGTACCGGTGACCGCCCCCAAGGGTTGCCAAAGTGTACGGGTTCGGTGACCGCCCTCAAGGGTTGCCATTTGTACGGGTTCGGTGACCGCCCTCAAGGGTCCCTTAGTGGAATCACGGCACCTTGCATTGTGCGAGGGCGTGAGGAGAATACGGTGGCCCTAGTGGCATTGTTGGGGAGCATTGTGCCTCCACACCGCTCTAACGGAGATTAGCATCCGCAAGGGTGTGAACTTCGGGATACATCGTCGTCTCCGCGTGCCTCAGTTATCTCTTACCCAAGCCCTTTACTTATGCACTTTACTTTGTGATAGCCATATTGTTTCTAGTTATATATCTTGCTATCACTTAGTTGTTTATCTTGCTTAGCATAAGTTGTTGGTGCACATAGGTGAGCCTAGTCGATTTAGGTTTTGTGCTTGACAAATTAAACGCTAGTTTTATTCCGCATTTGTGCAAGCCTAAACCGTAATTATTTTAAAGCGCCTATTCACCCCCCCTCTAGGCGACATCCACGATCTTTCACCTTTGAATGAAAAGCATGATTGCAATGATGTTACTATAAATTCTATTAGTGTCAATTGTGCTAATGATGTGCAAAACTACAAGCTTGGGGATGATAATTTTATTATGTCCACTACTTATTGCAATGATCATGATTGGGGTGATAATGCTTCTTATGATCTTGAAAATTTATTTAAACCTCATGATGAATATGCTATTGATAATAATGTTTGCAATAATATTGAAAGTGGGTTTGGAAGAGTGTCAACTCTAGGTAAAAATAATCCCACATATTTGGAGAGTGTTCAATCTTATGAAATTGTTGATAAAAGTGGGTTTGGAGAGGTCATAACCAATGTTGAGGATATCGCTTATCGTTAGCGTCTTGGTCAGCCCAGGATTAGAGATTAATCGGAAATCGGCTGATTAATCGATTTTATCGGTCAACTATTAATCGGCCATTTTTTGCAAATCCCAGGTTTCCAACACTAAAATATGCTATATTCAACACCAAAAAAATATTGGACAGAAGGGTCACCTTGACTCCTAGCCTCTGAATCCTCATATAATGACAAACAAAATAGGACAATAATACATATTGCTTAACAACGTCCACAAAACACAAATAAACATAGTTTTTTGCAAAAAATAGTGCTAGGAATAGGCTTGATTTATCAGTATATTCTCGATAAATCGCTTGTCATAGCGATAAATCAGCCCAAACGATAAACGGTGAAGATAAGGCATAATCTTATCAGTCACCCAAGGAGTAGCGATAAATCGGATGATAAATAGCTGAATCGGAAGATTTTTTGAACAGTGGTCATAACTTTCGTTGATGATAATCCCACTATTTTGGAAGATGATAAAATTTTTATGCATGTGGATCATGATGAGAATATTTTATATGATAGCTATATTGTTGAATTTGATTATGATCCTACATGTAATTATTATGAGAGAGTAAAATATGGTTGTAAAAATTTTCATGTTACTAAATTACCTCTCGTTATGTTGAGATTGTCAATGTTTTACTCCTCTCCTTTGCATATGCTAAATATTTCTCGTCTTGATAATTTGTTTGCATATAAAATGCCTATGCATAGGAAGTATGTTAGACTTAAATGTGTTTGTCACATGTGTTATGATGCTCTCTTTGCGCTTCAATTCTTATCTTTCATGTGAGCATCATTGAAATCTCAAAGCCTATCTTAATGGCTATAAAGAAAGAGCTTGTTGGGAGGCAACCCAATGAATAAAATAATTTTTTCTGTTATTGTGTGTTTTCACATTTATGCTACTGGTATGAATGTGTTTTTGTGTTTTTAGTTAGTGTTTGTGCCAAGTAAAGCCTTTAGGATGATTTGGAAGATAGTATAATTGATGCTGTTTGGAAAACAGAAAGTTTTGCGTCCAGTGCCCGAATTTTGTTTCTGTACTGGAGCATCAGAAAATCTGAAATTTTTACACAGTATTGGTATATGAATTTCCCACGTTGTCCTAATTTTTCAGAATTTTTGGAGTTACAGAAGTATGGCTTTTAAATAGATTTCTACAGACTGTTCTGTTTTTGAGAGATTCTGTTTTTGATGCACTACTTGCTTGTTTTGATGAATCTATGGATTGTATCGGGGGGTATAAGCCATGGTGAAGTTAGATTACAGTAGGTATAATGCAAAAATAAAATATGAATGGGTTTGCAACAGTACTTAAAGTAGTGATTTATTTTTTTATACTAACGGATCTCACGAAGGTTTTGTTGAGTTTTGTGTGATTGAAGTTTTCAAGTTTTGGGTGAGATCACGATGGATGAAGGAATAAGGAGTAGCAAAAGCCTAAGCTTGGGGATGCCCGAGGCACCCCAAGGTAATATTCAAGGAAGACTCAAGCGTCTAAGCTTGGGGATGCCCCGGAAGGCATCCCCTCTTTCTTCTACCAACCATCGGTAATTTTACTTGGAGCTATATTTTTATTCGTCACATGATATGAGTTTTGCTTGGAGCGTCTTGTATTATATGAGTCTTTGCTTTGTTTGCTTTTTAGTTTGTCACAATCATCCTTGCTGAACACACCTATCTTGAGATAGCCACATGTTATCATCATTTGTTAAAATACTCTATGTGCTTCACTTAAATTTTTTTGAGCTAGGCAGTAGCTCTAGTGCTTCACTTAAATCTTTTTGAGAACGGTGGTGGCTATATTTTGAAGAAATAAACTCTCATGCTTCACTTATATTATTTTGAGAGTAGATTGAAATTTTGGAGAAATGAATTCTCATGCTTCACTTATATTATTTTGAGAATTGATAAGATTGAAATTTTGAAGAAATATTTGCACTCTCATGCTTCACTTAAATCTTTTTGAGAGTTGATAATAGTAATGGTAATTTGCACAAGATATGAATTTGGTCCCAAAGTGATGAATATTCAAGAGGGATATAAATAAAAACTTTCATATAGATCATTGGATATGATTAGTGTGATTCCTTGCAATAGTTTTGCGATATGAAAATGATAATATGTGAGTCATGTTAGTGAGTAATTGTGATTTAGTAAGAATATTAGTGTAAGGTTTGTGATTCCCTATGCATGCACGTTAAGTCAATAGTCACGCAATGAAATTATATCCTACTTATGGTGCATTATTCGGTGTTAGTTATGTTCAATGCATGTTTATGACCGTTTTCGTTTTTTTGGTTGGTTGCTTCTCAATCTTTTGCTAGCCTTCATTTGTACTAAGCGGAAATACTGCTTGTGCATCCAAAATCCTTAAACCCAAGTTGTGCCAAATGAGTCCACTATATCTACCTATATGCGGTATTTCAATGCCGTTCCAAGTAAATTTGCGTGTGCCAACTCTAAATTTCAAAATAATTTTTCCGTTTTGTGTGCCCGTACCGCTCATGAAGCGGCAGGGGGTGGCCATTATTTTCCATGCTAGGTGTGTTATTCTCACGATGAGTGTTTATTCACTTGTCATTGCACGAGAGGATGGTTGGTAATAGGGATGCCCAGTCCCACAATGAAATCAAAATTAATAACAACAAAATTCCTTGGAAAGTGTTGGTTTGGAGGGCACCCGTGGATACGGCTAGCCATGGATTGTGAAAGAATGGTGGAAAGGAAATAAACTTTACTTTCTGTTTGGGAAACGCCTATGATGTGTCTAGCATGGAAAATATTGGGAATTCTCGGTCGTTTTCGTTGACAGGAAAAGCATGCCTCTCAAAATATTTTTATCTCTTTAATTTCAGCTTTGAGCTCTGGCACATTAGCAAATCTCTGCTTCCCTCTGCGAAGGGCCTATCTATTTATTTTTATGCAATTTTTATTTTTACTTTGAGTCTCCATCTTCTCTTACAAAAGCATCAACTAGAGAGCACTATTGTCATACTTGTGCATTGTATGTAGCTAATATTTGAGTGTGTTTCATGAATGGATCAATGATTGAGCATAATGGGCTAGGGATAACTTTCTTTAGCGTTGATATTTTGACAAACATGGTTGCTTGTTAGCATGCTTGAGTATTTATATTTTCATGTCAAATTATAGACTATTGCTTTGAATCATTCAAGTCCAATGTCCATGCTACAAAAGAAAAGAATATGTGATGAATATGTTAGGCAGCATTCCACATCAAAAAATTTGTTTTTATCATTTACCTACTCGAGGACGAGCAGGAATTAAGCTTGGGGATACTGATACATCTCCAACGTATCTATAATTTTTGATTGTTCCATGCTGTTATATTATCAATCTTGGATGTTTTTATAATCATTTACAGCAATTAGATATCATTTTTGGAGACTAACCTATTAACTTAGTGCCCAGTGCCAGTTGCTGTTTTCTGCCCTGTTTTTGTTTTACAGAAAATCAATGCCAAACGAAGTCCAAATGCCACGAAACTTTTTGGAGATTTTTATTGGACAAGATAAACACTAGAAGCTTCGGGAGAGGGCCAAAAGACTCAGGTGGTGGCCACGAGCCACCAGGGCGCGCCTGGGGGGGGGGGGGCAGGCGCACCCTGGTGCCTCATGGCCCCCCCTTTGCTCCGTTTGACCTAATTCCACCACTATAAATTCAGGAAAAATCAGAAACCGTCAGGGGAGTCCACGAAATAATTTTTCCGCCGCCGCAAGTTTCTGTTCCAGAGAGATCCCATCTGGGGTCCTTCTCCGGTAATCTGCCGGAGGGGGAATCGATAACGGAGGGGTTCTACATCAACCTTGCTGCCCTTCCGATGATGCGTGAGTAGTTTACCACAGACCTTCGGGTCCATAGGCAGTAGCTAGATGGTTTCTTCTCTCTTTTTGATCTTCAATACAATGTTCTCCTCGATGTTCTTGGAGTTCTATCCGATGTAATCACTTTTTGCGGTGTGTTTGTTGGGATCCGATGAATTGTGAGTTTATGATCAGATTATCCATGAAAATATTTGAGTCTTTTATGATCTCTTTTATGCATGATTATTATAGCCTCGTATTTCTTCTCCGATCTATTGATTTGGTTTGGCCAACTAGATTGATTTATCTTGCCATGGGAAGAGGTGCTTTGTAATGGGTTCGATCTTGCGGTGCTCAATCCCAGTGACAGAAAGGGACATGACACGTATGTATCGTTTCTATTAAGGGTAAAGAGATGGGGTTTATTCATACGTGAGTTTATCTTGTCTACATCATGTCATCGTTCTTAAGGTGTTACTCCGTTCTTTATGGACTTAATACACCAGATGCGTGCTGGATAGCGGTCGATGTGTGGAGTAATAGTAGTAGATGCAGGCAGGAGTCGGTCTACTTGTATTGGACGTGATGCATATATACATGATCATTGCCTTGGATATCGTCATGATTATTTGCTTTTCTATCAATTGCCCAACAGTAATTTGTCTACCCACCGTATGCTATTTTCTCGAGAGAAGCCTCTAGTGAAACCTATGGCCCCCGGGTCTATCTAAATCATATTACTAAAACCCTAAAAATATTGCTGACATTTTATTTTATTTATTTTATTTTGTATTTTTGTTTCAATCTATCTATCTATCACATACAATTTAATCTTGCAATTGACCGCCGAGAGATTGACAACCTCTCGTTTGCGTTGGGTGCAAGGATTTGTTGTTTGTGTGCAGGTGCTGCTAACGAAGTGTTGCGTGATTCGTCTACTGGTTCGATAACCTTGGTTTCATAACTGAGGGAAATACTTATCTCTACTGTGCTGCATCATCCCTTCCTCTTCAGGGAAATACCAACGCAAGCTACAAGTAGCATAGTTCACCCTCGGGGCTGAGGGTATGTACCAGTAGCTATGTGTTTGATCTCTCTCTCTCGTGTTCTTGATTTGGCACGATCTTGATGTACCGCTAGCTTTGTTAATATAGTTGGATCATATGGTGTTTTCCCCCTCTCTATCTTGTTGTGATGAATTGAGTTTTTACCTTTGAGGTTTCACTATTATCGGATTGAATACTTTTATGGATTTGAGAACACGTGATGTATGTCTTGCATATGAATACCCGTGGTGACAATGGGGTATTATATTGATTCACTTGATGTATGTTTTGGCACTCAACTCGCGGATTCCCGAGGTGACATTGGGGTAATCTATGCATAGGGCTTGATGCACGTTTTCGTCCTACTTTCTCCGGTAGAAATCTTGGGGCACTCTTTGAAGTTCTTTGTGTTGGATTGAATATTATGAATCTGAAGTTGTTTGATGCATATCGAATAATCAACTCACGGATACTTGTGGTGACATTGGAGTATCTAGGTGACATTAGAGTTGGTTGATGTGTATCATATGGTGTTATTTTAGTACGAACTCTAGGGCTGTTTGTGACACTTATAGGGATGGCTCAATAGATTGATCGGAAAAGATAACTTTGAGGTGGTTTCGTACCCTACAACAATTTCATCTTATGTTCTCCGCTAGATAAGAACTTTGGAGTGATTTTTTGTCGCACGTTAAGGGATTGTTATATGATTCAATTATGTTAGCACTGTTGAGAGATTGCACTAGTGAAAGTATGAACCCTAGGCCTTGTTTTCAAGCATTGCAATACCGTTTGTGCTCACATTTGTCACTTGCTACCTTGCTGTTTTTTTTTATTTTCAGATTACAAAAACCTATATCTACTATCCATACTACACTTGTATCACCATCTCTTCGCCGAACTAGTGCACCTATACAATTTACCATTGTATTGGGTGTGTTGGGGACACAAGAGATTTCTTGTATTTGGTGGCAGGGTTGTTTGAGAGAGACCATCTTCATCCTACACCTCCCACGGATTGATAAACCTTAGGTCATCCACTTGAGGGAAAATTGCTATTGTCCTACAAAACTCCGCGCTTGGAGGCCCAACACGAGTCTACAAGAATAAGTTGTGTAGTAGACATCAAGCTCTTTTCTGGCGCCGTTGCCGGGGAGGTGAGTGCTTGAAGGTATATCTTTAGATCTTGCAATTGAATCTTTTAGTTACTTGTTTTATCACTAGTTTGGTTTATAAAAGAAAACTACAAAAAGAAATGGAATTGAGGTTGCCTCATATTATTCATCTTTATAATGTTCTCCTTGAAAATGATGGAGCGGAAAATTGTGCTCAATTGATAGAAGAAGAATTCAATAAAATGTTTGGCATAAAATCTTTGAATGATGAGCATGATTGCAATGTTGTTAGTATGAATTCTATGAATATCCAAAATACTAATGATGATTGCACTAGTCATGACAAAAATATTTCTTATAAGCAAGTCAATTTTTGTGGAGTGCATAAAGTTTGTGAAGACATGCCTATTAGGGATGATAGATTTTGTAAGAAGCATAAACATGATAGAACCAATTTTTTGCTCAAAGTGATAGATGAATTTGCTACAAAATTATGTTCTCTTTATCCCATTACTTGTGAACTTTGCAATAAAGTTGGTCACCTTAATTTCCAATGCATGCTTTTTCATGATCGAATCATGTCCAAATATTGCAATAACTTGATCACCCTTGAACTTTATAATGAACTTTGTTTATTTTTGGGGTGTGAGGAATTGTCACATAAAAATAGTTGGTCTGAAACATTCATATTCACAGACCATGCTAAAACTAATTTGAAAGAAATCTATATATTTTGTGTGGTAAATTGCAATGAAAATGCTTATATTGCCAATTATAGAAAGACGGGAAAACCAATAGAATATAAAAGGAATACTAATGAAAGGGTAAAGATTTCCACTTTCCCTCCTATTGTCTCTCATGATGAAACAGGTGACGAGAAGGAGCTCCCTATTCAACCAATCTCATCAATAAGAAGCTCAGAAAAATTGATTAAACCCACACATAATGTGGTAAAGAAAAAGAAAAGAAGGAAAAGTAGAGGTAAAGAGGTATCTCTCCCAAATAATGTTGCTCCTATTATTGTTGTACCTCATGAGAATGAATCAAAAATAATTGTAGAAGATGATACACTTGATGATGATTTTGTTATGTCTATTGCTTGTTGTGATGATTATGATCGGGAAGATAATGATACTTCTTATGATCTTGAAAATCTTTATGGCACCAACTTGGAGGAATATGATAATAATTGTTATACCATTGGTGCTATTCATACTATTGATGATAATAGTGATACTGCTAATGATATGCAAACCAACAAGCTTGGGGATGCTATGTTTGATTGGAATGATATGTTTGAGAATTTATTTGCTGCAAATAGCGTTTTCCCTAAGCTTGGGGATGCTATGCTTAATGAAAATGATCTTTTTATTCCCCCTACTTTTGATGAGCAAATTTATTATGATGATGACATGCCTCCTATCTATGATGATTATTGTGATGATACTTATGTTATGAAAAATAGTGATGATTATTATTATAATACTTGTTATAATTATGAAAATCCTTTTACTAAACATCACTCTTTTAATGTGGAAACAATTTATAGTATTCGAGTTTCATACGATACTCCCACTATTATGAATGAGAAGAAAATTGCTTGTGTGGAGAGTAATAAAAATTCTATGCTTATGTATCATGACAAGAATGCTTTGTGTGATGGATATATTGTTTTATTTATTCATGATGCTACTGAAAATTATTATGAGAGAGGATCATATGCTTGTAGGTGTTGCAATAATATCAAGTTTCCTCTCTATGTGTTGAAAGTTTTGAAGTTATGCTTGTTTTGCCTTCCTATGCTAGTTGATTCTTGCTCCCATACACTATTTGCTCGCAAAATACCTATGCATAGGAAGTGGGTTAGGCTTAAATGTGCTAATCATATGCTTCATGATGCTCTCTTTGTGTTTCAATTCTTTACTTTTATGTGAGCATCATTGAAATCATCATGCCTAGATAAAAAGGCATTAAAGAAAAGCGCTTGTTGGGAGACAACCCAATACTTATACCTTATGTTTTTGTGTGTTCACATGATTAAGCTACTGTGGTAATCATGTTTTATATGTTTTCTTTCAATAATGTGCCAAGTAAAGCCTTTGGGATAGTGTGGATACTTGTTGATTCGATTCTGTGCAAAAACAGAAACTTTTGCGTCCAGTGCTGGAATTTCTATTCTGTACTGGAGCGTGAGAAAATTCTGAAATTTTTACAGAGCATTGGTTTACAATTTTTTTACATTTTCCTAATTTTTCAGAATTTGTGGAGGTACAGAAGTATGGTTTTTAAATCACTCACTACATGCTGTTCTGTTTTTTGACAGATTCTGTTTTCGATGCATAGTTTGCTTGTTTTAGTGTTTCCATAGCTTATATTGAGCAATATAAATTGTGGAAATGATAGAATATAGGAGGCATTATGTGAGAACAATTATGAATATTGTCTTGACAGTACCTAAGTGGATGATTTATTTTTATCATACTAACCTATCTCACAAGTTCTGTTAAGTTTTGTGTGATTGAAGTTTTCAAGTTTTGGGTGAGATATCGGTATGAGGAGAATAAGGAGTGGCAAGACCCTAAGCTTGGGGATACCCAAGGCACCCCAAGGTAATATTCAAGGAAGACCCAAGCAACTAAGCTTGGGGATGCCCTGGAAGGCATCCCCTCTTTCGTCTTCAACATTATCGGTAACCTTACTTGGAGCTATATTTTTATTCGTCACATGATATGTGTTTTGCTTGGTGTCGGTGTATAAAACATGGGTATTTTATACCCTGACTTATGCACAGACAGTAGCAGCCTCCTTGCCGGGAACCACGAAGACCAAGATTCAGAGCCCAGTTGCGGAAGCCACTGGAGAGAAGCTCAAGATACAACATTCAACTAGCACCGAAGATGAAGACATTCCTTGCCGGCAAGGCTAAACTGGCAAAGAGAAGACCCGGCAAGCTTACACCAGTCCCCCAGCGCTCCACCTCACCGCACAGGTGTTCGCTAATGGGCGAGGTGTCGACTGCGTAGGCTGGTTGGTGAGGCTTGTCGAGCACGTGTCGGCACACTGGGACAGGATTTGCCTTTAATGACACCCGTCCAGGAGGCGTGTCAGGATAATACGAGGTAGCTGGGCAAGTGGTGCAGAAACCTTGCCAGGACTACCTCTGTCGTGGATTTGTCACGGCAGATGTCCGAAGACTTAGGTTCGAGGCCATCGCTAAAGAGGTGGACTCAAAGGGGTTAAACGGGACAAGGGACACGAGTTTACCCAGGTTCGGCCCCTCACCGTGGAGGTAAAGCCTACGTCCTGCTTATGCTGTATTAACTGGTGTATCGATTACAAGGGGTGGCTTGCTTGCCCTAGCTCTCGATTGCTTGATCTCTCTCGCCGTAAGGCTTGTCTGTCTGTCTTCACCCCTCTAACACGCCGCAGGGGCTCACCTTTATATACATAGGTCGAGGCCCTGGGCTTACACGAGTCCGGGTCGGGTTATACAACGTAACCGATCCTGGTTCCAACTCCTTAGTCTTACAGAACAAGTCATCTTATGGCGGCTTACACCTTCTGGCCCATGAGTCGCCTCATGCCTCTTGGGCCTTGACCTCAGCCCATCTGGCAAGCCGCCATATGGCCTGGTCTTCATGTCTTGTCTTCCTCTTGGCCCACTTGGTCAACCCGCCGTGTGGCTTGGTCTCCGTCTTCTGGCCCACCTTATGGGTCTTGACTATGAACCGCCAAGCTGGTGACCGGGTCTTCAGTGAATCGCCAAGTCCTGGCCGGGTTATACTCCAGCCGGGTTATATCACGGGGTTATATCCCTGACATTAGCCCCCAGGTTAGCTTTGAATTTATTCATGCTAAGCTCGAGCCATCTTCTGAATCGTCCTGGTTGTCAGTGTCCTTCGAAGTAAAATTCTGGGAATACAACACCCATATGCCCTTGAGTCGGCCTCCAATACTCTCGGCGGGTTATCACCGCCGGATTATAATCTTTGAATCGCCGAGTCATGTAATGTTGGTGACGCCGGGTCAGATAACCAGACTCCAGCTGACTTTGATAACTCTTTTCAACTTTTTTGATATATTCATATTACCTGTAGCCCCCAAGCTCCAAGTTTATCCATGATGACTTGGCGCTTTGCAATCATATCTTTGACTGTGCAGCCCCCAAGTACCAGGTTGTCTTGCCTGCAGCAGCCTGGGACTTGTAACTGTCTTATACCTTATAAAGCTTCAGCTGGTGTAGCCCCCAAGAGCCGGCTCTTCAGCATGTGATGGGCCGGGACTTTAGAAGGATTGTAGAAAACCGGTCATCTCCTTGAAATAACAGGGTCTTGCTTGATAATGTACTGTCTTGAAAACCGGCTTGCATTAGCCCCCAAGTGCTGTGGCGCATGCTTGCAGCGACATGGGACTTGCGTACTTGATATAAGCCGGATTTGAATAATGTAGCCCCCAAGTGCCGGGTTGACTGCCTGCGGCGACTCGGGACTGTATAAGAGTAATACGATTCCTTGACCGTGGTTGTAACCCGGTTATGAACAATGAAATCCCTGCTCGTGGTTGCGGTGCAACCCGGCAAATATGTGCTTGAGAAATCCATGAGTGCTGTAGTATACTATATAGCACTGGTTGAAGAAATCCAAGAGCCGGTCGATCTAGATAACCCGGCATTATAATCAATAGGACGGCTCTTCAAGAATAGCCAGCCATGTCGGCTATTTAGTGTCTTTATTATGCTTGCAGAGGTTACGGTGTAACCCGGTATGTCGGGCGGCTTGAAAAGCACAACCCGGAGAGGTTAACTCTCACAAATTTGCTTAAAACTCAGGCTTTATCTTGTAAAGACTTAGGCATGATTGCCACTCATGTGCCGGCTCTCACATGGCACAGATTCGTCGTTTTAACCTTAACCAGCTCAGGGTCTTATTGCGAGATTAACTGTCAAGAGACAAGTTCAGGGTCTCTAAAGATTGACTGTTTAAGAGTACAACAATTTATAAAACCGACTCTTTTGACAAGTTCAGTGTCTTATAGATTGACTGTCAAAGAGAGGTAAATCATAATCCGGCTGTTGACAGTTCAGGGTCATATAGATTGACCGTCCAGAGACGTAAATCATAAGCCGGCTCTTGACAGTTCAGGGTCATATAGATTGACTGTCAAAGAGACGTAAATCATAAGCCGGCTCTTGACAGTTCAGGGTCATATAGATTGACTGTCAAAGAGAGGTAAATCATAAGCCGGCTCTTGACAGTTTAGGGTCATATAGATTGACTGTCAAAGAGACGTAAATCATAAGCCGGCTCTTGACAGTTCAGGGTCATATAGATTGACTGTCAAAGAGACGTAAATCATAAGCCGGCTCTTGACAGTTCAGGGTCATATCGATTGACCGTCAAGAGAACGGCGGGTCACCTGTTGGAATGTGGCGGCAATCTCCAGGACCAGGTTTTATCTTCTTTGAAATAACGATCTTTGCCGAGTCATAACTGCATAGCCCCCAAGTCTTTAAGATGACTTGAGGAGTCGGCTTAATAATCTCCACGGAAGGTTGAAGTTGCCCATTACGGGTTATAAATGATCCCGTTTGAGGTGTTTTAGTAATCCTCGTTAAGGCGTTTCGGGTTCCTCTGATACCCTGACTGGTTATTCTGCCGCTGGCCTCCGCCGCGAGGCTGTTGATTATGACCTCCATGGTTGCCTTGACCCTGGTAATCGGACCCTGAGCCACCAGCATCAAAGCCGGCTTCTGAGCCGCCCGGACCCGAGCCATCACCGTTATCACAATGCTGTTGAATGTTGTAATTCCGGAACTGTCTCATAGTATAACAATCCCTCCATAGATGGTTTGCCGGCTTATTCGGCCGGGTGTGCTCTGGACAAGGTTGGCTAAGCCTCTCCTCCAGGTTGAAAGTAGTTTTTCCCTTGTTAAAAGACCGCTCGAAGTTCCTGTTGCCCTTAGCACGGTTGTTCCTGACGTTGGTGTTTGCCACCAATTCTGACCCGCCATCTGGGTGCTTCCGCTTGCCATTGCTACCTTTCTTCCCCTGACCTGATTTCTCATTATCAGAGTCCGGGTCCTTCGTGTTATCAGAATCTGCGTACTTGGTGAGAGCCGCCATGAGCTCCCCCATGTCTTGGCATGAGCGTTTGAGCCGGCCAAGTTTCTGCTTCAAAGGTGTGAAGTGACAATTCTTCTCTAGAATCAAAACCGCCTGAGAGGCCGTAATTTGCTCAGAAGAGTGGATGATTTCGGAGACTCGCCGGACCCAGTGATGAGCCGACTCGTCCTCACGCTGCACACACTGGTCCAAATCCACAATCGTCATGGGCTGCTTGCATGTTCCTTTAAATTTTTTGATGAATTTCACCCTTAACTCGGCCCAGGAGTTAATGGTGTTGGGTGGCAAACCCTTCAACCATGTGCGAGCCGGCCCTTCCAGCATCATGATGACATACTTGGCGCAGACCGCATCACTAACGTCCAACATCTCCATGGCTAGCTCATAACTTTCAACCCAGGCCTCTGGAGGTAAATCAGCAGTGTAATTGGGCACCTTACGAGGACCCTTGAAATCCTTCGGCAGACGCTCATTCCGCAGAGCCGGCACCAAACATGGTACTCCCACAGCCCTGGAAGTCGCCCCCGCTCCTCCTGAGACGGAAGGGGCAACTGTGGGATCCTGATAAGCCGCCGCTTCTTGCTGTGCTTTTGCTCGTTCCACCCGTGTTTGAACATCCAGAGCCGCCCGATCAGCTTGCGGCGGGTTACTGCTAGAGACCGCCGGCGACTCGTAACACCGGCTGTAGCTACGGCTGTGGATGGGCGTTGAGTGCACGCGACTCCGGCTGTAATTATATTTCTCCTGCTGGGCCATCGCCGTTCGCAGGTATCTGATGGCATTCCGTACCTCTTCTGCATAAGGCGCCTCATCGGGGATTGGGATTGTATCAAGCCTGGTTGCCGCTGCCACCATGTTCTCCGCCGGGTTAGCATAATGACCCGGCGGTGTTACATAAAGTGGTAGCGGGTTTTGGTTCCGTCGGGGCGGGTCTAGCTGCTGACGCTGAGCCGCCGCCCGGTTTCCAGGTATTTCCGCCGTCCGGGTTACGGTCAAAGGTGCGTTCCGTCCCGTTCCTGGCGTGTTAAAAAGATTCCTAGATTCATATTGCTCCGGCAAGCGGGATTGATGTCTCATGCGATAAACCGCCGCTGCTGACTGTTGTTCTAACTCAAGGCGAAAAGCATCCGCCTTAAGGCGTTCCGCCTCAGCATCCATCTGAGCCTTCAGCTCATTGATTTCCTGTTGGACTCCGGCCATCTGATTCTTTAACCTCGCGATCTCCGCATTACGGGCCGCTTGGTTTTCAGTAGTGACCTCAGTCTCCATTAGGGTTGTAAACTCGTTCACCAGATCCAGAAGAACCTGAACCGGGGGCCTGCCTGACCCAGACCTGGTCGCACCGGCGGCTGTACCGCTCGGAGCCGCCGCGGAACCCACCATAAAAACGGCAGCGCGGTTTGGTGGCTCATCCTCCTCCGGTTCATGATACTCTGACTCGGGGTAAGGCTCGTCGTAGCCCCCAAGTCCACCATTATGAAGCTGATAGATCGATTCCGTCTCTCCACTCGAGGATCCTTCCTCTGAGTAGACCAGAGTTTCCTCCTGTGACATAGAACCTTCAAGATCCATGCCTTGAGTAAAGCCAACGAAGACGTGCTCCCTGCCGGGTCAACATAGGCGGGTTGCATGCTTTGGGTGCTTTGCTCATGCCGGGCCGGCTCGACGATGTCGGTGTAGATGTCCGGCCCAGGTTCAGATCCGCCGATCTTGCCGATGAAGATGTTGACTCCACCGAAGGGGACCCGGAAACCATGCTCGATTGAGTCGGCCTCAGGACCCCAGCCGGCGTCGTCGAGGTAGAGTCGCCCATGGCGACTCTTGGTTATCTCACCATTGACGTACCCTTCGTTCCCAGAGAGAGAACCCTTTGAGAACTCAACACCACCGAGCGCTTGCCCCACGGTGGGCGCCAACTATCGTGGATTTGTCACGGCAGATGTCCGAAGACTTAGGTTCGAGGCCATCGCTAAAGAGGTGGACTCAAAGGGGTTAAATGGGACAAGGGATACGAGTTTACCCAGGTTCGGCCCCTCACCATGGAGGTAAAAGCCTACGTCCTGCTTATGCTATATTAACTGGTGTATCGATTACAAGGGGTGGCTTGCTTGCCCTAGCTCTCGACTGCTTGATCTCTCTCGCCGTAAGGCTTGTCTGTCTGTCTTCACCCCTCTAACACGCCGCAGGGGCTCACCTTTATATACATAGGTCGAGGCCCTGGGCTTACACGAGTCCGGGTCGGGTTATACAACGTAACCGATCCTGGTTCCAACTCCTTAGTCTTACAGAACAAGTCATCTTATGGCGGCTTATACCTTCTGGCCCATGAGTCGCCTCATGCCTCTTGGGCCTTGACCTCAGCCCATCTGGCAAGCCACCATATGGCCTGGTCTTCATGTCTTGTCTTCCTCTTGGCCCACTTGGTCAACCCGCCGTGTGGCTTGGTCTCCGTCTTCTGGCCCACCTTATGGGTCTTGACTATGAACCGCCAAGCTGGTGACCGGGTCTTCAGTGAATCGCCAAGTCCTGGCCGGGTTATACTCCGGCCGGGTTATATCGCGGGGTTATATCCCTGACAACCTCTCCACATGATACCTAACGGCGCATTTAATGCCTTTGTCCTAAACTGGCAGAGTTAGGTATGATAGCACTGTTTGCTATCTAATCACTATGTAATTACTGTTTTGCCACTGTGGTAACCCCTTGAGCTATAAAAGGAGGACCAAGGCAACAGTTAGGGGGATTTTCGATCCGGACCCCTTTTCAAACACTTGCACGTCTCGTGTAGCAGCTCTCTCCGCACCTTGCCGAGAGAAGCGCTCTTTGTACTCGTGCCCACATACAACCTATACACCGAAAGCAGGAGTAGGGTTTACACTTCTCAGCGGCCCAAACCTGGGTAAATCCCTTGCGTCTTCCATTGTTCATGCTCTTTGTGCACGTCGATCTCCCCCGCCGAACCACAAGGGGCTGCATGGCCCCATAGATGGTCGTACCACCACGACATCTTTGGTGCGCCAGGTAGGGGGGAAGCGCTTGTGCGAACCTTGATCAGTGGATTGCGCTTCTTCTTCATCATCATCATCAACTTCATCATCATCCTCCTCGTCGTCGATGGCGCCCAAGAAGAAGGGCATCACGATGACGGCCACCCCGCATGCATCCGCTGGCGGCGCAGGCGGCGCAGCCAATGCGGGCGGTGCGGATACCACGGTTGGCACGACCAGCGCAGGCGGCGCGGTCGCCATGCCCACCGGGGTCGGCGTAGGAGACGAGCACGCTGGAGACAGTCGCCCTCCTCGATCCCCTGGCGAACGGAGCCGCGACGGCGCGGGCGGAGCGGATGGACATCCTCCTCCTCCTCCTCCTCGCCGCGCCGACGAACGCAGCCACCGGAGCAGCAATGCCCGGACCGGCGCGAGCCGAGATCCCGCCGCAGCGACGTCCAAGGATGCTGCTTCAGGACAGATGCCGCGCCCCTCACACAATGGGTGCGGTACAGCTCCGAGCGATGCCAACGACTGTGCCAGGGGTTGGCGGATCTCTACCTTACGAGGTTGGGTGTCCTGCCTTCACTCGTGAGCTACGGCAAGTCCGATGGCCGTCCGTTCGAGCCTTCAAGCCAGAAGTGTCAGAAAAGTATGACGGCAAGCTGAACCCGGCAGAGTTTCTGGGCATCTACACGATTGCCGTACAAGCTGCCGGAGGAAGAGATTAGAAAACCCTCGCCAACTACTTTCCGTTGGTACTGAAGCCCAACGCGAGATCTTGGCTGATGAACTTGCAGGAGAACTCCATTTCTTCGTGGTCAGATCTCTGCAATGAGTTTGTTGGTGCCTTCACCGGAGGCCACAAGGCCCCTGGACAGCCCAGCGACCTGCAGGTGATCCCGCAAAGAGATGGTCAAACTTAGCGCAAGTATATCCAAAGATTCAGCCGCGTGCACCGTAACATCCCAGATGTCCATCCCGCAGCCATCATTGCCGCCTTTCACACGAATGTGCGCAATCGGAGAATGCGGGAGAAAATGAACGTCAAGCTTCCCAAGACCATCAACAAGCTCTACACGTTGGCGGATAAGTGTGCACGCGCTGAAGAAGGGAGAAGGCTTCCCGATGAGGACGCTAGCGCTGAGGTAGATTCCGAGGATGATGATGCCGCCACCCCGAGGAAGAAGGGCCGAAAGCGCAACAGGAAGCGCAAAGGAAAAACTGTAATGGCCGTCGAAGGTTCCGGCAACTCTGAGTCCGCCAAGAAGGCCAAAACTGAAAACTCCGGTAAGGAGGCAGCTGTATGCGCCGCTTGCTAGGAGGCGGCGGCAAACGAGAAGGCCGGCAAATCTGATGGGCTATACTGCAAGATTCACCGCACCAAGGGCCATGATCTCCAAGAGTGCCGACAAGTCGAGCACCTTGTTGAGAAGCAGAAGGCCGAATACGAAAAGCGTGACAAAGAGAAGGGTCAAGATGGTGCTGGTGGATCCGGCAAAAAGGGCCGCGGTGGTCGAGGAGGCCGTCGCGGCAAGGCCAAGCAGCAGAAAGAGAAACCTGCTAGGGGCCGCGAAAAGAAAGAGGAAGATGATGGGAGTGGGGAAGAAGAGGACGATAGAGAGTCCAGTGAACAGGAATTCCAGAAAGCAACTGAGGCCATGTGCGTTGACGGAGGTGCATCTTTGCACTCCTCTCACCGCCAGCTTAACAGTGGGCATGAGAGGTTAACGCGGCAGAACCGGCAATGGGCTCTCAAAAGCCACTCAAGTGGTCACACACGCCTATCGTTTTCGATGCCGAGGACCACCCTGATCGCACAACCACGGTCGGGTGTTTGCCGTTGTTGGTTTCACCAACAATTCGCAAGCTCCAAGTAATAAAAATGCTAGTTGACGGTGGGGCCGGCTTAAACTTGATTTCTCCGGAAGTAATCAAAAGGCTACAGATTCCCGATGAGGAGCTCGAAAATACATGCACGTTCCAGGGGGTAAACCCGGGAAGAAGCCAGCCCAAGGGAAAGATCACATTGCCGGTAACGTTTGGTGGGGAATTGAACTACAGAACCGAGAAGATCGTGTTTGACGTTGTCAAGATCCCCTTGCCGTACAATGGAATTCTTGGCCGCCCAGCCTTGGCAAAATTCATGGTAGCATCTCACTATGCTTACAACACATTGAAGATGCCAGGGCCGATGGGTGTCATTTCCATCAACTCCGACAAGAAAGATGTAGTCATTTGCGTCGACAAGATGTACAGAGATGAGGTTGCAGCAGAGGCCGCCAAAGGCACCAGCTCCCGCCAAGAAGAAGGAAAAGAAGAATTACGGCAAGACCTCTAGCAAGGATTCCGGGAAGCGCACATGTTCGGAGTGCTGCGCGCCTGTTGAAGACTTGCCGGAGTGCTCTGCCGGTAAGAAATCCAAAGCCACTGCACCGGCAACCAAGAGGGTACCGGCGAGGGAGGACGGCGCTGACGGTACCTTCACCATCAGTGCCACCCTTGACAACAAACATGAAAGCGCGCTCGTTGCCTTCCTGCGGGTGAATGTCGATGTGTTCGCATGGCGACCATCTGACATCCCCGGTGTTCCCAGGGAAGTAATTGAGCACCACCTTGCCGTTTGTCCCCATGCTCGGCCCGTCAAGCAAAAAGTCCGGAGCGGCAACAATTCATTGCCGAAGAAATCAAGAAACTCAAAGTGGCAGGCCTGGTCAGAGGAGTGCTACATCCCACTTGGTTGGCAAATCCAGTGGTGGTGTGCAAAGCAAACAGAAAGTGGAGACTTTGTATTGACTACACTGATATTAACAAAGCATGTCCAAAGGATCCTTTCCCATTGCCGCGCATTGATCAAATTGTAGACTCTACTTCCGGCTGCGATTTGCTCTCCTTCCTTGATGCATACTCTGGATACCATCAGGTATTCATGGTCAAGGAGGATGAGGAGAAAACCACATTCATTACTCCATGTGGCACATACTGCTTCATGCGTATGCCTTTCAGATTAAAGAGTGCCGGTTCAACATTTGCAAGGGCAGTCCAGATTGGTTTTGAGCCCCAGCCGCACAGGAATGTGGAAGCATACATGGATGATATAGTGGTCAAGACTAAGGACAAATCAACCCTCATTCAAGATTTAGAAGAGACATTTGCAAGCTTGCGCAAAATCAATCTGAAGCTCAACCCCGAGAAGTGTGTGTTTGGCGTCCCATCCGGCAAGCTTCTCGGGTTCTTTGTATCTCAACGAGGAGTTGAAGCAAATCCCGACAAGATCAAAGCAATTGAGCAGGTTCAAGCGCCAAAAAGCGTCAAGGATGTGCGGCGTCTTGCCGGTTGTGTTGCTGCCTTGAGTAGGTTCATTTCAAGATCTGCTGAGCACGCCTTGCCGTTTGTCAAGATTTTGAAAAAGGCAGGTCTGATGAAATGGACTCCGGAAGCGGAGGCCGTGCTGCAGGACTTGAAAAGATACCTCTCCTCCGCGCCAACACTAGTTGTACCTATACCACATGAACCGTTCCTGCTATACGTAGCGGCAACGAATCAAGTGGCTAGTGCCGCATTAGTGGCGCAGAGGGAGGTCGATGACGAGGAAGTAACCGCGGCAAGCCCATCCATCGACAAACCGGAATCTTCTCCGGCAAGGTCTGACGCCGACAAGACAAAGACAGCACAAGCAAACGAAGCTGATCAGCAAGTAGTGTCGAAGAAGAAGGTGGTGCAGCGACCCATGTATTTTGTTAGTTCCCTTCTGCAGGGGGCTAGATCGAGATACTCTGGCGTCCAGAAACTGCTTTTCGGCCTCCTTATGGCCTCGAGAAAGCTGCGCCACTACTTCCAAGCACACGAAATCACCGTCGTCACTCGTTTTCCGTTGCAACGCATTTTGAGAAATCCAGAGGCAACTGGCAGGATAGTGGAGTGGGCGTTGGAATTGTCAAGATTTGCACTCAAGTTTGAAAGCACTTCAACCATCCAGAGCAGAGCCTTGGCGGAGTTCATCGCTGAATGGATGCCAACGCAGGACAAAGAGACTCAAGAAACAGCTCTCCCCGGCAAAGAGACAGCAAAAGAATGGATCATGTACTTTGACGGTGCCTTCTCGCTGCAAGGCTCCGGTGCCGGAATGCTGCTTGTCGCACCCACTGGAGAGCACCTCAGGTATGTGGTTCAAATGCACTTTCCCAGGGAGCAAGCTACAAACAACACTGCCGAGTACGAAGGACTCCTTGCCGGTCTTAGGATTGCACTGGACCTTGGAATCAAAAAATTGATCATCCGCGGCGACTCACAGCTTGTTGTGAAGCAAGTGAACAAAGATTACCAGAACCCGTTGATGGAAGCATATGTGGAAGAAGTAAGGAAATTGGAAGAACACTATGACGGGTTGCAAACAGAGCACATTCCTCGTGCGGAAAACAGCATTGCTGATAGCCTGTCAAAGTGTGCCACGCAAAAGCTTCCTGTGGAACCGGGAACGTTTGTGCTCCATTTGAATCAACCCACGGTCACTCCATCAACGCAGGCCAGTAAGAGAAGGAAGTTGAATACCGGCAAGTACTTTCCGGCAAAGCTCCCGAAAGCCGCCAGCGAGGGTGTTGCCGGGAACAACGACGCGGTTGTCGGTGAGCAGCGGCTCAGCGCAGAACCTCAGGTTCTTGCCGTAGAAGCAAGCGCTCCCACAGCCAAAGAGATGCCTTTAGTCCTTGTCGTCGAGCCACAGGCTCTGGCATGGGCACAACAAATAGTTCGTTTCCTTCAAATAGGAGAACTTCCCGATGAGCAAGGAGAAACTGAGAGAGTAGCCCATCAGTCAAGTATGTACCAATTTGTGGATAGCATCCTGTACAGAAAGCGACCAAACGGGGTGAAATTAAAGTGTTTGCCGGGAAGACGGACTAAAGCTGTTGGCAGAGATACATGGAGGCATATGTGGCTCTCACATAGGATCAAGGTCACTTGCCGACAAAGCTTTCCGGCAAGGCTTCTATTGGCCCACTGCCCTCCAGGATGCATCTGAGCTAGTAACCAAGTGTGAAGCATGCCAGTTCCATTCGAAAAACATACATCAGCCAGCTCAAGCTCTCCAAACAATCCCTCTCTCCTGGCCCTTTTCGGTCTGGGGGCTCGATATCTTGGGTCCCTTCCCCCGTGCTGCCGGGGGCTTTGAGTTCTTGTACGTCGCCATCGACAAGTTCACAAAGTGGCCTGAAGTGGAGCCAGTGAGAAAGGTGACAGCACAATCAGCCGTCAAGTTCTTCAAAGGATTAGTTTGCTGTTTTGGGGTTCCTAACAGAATCATCACCGACAACGGCACGCAATTAACGAGCCGCACCTTCATGCAGTATATCCAAGACCTTGGCAGCAAAATCTGTTTTGCATCTGTCGCTCACCCGAGAAGCAACGGCCAAGCGGAAAGGATGAATGCTGAAGTGCTGCGTGACCTCAAGACAAGAACTTTTGACAGGCTGCGCAAGTGTGGAAAGCGCTGGATTGATGAGTTGCCGGCAGTTCTTTGGTCACTCAGGACGACACCAAATCGAGCTACCGGCCAAACACCCTTCTCCTAAATCTATGGTGCAGAAGCGGTGCTCCCCACGGAACTCATATACGGGTCACCTCGACTGCTCGCTTATGATGAAGCTGAGCAAGATGAGCTGCGGCAAGTCGACGCGTTGCTCCTTAGGGAAGATCATCTTCGGGCGGCTGTGCGAGCTGCGCGCTACCAGCAAGCCTTGCGCCGCTATCATAGCCGCAAAGTGCATGCCCGAAGCCTTGAGGAAGGCAACCTTGTTTTTCGGCACATTCAGTCCGCCAAGGGATCAAACAAGCTGACGCCGAAGTGGGAAGGCCCTTATCGGGTAGTATGAGTCACCAGACCTAGCGCAGTCCATCTGGAGACCGAAGATGGCACCCCAGTGCAAAACTCCTGGAATATCGAGCATCTTCGCAAGTTCTACCCATAAGGCGCGGTTGCCGGGCCTCCCGGCAACCCCTTTTGTACAAGCTTTGTCGGCAAGGCATGTAACCCTTTGTACAAAGCCAGACGCAGATCATGTGCATAATAAAGCTAAGTATTTCGCAACTCCTTGTACATATTCATTCTATATGTGGATACATGTGATGTTGTGACTTACATCTTAGTTTGTATGGAAAGACTAATGAACCGTCAAAGTTCCCAACCCGCTCTTTTTCTTTTCTTTCTTCTACTTAAAAGGACAGAAGAATCCCTCGCGTGGAAGTTTCCCGGGGGGAGTGGACATGGGGTACCATTTTAATGACATTCAAGTGATCATTTCATGCAACGAGAGAAGCAGCGCAAGGAAAAGCTAAGTTGAAAAACTTTGAATTTTTTTCCTTATTACATTCGCAATTTCCCTTGAACGATTATGTGCTTTGTATGAGAAACCTGCATGTGAAAGGATCTTATCGTGATCAGTCTGCGCTCTAGCTTGCCTTGAGTCCGCTCAGCAAGCCTGGCGGCTGCGTTCTGTCCCGGCAAGTCGTCTTGCCGGCAGCGGCACTCCCAGCAGGCTGCTAAGGACCCGTTCCTCATAGCGCTCACGGCAAGTGTGCGCACCGACAAGTTTCCAAACAAGCGTAGGGATGCAATCATATAAAGGCGAAATAAAACAAGGGGAACAACACACATACATTCGAACAACACGATTTATATTACATCACAGAAATAGTGCAGGGCTAACATGAGGTCAAATGTATCTTTTTGCATGGCAGCACAATGGTGGATACAACGATAAACTCAGTCTCGACGATTACTTTGAACCCTGGGGATTTGGAGAACCTTGTCGGCAAGAGGGGCAACGATCTTGTCGGCAGCGGTGACGTCTGTGCTATCCGGCAACCTCCTGAAGACCCCGGAGAGATCAAGGCTGGGATTGCGATGAGCGATCTTGAGCAGCACCCTTACACGATTTCACGTGCGAACTTTCGGGACTCATCAGCAAACGAAGCAGACCTGTCCTCGTGGTACGTCTTCAAGGCGTCGATAAGGCCCTTGAAGAACTTGGTCAACCTGACGCTGGTGGCCTCCTTGTCGTTGATGATGAAACCCCAGCCATGATTTTTTACAGGCGCACTACCGCGGTATAACCGCAATAGTCCAAGTTCCCACGATCCGCATTTAATGCGTGGATTGGACGTGCGTCAGGATAACCATCATGACGAAAAAAATTACAGCGACTGTTTTCCCGCCGCATGTCTGTGCATTGTTTGGGCCTAGCCCAACGACGCTTCGGATGCGCGTATGGCCCAGGCCCGGGGGCTCTTGTTGGTGTATAAAACATGGGTATTTTATACACTGACTTATGCACAAACAGTAGCAGCCTCCTTGCCGGCCAAGCCTTGCCGGGAACCGCCAAGACCAAGATTCAGAGCCCAGTTGCGGAAGCCACTGGAGAGAAGCTCAAGATACAAGATTCAACTAGCACCGAAGATGAAGACATTCCTTGCCAGCAAGGCTAAACCGGCAAAGAGAAGACCCGGCAAGCTTCATGCCGGCAAGCTTACGCAAGTCCCCCAGCGCTCCACCTCACCGCACAGGTGTTCGCTAATGGGCGAGGTGTCGACTGCGCAGGCTGGTTGGTGAGGCTTGTCGAGCACGTGTCAGCACACTGGGACAGGATTTGCCTTTAATGACACCCGTCCAGGAGGCGTGTCAGGATAATACGAGGTAGCTGGGCAAGCGGTGCAGAAACCTTGCCGGGACTACCTCTCCACATGACACCTAACGACGCATTTAATGCCTTTGTCCTAAACTGGCAGAGTTAGGTATGATAGCACTGTTTGCTATCTAATCACTATGTAATTACTGTTTTGCCACTGTGGTAACCCCTTGAGCTATAAAAGGAGGACCAAGGCAACAGTTAGGGGGATTTTCGATCCGGACCCCTTTTCAAACACTTGCACGTCTCGTGTAGCAGCTCTCTCCGCAACTTGCCGGGAGAAGCGCTCTTTGTACTCGTGCCCACATACAACCTATACACCAAAAGTAGGAGTAGGGTTTTACGCTTCTCAGCGGCCCGAACTTGGGTAAATCCCTTGCGTCTTCCATTGTTCATGCTCTTTTTGCACGTCGATCTCCCCTGCCGAACCACAAGGGGCTGCATGGCCCCATAGATGGTCGTACCACCACGACACTTGGAGCATCATTTTCTTTTAGTTGGATTTGCTTTCTGTTATTTAGAATAATGTTTTGTATCTTTTATTTCAATAAAATGCCAAGTATAGCCTTTACCATGCTCAGTTTGCAAGTTTATATGTTGTTGTTTGAAAACAGAAAGTTTTCTGTTATGTCCAGAATATTCCTGAATAGTCAGAAAATGATAAAAATCTGAAATTTTTACACAGTAAGCATGCATGAGTTCTCTGTCACGTGATAATTTTTCAGAATTTTTGAAGTGAGGGAAGTATGAATTTTAAATCTCCCTTTACAGACTGTTCTGTTTTGGCAGATTGCTATTATAGTTGCATTGTTTGCATATGTTTGCTTGTTTAATGATTCTATTTGAGGATAGGAGTATTAAATATGCAGAGGCATTTAGTATGCAATGTTAAATTATAATTTTAGTGATTTTCTATAGTAGAGAAGGATAAGGTTCTGCATTGATTTATACTAACTTATCTCACGAGTTCTCGTTGAGTTTTATGTGGATGAAGTTTTTAAGATTGAGAGAAACCGTGATATGAGAGGAATTAAGGAGACACAAGAGCTCAAGCTTGGGGATTCCCAAGGCATCCCAAGTTAATATTTCAAGAAGTCTCAAGCATCTAAGCTTGGGGATGCCCCGGTAGGCATCCCACCTTTCTGCATCAACAATTATCGGTTAGTCTTGGTTGAGCCTAAGCTTTTGCATCTTCACATGAGATGTGCTATTATTGGAATGTTATTTTATTTTGTTCTCTTTGCTGTTTGAATAAAATACTTAAGATCTGAAAATTTTGAATGAGAGAGAGTCCTCACATAGCTACCTATTTACTTAACTACTCATTTGGTCTTCACTTATATCTTTTTGGAGTAGTTTGTCATTTACTCTTGTTCTTCATTTATATCCTATGAGTAAATTGTTGAATAAATTGAATATCATGAAATTGAAATAATATGAACTTCATATGCTTGTATCATGCCTAGTAGTAGCTTCACATTGGGTTTAGAAGGTAAAATCTATTGAAGCTTGACAATCACAATATTGGTCATACAAGCAATTCATGAATGATTAGTATAAGGAAGAGAACTTTCACATATAAATATATTATCTTGGACATCTTTTATGATTGTGAATACCCATTAATTATTTTTAAACTTGAGCAAATTAGTTGAAGTTGGACAAGGAAGACAACGTAATGAGTTATGTTTGGGTATATTTGCATAGAAGTTATATTGTTATGGATCCTCCAACATGTGGTGCTTGCTTAGGATCTTTTGCTAGCCAAAAATTCGTACTAAGTAGAGATATTACTTGTGCATCCAAAAACCATTAAAGCCAGTTTCTTGCCATGAGTGTCCACCATATCTACCTATGGATTGAATAAGATCCTTCAAGTAAGTTGTCATCAGTGCAAAAAGCAATAAAAATTGCTCCTAAAATATGTATGATCTTTTATTGCAAGGAAAAATAAGCGTTGTACAAACTTGTGATGGTAAAGAAATAAAAGCGACGGACTGCATAATAAAGGTTGCTATCACAAGGGGCAATATAACGTGACGTTCCTTTGCATTAAGAGCTTGCACATCCAAAAATAAAAAGCGCATGACAAGCTCTGCTTCCCTCTGCGAAGGGTCTATCTTTTACTTTATGTATTTACTTTTATGCAAGAGTCAATAAGTATTCATTGTCATTTCAACCTAAATTATTCTTTAGTTGGCAAGCATCATGTGGTGGGGAAAGATCCAGGCACATATGGCCATTCAAATATATTTGATCATGAATTATTATTGTTGACAATTATCTCTATGATAAATAAGTTGGGAGCCAAAACATTAAGCCCCTATCTTTCTCTGTGTTCAATGGATGCCATTTGTTCTAAAAATATGCTTTGAGTACTAGCAATCATAGAAGACTATATGATAATTGAGTATGTGGAGCTCTTACTTAGACTTTGTTGAAGATAAGTTGAATTGCAGTTGTTTGGTGACTAAGAACATAGGTTGTTAAGTTTCAAGAGAATGCATTGTTTGAACCATAACATGTGAATGGATTGCTACTTTATCATGATGAGTTTTATGAGAAAGAGTTGCTGTTATGATGCTAGGAAAAGTGATTGAAATTATCATTGATCAAACTTATGCACTATGCTAGCATTCACACTTCATAAATTATTTCTTTTATCATTTACCTACTCGAGGACGAGCAGGAATTAAGTTGGGGATGCTAATACGTCTCCAACGTATCTATAATTTATGAAGTATTCATGTCATGTTTATTATAGTTTTGTATGATTTTGGTGCACTTTTATAAGGATTTTATATGATTTTCATGGACTAACATATTGACCTAGTGCCCAGTGCCAGTTGCAGTTTTCTGCTTGTTTTTGGTTTTCTAGAAAATCCATATCAAACGAAGTCCAAATGCAGCGAAACTTTTTGACGATTTTTTCTGGAAGGAAAGGGACCCAGGAAGCTTCAGGAGAGTACCAGAAGAACCACAGGAGCCCCACAAGCCACCAGGGCGTGCCCAGGGGGTGGCCGCGCCCTGGTGCCTCGTGGGCCCCCTGTGGCCCCTCTTTGCGTGATTCCAACGCCAAAAATTCCTATATATTCAGAAACCTCCAAAAATAACCCTAGAACTTCAACTTTGCCGCCGCAAGCCTCTGTACCTCCACGATCTCATCTACAGCCCTTTTCCGGCACCATGCCGGAGGGGGAAATCATCACCGGAGGCCATCTTCATCATCCTGGCGGTCTCCATGACGAGGAGGGAGTAGTTCACCCTCAGGGCTGAGGGTATGTACCAGTAGCTATGTGTTTGATCTCTCTCTCTCGTGTTCTTGATTTGGCACGATCTTGATGTACCGCAAGCTTTGTTAATATAGTTGGATCATATGGTGCTTTTCCCCTCTCTATCCTGTTGTGATGAATTGAGTTTTTACCTTTGAGGTTTCACTATTATCGGATTGAATACTTTTATAGATTTGAGAACACGTGATGTATGTCTTGCATATGAATACCCGTGGTGACAATGGGCTATTATATTGATTCACTTGATGTATGTTTTGGCACTCAACTCACGGATTCCCGAGGTGACATTGGGGTAATCTATGCATAGGGGTTGATGCACGTTTTCGTCCTACTTTCTCCGGTAGAAATCTTGGGGCACTCTTTGAAGTTGTTTGTGTTGGATTGAATATTATGAATCTGAAGTTGTTTGATGCATATCGAATAATCAACTCACGGATACTTGTGGTGACATTGGAGTATCTAGGTGACATTAGAGTTGGTTGATGCGTATCATACGGTGTTTGATGACCCACAAGTATAGGGGATCAATCGTAGTCCTTTCGATAAGTAAGAGTGTAGAACCCAACGAGGAGTAGAAGGAAATGACAAGCGGTTTTCAGCAAGGTATTTTCTGCACGCACTGTAATTATCGGTAACGAGTAGTTTGATAGCAAGATAATTTGTAACAAGTGACAAGTAGCAATAGTAACAAAGAGTGCAGCAAGGTGGCCCAATCCTTTTTATAGCAAAGGACAAGCCGGAACGATCTCTTATATTAAGTAAAGCGTTCTCGACGACACATGGGAATTTCATCTAGTCACTTTCATCATGTTTGTTTGATTCGCGTTCGTTATTTTGATAATTTGATATGTGGGTGGACCGGTGCTTGGGTGCTGTTCTTACTTGAACAAGCCTCCCACTTATGATTACCCCCTCTCGCAAGCATCTGCAACTACGAAAGAAGAATTAAGATAACTCTAACCATATCATTAAACATATGGATCCAAATTCAGCCCCTTACGGAATAGCGCATAAACTAGGGTTTAAGCTTCTGTCACTCTAGCAACCCATCATCTAATTACTACTCCACAATGCATTCCCTTAGGCCCAAAGATGGTGAAGTGTCATGTAGTCGACGTTCACACGACACCACTAAGGGAATCAACAACATACATATCATCAAAATATCGAACGAATACCAAATTCACATGACTACTTATGACAAGACTTCTCCCATGTCCTCAAGAACAAAAGTAAATACTCACAAATCATATTCATGCCCAAGATCAGAGAGGTGTTGAATAGCATAATAGATCTGAACATATAATCTTCCACCGAATAAACCAACTAGCATCAACTACAAGGTGTAATCAACACTACTAGCAACCCACAGGTACCAATCTGAGATTTTGAGACAAAGATTGAATACAAGAGATGAACTAGGGTTTGAGATGAGATGGTGTTGGTGAAGATGTTGATGAAGATTAGTCCTCCCACGATGAGAGGATCGCTGGTGATGTCGATGGCGACGATTTCCCCCTCCCGAAGGGAAGTATCCCCGACAGAATCTCTCCGCCGGAGAGCAAAAGTGCTCCTGCCCAAGTTCCGCCTCGAGACGGCGGTGCACCGTCCCGAAAGTCTTCTCTATATTTTTTCTAGGGCAAATGTGCTTATATACCAGAAAATGGGGGCCAGAGGCTGGCCAGGGGCCCCACGAGGTACTAGGGCGCGCCGGGGGGGGGGGGGGGGGTGGCGCGCCCTAGTGCCTCGTGGGCACCTGGGTGGCCCCCTCTGGTACTTCTTGCTTCCAGTATTTTTTATTTATTCCAAAATAAATCTTCGTAAAATTTCAGCTCATTTGGAGATGTGCAGAATAGGTATCTCTGACATAGCTTTTTCAGGTCCATAATTCCAGCTGCCGGCAATCCCCCTCCTTGTGTAAATCTTGCATATTAAGAGAGAAAAGGCATTAGAATTGCTCCACAAAGTGTTATATTGATTAAAAACACTATAAATAACAGTAGCAAAACATGATACAAAATGTACGTATCAACTCCCCCAAGCTTAGACCTCGCTTGTCCTCAAGCGAAAGCCGATATCGATAATCATGTCCACATGTTTAGAGAGAGAGGTGTCGATAAAAACAAAATACGGACATAGTAGCATCATGATCATTATTATAACAACAATATTTATTATCATAAAGCTTCTCATGAGCAAGTAACAATTCATCACTACAATGGAGTATAAGGCATAAACTTTCTTGAAAACTAACAAACTGTGTTCTCAGTCAACAATGCAATTGCAATTCATCATATTTTCAGGAAGGGTCTCATGTAAGAGCTAGTTAGCAAGTCCACATACTCAACCATCATTTAGTATTCTATGATTGCTAACACTCACGACATATATATGGAGCAAAAATTTTCAGCCAGACACATAGAAAGATAGGGGCTTGTAAGTTCGCCTCCCAACTTATTCACCTCTAGGGTGATGTCAACAATAATAACTCATGATCACTCATATCCAACTGGATATATATGCCTAGATCTTTCCCCACCACATGATGCTTACAAAAGAGAAAAATAAAAAGTAAGTAGAGGAGAACACTATTGACTCTTGCATAAAAAGTAAATACATAAAAGTAAAGGATAGGCCCTTCGCAGAGGGAACCAGAGGTTGTCATGCGCTTTTTGTTGTTGGATGCACAAGCTCTTAATGCAAAGGAACGTCACTTTATAGTGCCCCTTGTGATAGCAACCTTTATTATGCAGTATGTCGATTTTATTTCTTTACCATCACAAGTTCATACAAAGCTTATTTCCCTTACAATAAAAGTTCAGACATATTTAGAGGCAATTTTTATTGCTTTTGCACCGATGACAACTTACTTGAAGGATCTTATTCAATCCATAGGTAGATATAGTGGACTCTCATGACATGAAACTGGGTTTAAGGGTTTTGGATGCACAAGTAGTATCTCTACTTGGTGCGGATTTTTGGCTAGCAAAGATATTGGGCAAGCACCACATGTTGGAGGATCTATAAAAATATAACTTCTATGTGAATATGAACAAACATAATTCATTACGTTGTCTTCCTTGTCCAACGTCAAAAATTTGGCATAAAATACTTAATGGGGGATCACAATCATAAAAGATGTCCAAGATAGTATATTTGCATGTGAATCTTCTCTTCCCTTATTAACTTTTTCATGAATTGCATCATTGATTAATGCTATGCTTGTTAACTTCCAATAAATTTTACCACTTATACTTTTCTTTATGTAATGTCATTACTTTCCATAAGATTAGCATATGATCTTTTTCATTATTTTCATTGCTAGGATTGGAACATGAAAGTAAAGAAGCAAAAACTCAAACTACTCTTTATTATATAACTCTCAACTCGATTACATAGATAGATAGATCACGAAGCTAACACTCGAAAATAGATCGTACTAAACTTTTATTCAACTAGATCACGTAATAACTGGGGATCGAACTAAAAATAGGTAAAGATAATAAAAGTGATGGTGATACGATACCGGGGCACCTCCCCCAAGCTTGGCACAAGCCAAGGGGAGTGCCCATACCCATGTGCTCAAGTTTCCTTCTTCGGTGATGGTGGTGATGGTGAAGTGGTGGGCTTGTCCTCCATGACATTAATTAGGATCTCCTTTAGGCTCTGGATTTACCGGACCACATGCTGTATCATCTCTGTATTCCTTTGGACTTCGGCCATAATAGGCTTATTCTCTGGGCCCCAAGCATTCTTTCTTGCATCACTTTCACTTGAATGAGAGATGTCCCAATTGGAGGGTATGTGTCTACAAGAAGTATTTTCGACCCCATAGTTGTGAACCAAATTATGAAAATTGTTCCGATGTAACATGTGTAAGGGCCTTCTAGGGGGAAGCCCTTCTTGAACCTCTGGAATCCCATGGCTTGTAATGCTTCTCATGGCTTGATGAGGATTTGGTATTGTGGAGATACCGGCAAGGGTGCCCCTCTCGGAAGCCAGAGGGTGGACCTCAAGCGAATCTCCATCACCCTCTTCCATGGTGACCTCTCCTTCCTCCTCCCTCCTAAGCTCTATCTGCAACAACCAAGCGTCGTCTCCCACATTGTTGGAGGAAGAGGAAGACATGATCCTGGCCTCAAAATCTGACAGAAAACAGCACGGAACAAGAACAGAGGAGATTTCTGCGATACGATCGTCAAAACGTCTGGGAGTATATATACAGATTTTTTATCTTGCAAAACAAGTAATCCAAAAGAAAACGGAGTCGGGAAGGCTCACGTGGAGCCCACGAGCCACCAGGGCGCGCCTGGGGGGGTGGCGTGCCCTGGTGCCTCGTGGGCACCAGGTGGGTCCCCTCGGCTGTTTCTTATATTTGTATTTTTTCTAATATTCCAAAACTGACAAAAAATATTTTTATGAAATTTTTGGAGTCGGTTTACTTACCGTATCACATACCTCTTCCTTTTCAGAGTTCTGGAGTGTTCCGGAAGGTCTCTCTTATGTATTCCTCCGGTGTAATTGTTTCAATAATCTTAGTTTCAACATTAATGGGAGTACTTGAAATATAGTGCTTGATTCTTTGCCCATTCACCACTCTCGGATTAGTGCCTTCGGAGTTGTTTATTTTGATGGCTCCGGAGCGGTAAACTTCTTCGATGATATACGGTCCTTCCCATTTAGAGAGAAGTTTTTGTGCAAAGGATCTCAAACGAGAATTGTACAATAGAACTTGCTCACCTACTTTAAATTCCTGTTTTTGAATTCTTCTATCATGCCATCTTTTAACTTTCTCTTTAAACAATTTGGCATTTTCATAAGCTTGGGTTCTCCATTCATCTAATGAGCTAATATCAAATAACCTCTTTTCACCGGCAAGTTTGAAATCATAATTGAGTTCTTTAATTTCCCAATATGCTTTATGTTCTAACTCAAGAGGTAAATGACATGCTTTTCCATAAACCATTTTATAAGGAGACATACCCATAGGATTTTTATAAGCAGTTCTATAAGCCCATAATGCATCGTCAAGTTTCTTAGACCAATTCTTTCTAGATCTATTGACGGTTTTTTGCAAAATTAATTTTATTTCTCTATTACTCAATTCTACTTGACCACTAGTTTGAGGGTGATAGGGAGATGCAATTCTATGGTTGACATCATATTTAGCGAGCAATTTACGGAATGCACCATGAATAAAATGTGAACCACCATCAGTCATCAAATATCTAGGGACTCCGAACCTTGGGAAAATAACTTCTTTAAGCATTTTAATAGAAGTGTTATGATCAGCACTACTAGTTGGAATAGCTTCTACCCACTTAGTAACGTAATCAACAGCAACTAAAATATGTGTATACCCATTGGATTTAGGAAAAGGTCCCATATAATCAAATCCCCAAACATCAAATGGTTCAACAGCAAGTGAATAATTCATAGGCATTTCCTGACGTCTACCAACATTACCAATTCTTTGACATTCATCACATGATAGGACGAACTTACGAGCATCCTTGAAAAGAGTAGGCCAATAAAAACCAGATTGTAATACCTTGTGTGCAGTTCTGTCTCCCGCATGGTGTCCTCCGTAAGCCTCGGAATGACACTTCTGTAGGATTTGTTCCTGTTCATGCTCTGGTACACAACGTCTAATAATACCATCTACTCCTTCTTCATAAAGATGTGGGTCATCCCAGAAGTAGTGTCTTAAATCAAAGAAGAATTTTTTCTTTTGTTGGTATGTGAAACTAGGTGGTATGTATTTAGCAACAATGTAATTAGCATAGTCTGCATACCAAAGAGTATTATGAGAAGCATTTATGACAGCTAATTGTTCATCAGGAAAATCATCATTAATAGGTAGTGGGTCATCAAGAACATTTTCCATTCTAGACAAATTATCTGCTACGGGATTCTCAGCTCCCTTCCTATCAGTAATATGCAAGTCAAATTCTTGTAGCAATAAAACCCACCTAATGTGTCTAGGTTTAGCATCTTTCTTTTCCATGAGATATTTAATAGCAGCATGATCGGTGTGAACAGTTACTTTAGAATCAACTATGTAAGATCTGAATTTATCACATGCAAACACAACTGCTAGAAATTCTTTTTCAGTAGTAGCATAATTTCTTTGAGCACTGTCTAGAGTTTTACTAGCATAATGGATAATATTTAATTTCTTATCAACTCTCTATCCTAGAACAGCACCAATATCATAGTCACTAACATCACACATAATTTCAAAAGGCAAGTTCCAATCAGGTGGTTGGACAATAGGTGCAGTGGTTAAGGCTTTCTTAAGTGTTTCAAAGGCTTCTAGACAATCATCATCAAAAACAAATGGAACATCTTTTTGCAAAAGATTGGTAAGAGGCCTAGAAATTTTAGAGAAGTCTTTAATAAATCTCCTATAGAAACCAGCATGCCCTAGGAAACTTCTTATACCTTTAATATCTTTAGGACATGGCATTTTCTCAATAGCATCAACCATAGCTTTATCAACTTCAATACCTCTTTCAGAAATTTTATGCCCCAAAACAATGCCTTCATTCACCATAAAGTGGCACTTCTCCCAATTCAAGACAAGATTAGTTTCTTCAAATCTCTGCAAAACTCGATCAAGGTTGCTTAAGCAATCATCAAAAGAAGTTCCGTAAACGGAAAAATCGTCCATGAAAACCTCAACAATCTTTTCACAAAAGTCAGAGAATATAGCAGTCATACATCTTTGAAAGGTAGCAGGTGCATTGCATAAACCAAAAGGCATACGTCTATAAGCATAAGTTCCAAAAGGACAAGTAAAGGTGGTTTTCTCTTGATCAGGTTGTGATACAGGTATTTGAGAAAAACCAGAATAACCATCTAGGAAGCAAAATTGTGTATGCTTGGACAGTCTTTCTAACATTTGATTAATAAAAGGTAAGGGGTAATGATCTTTTCTAGTAGCTTTGTTTAACTTCCTAAAATCAATTACCATCCTATAACCAGTTACAATTCTTTGTGGAATGAGTTCATTTTTATCATTAGGAACAACGGTAATACCTCCTTTCTTAGGGACACAATGAACGGGACTTACCCATCTACTATCAGCTATGGGATAGATTATACCTGCTTCCAGAAGCTTTAATATTTTAGTTCTTACCACCTCTTTCATCTTAGGATTTAATCGTCGTTGGTGGTCGACAACTGGTTTAACATCAGGCTCCATATTAATTTTGTGCTGACATAGAGTGGGACTAATGCCCTTAAGATCATCAAGAGTATATCCAATAGCAGCTCGGTTCTTCCTCAGAGTTTTTAGTAATTTCTTTTCTTCATGCGCTGAAAGGTTAGCACTAATAATAACAGGATATATCTTATTTTCATCAAGATAAGCATATTTCAATGTATCTGGCAATTGCTTCAGTTCAAATACAGGATCACCCTTAGGTGGAGGAGGGCCTCCAAGAGTTTCAACAGGCAAATTATGTTTAAGGATAGGTGGTTGATCAAAGAACACCCTATCTATTTCATTTCTTTCATTCATATGCATATCGTTTTTGCGGTCTAGCAAATATTGTTCTAACGGATCAGTAGGAGGTACGGCAATAGAAGCAAGACCAATAATTTCATCTTTACTAAGCAATTCTTTATCATGAGGTTGTCTATGAAACTTGGAGAAATTAAATTCATGAGATATATCACCAAACTTGACTCGAACCTTTTCTTTGACACAATCAATTTCAGCATTAACGGTATTCAAGAAAGGTCTACCAAATATAATGGGACAAAAATTATCTTGTTGTGAACCAAGTACTAAGAAATCAGTAGGGTATTTGATTTTACCACACAAGACTTCAACATCTCTAACAATCCCAAGTGGTGTAATAGTATCTCTATTCGCTAGCTTAATAGTAATATCAATATCTTCAATCTCAACAGGTGCAATATCATGCATTACTTCTTGATATAAAGAAAATGGAATAGCACTCACACTAGCACCCATATCACACAAACCATGATAGCAATGATCTCCAATCTTAACAGAAATAACAGGCATGCCAACTACGGGCTTGTTCTTGTCTAACATATCTCGTTCATTTCTAACAGGTTTAGCAATTCTAGCAGCCTTCTCACAAAAGTAAATAACATGTCCATCTATATTATCGACTAAGACATCTTTAACCATAGCAATATCAGGTTCAACTTTAATTTGTTCAGAGGGTCTAGGTGCTCTAATATTACTTTTGTTAACCACAGTTGAAGCTTTAGCATGTTCCTTAATCCTAACAAGAAAAGGTGGTTTCTCAATATTAGCAGTAGGCACAACTGGATCAACATGGTAAACAATTGTTTCTTCTTTAACACTAACACGTTCCTCAATCTTTTCTTTAACAGGGTGATGATATTTAAACCACTTCTCCTTAGGGAGATCAACATGAGTAGCAAATGATTCACAAAAGGAAGCTACTATCTCAGAGTCAAGTCCATATTTAGTGCTAAACTTATGAAAAGCATCGGTGGCCATAAAAGATTTAACACAATCTAACTCAAGTATTATACCTGACTCATTACCTTTGTCGAGTTCCCAATCTTCGGAGTTGCGTTTAATTCTTTCCAGAAGATCCCATCTGAATTTAATAGTTTTCTTCATAAAGGAGCCAGTCGAAGAAGAATCAAGCATGGTTTGATTATCATGAGAAAGCCGAGCATAAAAATTATGTAAGATAATTTATCTTGAGAGCTCATGGTTGGGATCACGATGAACCAAATGCATAGGATAAGTTTTTTGATGGAATTCCAGTTTCAATCGGTTCCAGTCCCATGTATCAGTATCATCACATAGCCTATACCACATTAATGCCTTTTCCTCCAAAGATAAATGGAATACTTTCTTCTTAACTCCATCCCCGGATAAACCTACAAGCTTAAACAATCCACAAATTTCATCCACATAGATCAAGTGCATATCAGGATGTACCGTGCCATCTCCTCCATAAGGATTAGCTAGCAGTTTGTCTATCATGCCCGGAGGGATCTCATAATAAATATTTTTAGTAGGTGCAGTAGGTTGAGGAGCAACTATTTGTGTTTCCGGTCGAGGTGAAGATACCCCGAACAAACCCTTCAAAGGATTACTTTCCATAGTGACAAGCAACAGTAAATTTCAGCACGTAATATAAATGTTTCCTTACCAAATTCCACTCACCAAAGGCGCTTCACTCCCCGGCAACGGTGCCAGAAAAGAGTCTTGATGACCCACAAGTATAGGGGATCAATCGTAGTCCTTTCGATAAGTAAGAGTGTCGAATCCAACGAGGAGCAGAAGGAAATGACAAGCGGTTTTCAGCTAGATATTTTCTGCAAGCACTGAAATTATCGGTCACAAGTAGTTTGATAGCAAGATAATTTGTAACAAGTGACAAGTAGCAATAGTAACAAAGAGTGCAGCAAGGTGGCCCAATCCTTTTTATAGCAAAGGACAAGCCGGAACGATCTCTTATATTAAGTAAAGCGTTCTCGACGACACATGGGAATTTCATCTAGTCACTTTCATCATGTTTGTTTGATTCGCGTTCGCTACTTTGATAATTTGATATGTGGGTGGACCGGTGCTTGGTTGCTGTTCTTTCTTGAACAAGCCTCCCACTTATGATTACCCCCTCTCGCAAGCATCCGCAACTACGAAAGAAGAATTAAGATAACTCTAACCATAGCATTAAACATATGGATCCAAATCAGCCCCTTACGGAATAGCGCATAAACTAGGGTTTAAGCTTCTGTCACTCTAGCAACCCATCATCCAATTACTACTCCACAATGCATTCCCTTAGGCCCAAAGATGGTGAAGTGTCATGTAGTCGACGTTCACACGACACCACTAAGGGAATCAACAACATACATATCATCAAAATATCGAACGAATACCAAATTCACATGACTACTTATGACAAGACTTCTCCCATGTCCTCAAGAACAAAAGTAACTACTCACAAATCATATTCATGCCCAAGATCAGAGAGGTGTTGAATAGCATAATAGATCTGAACATATAATCTTCCACCGAATAAACTAACTAGCATCAACTACAATGTGTAATCAACACTACTAGCAACCCACAGGTACCAATCTGAGGTTTTGAGACAAAGATTGAATACAAGAGATGAACTAGGGTTTGAGATGAGATGGTGCTGGTGAAGATGTTGATGAAGATTAGTCCTCCCACGATGAGAGGATCGCTGGTGATATCGATGGCGACGATTTCCTCCTCCCGGAGGGAAGTATCCCTGGCAGAATCTCTCCGCCGGAGAGCAAAGGTGCTCCTGCCCAAGTTCCGCCTCGAAACTGCGGCGCACCGTCCCGAAAGTCTTCTCTATATTTTTTCTAGGGAAAATGGACTTATATACCAGAAAATGGGGGCCAGAGGCTGGCCAGGGGCCCCACGAGGTACCAGGGCGCGCTTGGGGGGGGGGGTGGGGGGGGGGGTGGCGCGCCCTGGTGCCTCGTGAGCACCTTGGTGGCCCCCTCTGGTACTTCTTGCTTCCAGTATTTTTTATTTATTCCAAAATAAATCTCCGTAAAATTTCAGCTCATTTGGAGATGTGCAGAATAGGTATCTCTGACATAGCTTTTTCAGGTCCAGAATTCCAGCTGCCGGCAATCTCACTCCTTGTGTAAATCTTGCATATTAAGAGAGAAAAGGCATTAGAATTGCTCCACAAAGTGTTATATTGATTAAAAACACTATAAATAACAGTAGCAAAACATGATGCAAAATGGACGTATCAGTGTTATTTTTGTACGAACTCTAGGGCTGTTTGTGACACTTATAGGGATGGCTCAATAGATTGATTGGAAAAGATAACTTTGAGGTGGTTTCGTACCCTACAAAAATTTCATCTTATGTTCTCCGTTAGATAAGAACTTTGGAGTGATTCTTTGTTGCACGTTGAGGGATTGTTATATGATTCAATTATGTTAACACTGTTGAGAGATTGCACTAGTGAAAGTATGAACCCTAGGCCTTGTTTTCAAGCATTGCAATACCGTTTGTGCTCACTTTGTCACTTGCTACCTTGCTGTTTTTTTATTTTCATATTACAAAAACCTATATCTACTATCCATACTACACTTGTATCACCATCTCTTCGCCGAACTAGTGCATCTATACAATTTACCATTGTATTGGGTGTGTTGGGGACATAAGAGATTTCTTGTATTTGGTTGCAGGGTTGTTTGAGAGAGACCAGCTCATCCCGCGCCTCCCACGGATTGATAAACCTTAGGTCATCCACTTGAGGGAAAATTGCTACTGTCCTACAAAACTCTGCGCTTGGAGGCCCAACACGAGTCTACAAGAATAAGTTGTGTACTAGACAACATTGTTCTCGAAGTTGTCGAGTTTTTCATGCATGGCTTCTAGACAGTCTGATTCCTCGAGCACCACATGTTCCTAGGACTTTGTCCAAAGTGTGTTCTTGATGTTGAAGCTTGGAAGCGATCTTTGCGCCACGACGACCTAAAGTTTCTTCAAGAGTTTCTTGAGATTCTTCTCCAGAAGCTTGAGCATCGTCTTGACCTTGCTCACGGTCATGAACCTGGCCTTGGACATCACCTGGTGCACCACCATCATCATTGGGTTGATCTTGTTCTTGATCTTGTTCACTTGAGGGAGTGGTTACTCTATACTAGGAAGGTATTGGGCCCCCAAGTGCATTGGTTTGTAGCAAGCAGCAGTTTCCCTCAAGTGACCTCAAGGTTTATCGAATTCACGAGAGCTACACTATTATAATCAATGATTTGTATTTGCACACACAAAACAAAACTTCCTTGTGCCTCCAACAGGACTAGCGAGGTTGTCAATCTCACTAGCTTTGCTAGCTGCAGAAGGAATTAAATGCAACGGAGACAAAAAAGGATTTGGCTTTAATGAGAATGTAAATATAAGAAAGTAAAAGAAAGTTTGATTATGGTTGAAAACATTGTGAAAGAAAAAGCACCAGGGCCCATAGGTTCACTAGAGGTCTTTCTCAAAAGATAAGCAACAGTGTGGTGAACAAATTATAGTTGGGCAGCGATTAAATAGTAATATTTATAAGTATGACTATTCATGGCATAATTAACATATGAGTTTCACGTCCGTAAATCTATAGACCGTTATCCAACTGCATCTATAGCTACTACTCCATTCAAGACCGCTATCCAACATGCATCTTAAAGTATTAAGTTAAAAACAGAGTATTGCAATGAGTATGATGAAATAGATGATACATTGTCTTCGCCACTAGAAAATGTGTGCTACTCTGTGACGAAAATCCTCATGAAGGAAAAAAAACCCGTCTCCTAAGATCATTTTCTGTGATGGAATCCGTCACCAGCTAATTTACTCCTGGGGCAGTGCGCAACAACAACTTTGGTGACGTTCTGGCATGATTTTTGGTAACACATTTGTCCGTCACTAGGCATGTGCATATTCTGCAATGATTTTCAGTGTCAGAAAATGTTGGACGGGTCCTTCTTTGTAAACGTAAATAGAAAAATAACTAGTCGTTGTTTTACAGCTCACTCATTTAGCGGGATCTATTTTTTTAATAGAGGGAACTTGCTTCGAATTGGGATAGTTCGGTTCTCTCCTAAGAAAGGAATTGGAAACGTCGACTTAGGGCCCTCCTCGACTACGACGTCCTCGGCGAGGCGAGAGGGCGGAATGGCGGGATGAATGCAGCTGGAGCGGTACGGTGAGGCGACACGCCCCTGCTGCACGCAGAAGTGACGTATGACTGCGGCAGAGAGAAACATAAGTGATTTCTGGTGCGATCTATTTACTGAAAGACATCGTAACAAAATTGTTTGGGTTTCCTGGATTAGGTGATGCAAATTATTATTCACTTTTTATGTTTTTCAGGCAATGGATCGAATATGGGTTAATGCTGAAGCGAGGATGACCACGGCATACATCAATGACATGCATGAGTTTATGAATTTTGCGGTTGCTCACAGCAACAAGGCTGAAGACATGTTGTGCCCATGCAGGAATTATGGTAATGGGTACCGCCATCCTATAGACCGAGTTAAATTTCACGTAAGTGTCACTGGTATGTTCGAGACCAGTGACAACTGTAAAAATGGTGATACTACCAACGAATGTGATTATGAAACTGATGAGTCAGATGATTTTGAGATCCTCAATGAATCTGAGTATGATAATATGGGATCCCGTAGATTAAATGAAAAAAATCAAGAAATAAACGAGATGCATCAGATGAGTTGAATATTTTTGAAAAGCTCAAGCAAGAAGCGCAGCGAGAACTTCACTAGGGATGATGCACTATAACACGGTTGATGTTCGTTCTTAGGGTCGTTCATATCAAAACATATACCCGTATGACCAACATGATACTCAATATGTGTTTCAGTTGTTAAATTTTTGCTTTGCCTAATGTGAACTTTCTGAAATCTACGATGATGCTAAGAGAGCTCTTTCTAATCTTTGGTCTTGATTATGAGACAATTCATGTATATAAGTATGACTGCATTTTGTATTGGGGACCATGCCAACAATACTCATTGTCCAGAGTTTGGTACATTAAGTTGGAGGCACGTCGATAGAAAGAAAAAAAATTCCTCACAAGATTTTTCAACACTTTCCGATAATCCACAATTACAAAGATTTTTTTTCTTTGAGAAAAATATCAGAGCACACCCGGTGGCAAAAGGATACGAGGATTGAAGAGAAAAATACCATGATCTGAAGGACGGGTTGGAAGCACCAAGGTGAGGCAGCACACGTCCTTGCTGCTGTCGGACGCCGCGAGGCTTAGCCCGGCGGCCTCTCCAGCGACGGCAAGGTAGTGAGTAACGGTGCTGAAGGCCTCTGGGAGCGGTGGCAGCGGCGGCCTCCCGATCGAGTCGCCCGCGAGCGACCCAAGAGGCAGTTGGAGATCGACGGACTAGTGATCCTGTGATAGACAGTTCACAACAACCTCTCTGTAATCCTGACGATCAGAGCTAATATGTTAGTACTCCGAGACACACCCTAGATTCTAAATTTAGACACGAGCTTTGGCCTCTGCCTGCAAGTATTCCACCCATTCCGACCCATCGGGCTGATCAAACTCAAAATTGGGCCAGAATCGGATGCAGCGGCACATCTCCGTTCGGAGTTTGATGCGCGACGCCACGGCATGGGCAGCAAGCCCAGTCGGTCGGCTCGCCCGCATCGAGGTTCTAGTGACCGTCAGCTGCGGATTGCTCACCGTGCTGGTCCTCCTCGGCTCCGGCCGCCGCGCCAGCCACAGCTCTGCCTTGCGGTTGGCTGTCTGGTCGGCACTGATGCTGAGTTACCCAGCCGTCTCGTACACCATCGGGCTCATGCAGTCCGCCTCCTTCCACAACGAGCTCATAGTTGCATGGGGCTGCTTCCTCCTCCTTCTCCTCGGCACCGCTGACGGCATCGCCGCCTACAGCCTCAACGACTCGGACTAGCAAGCCCGTACCGTCCTCAACCAAGGGCTCCAGGTCATCTACATGTTCCTCCTCCTCCTGTCCTACGTCAGCTCTCTTCCGCTCCAGCTCAAAATCCTCCTCTCATTGCTCCTGGCGCTGAGCGTCGCCAAGCTCGGGATGCGCGTCAGGAACTTTCTTCTCGACGGCCGAGACCGCGTCCTCACCGTGGACAACAAGCTCGTCGCCGACTATATGGCACACGAGCACGGGTACAGCGGCGAGAGGAGTACGACGCCACCACCATGGAAGGGTACAAGTACGTGGTCGCCGGAGAGGCGGCCGAGCTTCACGATGGAGAAACGGACTACTGGGCGATCGATCCCGAGACCAATCCTGACCTCGTCACGGTCGACAGGGTGTGGCAGTGCCAGGGGCGTCTGCTGAGTTCCGGTGCGGACATCCGCGAGACGCTGCCGGCGGCGCTCAAGCACAAGGATCTGTGCCTTTCCTTCGCGCTGTTCAAGCTTCTCCGGCGGCGGCTCGGTCGGTACCCACTCCACGAGTCATGCCTCAACAAGACAAGGGACTTGGTCAAGCTGGGGCTCCTCGCCGGAGACGACCACGAAAGGATGTACCGTGTGGTGGAGGTCGAGCTGGGCTTCCTCTTCGATTTCTACTACGCAAGGTACCGGTCGCCCAAGGAGACCCTCATACCAGACACGCTTCTCTTCGCCACCGTTGCTGCGACGAGCCTGTGCACTCTGTTCTCGTTGGCGGCGCTTGACCACCGCGCCCAACAAAGGCAAGCCTACCCGGACACGGTCACCACCGTGTTCGACATCTGGCTGACAAGAATGATGATCGTCCTGTTCTTCATCCTAGAGTCGCTCCAGTACTTTTTTTTTGACGGAACCTCGTCAGAGGGCCAGGGGCTCTGGCATTGCATTATAGAAGAAGAGAGTTGATCCAGTTTATAAGGGAAACTGGATCGAAAACCTAACAGAGTGGCCCAGTTTATAAGGAAACCAGACCGAAAAACCGCACAAGCAACGAACCCTCGCCGACCACACGACCTAGGGCTACATCGCAACAAACACACACACCCGACTCTAGAGCCGCCGCTCCGACATCCCCCGCCCGCACGCGAGCCACAACGCCGCACGACTCAGGCACCTTGTAGCCCTTGCTACACGAGATGACCGCCCGCAGACCACGAACGCTGTGCCAAAACATCCGGGGCCGCCGCCCCGACTTCCAGCCAAACCGACCCCTCAGATCGCGTCGACCGAGCCGACGAACTCGCTACCCCCGCAGCACCAGGTCGCCGCCCATGCCAAGCAAAGCAGCGAACCAACCCCATAGGGCCGCCGTTGCATGACCATCCGAGGCCGCCGCCTCGGCATACATCCACCGTCCGGAGCCGCCGCTCCGGCATCCACCGTCTCGGCATACCACCAGAAGCACAAACGCCACAAGCGCCAACCGGATCTCGTCTCCAAAAATGGCGCCTCCAAGAAAGATAAACGACGTCAAAGAAGACGCCGCCGCCATCCGATCCAGCAAACTAAATCTGGGTTTTCACCCGGAAGACGAGGTCCCATTGGTTGGAGGTGGGTCGGGGCTCCTCGACGACGCCATCAAGATGGAAACGGCGCATCAGAGCGCCGCTGTCGCCGGCACCGACCGAGTCGGGCAGAAACTTTCGTCCGGAGCTCCACGACAACCACCATCACCGTACTGCCGCGAGAACAGTCCACCGCGCTGTAGCCCTTGACAAATCCAGGGAGCCGCCACCCTCACCGGAAGCACCACCGGCCATGCCACAGCCATCCACACGACATCAGATCCAACTTGACCCGGGGCCGCCGCCAACAGCCCTGACCACCCCGCCACCGCATGCACGGCCGGAGCAGGCTGAGCACACACCGCCCCGGAGGCCAGGGACCGCTCCCGACGACCGCCGCAGCACAACTGTAGGGTAACGCAGCAGAAAACAAAAATTTTCCGACCTACGTACCAGCCCAGGATCACTATGGAGACTGCATACAAGGTTTGATCTGTTTCGTTACCGACTCGTAGCGCAGCGGAAGTAGAGTCGATGACGATCGGCGGTGCAGATCCCCGCAGCTAGGATTTTACAACCTCCCAACCGCGAGGATGTATACCCTCATCTGCCCCGCGGACAGCCCTCCGGGAGGCGGTCGAACAGTCCCCCGGACGGTGTCGCGGACAGCCCTTCGGGAGGACCTCCGAAACTCGGACTGTCACTCGGACAGCCCTTCGGGAGGACCTCCAAAACTCGGACGGTCACACGGACAGCCCTTTGGGAGGTACTCTCGAACTAAGACCGAAACTACGATCTCTCTACAGAGTTGCACACATACGGTGTCATCTATCCGGCAGGGCTTCGCCGTCCAGAACTAGTTCCCACCGGAACCCAGACAGCCTTTCGGCTCTACGAAACTATTTCGCTGGGAGGGAGAGAGAAGCCAGAAATGTCATGGCACTTGTATGTGAGAAGGAAGTTAGTGCGGAGGCAGCCCCTCCACCTCTATTTATAGGAAATCCAAGGGGTAGGGTTTCTTCGCCCCCAAGCCTTCTAGAAACCTTTTTGGGAAAATATCCCAAAAGGTGACTTTTCCATAAATATCCCAAAAAGCACTTTCACTATTCACGACGACATTTTTCAGCGTCTGATCGAACTGAAAATATTCATGTGGGCTTAGAACATTTCCAGTACCCACCAAAATAATTTTCAACGCGAGCCGGAACAATTCCGGTTTAGTGATTTTCATCTGCGAAAAGCATCTGAAGCGGTTTCGGCAGCTCCGGAACATTTCCGGTTTTCATTCCGGAAAATTCCAGAAAGTTTCCAGAATGATTCTGGCACCCTCTAAGAATTATCAGGCATGTGCCGAAACCATTTTGACTTTATGGTGTACTCCAAAACAACTTTTCGGTTTAGTGATTTTCATATGTGAAAAGCAACTAAAGCGGTTCCGGCAGTCCGGAACATTTCCGGTTTTTGTCTGTGAAAAATCTCAGAAGTTACCGGAACAATTCTGGTACCTTCCAATAATTTCCAGGCATGTGCCGAAACCAATTTGACTTTATGGAATACCCTGAAACAACTTTTCAGTTTCACTGGAACTATTCCGATATCCTCTCCGGAACGTTTCCGTTTCGTCCGAAACTTTTTCGGTGATTTTCTCTCAGACTCCCCGTCTAGTATTCAGCAGATAGATGACCCTTAAGCGTGTGACCCTATAGGTTCGGTGAAGTATAGACATGACCCGGAACCCCTTCCGATCAATGATCAACATCGGAGCCGTGGACACCCATATTAACCCCTATACCCACACGAATGAATATTCGAGTGAACCTCAGTGGACGTGTGCTATTCCTGTTGCTTCGCGATATGTTACAAATACCCGAGGTGAGACATGTTGGCATCCCCGTGGATCAACACCTTGTCCACTATGCCAGTTACCTCGTTGCCGGTATTGTTCTCTTTTCTCGTTCCCGTGTTCCGGCATCCCTGTGATCAAATCACCCTGTGTCTGGCCAGACGATGATGGATACCGTAACACCGAGAGGGCCCAGAGATATCTCTCCATCGTCGGAGGAGCAAATCCCAATCTTGAGCTATCAAGTTACTTGACATACTTTTCCATGAACCCGTAAGCCGCCGTAATAGCCACCCATTTACGGATGACGTTTAACAAACCCCAAAGTTCATGAAGCAAGCATGAAGAAACTCGATACTCTCATGGTCTGAGGAATCATGCAAATTTTAACCATCTCTGTGTTATTAACCATTAACTTATGACGAATGTATCTCATAGCATAACATCAATCGGGTCGATTCAACACAAGTGTTCTACTAACAATTGTGCCCTCAAAATTGCCGGCATAGCCATGCCCATGATCAGGAAAACAGGATCATCATGCAATACTTGAGCCAGTCATAGAGGCTTGACTAGGAATACATTTTACCGTTTATTATCCCACACGTGCACATGAGTTTCCCTCCAAGTCTCGTTTTATTTGTAGACTCGAGAATCATTGCAGTTATAGCATGGAACATAAACTTAATTATGAACAGGGAGATAATCAATAACATTTATTATTGCCTCTAGGGCATATCTCCTACAGACTCCCACTTGCACTAGAGTCAATAATCTAGTCAATGCTAATGCACTTTACACCTATGGCATACTGGTGTAAAATATGCTTCGCTTGTGGTATAGCCTGATGTCCAACGGATCTGACAACTTCAGCTCCGTGTGTAACTTTGCATATCCTCGCGTTTTCACGCTTTCACAAAATTCATATTTTGTGTGGACTTGGCTTTGCATATGTGTGAATCATTGGTCGAAACCTGATTCCTCAGACTGAGCTATGTAGCAACTATCTGCAATAGTGTCCCATAGACCAAAGCCATCTTGGAATCATACTAAGTTCATGAATGAACTATATGATTCAACAACTTCTTTGTCGCTTCTTAAGCGTCAACATACTTAGCCTTTGTTATAGAATTCGCCACAGTATCTTGTTTGGAACAATTTCCAACTACCGTGCCACCATGTTGTGTTTTACACAAAACCCTTAACTTAAATCGAAAATCACATGCAGCATTGATGAAGACTGTATCGATGTAATTACTTACAACGAGCACTTCATAATCTCTGCTTGCGAGAAAACATGTCATCAGTACTACTCTAGTACTCAGTGACATCTTTCACTGTTGTCCTATGATCAGTACTTTGATCACTTTGGTATCTATACTCGCAACAACTTTTGGAGTATCGGACATATCTGGTTGTTTTACATACCATGGAATACATGATTAATCCAAACACAAGAGTGTGTGGAATCTCCATCATGTATTTTACTCATCAGTGTTTTGGGACACCGAGTCTTGCAAAAACTCTTTCCATGTGACTTCGGCAAGAATCACTCCTTGGCGTTTTAAATGCCAAAAAGTTTTAGCATCTTGTCAATATGTATTCATTGCTTAGCCCCATTAGGTAAATCTATCTCCATAGATCATCATGCCTAATATTGAGGCTATTTAGCCTAAGCACTTCATCGAAAAACTATTTTCAAATGAAGTCCTAATTCGTGTCAAGAAATTTATTTCCAATTAACAATGTGTCAAGTACACACGGTTTTTAGAAATATTATTATGCTCCCACTTACTTTCTTGAATCACAAGCATCTTCGATACCCATTTGATGAAGTCAAACCCCTTTGACCATTCCATCAAAAACGAAGATTCCAACTCCACTTTGCTCTCTTCTGTCCATCGCTGGAACTCTGAAGTTTGCATACTTACTAGCATCCTCTGGATCAACAAATTACTTTGGACTGTATCACATATAAGTCCTAGGTTTCATTTCCATCAGATGGAAATCCTTTTGTCATCCATGTTTCATATCTCATGATTGATATATGTATTAATTGCTAGTTCAACCCGAACCGACCTTAAGCATCGCTACGGTGAAACAACCTCATCGTAGTCAACTCCTTGAACTTGTTATTTCAACAAGTCGAGCTTTATGGATAAAACATTTTTATCCGTATCAGTTTTTAGTTCCATAAATATTCGTTTAGACTCTAAGTCTTGCGAAAGGTGTATCAAGGTTCTAATCTTGAATCACTTATATGGAAACTATCTCGGATTGTATTGGCATTTAGCCAATTCCGGAGTCAGGGCCCATCATCGCTTCCTTGTGTATCGTAGGTATACTGTTGTCCAACAACAATATCTCGTTTGCGCACCTGAGAGGTTTGCACGAGCCTTGCCTACGGGGTTCAGCTGCAAGTTCGACTGAAGTCCATACATTTTATTGTAGAGACTTCCATATCAGTCGCAGTAGGAAACTCCGGAATCACTTCCAAGGTTCCTTTCCTTTGAGCTGATGACGAAGATACCGGTTATCTCGTCGAGTTGCACTGTCCTCCCACTCACCTTTTGTAAGAACTATTCTCTTTAAAAGCATACCGTTTTGTGGCAAACCTATTTGCCTCGGTATAGTGAGGGAGGAATACCCAATTACTTGGGATAACCTACAAAGTAGCACTTGTCTGATTTGGAATAGGTTTGTAACCTTTTACACAAGCCCCATATTCCAAATGTTAAGAAAAGATATAACATGGTTGGGCGTACCATACCATGACGTCATTTCAACAGACCCGATGGAGCTCTTTTCAGTGTAAAAGCCGCAGTCTCTAAAGCATCACTTTAAAAGTGATAATGGCAAATCTATTTATGTCATCTTTGATCTTACCATGTCATAAATGGTTCGATTACATCTACACGGACTCTCCACTTGCAGTGGTGATCCGGGAGGTGCAAGTTATGAAACCCCTTTCACAACTCATCAGACATTCGCTAAACTTGTAACTCAAATATTCCTTTCTGCAATCGAATTGTAGAAACATAATTTTCTTGTTACAACAACTTCTACTTCATTTTTGAAAACCTTATGAATGAATTCAAAAGATCCAGACTTACGTCTCAACAAGTAAACATCCATATATCTACTTGAGTCATTTCTGAAGATAGATGAATCCACTACTTGCAACAACATTTATTGGACTACACACATCATAATGTATGATCACCAATATGTTCTTTGCTCGTTCCTTATGGCCTGTGAACGGTATTTCAGTCACTTCACTTTTCAGAGGAAAGTTGCAAGTGTCAGATGATTCAAAATCAAACGACTTCAAAATCCATCATAATGGAATTTTCCATGCGGGTTTCCCCAATGTGACCAAATGCAGTGCCACACTTGTGTGGTATTCTTTTAGTCTTGCGACATTTAGCGTCAGTGTTATGGATGTATCATATTTCCATCAATATTCATAACATACATCCCATCTTGGATGGAAGCATGGCCCTTCATGTTATTCATAATACTGAACAACAATTGTTGTTTTCATGAACAACTCTTTTGCAACAAACATTGTGCAATGGGCTAGAGTGTATGAAACTCTAAAATGAATTATGAAAATAAACCCAGAGGTAATGTATTATTATCAATATTCATAACATACGTCTCATTCATAATGAAAGTATGGCCCTTATGTTATTCATAACATCGAACATCAAACGTTCTCTTATGAATAACCTTCTTGCAAAATACCTTATGCAAAGGGCTAGAGTGTATGAAACTCTAAAATGAATTATGAAAATAAATACATAGTGAATACACTAATGGAAGGCATAGTAACATTTACTATGTTCCCTGCGTGTATCTAACCTCATTCTTGGCTAGTCTTTCAGGCCATAGTAGTTCTTACATCGAGTTGCAACAGAATGCAATCGAGCGGGTATCTTTGTGATTAACTCACAATACCCAAGAATTAGGGATTAACATGTTTAACCATAATTCCCAAGAACTATATCTTTGACCAGCCTTCTATACATCAAAAACTTGTATGACATTCATACATGAGCTGGATATTCCAGTCCTCTTTTCTTTTGCCATTATACTTCTAACAGTTTAACTTTCAGTATTTCTCCTACTCTCAGAAGAAGCACCCAACTTAAGAGTGGCGTTAGCCCCGGACTTCCTAGGCGTGAAAGTCTTACTAACACCCTTCGGACACTTCCTTTCTCTTTAAGTTGTTGTTTTATTCACCTTTCATCATATGACAGGCGTTCTCCTGGATCCCTCTCTTATCAGTCTAATGCATAGTAAACTCCTTTACTAATAGTTTGCAAACAAACATTGCTTTGGATATCTCATATCTTTTTGCCTTTGTCTGTATCTGAAAATGATTTTCAGATTCCATGAATATCACATAACTATCCAAACTTTCGAAGTTCGGGTCTCATGGAAGCAAACATATTGCACTTGACTGAAACAGAATTCTAGCTTTTGGATCGAAGGACGAAAGTCAATTGATCCATAGCATTAGTGGGAGAATACTGAAAGTATGCAATAGGACAAAGTCCTTCTCGGCACTATTGAGGACAATCCTCACATTACGTTACCAACCGTAAAGTTTTAACCAGATATTTAACAGCTATTCAATTTTAATAGGGAAGGTGGAAACGCGAGCCATTATTCTACAACTATTATGCAAACCACACTTAGACAGTGTTCAAAATTAATTGCACTGAGAATTAAACAAGTTAATTCTATAGTGCGCTCCCACTCAAATCAATATCTCTCATAATTGATTGTGAGTGATTCAAGATCCAAATTACAATTCAACGCCAAGGATGCAACCATCTCAAGTGACGAGAATTGCAATCGGTAGGACAACTTTGCCAATCACATCTCTATGTGACTCTTGTTCATCTTTCGATGCGTGTGTTCCGAGCTCATGACTTCCATGCCTGAACGTCAAGACAACCAAGTGATCTCGCTGCGAGGTCATCAACTCACCCGCCTCACACTTCTCTAATCGTTCGTACCCAAGCAACCATGTGATACCCCGAAGAGATAGGTGCCGTGACGGTGCTACACTTGGGAGAACACTAACTACTTGATATTTAAGTGAGAGATCACCCTAATAAAAAGCGACTACCACGCAATCAAAAGGGTGCAACATAAGGGATAAACATCTCAGGCAATTCATAATTAGCATGATATGGTATAGCCCTTTCTGACGGAGAAGTCTCGTATTTCTTCGTCTCCGGCATTCGCGTCGGTGTTCACCTTTGCGAAGATTGCCACCACCTTGTCGATGCACCAGATAATATTGCTATCTCTATAGCTAATAAAATAAGTGCATTACATAAGGTTGACACGCAGGTCATTAAAGTGCAATCATATGGCTCCAGCCATCATGCCGAATCATGACACGCAGGTCATGTTAATCAATTTACATCATATAGTCATCTCATACATAATCAAATTATTATGAACACTGCTATACCACATCACATGCACATGCAAACCATCCTGCAAAACCAAGTTAGACGCCTCTAATCAGTTTATGCAAATTTTCATTTTACGTGGCTTCTAAGGTTTCGAACAAACCGCAGCTACCAACGTTTTATCATCAAGTATGATAATTCAAATCGCTAGATTAACATCGCGGGGTGTATGAAACACGAGATAATTAAATCTCGAGCCCCATACTAAACTTCGTCATACGCATGACCCCCGTGCAGATCATATCTGCATTGCCCTTTCGTCTGCGAAATTTCATCTTTCTTTTTAACTACGGTGGAATTCAAAGAACTGTTAGCACTTCGTTGATCAATCAGGATCGCGGATTGCCAGAACTTTGAAACTCCACCATACCGTTATCAAGATTAGAAATATGCAAATTCCAGGGAAGCAACAAGAACATCGGGTAACAGATTTCATCTGCTACCCGCACAAATAGTTTTCAGCAATAGAACTCATCTACTACCTAATTATATTGTGCAACACCCATACATCTCATGTATTCTAGATCGCAACCTGCATCTACGCATAGCACGGCTCATGATGCCACTGTAGGGTAACGCAGCAGAAAACAAAAATTTTCCGACCTACGTACCAGCCCAGGATCACTATGGAGACTGGATACAAGGTTTGATCTGTTTCGTTACCGACTCGTAGCGCAGCGGAAGTAGAGTCGATGACGATCGGCGGTGCAGATCCCCGCAGCTAGGATTTTACAACCTCCCAACCGCGAGGATGTATACCCTCATCTGCCCCGCGGACAGCCCTCCGGGAGGCGGTCGGACAGTCCCCCGGACGGTGTCGCGGACAGCCCTTCGGGAGGACCTCCGAAACTCGGACTGTCACTGGGACAGCCCTTCGGGAGGACCTCCAAAACTCGGACGGTCACACGGACAGCCCTTCGGGAGGTACTCTCGAACTAAGACCGAAACTATGATCTCTCTACAGAGTTGCACACATACGGTGTCATCTATCCGGCAGGGCTTCGCCGTCCAGAACTAGTTCCCACCGGAACCCAGACAGCCTTTCGGCTCTACGAAACTATTTCGCTGGGAGGGAGAGAGAAGCCAGAAATGTCATGGCACTTGTATGTGAGAAGGAAGTTAGTGTGGAGGCAGCCCCTCCACCTCTATTTATAGGAAATCCAAGGGGTAGGGTTTCTTGGCCCCCAAGCCTTCTAGAAACCTTTTTGGGAAAATATCCCAAAAGGTGACTTTTCCATAAATATCCCAAAAAGCACTTTCACTATTCACGACGACATTTTTCAGCGTCTGATCGAACTGAAAATATTCATGTGGGCTTAGAACATTTCCAGTACCCACCAAAATAATTTTCAACGCGAGCCGGAACAATTCCGGTTTAGTGATTTTCATCTGCGAAAAGCATCTGAAGCGGTTTCGGCAGCTCCGGAACATTTCCGGTTTTCATTCCGGAAAATTCCAGAAAGTTTCCAGAATGATTCTGGCACCCTCCAAGAATTATCAGGCATGTGCCGAAACCATTTTGACTTTATGGTGTACTCCGAAACAACTTTTTGGTTTAGTGATTTTCATCTGTGAAAAGCAACTAAAGCGGTTCCGGTAGTCCGGAACATTTCCGGTTTTTGTCTCTGAAAAATCTCAGAAGTTACCGGAACAATTCTGGTACCTTCCAATAATTTCCAGGCATGTGCCGAAACCAATTTGACTTTATGGAATACCCTGAAACAACTTTTCAGTTTCACCGGAAATATTCCGATATCCTCTCCGGAACGTTTCCGTTTCGTCCGAAACTTTTTCGGTGATTTTCTCTCAGACTCCCCGTCTAGTATTCAACAGATAGATGACCCTTAAGCGTGTGACCCTATAGGTTCGGTGAAGTATAGACATGACCCGGAACCCCTTCCGATCAATGATCAACATCGGAGCCGTGGACACCCATATTAACCCCTATACCCACACGAATGAATATTCGAGTGAACCTCAGTGGACGTGTGCTATTCCTGTTGCTTCGCGATATGTTACAAATACCCGAGGTGAGACATGTTGGCATCCCCGTGGATCAACACCTTGTCCACTATGCCAGTTACCTCGTTGCCGGTATTGTTCTCTTTTCTCGTTCCCGTGTTCCGGCATCCCTGTGATCAAATCACCCTGTGTCTGGCCAGACGATGATGGATACCGTAACACCGAGAGGGCCCAGAGATATCTCTCCATCGTCGGAGGAGCAAATCCCAATCTTGAGCTATCAAGTTACTTGACATACTTTTCCATGAACCCGTAAGCCGCCGTAATAGCCACCCATTTACGGATGACGTTTAACAAACCCCAAAGTTCATGAAGCAAGCATGAAGAAACTCGATACTCTCATGGTCTGAGGAATCATGCAAACGTTAACCATCTCTGTGTTATTAACCATTAACTTATGACGAATGTATCTCATAGCATAACATCAATCGGGTCGATTCAACACAAGTGTTCTACTAACAATTGTGCCCTCAAAATTGCCGGCATAGCCATGCCCATGATCAGGAAAACAGGATCATCATGCAATACTTGAGCCAGTCATAGATGCTTGACTAGGAATACATTTTACCGTTTATTATCCCACACGTGCACATGAGTTTCCCTCCAAGTCTCGTTTTATTTGTAGACTCGAGAATCATTGCAGTTATAGCATGGAACATAAACTTAATTATGAACAGGGAGATAATCAATAACATTTATTATTGCCTCTAGGGCATATCTCCTACAACAACCACCTACGCGGCGCCGCCGCGTCGCCATCCAGGAGCTGCAGCACGCCGCCACCACCGCAGCTCGACCAGTCGGACGCGCAGCCACCGGAGCCACACGCCTAGGCGCCCCCACCGACGGATCCAGCACTAGGCGCCAGATCCGCGGCGGCCGGCCCCAGCACCGCCCTGCACAACCCCCGGGAAGGAAGGAGAAGAGAGAACGGCACCGCCACCATGCCCGGGGCCGCCGCCCCGGCTTGCCTGCGCCGGCGAGGCGCCGCCGCCGCCAGTCGCATGGCTTCGTCCAGGGCCGCCGCTATGCACCTCGCGAGGAGAAGTCCCCGCCGCCGCCGAACGCCGGACGTGCTTTGCCCGTCGGCTTCACCTGGCGGCGGCGAGGGGATCTGGGGTGGAGGTGGGGAACGGGGGCGGCGGAGGCTAGGTTTCGCTCGTGCCGCCCCCCTGGGAGCGACGTGAGCGCAGGCATGCGGAAGAATTATGGTATCCTAACAGAGACCCGCTCCAGTACTTCACGCTGGTATTCTCGGACTAGCACAAGGTGAAGGTGCTGTGCCGGTACGTGCTGAACGAGGCTTGGCACAACAGCCCCTTCCTGGAGCGAATCCTGGCGTTCATCTGCAGTGTCAGGCTGACACCGTACTGGAACAACTCCCTGGGGCAGCTCTCGCTCTTGCACGCCTGCCACCGCTACGAGCAGGGCCGTATGCGCCGCGTTTGGGGCCTGCCGCTCCCCAGACGCCTCGTCCGCTTCCTCATCCGAAGCAGGATGACGGATTGCCGGAAGCTGCCCGCCGCGGTGAAGAGCGCCATCTTCCTCTTCCTGAAGATCGGGATGACTCGGATCCAGAACGGCGAGTACACCCTGGAGAAGCAGGGGATGCTCGGCCATTTCTACTGGGCCATCGCGCAGGAGAGCACCGTCCAGACCATCATGATTTGGCACATCGCCACTGCGATATGCGACCACAAGTCCAAGCCCAACCGCGCTGACAGCGCCGCCGAGGAGAAGGACGACCACGAGGTGGCCACCACCCTGTCGGCGTACTGCGTGTACCTCATGTCCTCGGCGCCGGAGCTGCTGCCGGGTCACACCTACGACACGCAGCTTCTGTTCCAAGGCGTGCAGCTCAAAGCGAGGAAACTCCTCGAAGGTTGCCAGTCCAAAGATGACATGTACGACAAGCTGCCGGAGCCGGATTCCCTATGTGACGACGGCTACGAGGGCATCCTCGCCGACGGCCGAAAGCTAGGGCATGAGATAATGCAGAAGATGCCAGATGCAGTGCGCTGGAAGGTTCTCGCCGAGGTGTGGGTGGAGATGCTGCTGTTTGTCGCGCCGTCGGATAACGCGACCGCCCACGTCCAGAAACTGGCGACCGGCGGCGAGCTCATCACGCACCTGTGGGCATTGTTGACGCACGCCGGTGTCATCCAAAAGCCAACGAGCCGGTACAGCGGAAGGGCCCTTGAAATACAGATCTAGTTTTTCTCACGCAAACCGCTGGCCACCTGCACCTTTACAGACAGCAGATCTAGTTAATTTCAAGTTGCCTGGCAAGTCATTTGTTTATGTCGCTTAAAATATTCATGCCCATGTTATACATGGATTTTTGGACAAACTATTCTATAATTCCACTTGCTTTGAAGTACTCATAGTGAGGTGTGTTTTTCTTTTGGCCAGACTTGTGCTAAGGTGTATGCGACATATATACATGGACTATTCTCTAATTCTAGTTTCTCCAAGTTATTTTTGCGGGTGCAGATGTGGGTGCATGCACTTATTAAATGGAAAATAGTTTGGTTACAAACATGCCTCCGCCATGTTTGTAACCAAACTATTCTCATTTTAATATATTTTTGCGAGAATCTAACAATTCTCTAATTCTTTTTCCGCGAATACGCTAGGAGTGTATCTTTTCATTGATAGGAAGACAAGAGTTACAAACGCGTCCCTCGATGCGTACACTAGCAGGCGTAAGGAAGGGTGCCTGAGCAGAGAAGAGGGGTTGCTCAACCCCAAGATTACAAGGAGTTACGGCACGATATTTGTTAGTCCCTTGACCCCTACGCGAGCCCATAGCTTTGCCTCATCCTAAATGGCCTAAGTGATGCGTGTCGGTTCTAAATCTAGCATATCTCGTAGTAGGGGTCCTAAGTTAGGCGTTTTGGAGCGATGGTAACATGGACACATGATTTTACCCAGATTCGGGCTCTCTCGAAGAGATAATACCCTACGTCCTGCTTTTCATTGTATTGATATGGAGATAGTACAGAGTACAGGTATCTACCACGAGATTGTTCTAATGAATCTGAGTTGATCTATTGACTAGCCTAGCCTCGGTTTATATAATGCATCGGAGGCCTAGGGTTTAGGAGAGTCCTCGTCTTGGGCGCCAAGTCTTGTGGAGTATTCCTTGTATATGTCATGGGCTGCCCGAAGTGGCCCATGAGTGAACCGCCATGGGGGTCCTCGGCCCGACCCACTGGTCGGGAGACGACGTGATGAGTACACCCTAGTCCAGGACACCGTCAGTAGCCCCCTGAACCGGTCTTCAAGTTGGGGACGCTCCTTGGTTCTTCCGAACTGTTCTTCGTCTTCGGTCGTCGGTCTTGAAAACTGGTTCAACAAATCTTCCCATCTCCGATCTTGAGGATTGCCGAGGTGTATCTGAAGAGTTCATACGTTGGGTATCCGAGGAGTCTTTTAAGTTCTCGGCCTTTATCAATGCCTTGTTATTTTTTACGCCACACCTTGGGTTCGAAGTGTTTCCAGCGCGGCGGTGTCCTCTTTGCATCCGAGCTCCAATGTCGGACTGCATCCGAGGTGTCTTTTTGCAGCCGAGCCCCGACGCCAGTCTGCATCCAAGGTGTCTTTTTGCAGCCGAGCTCCAACGACGGTCTGCATTCGAGGTGTCATAGATTACCTCGGTTTTAAAAAAGTTGAAGGAGTTCAGCCGAGCTTAATGCCGGAAATGTCCTCTACGGAGCCAGCCACTTGCATCCGAGCTCTATGCCGGACTGCTTCCGAGGTGGTGCACCACCTCAGCCGTGGGCTGATTTTTGCGGATTTTTTTTTTCAATTGGTGCAATTTATTCTCTGTCGAGATATATAGCCAGTAGCCCTCAAGGTGTGTGTCAGCCTAAAATCCGAGATGCACCTGAAGGATAACATAAAATCGCTGATCCAGTAGCCCCTAAGACTCAGGTCGATTCACGAAATCGGTCTGAGGATCAACTCCTAGCTCGGCAGCATACTTAGGAACAGAAACACGGTGTGCATAGTCCTCGAGACTTAGGTTGTGTGCGGCCGACCAACCCGAGGATCGTAATCTCCTCGGAAACTGTTTTGCACTTTGAATTTTCTGCATTGAATCATCAATGCAGTAGCCCCCGAGCCACTGGTCGGGTGGCAACACCAGATCAGGGGATCGATGTAACCCGTTAGTGGCTTTTAAGTGAGAAGCGCGAAGCCCCCGAGCCTTAAGTTGGGCAAGGGTGGCCGAATTAAGGATCAATATCCGGAGTAAATTGATTTTAATCATAATTTATGTGTAATGATTCTATGTATCCAAGTACTTTACATCATTAATGCTCGGATCCGCATTGTACAAAACTTTGTTGACCGACCATCGGCTTCAACCTCCTCGGCCAGTAGCTGAGGAGTGTTTGTCCTACTTTATAAAGCCTTTATAAGGGCAAAGATTTACGGCAAACAAGGCAATCCGGCCATATGGTTTTATAAACAAAGGTACGCGGAGAAATATGTTATATTACTATTTAACGTAAGAAACATCTTCTGGGAAAAAATAGTTCCTTTATAGGTTCCTTTTCGCAGGTTATCATGCTAACCATGATTATGTAATTTCACCTCCGATCTAAGTGGAAGAAAATAGTGAAAATTAATTCGGAGAAAATTCCCGAAGTATTTGGCTTTAAAAAACCGAGATTTTCACTTTCGTCGTTGCCGACCAATTATTTTCTTGAGATTGCTAGCTTTTGGCTTCACCCAGTCTGAGGTACTAACCTGGATAACCCAGTAGTATCAATCACAGAGGTGCTCCCTTTACCCCCTAGCCGAACAATTGGGAACGTAGGGGGTAAGCACAGGAGCCAGGCAACCCAGCTTGGCCAGATCTCAAGTCAAATTGATGCATATTGTGGCTTTATAACGATTTATGGGAAGACAGCGCTCGTATATTGAATACAAATGCTGAGAATACATCGGACTCTCCAGGAGTCCCAAAGTAACCGCGCCGAGGTGCCTCAAGGAGCCCCTGGTACGGTTTATTGGACTCTTTTATATGTCCGAAGTGTTTTATACCAAAATATCGAGGTTAGAATTGCACAGTTTTTTCAAAGACGGCCGAACTGCTTTTCTATTAGTGACCTCGGACAAGCCGAACACTTTTATAAAAGCAAGCTGATCGGCCGATTGAATTTGCACATGTTTGTGGTAGTCAGTTCTTAAGCTGTATTTTGCAGCTTTATGCTATATGTTATTTTGACTCCGTTGCGACTGTTTATAATTTGAAAGTGGCCCATCGTTGGCTTCCACCCCTTTGTAGATGCTACGCAGGGTGTTTCCACAATAACAAGACAACCCTTAGCCGACGTCTCGGTGCCCGAAGGTGGTTGTGTTAGCGGAAATGAGGCAATCAGATATGTAGACTTTATAACTTTCACTTAGTCATAGGAGCTTGATTGTGGGGGCAAGTAACTAGCCCCCGGTGTTTGGAGTGTTCGGGCGTGCCGAGGTGCAGCTCGGCAGGGAAGTTGCCGAACTACGGGTCGGAAAAGATTTCCCGAGCCAAATTATTATGCTGGCACCTCGGTCAAGAGGATATCCCGCCTCCTGGAAAAAAACATACAAATAGGTTTAAAAGCTTCATAGGCTCGGAAAACCAAAAAACTTACACAAAACCTTTACGTCTAGAATAAATCAAGTTTTTTGGTGCCAATCCGAAATTGGTCTTAAAATTAGTTTTGTGCTTCTGTCGTGCTTTAACATGATACGTCCAATCTCCAGACTTCAAGCGGGTCAGCCTTTGGCTTCAACCTCCCATCCCGAAGGCGGAGTGTTTCTCAGGCCAGTTTAGCGAACTAAACTCGAGCGGCTTTAGAGAGAAACCAGGCTATCCGGCTATTGACCACACACTCGCGTCGGAAAAAGGAGTAGTAGAAAAAGACTTTGCAACGACTTAGAAGAATACACTTATTATAAAATGGCTCATATAAATTTAAGAGCCCCCAGTTAACATGGGAAAAAGAAGCGGTTTTTAACAAACCTCGTTTTTAACAAACATATTTTAACATAAATATAATGCTTGGTCGAACCGAACAAAAAATTAAGAATTTAGCAAATTTAAGCATGAAAGCGACTTAGCTGGTTAATGTGCTCGGCGTTGATAACGTGGTGTGGGCTTGTGGCGGGACGAAGACGCATAGTCCTCGGCTTGACCGAGGTCCCAGTCCCCAAGCCCGAGGTGGCCGAACGATGAGCTCGGGTTGATGAGGTAGCTATGCGGCACGGTCGACGTGGCGAGGCGAAGCCCTCGGTCCAGCTGTCGTGACGAAGCTGGTCGGCTGGTGATGATGAAGTGATGGCGAAGCCCCCGGTCTAGCCGAGGTGACGGATCAGGTCGGCAGGGTGACGCCGGAGCCCCATGTAAGCCGAGGTGTCGAAGCAGGTCGGCGTGGTGGACATTGGCCTAAATAGGCGACGGCGCGGCGATGCCGACGCAGGTCGGAACTTGTGACGCGGTCAATGCCGATTTGATGAAGTGACCGTGCGGCGATGCTGGCGCACCCGACCCGTGCAATCCGTAAGGTGACGATGTTATCTTGACGATCATTAGGGAGAGCGGTGCCGAACTCTTGGTCGGCTCGCCGAGGTGATGATCCGAGGTGGTTGTCGTCGGCTCGATGAAGCGACGGCGCACTCGATGCTGGCACAGGTCGGCAGCCATGGAGCAACATGGCCGGGCTGGTTTGACACCGGCGCGACGACGAAGATCGCCTCGGAAAAGGCTCAAAATTTGTGGGCACGTGTTTGAGGATACAATACTTATAAAAAATTTCCTTCAAAAAGGACCTTCGATAACCCGTTCATGAAAAAAGATGAACTTGGGTCAGATTCGTTTTCGCGCAGAAAACACATCCGAAAATTAATGCACTCATCGGACGTTTCCCGGAGTTTGAACCGTCGGATCGAGCTGAAATTTTGAGGGGTTGTCGATATGGGAATTCCGCAGCCGATGAACGGTTGGATCTTCCAAAAGATGTCCGAGCTAGCCGCTGGACTCCTTGCCCTAAACACGTCCAGATTCTCGTCCAGATTCGACAGGGCTCCGGTATATCGAAGATTGCCGGAGTTTCCTCCATCGGAACGCGGTGAAATTTTACAGGGTTGTTGTAGGTTCAATTCCGCGCAAATCCACCGAAGAAATCGTCAAAATGACACTCAAGGAGGCAGGGACGGCGAACACGAATTTTCTGTCCAGAAAAAACTGCATGATCGCGCGAGGGCAATATTAACGTTGAGCCCCCGAGCACCATGGAGGGTTCTTCCATGATCTTGGTTGAGATTGGAGTTGATGTTGATGAAGGCACCCCTCCGATCTTGACGATCCGACGTGGAGCGTAGTCCTCGGCCTAGCCGAGGTGACCAGTCGAGTCGGCGACGAAAATGCCGACGTTGACGATGTAACTCGGTTCCGACGTGTAGATCGCGGTGGAGCCGATCTGAATTCCTATCGCACCGCGGCGACTTCCCAGCAGGCTCTCAATGAAAGCACCAATGTCGGTTCTAAATCCGGCATATCTCGTAGTAGGGGTCCTAAGCTAGGCGTCTTGGAGCGATGGTAACATGGACACAGGATTTTACCCAGGTTTGGGCTCTTTCGAAGAGATAATACCCTACGTCCTGCTTTTCATTGTATTGATATGGGGATAGTACAGAGTACAGGTATCTACCACGAGATTGTTCTAATGAATCTGAGTTGATCTATTAACTAGCCTAGCCTCGGTTTATATAATGCACCGGAGGCCTAGGGTTTAGGAGAGTCCTCGTCTTGGGCGCCAAGTCTTGTGGAGTCTTCCTTGTATATGTCATGGGCTGCCCGAAGTGGCCCATGAGGGAACCACCATGGGGGTCCTCGGCCCGACCCACTGTTCGGGAGACGACGTGATGAGTACCCCCTAGTCCAGGACACCGTCAACGCGAATGGCCGAAGGTTGCTCACCGTCGAAGATGCAGTGGTTGTGGTGGTTCCATATGGTCAAAGTGGTCAGGGGCGCACAAGAGAGAGTTGAAACCCTTCCGGGAGTAGGTAGGATATGCACGGGTGGAGGCCTCACACTAGCTGTAGAAATCGGTGACCACATGGGCAAGCGGCACCAGGAGATGATGTCTTGACAGACCTGCTGCGAGAGGGGGCATCCCACAAGGAGGTGTTGCATGTCTCGAACTCCTGGTCACAGAACGGGCAGTGCACGTCGTGGGGGCAAACGGTGCCACTGCAAACGCGCGGTGGTCCAGCAGCGAACTTGCGCAGCCAGCCAGATGAAGAAGCGGATGCACAGGGGGAGGCACTTGCTCTATTTGAGGGGAGAATACATTGTGACAAAGGTTGTTCAAGGTTTGCAAAGTCCACCAGTCCACAACAATGCAACTCCATTGAAGGTTGGATAGCAGACATCATCATCACCACCATAGAAATCCATTGGATCATGTCTATGTAAGATAATGTTTTAGTGTTCCGTTGACATCACTTTTTGGCTTGCAATAATATGTCTTCGAGATGACTTTAACTGAAAAGGTTCTAAGCATGTAACTTCTTCGCCTCGTTGAGACAAACAATTTTGCTTTTTGAATCATCTTAATCTGATATCGTATGCAACTTCTAGAGCCGAAACAGCGGGCTGCAGAAAAGTTGCCCAGAGCCTCCGCGGGACCCCGGGGTACTTTCGGATTTAACATGAACTTTGCATCCTCTGGCGCAAGAATTGAGCCCAAAGACTCCAGGGGAACCTCCGGGCTTAACATAAGTTTACATCGTCTGGCAAAAAAAAATCACCCAGAGCCTTTAGGGACCTCCGAACTTATAGAAGGTTTGCAACGGTGCATGGGAAGGTTTGCCCCGGAACCTCCGGGTACCTCTAGGGGGGACACTGTAGGCCTACTTGTCCGAAATAGGGTAGATTTGATGATTTGGAGCGGTATCCGGGTCCTTTTCTTTCACGTGAAGTTCATCTGCCCCATATATAGATGAGAGGTGACGACAATTGAACAACACACAATCGTCAAGCCAATCTACCACTTTTTACCTTTTATCTTTTTTATCTCTTCCTCGTTTCCTTATTCCTCGTTATTCATGTTCGATGGTAGCGAACCTCGAGGCCCTTGGGACGATCAGGTCGACCTAGGGCGGTCCATAGTAGTCGCGCGCGTGGGGGGGGGGGGTTCGGGTCCACAAAAGAACTCATTGGCATGTTGCTTCCTCTCAACTAGGAAGGTGTTGGGGCCCTAAATGCAAGGGTTTGAACCAAGCGGCAATTTTCCCTCAAAGTGGATGACCTTAAGGTTCATCGAACCAGTAGTACTTTGCTAAGCAAACAATGATCAGTACATGCACACACAAATACAAAACTGCATCAACCCCCAATGAAACTAGCAAGATTGTATATCTTACTAGCGTTGCTACTTACATGGGTTAAACGCAAGTGTGTATGAAAGATTGATTGCAAAGGAATAAAGCCAAGAAATTGTATGGAGCGTTGATCGAGGTTGGAAGCAATAGGAATAAGAATGGACCAGGATCCATAGGCTCACTAGTGGTTTCTCTCCATAAGATAGCAAGGTGTGGTCAACAAATTACAATTGTGTTTTGATTAAATTGTAGTTTTTATGAGTTTGATTATACATGACATAATTACATATGAGCATCACGTCCAAACATCTATAGACCATTATCCAACTGCATCTATAGCTTATACTTCACCCAAGACCGTTATCCAGCATGCATCTCAAAGTATTAAGTTAAAGAAATAGAGCATTGCATTAAGTATGATGACATGAAATAGATGATATATTGTCTTCACCCTACGTTCAAAGAACAACCAAGCAATCATCTTATTATCCCTAGTGGCAACAATACAATACAAGTCTTTTCCACTTTCTGTAACTGCGATAGATTACTTATAAGATTGAACCCAACTAACATACACAACTCCCTCTTGAAGATCATCCATCAAACTTAGCCAAAGAAAGACAAAGGAATCAGATAGCATATATGAATAAGAATTATGCAGCAAAGAAACCAAATTGATCTCAAAAGATTTCATGGATAGATCTACTCATAAAGTGGCAATTTGTCACATCGCAACAAACACACCAACAGATTACATCAGATGGATCACAATCATGTAGGGCAGCTCATGTGATCTTCGTATTGTGAAGCAAGGGAGAGAAAACCATCTAGCTACTACTATGGATCCATAGTCCAAAGGAAACTGCTCACGAGCGATCATGGTGGCTTTCAAGTTGAGATGGCCGTCGAGATGATTTCCCCCTAAACAGAGTACCAAAAAAGGCCTCCAGATTAGATCTCTTCATAACAAAGGGGTGTGGCGGTGGAGGCAGATAGACGCCACGGTATTTAGGGTTTTCGGAGCGAATAGAAAATATAGGCATCGATGGGCGGTATAGCGGACCTCTACGGGACCCACGTAGGTGTACCACGCGGCCACCCCCTGGTCGCATGGGCCCCATACGGCTCCCCTCTGGTGGGGCCCAAGTTCCCTGGAAGCTTCTCGATGAAAATTAATTTCTGGATTTATTTTGGGATTTTTGGAGCTCCATAAGATTGATTTTCCTGAAAATCCAAAAACATGCAGAAAACAACAACTGACACTGCGCACTGAGTTAATAGGTTAGTCCAGAAAAATGATAAAAAATGATGCCAAAATTAGGATAAAGTGATATAAACATAAAATGAAACAATCAAAAGTTATAGATACCTTTGAGATGTATCACTCCTGCAAATCGCGCTCTCGACAATGTTAAATGCCCGCCAGTGGTAGGTTTTGCCAGCCCAGAAAAAACGTTGTCATGGCAACGTTTTTGGCTGTCATGGCAGCTTTATCAGTTTAATAGTAATAATAGTATCTTAGATGGCACAATATAGATTCATATAGCACAGTTTAAGAACACACTTTAGTTTAACAAGTCCAGACCTTATTGCGAACTGGATTTCATAGTCTTACAAGTCCAGACCAAACTAGATTTAAATTCTGCTAAGAACATATATCGAAAGAGCACAATCATACTGCACTATCTTTAGAACCTAATGGTACTAGCCTTAGTATTGCTGTACCATTGTCATGCACAAGTTTGACCTTATTTGCCACCCGCCGCTCGCTAATTCCACCTGCAGCACAGCCCGCGGTCTCCCAAAGCACTAAACGTATGGGTGTATGTGTTTAAGTGGAAGGAAGGCGACTGCTGAAGGCTGAGCAATTACTGGGATGCAGACAAATCCGTTGGTGGTGATTTCACCTTTTGCAGCCCCATTTGAGGACCAATTCCGGTCTCCTCTGAGTCGGCATCCGAGCGTGCTCTGCATTGGTAGCCTCCAAAATGATGACGTATGTGATATGTCCCAAACGTATCTACTTTTCCAAACACTTTTGCTCTAGTTTGGACTCTAATTTGCATGATTTGAATGGAACTAACCCGGACTGACGCTGATTTCAGCAGAATTGCCATGGTGTTGTTTTTGTGCAGAAATAAAAGTTCTCAGATGGACCTGCAAATTTACGGAGAATTATTTCAGAATATATAAAAAATACTGGCGCAAAGATCTACCAGGGGGGGGGGGCACAGGCAACACAAGCCTAGGGGGCGCGACCACCCCCAGGGCGCGCCTAGCAGGCTTGTGGCCCCTGGCAACTCCGTTTGACCTAACTCCAATGCTATAAGTACCTATTCATGGAGAAAAAATTTGGAGAGAAAGAATCATTGCATTTTACGAGACAGAGCCGCCGCCACCTCCTGTTCTACATCGGGAGGGCTGATCTGGAGTCCGTTCGGGGCTCCGGAGAGGGGGATTCGACGCCGTCATCATCATCAACCATCCTCCATCACCAATTTCATGATGCTCACCGCCGTGCGTGAGTAATTTCTTCGTAGGCTTGCTGGACGGTGATGGGTTGGATGAGATTTACCATGTAATCGAGTCAATTTGTTAGGGCTTGGATCCCTAGTATCCACTATGTTCTGAGATTGATGTTGCTATGACTTTGCTATGCTTAATGCTTGTCACTAGGGCCCGAGTGCCATGATTTCAGATCTGAACCCTCTATGTTTTCATGAATATATTTGAGTTCTTGATCCTATCTTGCAAGTTATATGCACCTGTTACGTGTCATGCTCCGCATACCCCAAGGTGACAAGAATTGGGATTCTTTCCGGTGATTGCCGTAGTTTGAGGAATTCATGTATTCACTATGTGCTAATGCTTTGTTCTGGTTCTCTATTAAAAGGTGGCCTTAATATCCCTTAGTTTCCTTAAGGACCCCGCTGCCACGGGAGGGTAGGACAAAAGATGTCTTGCAAGTTCTTACTATAAGCACGTATGACTATATACGGAATACATGCCTCATTACATTGATGAATTGGAGTTATTGTGTATCGCCCTAGGTTGTGACTGTTACATGATGAATGTCATCCAACATAATTATCCATCACCGATCTAATGCCTACATTTTTCGCATATTGATCTTTGCTAAGTTACTTTCGTTGTTGCTGCTGTTACAATTACTACAAAACTGCTTCTGTTACTGTCACTACTGTTACTATTGCTCTTGAAACTATCATACTACTGTGCTACTAAACACTTTGCTGCAGATATTTAGTTCTCCAGGTGTGGTTGAATTGATAACTCAACTGCTAATACTCACAAATATTCTTTGGCTCCCCTTGCGTCGAATCAATAAATCTGGGTGAAATACTACCCACGAAAACTGTTGCGATCCCCTATACTTGTGGGTTATCAAGACCTTTTTCTAACGCCGTTGCCGGGGAGCATAGCTCTATTTGTTGAGTCACTTGGGATTTATATCTGTTGATCACTATGAAGAATCTGAAAGACGCTAAAACCAAGATCGTCCCCTCTATGACTAGAGGAGGTAAGGAACTGCCATCACACTCCGCACTTGATTCACCTTCTGTTTTGAGTAGGCTTGCTACACCGCCAACTGCTATTCATTCTGATATGTCGCAAGTTATTGATGATACTACTTCTGTTATGAATGATACTTATTATGATGCTAGTACTATGCTTGATAATACTGTGCCACTTGGTGAATTTCCTGATGAAAAAATTGCTAAAGCTAAAGAAACTGAAAATGTAGAAACTCTTGAAAATTATGATTCACCTATTATGCCTAGCTCTCCTACTAGAGTTGAAATGCCTAAAATATCTGATGGACATGTTTTTGATAGAGAGACAGCTAGGGCAATTCTTGCTTGTAATGATAGAGATGAGGTTATAAAATTGCTTGCTGAAATGAAAGAAAAATCTATGAGGGAGAGAATCAAATATGATCCAAAGTTTGCTACCTCTCCCATATTTGTTACTGATAAGGATTATGAATTCTCTGTCGATCCTGAGTTAATTACTTTGGTTGAATCTGATCCTTTTCATGGCTATGAAACTGAAATTGTTGTGGCACACCTTACTAAGTTGAATGATATAGCCACCCTATTTGCTCATGAGGAAAAAAATCGCTATTATTATATTCTTAAGTTGTTTCCTTTCTCATTAAAGGGTGATGCTAAGAAATGGTTTAATACTCTTACTCCTGGTTGTGTGCGTAGTCCCCAGGATATGATATATTACTTCTCTGAAAAATATTTTCCTGCTCATAAGAAACAAGCTGCCTTACAAGAAAAACATTTAACTTTGTGCAAATTGAAGAAGAGAATCTCCCTCAAGCTTGGGGGAGGCTTCTCCAACTACTTAATGCTTTGCCTGATCATCCTGTTAAGAAAAATGAAATACTTGATATCTTTTATAATGGACTAACCGATGCTTCTAGGGACTACCTAGATAGTTGTGCTTGTTGTGTTTTCAGGGAACGAACTGTTGGACAGGCTGAAGTACTATTGAATAATATATTGAGAAATGCCGATGATTGGACACTTCCTGAACCACCACCTAAGCCAACTCCGAAGAAGAGAGGTATTCTATTCCTCAGTCCAGAAGATATGCAAGAAGCTCAGAAATCTATGAAGGAAAAGGGTATTAAAACTGAAGATGTTAAGAATTTACCACCTATTGAAGAAATACATGGGCTCGACATCCCGACACAGGTAGTGGAGGTAAATTCTCTCACAAGATTTGATGAAGGTGATATTCCGTATAATAAATCTGCTAGTCAATGCCTGCATGAATTTGATAATTACATCATTAAACAGGAACACTTTAATATGTATGTTAGCAATCAACTAAAACGAAATGCCATTATGATTGAACGTTTGAGTGATTTGATGTTTAGAACTGCTAATGATGTTAAATGTTTGAGTAAACATGCTTCTATGGTTCAGACTCAATTAGAACAAATTGCTAAGTCACAAAATGATTTGCTTGATGAAATGAATAATAAAAAGAATGATCATGCTGTTAGAGTTGTTACTAGAGGAGGTAGTATGACTCAGGATCCTCGTTATCCTGAAGGTCATCCTAAGAGAATTGAACAAGATTCTCAAAGAAATAATATTGATGCACCTAGTCCATCTAAGAAGAAAAAGAAAAACAAAAATGATAGGACTTTGCATGCTGCTAGTGAACCTGAGATAGAAATACCTCCTGAGAATCATAATGATGATTCTATTTCAGATGCCGAGACACAATCTGGTAATGAACATACACCTAGTGATAATGATAATGATAATGATGATGTTCATGTTGATGCTCAACCAGATAATGATGTAGAAATAGAACCTGCTGTTGATCTTGATAACCCACCTCCTAAGAATAAAAGATATGATAAAAGAGACTTTGTTGCTAGAAAACATGGAAAGGAGAGAGAACCATGGGTTCAAAAACCTATGCCTTTCCCTACTAAACCATCTAAAAACAAAGATGATGAAGATTTTGAGCGCTTTGTTGAAATGCTTAGACCTGTCTTTTTGCGCACTCGCTTGATTGATATGTTGAAAATGTCTCCCTATGCTAAATATATGAAAGATATTGTCACTAATAAAACAAAGATACCTAAAGCTGAAATTTCCACCATGCTTGCTAATTATTCTTTTAAGGGTGAAATACCTAAGAAACTAGGAGATCCGGGAATACCTACTATACCATGCTCCATTAAAAGAAGTTATGTCAAAACTGCTTTATGTGATTTGGGAGCCGGTGTTAGTGTTATGTCTTTCTCTTTATTTAGAAGACTTGGTTTGAATAAGCTCACACCTACTGAAATATCTTAGCAAATGGCTGATAAATCCACTGCTATACCTATTGGAATTTGCGAGGATGTTCCCGTTGTAGTTGCAAATGTTACTATCTTGACAGACTTTATTATACTTGATATGCCCGAGGACAACAACATGTCGATTATCCTTTGAAGACCCTTTTTGAATACTGCAGGAGCTGTTATTGATTGCAACAAAAGCAAGGTCACTTTTCATGTCAATGGTAATGAGCATACGGTTTATTTCCTGAAGAAACAAACTTCAGTGAATGGTATCAATTGTATTGAAAAAGTTTCAACAATCACTATTAGGGGATTCAAATTTTCTCTTCCTACTGTCAAAAAGAAATATGAAATTCTTATTGTTGGGGAGATGCAAATCCCCATTGAGGTAACTTAGTGTTATACGAAGATTCTTCGGTTTCATGCCATTCGAAAATAGTTTGTTAATAAGACTTGATCAACCTTATTAATGGATTCTTTTTGAGGGGCATGTGGTTGATGAATTTAGTAAGCACAACTTTCTATACCCACCTTTTGCTCTATGTTATTTTTAGTAGAATAAAATAAAATGCCATGATTATCCTGTTTTCTGAATTTTCCGTGTAATAAAAATGGCCCAAAAATAAAAGTTCTCAGAATGCCATGAAAATTTAGTATGATTTTTTCCAGAACATTTAAGAATTTTTGGTACTGAACACACCCCAGGGGGGTGCACCTGTGAGCCACAAGCCCACAGGGCGCGGCCACCCCGCCTAGGCGCGCCCAGCAGGCTTGTGGGTCACACAGGGACCCACTCACTTATGCCAGCCACCCATCTCCTTCTTCTTCCTTCAGAAAAAATCAAACTTGCTCCCAAACCCGTGTTCTTGCTCATTTTGCTATGATTTTCGATCTCCTTGCTCGGAACTCCATTTTCAAAACTGTTTTGAGGAATTACTCCTTGGTATGCGACTCCTCCAATGCTCCAATTAGTTTTTGCTCTAGTGCCTTATACTTTGCAAATTTTTGCTGCTGTGGTGACCATGTTTATGAGCTTGCATGTTGAATTTGTATGGTCCAAAGTAGTTTTGATGCATGATATAACTTCTAGATACATGTGGGAGTAGTTGGTATCCATTTTGTTGAGTTTCGTTCACTTTTATTTTGAGTCATTAAAAATTTCAGAAAATTTCAGAAAAAAGAAAATTCTCAAGTGGAGGTTGAGAGGTTCTTCGTGTCGGAACCCCAAGGATGCTCCTAAGCCCAAGTATACACTTCCTCGTGCGACCGAGGTGCGGCCGTGCGAATGGCCGTGTGACAAATTCTTGAGGGGTGCGGGAATTTACGACGATTTCTATCATTTGGCAAACAATGCCATCATTATCCCGTTCCTCGAAGATAAGTGTGACCAGTATCTTCTCCTCGCTAATACTTTCGTGCAAAGCTTTCATTTTCATGCTAGGAGAGATACACCCATAGTGACATTTAATTTATATGATGTTCCCCAAGAGATGACACTTGAGGATTTTTGCGATGTATGCAAACTTCCCAACGAGGGCAGCCCATTAGAGCCACATCCCCGGGATGTCTCGGAGTTCATCTCTGAGGTTACCGTGGGGGAGTCGAGGGGAGTTTCTGAGGCTAGGGTTGCTAGTTTACATTTCCCTGTTTTGCGCTATTATTCATTATTTGCTGGGAGGTGTTTGACTGGTCGGTGGGAGAGTGGCACACTCAGTTCGCCTGACCTTGCTATTTTGCGCCACACTCTTTATGCTGATAGGACCTTCAGTTTGGGTGCTATGGTTGCCCGGCGGTTGCACACCAACCGTTCTAGGGGCGGTACTTATGGTGGTATTTATGCTTCCCGTCTCGCTAAACATTTCGAGATTCCTATTAGGCACGACGAGAGGGAAGAGAGGCTTTTACCTGTTATGCATCTTGATTACGAGAGTATGGTTGGGCATGACTTTATTAATAGGGGCCGTAAACGATTTCAGTATAACTTGGTATTCAGTCAGGGTACATGTGAGATTATTACTTTGCCTGCGCCTACTTTGTTTGATATTCACAGGGGCAAATACATCATTATGCCTGAGGACATTTATGCTTATTGGGCCTTGGACCAGTGATGACCCACAAGTATAGGGGATCAATCGTAGTCCTTTTGATAGTAAGAGTGTCGAACCCAATGAGGAGCAGAAGGAAATGACAAGCGGTTCTCAGCAAGGTATTTTCTGCAAGTACTGAAATTATCAGTAATGAGTAGTTTGATAGCAAGATAATTTGTAACAAGTAACAAGTAGCAATAGTAACTAAGGTGCAGCAAGGTAGCCCAATCCTTTTGTTGCAAAGCATAGGCCGGAACGTTCTCTTATAATAAGCAAAACATTCTCGAGGACACATGGGAATTTCATCTAGTCACTTTCATCATGTTTGTTTGATCCGCGTTCGCTACTTTGATAATTTGATATGTGGGTGGACCGGTGCTTGGGTGATGTTCTTACTTGAACAAGCCTCCCACTTATGATTAACCCCTCTCGCAAGCATCCACAACTACGAAAGAAGAATTAAGATAAATCTAACCATATCATTAAACATATGAATCCAAATTAGCCCCTTACAGAATAGCGCATAAACTAGGGTTTAAGCTTCTGTCACTCTAGCAACCCATCATCTAATTACTAATCCACAATGCATTCCCTTAGGCCTAAAGATGGTGAAGTGTCATGTAGTCGACGTTCACATGACACCACTAAGAGAATCAACAACATACATATCATCAAAATATCGAACGAATACCAAATTCACATGATTACTTATGACAAGACTTCTCCCATGTCCTCAAGAAGAAAAGTAACTACTCACACATCATATTCATGTCCAAGATTAGAGGGGTATTGAATAGCATAATGGATCTGAACATATAATCTTCCACCAAATAAACCAACTAGCATCAACTACGAGATGTAATCAATACTACTAGCAACCCACAGGAACCAATCTGAGGTTTTGAGACAAAGATTGAATACAAGAGATGAACTAGGGTTTGAGATGAGATGGTGCTGGTGGAGATGTTGATGAAGATTGGTCCTCCCACGATGAGAGGATCGTTGGTGATGTCGATGGCTTCGATTTCCCCCTCCCGGAGGGAAGTATCCCCGGCGGAATCGCCTCGCCGGAGAGCAAAAGTGTTCCTGCCCAAGTTCCGCCTCGAGACGGCGGCGCCTCATCCCGAAAGTCTTCTCCTTATTTTTTCTAGGGCAAATGGGCTTATATACCAGAAAATGGGCACCGGAGACTGGCCAGGGGCCCCACAAGCCACCAGAGCACGCCTGGGGGGGGGGGGGTGGCGCACCCTGGTGCCTCGTGGGCACCTGGGTGGCCCCCTCTGGTACTTCTTTTCTCTAGTATTTGTTATTTATTCCAAAATAAATCTTCATGAAATTTCAGCTCATTTGGAGATGTGCAGAATAGGTATCTCTGACATAGCTTTTTCAGGTCCGGAATTCCAACTGCCGGCAATCTCCCTCCTTATGTAAATCTTGCATATTAAGAGAGAAAAGACATTAGAATTGCTCCACAAAGTGTTATATTGATTAAAAACACTATAAATAACAGTAGGAAAACATGATGCAAAATGGACGTATCAACGCCCCCAAGCTTAGACCTCGCTTGTCCTCAAGCGAAAGCCGATATCGATAATCATGTCCACATGTTTAGAGAGAGAGGTGTCGATAAAAACCAAATACGGACATAGTAGCATCATGATCATTATTATAACAGCAATATTCATTATCATAGAACTTCTCATGAGCAAGTAACAATTCATCACAACAACGAAGTATAAGACATAAACTTTCTTAAAAATTAACAAACTATGTTCTCAGTCAATAATGCAATTGCAATTCGTCATATTTTCAGGAAGGGTTTCATGTAGGAGCTTTTAGCAAGTCCACATACTCAACCATCATTTAGTCTTCTATGATTGCTAACACTCACAACATATATATGGAGCAAAAAGTTTCATCCAGACACATAGTAAGATAGGGGCTTATAATTTCGCCTCCAACTTATTCACCTCAAGGGTAATGTCAACAATAATAACTCATGATCACTCATATCCAACTGGATATATGTGCCTAGATCTTTCCCCACCACATGATGCTTGCAAAAGAGAAAAATAAAAAGGAATATAGGAGAACCCTGTTGACTCTTGCATAAAAAGTAAATACATAAAAGTAAAAGATAGGCCCTTCGCAGAGGGCAGCATAGGTTGTCATGCGCTTTTTGTTGTTGGATGCACAAGCTCTTAAAGCAAAGGAACGTCAGTTTATATTGCCCCTTGTGATAGCAACCTTTATTATGCAGTCCATCACTTTTATTTCTTTACCATCACAAGTTCGTAGAAAGCTTATTTTCCTTTACAATAAAAGTTCATACATATTTAGGAGCAATTTTTATTGCTTTATGCACCGATGAAAACTTACTTGAAAGATCTTATTCAATCCATAGGTAGATATAGTGGACTCTCATGGCATGAAACTGGGTTCAAGGGTTTTGGATGCACAAGTAGTATTTCTACTTAGTGTGGATTTTTGGCTAGCAAAGGATAGGGGGCAAGCACCACAAGTTAGAGGATCCATGACAATATAACATCTATGTTTGTTTATATTCACATAGATGTTATATTGTCATGGATCCTCTAACTTGTGGTGCTTGCCCCCTATCCTTTGCTAGCCAAAAATCCGCACTAAGTAGAAATACTACTTGTGCATCCAAAACCCTTGAACCCAGTTTCATGCCATGAGAGTCCACTATATCTACCTATGGATTGAATAAGATCCTTCAAGTAAGTTTTCATCGGTGCAAAGCAATAAAAATTGCTCCTAAATATGTATGAACTTTTATTGTAAGGGAAAATAAGCTTTGTACGAACTTGTGATGGTAAAGAAATAAAAGTGACGGACTGCATAATAAAGGTTGCTATCACAAGGGGCAATATAAAGTGATGTTCCTTTGCATTAAGAGTTTGCACATCCAAAAATAAAAAGCGCATGACAACCTCTCCTTCCCTCTGCGAAGGGCCTATCTTTTACTTTATGTATTTACTTTTATGCTAGAGTCAATAGTGTTCTTCTCTATTCCATTTTTATTTTTCTCTCTTGGCAAGCATCATGTGGTGGGGAAAGATCCAGGCACATATATCCCGTTGAATATAGGTGATCATGAGTTATTATTGTTGACATTATCCCTGAGATAAATAAGTTGGGAGGCAAAACATTAAGCCCCTATCTTCCTATGTGTTTGACTGAAACGATTTGTTCTAAAAATATGCTTTGAGTGTCAGCAATCATGGAAGACTGAGCTCTTACATAGACCCTTCCTGAAAATAAGATGAATTGCAATTGTTTGATGACTGAGAACATAGTTTGTTATTTTTTCAAGAAAGTTTATGATCTATACTTTAACATGTGAATAGCTTGCTACTTGATCATGAGAAGTTTTATGAGATGAGCTACTGTTTATGTTATATAATGATGCTAGAAAAAGTGTTTTGAATTATCATTGATCAAACTTATGCACTATGCTAGCATTCACACTTCATAAATTATTTCTTTTATCATTTACCTACTCGAGGACGAGCAGGAATTAAGCTTGGGGATGCTAATACGACTCCAACGTATCTATAATTTATGAAGTATTCATGCCATGTTTATAACAATTTTATATGGTTTTGGTATGATTTGATTAGAACTAACCCGGACTGACGCTGTTTTCAACAGAACTACCGTGGTGTTGTTTTTTGTGTAGAAATAAAAGTTCTCGGAATTGGACGAAACTTTTTGACGATTTTTGTTGGACCAAAAGAGACCCCTGAAGCTTCGTGGAAGGACCGGAAGCCTCACGAGGTGCTCACAAGGCACCACAGCGCGGCCTGGGGGGGGGGGGGTCGCGCTGTGCTGCCTTGTGGGGGCCTCGTAGCTCCTTTTTGCGTGATTCCAACGCTGAAAAATCCTATAAATAGAGAAACCCCCAAAAATAAACCTAGAACTTCGACGCCGCCGCCGCAAGCCTCTGTACCAAAGAAATACCATATGGATCCTTGTTCCGGCACCCTGCCGGAGGGGGGAATCATCACCGGATGCCATCTTCATCATCCCGGCGGTCTCCATGACGAGGAGGGAGTAGTTCACCCTCGGGGCTGAGGGTATGTACTAGTAGCTATGTGTTTGATTTCTCTCTCTCGTATTCTTGGTTTGTCATGATCTTGATGTATCGCGAGCTTTGTTAATATAGTTGGATCATATGGTGTTTCTTCTCTCTCTATCTTCTTGTGATGAATTGAGTCTTTCCCTTTGAGGTTTCGTTATTGTTGGATTGAATATTTCAGATTTGAGAACACTTGATGTATGTCTTGCATGTGGATACCCGTGGTGACAATTGGGTATTCTATTGGTTCACTTGATATATGTTTTGGTGATCAACTCGCGGATTCCCGTGACCTTGGGGTGATCTAGGCATAGGGGTTGGTTGCACGTTTTCATTATCTTTTCTCCGATAAGAAACTTTGGGGTACTCTTTGAAGTTCTTTGTGTGGATTGAATATTATGCATCTGAAGTTGTTTGATGCATATCGAATAATCTACTCACGGATACTTGTGGTGACATTGGAGTATCTAGGTGACATTAGAGTTGGTTGATGTGTATCATATGGTGTTATTTTAGTACGAACTCTAGGGATGTTTGTGACACTTATAGGGATGGCTCAATAGATTGATCAGAAAGGATAACTTTGAGGTGGTTTCGTACCCTACAACAATTTCATCTTATGTTCTCCGCTAATAGGAACTTTGGAGTGATTCTTTGTCGCATGTTGAGGGATTTTTATATGATTCAATTATGTTAGCACTGTTGAGAGATTGCACTAGTGAAAGTATGAACCCTAGGCCTTGTTTTCAAGCATTGCAATACCGTTTGTGCTCACTTTTGTTACTTTCTACCTTGCTGTTTTTCTTATTTTCAGATTACAAAAAGCTATATCTACTATCCATACTACACTTGTATCACCATCTCTTTGCCGAACTAGTGCACCTATGCAATTTACCATTGTATTGGGTGTGTTGGGGACACAAGAGATTTCTTGTATTTGATTGCAGGGTTGTTTGAGAGAGACCATCTTCATCCTACGCCTCCCACAGATTGATAAACCTTAGGTCATCCACTTGAGAGAAATTTGCTACTGTCCTACAAAACTCTGCACTTGGAGGCCCAACAACGTCTACAAGAATAAAGTTGCGTAGTAGACATCATGGACTCTCATGACATGAAACTGGGTTTATGGGTTTTGGATGCACAAGTAGTATCTCTACTTGGTGTGGATTTTTGGCTAGCAAAGATATTGGGCTAGCACCACATGTTGGAGGATCCATGACAATATAACTTCTATGTGAATATAAGCAAACATAATTCATTACGTTGTCTTCCTTGTCCAACGTCAACAATTTGACATAAAATACTCAATGGGGGGTCACAATCATAAAAGATGTCCAAGATAGTGTATTTGCATGTGAATCTTCTCTTCCCTTATTAATTTTTTCATGAATTGCATCATTGACTAATGCTATGCTTGTTAACCTTCAATAAATTTTACCACTTATACTTTTCTTTATGTAATGTCATTACTTTCCATAAGGTTAGCATATGATCTTTTTCATTATTTTCATTGCTAGGATTGAAACATAAAAGTAAAGAAGCAAAAACGCAAACTACTCTTTATTATATAACTCTCAACTCAATTACATAGATAGAGAGATCATGAAACTAGCACTCGAAAATAGATCATATTAAACTTTTATTCAACTAGATCACGAAATAACTAAGGATCGAACTAAAAATAGGTAAAGATAATAAAAGTGATGGTGATACGATGCCGAGGCACCTCCCCCAAGCTTGGCACAAGCCAAGGGGAGTGCCCATACCCATGTACTCAAGTTTCTTTCTTCGGTGATGATGGTGGTGATAAACTGGTGGGCTTGTCCTTCTGTTTTCGCTTGAGAACATAGTTTTCTTCCTTCAACTTGCTAATTTCTTGCTCAAGCTCCATTATCTTCTCACACAATACATTCTTGTTTTCCTGTAGAAGACGGAATTGGATAAATTGGATCTTAGATTTGTTTACTGTGTTTGGGAGGCTCGACTTCTTGAACTCCATATGCATATCTCCCGGTTGAGGTACAGGGGCATCTTCTTCATCCGAGCTCGCGTCTTCCGTTCCCTTCATGTTGGTATCTCGCTCCTCCTCCACGGACCATCCATAGGGGTCTATATCCCCATAGATCCTTGGATTTGTGACATAGTGTGATACGAAGCTCTCTCCATCTGAATCTTGAGACGACATACTTTCGGATCTGTCAGAAAGATAGAACGAAACAAGAACAGAGGAGAATCTTGCGATACGGTGGTCAAAACGTCCGGGAGTATATATAAAGAATTTTTATCTTGCAAAACAAGTATTTCCAAAATAAAACGGAGTCAGGAAGGCTCACGAGGGGCCCACGAGCCACTAAGGCGCGCCTAGGGGGGGGGGGTGGCGCGCCCTGGTGCCTCGTGTCCACCTCGTGGGCCCCCTCGGCTGTTTCTTATTTTTATATTTTTTCTAATATTCCAAAACTGACAGAGAGTATTTTTATGGAAGTTTTGGAGTCGGTTTACTTACCGTATCACGTACCTCTTCCTTTTGAGGGTTCTGGAGAGTTCTGGAAGGTCTCTCTTATGTATTCCTCGGGTGTCATAGTTTGAATAATGTTAGTATCAACATTAATAGGTGTACCTGAGATGTAATGCTTAATTCTTTGCCTGTTGACCACATTCGGATTAGTGCCTTCGGCGTTATTGATCTTAATGGCTCCAGAGCGATAAACTTCCTCAATGATATACGGTCCTTCCCATTTAGGGAGAAGTTTTCCTGCAAAAAATCTAAAACAAGAATTGTACAATAGAACATACTCACCCACTTTGAATTCCCGTTTTTGAATTCTTTTATCATGCCATCTTTTAACTTTTTCTTTAAACAATTTGGCATTTTCATAAGTTTGGGTTCTCCATTCATCTAGCGAGCTAATATCAAATAACCTCTTTTCACCGGCAAGTTTAAAATCATAATTGAGTTCTTTAATTGCCCAATATGCTTTATGTTCTAACTCAAGAGGTAAATGACATACTTTTCCATAAACCATTTTATAAGGAGACATACCCATAGGATTTTTATAAGCAGTTCTATAAGCCCATAATGCATCGTCAAGTTTCTTAGACAAATTCTTTCTAGATCCATTGACGGTCTTTTGCAAAATTAATTTTATTTCTCTATTGCTCAATTCAACTTAACCACTAGATTGAGGGTGATAGGGAGATGCAATTCTATGGTTGACATCATATTTAGCAAGCAGTTTACGGAATGCATCATGAATAAAATGTGAACCACCATCAGTCATTAAATATCTAGGGACTCCGAACCTCGGGAAAATAACCTCTTTAAGCATTTTAATAGAAGTGTTATGATCAGCACTACTAGTTGGAATAGCTTCTACCCACTTAGTAACGTAATCAATAACAACTAAAAGATGTGTATACCCATTAGAGGAAGGAAAATGTCCCATATAATCAAATCCCCACACATCAAATGGTTCAATAACAAAGGAATAATTCATAGGCATTTCCTGACGTCTACTAATATTACCAATCCTTTGACATTCATCACAAGATAAGACAAACTTACGAGCATCCTTAAAAAGAGTAGGCCAATAAAAACCAGATTGTAGTACCTTATGTGCAGTTATGTCTCCTGCATGGTGTCCTCCATAAGCCTCGGAATGACACTTCCGTAAGATTTATTCATGTTCATGCTCAGGTATAGAATGTCTAATAATACCATCCACTCCTTCTTTATAAAGATGTGGGTCATCCCAGAAGTAATGTCTTAAATCAAAGAAGAACCTTTTCTTTTGTTCCTATGTGAAACTAGGTGGTATAAATTTAGCAACAATATAATTAGCATAGTCTGCATACCAAGGAGTATTACGAGAATCATTTATGACAGCTAATTGCTCATCGGGAAAACTATCATCAATAGGCAGTGGGTCATGAAGAATATTTTCCAACCTAGACAAGTTATCAGCTACGGGGTTCTCAGCTCCCATCCTATCCGTAATATGCAAGTCAAATTCTTGTAGCAATAGAACCCACCAAATGAGTCTAGATTTAGCATCTTTCTTTTCCATAAGGTATTTCATAGCAGCATGATTGGTGTGAACAATTACTTTAGAATCAACTATGTAAGATCTGAATTTATCACATGCAAACACAACTACTAGAAATTCTATCTCAGTAGTAGCATAATTTCTTTAAGCACTGTCTAGAGGTTTACTAGCATAATGGATAACATTTAATTTCTTATCAACTCTCTGCCCTAGAACAGCACCAACAACATAATCACTAGCATCACACATAATTTCAAAAGGCAAGTTCCAATCAGGTGGTTGAACAATAGGTGCAGAGGTTAAGGCCTTCTTAAGTGTTTCAAAGGCTTCTACACAATCATTATCAAAAACAAATGGAACATCTTTTTCCAAGAGATTAGTAAGAGGCCTAGAAATTTTAGAGAAGTCTTTAATAAACCTTCTATAGAAACCAGCATGACCAAGGAAACTTCTTATACCTTTAATATCTTTAGGACATGACATTTTCTCAATTGCATCTGTCGGCCCAGTGGGAACCAGGGTACCACGGCCCGTCTGCCTGCGGCCTAGGAGGCAACTCTTGGGGTGGCCAATGAAGGACGTCTCTGCCTTAGGCTCTCCGGAACAAATCACCTCATGAGGAGCCAGCCTCGCGAGGCCCCTTCATCGCCAGGCGGAATGCTGCAACCAACAAGTGGCAAGTAGCCTCGTGAGGGGCGGCCTCATGAGGGGAGCCCTGGTAAGGGGCGGCCTCCTGAGGGGAGGCCTCGTGAGGGGCTCCCTCGTGAGGGGCGACCTCGTGAGGACCACCCCATGAAGGAGGCTGCGCGGCACCAGTCACGCAGCATGTACCCATCACATGGGTGACGTCCTGCTGTCAGGATAAGGATGACATGACGCGACCAAGACCAGTTTCCTCTTTGGTGCAAGGGAGCAGCGGCGTCTGCCCCCCTCCAAAGCAAAGAAGACCAGGACAGCTCAGCGCGCCAGGATGGAGGTCATCGCCGAGCCCACCAGCGCGCCAGGATAGCAACTTTAGCAGGCGGAGACCGCCTTTAGTCAGGATAAGCCTGGGCGCCTGTCCCCCTTTGAAGGGCCGCCCTGTGGCCACCCTTTCCCGCTCATATTTTCGGGAAGAGGACCAAGGCACTATAAAAGGGGCAGGGCCGCTTCCATGTAAGGGGATCGAGTCATTCTCCCCCACACCTGGTGTACCTCAAGCCACAAGCTCTCCATCACAGAGCAATCCAACACAGGCAGGAGTAGGGTATTACACCGCACGGTGGCCCGAACCTGGGTAGCAGGCGCGTCCCCTTCGTGTCCGGTGAGAGCCAGTGAGCCTGTCGTGATCCCACCGCAGTTGCCGTCGTGTTGTAGGTCGCCAAGCAAAGTCCCCCAGAGTTCGAATCCTAAGTTCTTGGAGAAGTTTCTTGGACGCAGATCCTAGCCTCCGACATTTGGCGCGCCAGGTAGGGGGACTTGCTGTCTTCACGCCTTCGACCTCGACGTCAGCATCGACATGGACGACGCCGCCGCTCGCCGGGAACGCGCTACGCGCCGAGCCGCCGCCAGGGTTCACGCGGCGCCCAGGGCCCGAGGTGCCCCTGGGTGGCGCCCTTGCGCCGCCACCGAGCCTGTTGGGGAGCGGGTGGCCTCCTCCGCCCACCCGTCGGTGAACGAGCAGGCGGACGGCCGCTCCGCCGCCACCTCCTCGCTTGCGCATCGCGACCCTCCCGCTCCGCACGCCGCGCTGCTCATGGCGCAGGAGCTGCTGCGCTATCGTGCACCAAGGACGGCTATGATGCCTGGCTCGGGCGCATCACCGAGCTCGTCGACGCCGCGTGCGATGGCCAGGCGCCCTCCCGCTCCTTGCCTGCTCTGCCGTCCCGCGCCGACCGGGTCGAGCGCGACGCGCCTCCTCCTCCTCCTCCGGACCGCGACGTGGCCGAGCGCCACCCCGCAGCGTGCGCCCCGGAGCCGTCCCGCGGCTTGCTCGCACCGGACGGCGACGGCGACAGCTGCCAGATCGTCCGCCGCGCGCCCCCGGACGCACACGCGGTCCTTGAGAAGGCACACAACTGCTAGGACTGCGTCCACCACGACGTCGCCTTGGCTGGGCGCCAGAACCGCACGGCCCTCGACGGTGGCGCCGTCACCAATGGGGGCTACCTGGCCCTCACCCCCGAGCTGCGCCGCATGGTGTGGCCCGACAAGTTCAAGCCAGAGCTCCCTCTGCGCTAGGACGGCAGCAGTAACCCCACGGAGTTCCTCCTGCTCTACACCATCAGCATCCAGGCCGCGAAGGGGGACGACCGGGTCATGGCGAACTGGTTCCCCATGGCCCTCAAGGACGCTGCGCGCTCATGGCTCATGAACCTCCCCGAGGCGTCCATCTCTTCGTGGGAGGACCTGTGCAAGCAGTTCGTTGCCAACTTCAAGGGCACGAACGACCATCCCCTCATGCTCAATGACCCGCGGGCCATGCGCCAGTGCCCTGGTGAGCCCCTTCGCAAGTTCATCCAGCGCTTCAGCCAGGTGCGCCACAGGATCCCGAAGGCCTCCGACGCCGCGATCGTCTCCGCCTTCACCAATGGCTTAAGGCGCCCGAGAAGCAGGAAGTCATCACCCAAGAAGTCAACAAGCCCCAGGATGCTGGAATCGCCCGTAAAGCTCCCCACCCCAAGTGGATCGCCAGCCCCACCCCCGCCGCCAGGCCGCGCGGTAGCGCGCGCATGTGCGTCGACTTCATCGCCCTCAACCAGGCTCGTCCACGGGTCCCTTCCCTTCTCCGCAGATTGACCAGACCGCGGGCTCGCCCTGGCTCATGCGTATGCCGTTCGGCCTGGATGGTGCCGGAGCCACCTTCGCGAGGCTGATGCGCATGAGCCTAGAGTCCCACATCGCAAGGAATATGGAGGTGGTTAACACCTGCCCCCCGGCCCACCGCGGCCCCACTCATGACGGAGGAGGGTTGTCGGTTCTAAATCTGGCATATCTCGTGGTAGGGGTCCTAAGCTAGGCGTCTTGGAGCGATGGTAACATGGACACAGGATTTTACCCAGGTTCGGGCTCTCTCGAAGAGATAATACCCTACGTCCTGCTTTTCATTGTATTGATATGGGGATAGTACAGAGTACATGTATCTACCACGAGATTGTTCTAATGAATCTGAGATCATCTATTGACTAGCCTGGCCTCGGTTTATATAATACACCGGAGGCCTAGGGTTTAGGAGAGTCCTCGTCTTGGGCGCCAGGTCTTGTGGAATCTTCCTTGTATGCGTCATGGGCTGCCCGAAGTGGCCCATGAATGAACCGCCATGGGGTCCTTGGCCCGATCCACCTGGTCGGGAGATGACATAATGAATACCCCCCAGTCCAGGACACCATCAGTAACCCCCTGAACCGGTCTTCAATTTGGGGACGCTCCTCGGTTCTTCCGAACTGTTCTTCATCTTCGGCCGTCGGTCTTGAAAGCCGGTTCAACAAATATTCCCATCTTCGATCTTGAGGATCGCCGAGGTGTATCCGAAGAGTTTACCCGTCAGGCATCCGAGGATGTCCGATAATCTGTTCATGAAAAAGATGAACTCGGGTCGGATCCGTTTTCGCGCAGAAAACACATCCGGAAATTGACGCACTCGTCGGGCTGTTCCCGGAGTTTGAACGGTCGGATCAAGCTGAAATTTTGAGGGATGGTAGATATAGGAATTCCGCAGCCGATCAATGGTTGGATCTTCCAAAGGATGTCCGAGCTGGACGCTGGACTCCTCGCCCTAAACTCGTCCAGATTCACGTCCAGATTTGACACGGCTCCGGTATATCGTAGATTGCCAGAGATTCCTCCATCGGAACACGATGAAATTTTACGGGATCATTATAGACTCAATTCCGCACAATTCCACCAAAGGATTCGTCAAGACGACGCTCGAGGAGGCGGTGATGGTGAGCGCGAACCTGCTGTCCAGAAAAACTGCACGGTCGCCCGAGGGCAATGTTGATCTTGAGCCCCCGAGCTCCATGGATGATTCCCCCATGATCTTGATAGAGACCGGACTTGATGATGATGAAAGTATCCGTCCGAGCTTGATGATCCGACGCAGAGCGCAGTCCTCGGTCCATCCGAGGTGACCAGTTTGAGCCGGCGACGAAGATACCGACATCGACAATAAAGCTCGTTTCCGACGCGTAGACAGCGCCGGAGACGATCTGAATTCCCATCGCACCGCGGCGACTGCCAGCAGGCTCTCAATGAAAGCACCAATGTCGGATCTACATCCGGCATATCTCGTAGTAGGGGTCCTAAGCTAGGCGTCTTGGAGCGATGGTAACATGGACACAGGATTTTACCCAGGTTCGGGCTCTCTCGAAGAGATAATACCATATGTCCTGCTTTTCCTTGTATTGATATGGGGATAGTACAGAGTACTGGTATCTACCACGAGATTGTTCTAATGAATCTGAGATCATCTATTGACTAGCCTGGCCTCGGTTTATATAATACACCGGAGGCCTAGGGTTTAGGAGAGTCCTCGTCTTGGGCGCCAAGTCTTGTGGAATCTTCCTTGTATGCGTCATGGGCTGCCTAAAGTGGCCCATGAGTGAACCGCCATGGGGTCCTCGGCCCGATCCACCTGGTCGGGAGACGACGTGATGAGTACCCTCCAGTCCAGGACACCATCAAGGGTGTTCCGGTACAAAACACATGGAACACCCACCATCACTGTAAGTTCTATCCGTGCCCCACGGATACGAGCGGCATGGAGTTGTACACGCTTCGGGGCTCTCTCTACCAGCGCTGCCTCCGGCACGTGAGAGCTCCTTCCCACTCTCGTGGAAGCCCCATGCTCAGCGCTGGCGGATTCCCCATGCTCAGCGCTGGCGGCCTACTTACCTGAGGGGCCCCCAGCCATCACATCCTCAAGCTGACCCGTGTCGAGCACGGCAGCAAAAAATTGAGCTGTACATGCTCCGGAGCTCTCTCTACCAGCGCTGCCACTGGCATGCGAGAGCTCCATCCCACTCTCGTGGAAGCCCCATGCTCAGCGCTAGCGGACTACTTACCTGAGGGGCCGCTTGGCCATCGCATCCTCAAGCTAACCCGTGTCGAGCACGACAACATGAAGGGCGCGCGCTCACGATCTCCCCATGCGTATCACGCGAGCGGGGGCTGGGTACGGTGCCTGTGCTCGGGTCAGTCCCAGCAGCGCCGCAAAAACCCAAGTGACTGAGCTCTGGCTCGCAGGCCCGCTCCCGTGCACGTCACCTCACCAAGGTCCTTGGTGCTCTCGTCTCCTCGCATGACACCCACAGGCGACCTCGCGAGCGCACTACACTGCATTACTTGCAAAAACTTGGCAATCTCGCTGATGCAGGACACCGGAGAACTCAGGAGCTCCTCCTCAGGAGGCCTCACGAGCGATGTCTCGTGAGCAGGGGGGTTCGAGACACCAGAGGCCTCAGGAGCTCCTCCTCGAGAGGCCTTATGAGCGAGATCTCGTGAGCAGGGGGCTTCGCGAGCAAGCGCCCCTCACGAGCCACTGACTGCGGGCGGCACCACGCCAAGTCGCGTGCTGCTAAAAAGCTAAGTCTAAAGTATCGCTTGAGGCTTTGGTAGCACCCTTCGATCTTTCTTCCTTTCGCTTTCCCCTCGAAGCATCTTTGTTTTCCTTGGCACGAGCCGCCTGTGCATCAAGGGGGACATCCTTGAGCATCGCGCCTCGGGAACCCCTACCAGCCCTAAGAGCCCTACACCCTCTGGCCTTGCTGAGCGTGCGCTCCCGCATACCAGCGACGGTAGTAGTCCGCTCGAAGGCTAGGTCCCAGCATCGCAGGGGACAGGGGCAACGTAAAAAGGGAAGAAAGACTTCATGAGGAGACGAAAACACAGCAAATATTAAAGTACTTCAATCAAAAGTGCTAGGCGACATCTTCACACCCCCATAGGGCCACGTCTACTCTATGACAGGAGACAAAAGGTAAAGACTCAAGCGGAAGAGCCACTCTCAGCGCCATCGTCGCCAGCGACGCCTCCGCCCTCGGCGGCTGCCACGGTGCACTCCAGGTTCTCCAGGAGCTCGCGCCCCTTCTCCTGCTCGGTGGTGGTCAGCGCGAGCTCGTGCTCCCGGATCTCCCTGTCCCGTCCCCGGACCGCCACCATGCTCTCGCGCCCGCCGAGCGCCTCCTCGTGAGGGGCAAGCTGGGCCTCGCAAGTCGAGGCGCGCTCCATGTAGGCCTTCTCCGCGGACTCCGCCTCCTTAAGTCATGGGGCGGCCTCTTTCGCATCCCGGGTCGCCCCATCAAGGAGCTCCTTGGTCTTTCGGGTGGCCTCCTCGTGCTCCTCCCGCACGACGCCGTCCCGCAGGCGGCCTAACTTGACGGCCACTTCCAGTTGTCGCCAGCCCTCCGCGAGGCGCACTCGCTCTTGGCGGAGGTCCTCCTCTTCGGCCATGAGGTCGGTCTCGAGGGTGATGAGGGCCGACCAGGCATGGCGGAGAGTCCCGCGCCGCAGCAGAGTATTGTGGCCTACAAACACCATGGCCAGGAACGCGTCCGGCCCATCTTCCTCATCCGTCCCCGCTGGCCACGAGAGGCCCGAGGGCTGCAGCTCCCACAAGCCCAGCGATGTCTCCGCCGGCTGGGGCTTCACCCCCCGTCAGATGCTGGGGGTTCTCCACAGCCTCTACCTCTGCCTATGACTCCGTCGCGCGTGGGGGGCTTGGCGCGGTCGCCTTCGGCTCTTGGTGCACTGGCGGGCGCTCGGGGCTCACCACGGCCGCTGTGTTTGCGCCTGCCGCCCCAGCCGCCGCGGAGCCCTTCGAGGGGCTCGGCCTCACGGCGTCCCCCGTGGCGTCGCCGCTTCCGGCGCCGGTCACCTCCGGCACCACTTCCTCCATGTGGACCTCCTCCAGAGGTCCACCTCCCCCAGCAAGTGGAGGCGCATCCTTTACACAGCTTGGGAGACATCGTGCGCTCTCCCTCGCCATCTGCCCCGCGCCTCTCCAGGCTTGGCGGGGCCTCCAGCGGCTCTTCAATCCGCACCCCCCGCGGGGGCGCGGTCTGCCTCGTGGCCCCCTCTACCCTGGAGGCCTCCTTCTTCTTCGACGGAGGGTCCCTGCGCCACCAAGGGGTCTCAGCTCATGCCTCACGAGGAAGAAGAGTAAGCGTAAAGGGAAAGGACAGGACGAGGGGACTTACACGTCCGTAGGGGCCCACCGCCTCTTCTTCAGCTTCACGCCGGAGTAGTTGCCGCTGCCGCTGCCGCTCCCTCGGCGCTCGCTCGAGCTGACTCCCGAGGCCTTGCGCGGGGGGTCTGCCGGGGCCTTCTCCCGTGGCCTCGGCGAGCGCATCCTCCTCGCGAAGCGCGTCGCCCTCCACACCAAGGGTCACCTCGTCCTCCAGAGGCACATCCTGGGAGGGCGCGACCGAGAACCCCTAGGTGTCATGGGGGTGTGGAGGCCACTACGCGTCGCTCCCTGGGCCTGGCAGTTCGATGGGCCCCACGTCCTTTCATTCCTAACGGGCGGAACATGTGCGTCACGGGCCCGGGGGCTACTGTCGGCCCAGTGGGAACCAGGGTACCACGGCCCGTCTGCCTGCGGCCCAGGAGGCAACTCTTGGGGCGGCCCACGAAGGACGTCTCTGCCTTAGGCTCTCCGGAACAAGTCACCTCGCGAGGAGCCAGCCTCGCGAGGCCCCTTCATCGCCAGGCGGAACGCTGCAATCAACAAGTGGCAAGTAGCCTCGTGAGGGGTGGCCTCATGAGGGGAGGCCTCGTGAGGGGCTGCCTCGTGAGGGGCATCCTCGTGAGGGGCTGCCTCGTGAGGGGCGGCCTCATGAGGGGAGGCCTCGTGAGGGGCTGCCTCATGAGGGACTGCCTCGTGAGGGGCGAACTCGTTAGGGCCACCTCACGAAGGAGGCTGCGCGGCGCCAGTCACGCGGCATGTGCCCATCACATGGGTGACGTCCTGCTGTCAGGATAAGGATGGCAGGACGCGACCAAGACCGGTTTCCTCTTTGGTGCAAGGGAGCAGCGGCGTCTGCCCCCCTCCAAAGCAAAGAAGACCAGGACAGCTCAGCGCACCAGGATGGAGGTCATCGCTGAGCCCACCTTCGCGTCAGGATAGCAACTTTAGCAGGCGGAGACCGCCTTTAGTCAGGATAAGCCTGGGCACCTGTGCCCCTTTGAATGGCCGCCCTGTGGCCACCCTTTCCCGCTCATATTTTCGGGGAAGAGGACCAAGGCACTAGAAAAGGGGCAGGGCCGCTTCCATGTAAGGGGATTGATTCATTCTTCCCCACACCTGGTGTACCTCGAGCCACAAGCTCTCCATCACAGAGCAATCCAACACAGGCAGGAGTAGGGTATTACACCGCACGGTGGCCCAAACCTGGGTAGCTCGCGTGTCCCCTTCGTGTCCAGTGAGAGCCAGTGAGCCCGTCGTGATCCCACCGCAGTTGCCGTCGTGTCGTAGGTCGCCAAGCAAAGTCCCCCAGAGTTCGAATCCTAAGTTCTTGGAGAAGTTTCTTGGACGCATATCCTAGCCTCCGACAGCATCAACTTTAGCCTTATCTACTTCAATACCTCGTGTAGAAATTTTATGCCCCAAGACAATACCTTCATTCACCATAGTGGCACTTCTCCCAATTCAAGACAAGATTAGTTTGTTCACATCTCTGCAAAACTCGATCAAGGTTGCTTAAGCAATCATCAAAGGAAGTTCCGTAAATGGAAAAATCATCCATGAAAACCTCAACAATCTTTTCACAAAAGTCAGAGAATATAGCAGTCATACATCTTTGAAAGGTAGCAGGTGCATTGCATAAACCAAAAGGCATACGTCTATAAGCATAAGTTCCAAAAGGACAAGTAAAGGTGGTTTTCTCTTGGTCGGCTTGTGATACAGGTATTTGAGAGAAACCAGAATATCCATCATGAAAGCAAAAGTGTGTATGCTTGGACAATCTTTCTAACATTTGATCAATAAAAGGTAAGGGGTAATGATCTTTTCTATTGGCTTTGTTTAATATTCTAAAATCAATTACCATCCTATAACCAGTTACAATTCTTTGTGGAATGAGTTCATTTCTATCGTTAGGAACAACAGTAATGCCTCCATTCTTAGGAACACAATGAACATGACTTACCCATCTACTATCAGCTATGGGATAGATTATACCTGCTTTCAGAAGCTTTAATATTTCAGTTCTTACCACCTCCTTCATCTTGGGATTTAATCGTCGTTGGTGGTCGACAACTGGTTTAGCATCAGGCTCCGTATTAATTTTGTGCTGACATAGAGTGGGACTAATGCCCTTAAGATCATCAAGAGTATATCCAATAGCAGCACGGTGCTTCCTCAGAGTTTTTAGTAACCTCTTTTCTTCATGCTCTGAAAGGTTAGCACTAATAATAACAGGATATATCTTCTTTTCATCTAGGTAAGCATATTTCAATATATCAGGCAATTGCTTCAATTCAAATATAGGGTCACCCTTAGGTGGAGGAGGACCTCCAAGAGTTTCAATAGGCAAATTGTGTTTAAGGATAGGTGGTTGATCAAAGAACATCCTATCTATTTCATTTCTTTCATTCATGTGCATATCATTTTCATGATCTAGGAAATATTGTTCTAACGGATCAGTAGGAGGTACGACAATAGAAGCAAGACCAATAATTTCATCTTTACTAGGCAATTCTTTATCATGAGGTTGTCTACGAAACTTAGAGAAATTAAACTCATGAGATATATCACCAAAATTAACACTGACAGTTTCTTTAGTGCAATCAATCTTAGCATTAACCGTGTTCAAGAAAGGTCTACCAAATATAATGGGACAAAAATTATCTTGTGGAGAACCGAGGACTAGAAAATCAGTGGGGTATTTTATTTTTCCACACAAGAATTCAACATCTCTAACGATCCTAAGCGGCGTAATGGTATCTCTGTTTGCAAGCTTAATAGTAACATCAATGTCCTCTATTTCAATAGGTGCAATATCATTCATAATTTCTTGATGTGGAATAGCACTCACACTAGCACCCAAATCACATAAGCCATGATAACAATGATCTCCTATTTTAACAGAAACAACATGCATGCCAACGACAGGTTTATTCTTATCTTTAGGATCGGGCTTAGCAATTCTAGTAGCTTCATCACAGAAGTAGATAACATGCCCATCTATATTATCGACCAAGAGATCTTTAACCATAGCAACATTAGGTTCAACTTTAATTTGTTCAGAGGGTCTAGGTGCTCTAATATTACTTTTGTTAACCACAGTTGAAACTTTAGCATGTTCCTTAATCCTAACAGGAAAAGGTGGTTTCTGAATATAAGCAGTAGGCACAACTGAATCAACATGGTAAACAATTGTTTCTTCTTTAACACTAATGGGTTCCTCAATATTTTCTTTAATAGGGGGATGATATTTAAACCACTTCTCCTTAGGGAGATCAACGTGAGTAGCAAATGATTCACAAAAGGAGGCTACTATCTCAGAGTCAAGTCAATATCTAGTGCTAAACTTATGAAAAGCATCGGTATCCATAAAAGATTTAACACAATCAAACTCAAGTGTTTTACCTGACTCATTACCTTTTTTGAGTTCCCAATCTTCAGAGTTGTGTTTAATTCTTTCCAGAAGATCCCATCTGAATTCAATAGTTTTCTTCATAAAGGAGCCAGTCGAAGAAGAATCGAGCATGGTTTGATCATCATGAGAAAGCCGAGCATAAAAATTCTGTAAGATAATTTCTCTTGAGAGCTCATGATTAAGGCATGTGTACATCATGTACTTTAGCCCCCCAAGCTTGAGTGATGCTTTCTCCTTCACCAGGCCAAAAATTATATATATAATTCCGATCACGATGAACCAGATGCATTGGATAAAACTTTTGATGAAATTCCAATTTCAATCAATTCCAATCCCACGTTCCAATATCATCACATAGCCTATACATGGTCAATGTCTTTCCCTTCAAAGATAAAGGGAAAACCTTCTTCTTAACTTCATCTCCGGGTAAACTTGCAAGCTTAAATAATCCACAAACTTCATCCACATAGATTAGGTGCATATCAGGATGTAGTGTTCCATCTCCTGCATAAGGATTAGCTAGCAGTTTCTCTATCATACCTGAAGAAATCTCATAATAAATATTTTCAGTAGGTGCAGTAAGTTGAGGAGCAACTCTTTGTGCTTCCGGTCGAGGTGAACATACCCCGAACAAGCCCCTCAAAGGATTACTTTCCATAGTGACAAGTGACAATAAATTTCAGCACGTAATATAAATGTTTCCTTACCGAATTCCACTCACCAAAGGTGCTTCACTCCCCGGCAATGGTGCTAGAAAAGAGTCTTGATAACCCACAAGTATAGGGGATCAATCGTAGTCCTTTCGATAAGTAAGAGTGTCGAACCCTACGAGGAGCAGAAGGAAATGACAAGCGGTTCTCAGCAAGGTATTTTCTGCAAGCACCGAAATTATCGGTAACGAGTAGTTTGATAGCAAGATAATTTGTAACTAGTAACAAGTAGCAATAGTAACTAAGGTGCAGCAAGGTAGCCCAATCCTTTTGTTGCAAAGGATAGGCCGGAACGTTCTCTTATAATAAGCAAAGCGTTCTCGAGGACACATGGGAATTTCATCTAGTCACTTTCATCATGTTTGTTTGATTCGCGTTCGCTACTTTGATAATTTGATATGTGGGTGTACCGGTGCTTGGGTGCTGTTCTTACTTGAACAAGCCTCCCACTTATGATTAACCCCTCTCGCAAGCATCCGCAACTACGAAAGAAGAATTAAGATAAATCTAACCATAGCATTAAACATATGGATCCAAATCAGCCCCTTACGGAATAGCGCATAAACTAGGGTTTAAGCTTCTGTCACTGTAGCAACCCATCATCTAATTACTACTCCACAATGCATTCCCTTAGGCCCAAATATGGTGAAGTGTCATGTAGTCGACGTTCACATGACACCACTAAGAGAATTAACAACATACATATCATCAAAATATCGAACGAATACCAAATTCACATGATTACTTATGACAAGACTTCTCCCATGTCCTCAAGAACAAAAGTAACTACTCACACATCATATTCATGTCCAAGATCTGAGGGGTATTGAATAGCATAATGGATCTGAACATATAATCTTCCACTAAATAAACCAACTAGCATCAACTACGAGATGTAATCAACACTACTAGCAACCCACAGGTACCAATCTAAGGTTTTGAGACAAAGATTGAATACAAGAGATGAACTAGGGTTTGAGATGAGATGGTGCTGGTGGAGATGTTGATGAAGATTGGTCCTCCCACGATGAGAGGATCGTTGGTTATGTCGATGGCTTCGATTTCCCCCTCCCGGAGGGAAGTATCCCCGGCGGAATCGCTCCGCCGGAGAGCAAAAGTGCTCCTGCCCAAGTTCCGCCTCGAGACGGCGGCGTCTCGTCCCGAAAGCCTTCTCCTTATTTTTTCTAGGGCAAATGGGCTTATATACCAGAAAATGGGCACCGGAGATTGGCCAGGGGCCCCACAAGCTAGCAGGGCGTGCCTGGGTGGGGGGGGGGGTGGCGCGCCCTGGTGCCTCGTGGGCACCTGGGTGGCCCCCTCTGGTACTTCTTTTCTCCAGTATTTTTTATTTATTCCAAAACAAATCTCTGTGAAATTTCAGCTCATTTGGAGATGTGCAGAATAGGTATCTCTGACATAGCTTTTTTAGGTCCAGAATTCCAGCTGCCGGCAATCTCCCTCCTTATGTAAATCTTGCATATTAAGAGAGAAAAGACATTAGAATTGCTCCACAAAGTGTTATGTTGATTAAAAACACTATAAATAATAGTAGGAAAACATGATGCAAAATGGACGTATCAACTAGCCCCAAGTACCTGAGCCAGAGCCGTACCAGGTGCCCATCTATCAGTGGGAGCCTCAGGAGGCCATTTACCAGTGGGATCCCCAGCAGCCTCCGCACTATCCGGGAGGTGCTGATTTCGACCCGTGGCCATAGACCAACTTAGGCCAAAAGCCTAAGCTTGGGGGAGTACGTATTTCTCACCGACATTACATTCATGTTCACACATTCATTCCAGTTGTCGGTGTTCATCCTTTTTCATTGTATTATCCATGTTAGTTTTATTTCACTTTCTTCTTGTGTGTTTGAAAAACTTTCGAAAATCCAAAAAAAATTATTTGTAGTTTCTTTCTTGTTTAGTTAATTCGTAGTAGTAAAAGAAAAACCAATAAGATTTCTCTTTTCTTTGTTTGCTTGTTGGGAGCTTTCCCGTGTAAATAGTTTTTCTCGTTTTTCGTTTTTCCTTTGTTAACTTGCTTCCTTTAGAAAAACCGAAAACTCCAAAAATATTTCAGTGTGTTTCTCTGAATTTCTCTTCTTTCTGTTGAGTCGTCACAAGGAGAAAGACCACGATGAAAATGTTGAGTGGCTTCCGTGTGCTTTATTGTTTATCTAACAAAGAGCCACTATTACTTTGTCTTTTCCTCTAAATAAATGTTTACAGATTCCAGCTTAGTCCACGGCACACTTGCAGCATTCTTATTATTATCACATCATTCGGTCGTGCAAGTGAAAGGCAATAATGACGATATTTGATGAAGTGATTGCGGTGAAGAAAAGCTGGTATGAACTCTTGTTGTTTTTGTCTTTGTAAATATGTTTAGCTCAGTACTCATGATTCAACATTATTACAAGTAAACATATTTGTGATGACAATTAGAGATCATAGTTGCTCATGCCATGCTTAAATAGCTAGGAGTGGATAATGATTTATCTTGAGTGTCAACATGCATTAAAATGGTTGTGATGTAGTATGTTAGCATGGTATCCTCCTGTGAGTAATTCGAGTGGCTTGACTTGGCACATGTTCATACATGTAGTTGAATCAAAACCAACATAGCCTCCATGATATTTATGTTCAAGGTGTTGACATCCTACTCATGCTCGTGTTCAATGTTAATTATTCGCAATGCATGTCTATGACCATTTTCGCTCTCTAGCTGGTCGCTTCTCAATCTATTTGCTAGCCTTCGCCTGTACTAAGCGGGAATACTGCTTGTGCATCCAAAATCCTTAAACCAAAGTTTTTCCAGATGAGTCCACTATATCTACCTATATGCGGTATTACTCTGCCGTTCCAAGTGAATTTGCAAGTGCCACCTCTAAACATTCAAATGAACATCTGTTTTGTGTGCCCGTACCGCTCATGGAGCGACAAGGGGCGGCCAGTATCTTCCATGCTAAGCAGGTTACTCTCAGATGAGTGTTTATTCACTTGTCATTGCACGAGAGAGGATGGTAATTGGGATGCCCAGTCCTACTGCTCAAATCGTTATATAATGCAAACAAACTCCCCCAAAAAAGTTGTTGGTATGGAGAGGACCTGTGAATTCGGCTAGCCATGGCTTGTGTTGGTATGGTGGAGGGGGAGTAAACTTTACCTTTCCGCTTGGGAACCGCCTATAATTTGTTTAGCATGGAAGATATTGAAAACTCTCGGTCGTGACGTTGACAGGAAAAGCATACCTCCCAAAATTATTTCAATCTCTAATTTAAGCTTCGAGCTCTGGCACCGCTGCAAATCCATGCTTCCCTCTGCGAAGGGCCTATCCATTTACTTTCATGTTATTTTACTTTTATTGTTGAGTCATGACCCTCTCATTTAAAGCACCAGTTGGAGAGCACTATTGTCATTTTTATGCATTGAGTATAGTTAATGTTGGGTGTGACCATGAATGGATATCCACTACCCTGAATTACAATGTTTAGTCGTTGCTTGAATCTCAGAGGTGCTATGCATTTTTGTTTTGCGGTCTCAGAAAGGGCTAGTTAGATACCATGTTATCATATTATATCATGATTGTTTTGATAAAGTGTTGGCATCCGAGATATCTTATTATTGCTCGCTAGTTGGTTATGTTATTGCCATGAGTAAATGTGAGACCTAAGTGTTATCATCAATATGGTTAGTTCATAATCTTTGCTGAAAACTTGGATGCTAGTTAAGTATATATACAAACAACAAGAACAAAAGAGTTTGTAAAACTTTTTCTTTATCACTTTCAGTTTGTCAACTGAATTGCTTGAGGACAAGCAATGAGTTAAGCTTGGGGGAGTTGATACGTCCCAAACGTATCTACTTTTCCAAACACTTTTGCTCTAGTCTAGACTCTAATATGAATGATTTGAATGTAACTAACCCGGACTGACGCTGTTTTCAGCAGAATTGCCATGGTGTTGTTTTTGTGCAGAAATAAAAGTTCTCAGATGGACCTGAAAATTTATGGAGAATTATTTCAGAATATATAAAAAATACTGGCGCAAAGATCTACCAGAGGGGGGGGCCCACAGGCGCCACAAGCCTGGGGGGAACGCCTAGCTGGCTTGTGGGCCCCTGGCAACTCCGTTTGACCTAACTCCAATGCTATATGTACCTATTCGTGGAGAAAAAATCATCGTGTTTTACGAGACGGAGCCGCCGCCACCTCCTGTTCTTCATCAGGAGGGCTGATCTGGAGTCCGTTCGGGGCTCCGAGGAGGGGGATTCGACGCCGTTGTCATCATCAACCATCCTCCATCACCAATTTCATGATGCTCACCGCCATGCGTGAGTAATTTCTTTGTAGGCTTGTTGGACGGTGATGAGTTGGGTGAGATTTACCATGTAATCGAATCAATTTGTTAGGGCTTGGATCCCTAGTATCCACTATGTTCTGAGATTGATGTTGCTATGACTTTGCTATGCTTAGTGCTGGTCACTAGGGCCCGAGTGCCATGATTTCAGATCTGAACCCTCTATGTTTTCATGAATAAATTTGAGTTCTTGATCCTATCTTGCAAGTTATATGCACCTGTTACGTGTCATGATCCGCATACCCCAAGGTGACAATAATTGGGATTCTTTCCGGTGATTGCCGTAGTTTGAGGAGTTCATGTATTCACTATGTGCTAATCCTTTGTTCTGTTTCTCTGTTAAAAGGAGGCCTTAATATCACTTAGTTTCCTTAAGGACCCCGATGCCACGGGAGGGTAGGACAAAAGATGTCATGCAAGTTCTTACTATAAGCACGTATGACTATATACGGAATATATGCCTACATTACATTGATGAATTGGAGTTATTGTGTATCGCCCTAGGTTGTGACTGTTACATGATGAATTTCATCCAACATAATTATCCATCACCGATCCAATGCCTACGCTTTTCGCATATTGATCTTTGCTAAGTTACTTTCGTTGCTGCTGCTGTTACAATTACTACAAAACTGCTTCTGTTACTGTCACTACTGTTACTATTGCTCTTGAAACTATCATACTACTGTGCTACTAAACACTTTGCTGCAGATATTTAGTTCTCCAGGTGTGGCTGAATTGACAACTCAACTGCTAATACTCACAAATATTCTTTGGCTCCCCTTGTGTCGAATCAATAAATCTGGGTGAAATACTACCCGCGAAAACTGTTGCGATCCCCTATACTTGTGGGTTATCAGTCTGCTGCTTTCATCAATTCTCTATCCATACACATTTCACACATCCGGATTTCCTGCTGCAAGCCCACCGCTAGATGTGGGTTCTCGCTTGTGAGAGCCTGCGTCTCCTTCAGCTCCTGCATGCACTCCATCCAGCAGAACACCACGTCATCAATCCTTTTTGCCCGTGCCAGCCACATCCTCCGTCGTTGCATCTCTAGTTCGTGTGGCATCATCCGTTGAGGTGGCCCCTGAGGCTCCTCTCGTGGGCCTTGGAATGGCGAGGGCAACGCTGGAGTGGAGGATGATGGTGCGGTACGGGAAGCCTGGCGACCACTAGGAGCCATGGAATCCCTGTAAAAATTACCCTAGTACAGGAAAATGCCAGAAACTGTTGATATTTGACACCTCCTTCCAACTACATTAGTGATGAGTGGATTTTATGCATACTTTTTAGAATATATTCTAGTGCCAAAATCCCTCATATCATATCCATCTAGCACTTATTCATGTCTCCAATGCATAATTTTCGGTATTTACTTGTTTTACCAAGTTCGTTGCACACTTTTTATATTTATTTAGTCTTTATTACTTTTACTTTGTTTTGTGGTCTTTGTAGGTGTGTTGACATGTTCATGGACTTGGGACATCAAAAGAATCAAGCTAGGGGTCAAACCGGAGAAGTTCTAGGCACCAGATCAAGACCCTTTGAAGAGTTTGATGATTTGATATTTATCAAAATGTCCAAAATAAAGATCCAAGGCCACAAACGCATCGTGCTTTTTGTTAGCAATCCAATGAGCCCAAGAACATCAAAATCGGAGTTCGTATGAAGAAATGGCGACCAAAATACGAAGCAGCTCCCGAAGTCCAGAATGAAAGGCGACCTTCCATGCGACCGGAGCCTCTCGTTTGAGCGGTCGTTTGTGCTCCAGGCAGCCACGAAAATTGGCCAGAACTTTCCAAATTTTGCTCCGATTTCATCCCCATTTTTCCATACGAGATCCTTGACGACCAAGGCTTGTTTGGGACGTTGATTTGGCTCCCCTTGAGCCCTTGGATGAAAGGGAGGAGGCTAGATCAACGGAGGAGACCCGAGGTGGACTCCTATATGAAGACCTCCAACCCTAGCCGCTGGCTCATCTCATCTCCATCCTCCACAAGTCTCATCTACAGCCGCCACACCTCCATTACAGCAAACTCCACCATAGAGAAGGGCCAAGACAAGGAAGGGAGAAGGGAGGAGGCGCCTCCCACGTCCGGCGTCGGCCGGAGGGCCAGTGCCCTCTTCATCACCGCTGCCATGCCTCCCTCCATCTCCAACTCCGTGTTAGATTGTAACTTGTCCCTCATCTCTATGTACTACATCACCACGCTTGAGTAATTCATTAGTTCTTGGGGGAATAAGATGAACTCTAGTATGTGCTAGTACCGATTGTCTTGCACGATATGATATCCTCTTTGCACGTTTATGTTAGTAGTCTTCTTGACATTGGGTGAAGTCGACCATCCAATGTATGACAATTTTGGAGGGAAGGTTATTACTGTTGGCGAACCGTATGGTTGGCGAGGTGGGTTTGTGACAGGCCCCATCTCCCTTCGTAGCGAATCGTTGCAGCAGGGGGTAAAACAGTGACCACTTTGGCTGCGTCCACAGGGACCTTTTTCCCCTTAATCACCGTCTGATAACCGGAGTGGGGAAGGACGGTGGTGACGTATGTGATACGGGGCTGCCGCGTGTATGCACGTATCTGTACCGGCTCCTCCCACAAAGAGAAACATGTAAAGTGGCTTAGTATTAGTAGAACGAACATGTAGTGATGATTCTGAATACCTCGAGAACGCCCTTATTACTCAAGCGCCGCTCCTTTATTTTACCTGCTGTTTTATTTATGTTTTTACCTCCGCGTAGTTGTTTAGTTCAAACCACCCTTATTATCGTTTTCGTTAGCAACCGACGAATAGACTATTTCCAGATAACGCTCTGGGTGTGAACGTAGCCACGTAAGTGACGACGTGGCTGCGGGGTTGGTAGTTACCAGTGCAACCACCGCTCCCTGTGGGATCAACATACTCTACTTACCGTGAATTGCAATAGCCCTATGCCCTTGCAGGTCATCAACCTTTTTCTGGCACCGTTGCCGGGGAGCAAAAGCGCTCGGTTATTACCTTCCCGCTCACACATAGTTTATTTTGTTAGTTGTTATTTATCTTTCAGTTTTTTTCCTTAAATGAAAAAGAAAAAATATATTGCTAAACATGTCTTCTGAGATGACTCTCCAGGAACATATGAAACTTTCTATGAAGGAAAATAGATACAAGAGTTTGCCATTTTTGGCTACAGACGAAGCAAAGTTGAAGGAATGGATTGAACTGGTTAAAAAATTCACCTCCCTTATACTCCATTCATATCCGACATCATGTGAAGATTGTGGATCCAAAGAGCACCTACGATATCAATGTAAGTACAATATTGATCCCGCATTAGCAAGATATAATATTCTTAGTAAGTCCAATGCTAGTGTGGAGGTCTTGCAATTTGTGCTACTTGCGGGTGCTGATGAGGTTCTACATTATATATTGGATTTGGAGATAAGAGATGCTATCCTTGATACAATTTGCATTGAGTTGCAATCTATCCATACTTTTTACCTAGATAATTTTTGTGATAATGCATTAGTTGTTAATGAAGAAGAGCGGATTGCATCCGTTCTGGAAATAGAAAAACTCTTGTAGGAACCGCAGAAGGATGAAGGAAAGGACGCAACCAATGAAGAGCAAACATCCCCCAATGATGAATGGCTGCAAGAAGTGGTAAGAGACCATGAATTAAATATTTATGAAACTAACTTGCAGCAAGATAAAGGGGATCACAAAGGACAACTAAACTTGGACGAACAAGTGAGCTCACAGAAAGAATCTAGCAAGGAAGAGGAGGACGAACAGTTTTACCGCCTTCTCACAACTGTGAATTTTGATAGTGATTTCTTGCAATTATTTGAAGTGCTCACTGATGAACGTATGGCTACTATGGATATGAGGCTATTAATAGATTTGTTGGATGAATGTGCATTTATGTTATGTTCCTCATATCCAATCTCTTGCAGGAATTGTAATAATCAGAACCACCTTGAATTCCCGTGTGTAGATTCTCCTGACGAGGTCATACGATGAGGAAACATTAGTATATGCTTTATGTGAAGGTGCCTTGATGTTGCTTAAAGAAATTAAACGTGTTCGAGCCAATGAAGAGAGTGCCATACTTACTGAGATATATCGTGTGGTGACCATCATATTTAATTATCGTGGTAAGTATTTGTGAATATGATGTGTTACAGGAAAAAGATGAAGAAAAAGAAGAAGAAGAAGAAAATGAAGAGGAAGAAGAAAAGCACGAGGAAGAGGACTTCACGATAAAAGAACCCTCCAATATACATGAACAAGAGTATAGTGATAACTCTACTTTGAATGAATTAGATGCTAACAAACTTCCCATGCAGAAATGTCACCCTCAAGTTGAGGATGATAACTATCCTGTTAGCTCAAATGCCAAAGTAGAGGAAGAATATACTCTTGATTTATCGATGCTAATGTCCAACTATGCTTCTTTGCACGATTTCTTATGCAGGGGAAACCATTAAGGAGTGTTGAGTTAACCACTCCAAAGGAAGAATTTTATGAAGTGTTCCCCTACAATGGTAGCCAAGGTGACATATTAAAATTTATTCATAAGTCTCTAATCCTTGCATTGCAGAAATACATGGAGACATGTCTTCCTACTCCGGTGCATCAGTTCTCGCTTGAGAGCAAGGACCTCTTCACATACACGATGCCGATGCACCGCAAGAGGGTATGACTCCGACCACACTTTGCTATGAGATGCTCCAAACAGTGGTCGGAGGCAAGTCCAAATACACACCGGGTCGATATCCCTTGGGATCCGGGTGGATATATGGAGCATCGAAGCCTAGCTATATGGCTCTAAAGAAAACGCTATCGGGAGGCAGCTCGGAAGTAAGTAGGAGTCTTTACTAGTTTTGTGTCTTTTGAGTTTAGTTTGCATTCATATTTTTGCATTGGCACTTTGCATTAATTACTATCAAAGTTGTTTTGGTTAAGTCTTCATTAGGTGAAATTTTTCGTCTGCTCAAAATTATATACATGGTACAATTGCACTGTTGGATCTTCTTAATATATACCTAGTACAAGTGTTGGAGCTAACCCCGTAGGAATTTTCGAAGAAAATGAAGTTCCAGACGAAACAGGGGAAAAGACGGTGTATTATACGACCGCCCACGGTCGTATGCACGGTCGTATCGAGTGAGGGGGGCGCCAACAAAAACATCCAGAGGCAACAGAGCCAAAGACGGCGTCCCATATGAGCGTGTGCGCTCGTATGAAGCTTGGGTAGAAAACAACTAAAGATCCAGAGCGCAAGACGATGTTTGGAACAAGCGCGAGCGCTCGTATGGCTTGGTTCCGAGACCTTGTGCCAGAAAAAGCAAAATACGGCGGACTGTACAACCGTAAGCGGTCGTACGAGCGCTCGTATGAAGGTCAGAAAATACCCATTTTGTTTATTTCTTCGAGCCAAGGTTAGTGGGTTATATTTTAACCGTCCGTTTGCATCCCAACTTCAATTATGTGACACCCTGGTTTTCGCTCCTCGATTTTTCCTTCGCGGGATTTGACTCCCGTCTTTTTTTCGGTTTTATTGGATTTTCTCTCGATCTTGGGTATATGAGGATGGTCATATAGCCTTGCCTTTCCCTATCCAACCAGAGATTCTCTCCAGTTCAACCTTGCCACCCAAGATATATTCTCAGGATTTTGCCGCCGAAACCCTACCTTCCGAGTTACCGGAAGGGAAACCCTAATTCCTGCAGACGGCGGCTACGGCCGGAGTTGGGACGGTGCTCCGGTGGAGGAATGGTGGGGAGAGAGCAAGGAAGGGCTCCGCCATGACTGAGGGAGTTCTCTGGAGGAGAAAGGAGGAGGGGAGGAGCGCCGCATTATGCGAATTTGAGAGGGCAGGGGGAACTCTCGAGCTCAGTGGTGTGGTCGGGGAGGGCTAGAGGGGAGTGGGGAGGCTGCTGGTGAGGTCGAGAGATCTCGGGGAGGGGCTAAATAGCAGCGGCGACGATGCCCTCGCCGGATGCCACCACGGACGCGAGAACGATGCTCTGACGCAACCGCGTATGCGTGCGCACACGGGCAGGCATGGATGGCAATGGGAGAGAAGTAGTGGAGTGCCAGAGAATCAACGAAGAAGAAGAGGACAGAGGCAACGCGATGACGGCCACGGGCACGTGGTGCGGCGTGGCGCGCCGGAGAGGAAAGAGGAGGGGGAGAGGGGTCCAGAGGGGGCGCGTGGATGCAGGAGAGATCGAGCAGCGCTGTGGACATGGTGTGGTGGCGGGAGCTGGACGTTTGGGCGGTGGCCGAGGGCCCCGACGTCCAGAGCACGCTTTTGGCACGCCAGACTGCATGGTCACCACGTGCACAGGCGCACGCGGTGCATTATGGCCAGCAAAAAGATGTCTAGCGTGTCGACCCTACTTGCTGGAGCAACACTGTGGGCTTGATTGGATTAAATCACCTTTGTGCTGATGGGTAGCATCAACTGAAGTTTGCTATAGCAAACTTGGGCATGAAGTTGTGGTCAAATGACTTGACCAATGGGCTAGTAAAGATGTCACAGGGTTTTAGGGTAGTAAGGAATACAATCCTGTGAAATATGAAAGGATTTGGAGCAGGATATATCTTAGTTGCTTCACAACTGCAAAATCTGGTCCAGCAACTAGATCATGAAGCTGCACTCACATGGAGTGTTGGATTGGGCTGAAACTTGGTGGAGGATGATTATTTGAGCATATGAAGGCACTGCGAAAATTTAATACCATTTGGATACACCAAAATGGTACTTGCTTCACAATGCTTTCCTATGGACAGAAACTTGGGGGAATTTTGTGGAGAAAATGACTTGGCAAAATGATGTGAATTTTGGCATGCTCAAAGGATATAGGGATATTTGGGTACTGGATTAAATTCAGAATTTATGAAGCAATATAAAATATAGTTGCTTCACACCCTGAAAAAGTGACTAGAAACAAGAATTTGAAGGTGTGCTCACATAGATTGTTGGATGGAGCTCAAATTTTGTGGAGAGTATTGACTTGATCATATGAATGATCTGCCAAAATTTCAACTCATTTGGATTAGCCTAGCTAGTACTCCCTTCACAAAGCTTCTCTCTGGACAGAAACTTTGGAGATTTGCTGAGGAAGATTTACTAGGCAAATGAGGCTGAATTTTGGCATGTGACAATTATATGGATATGAAAGAGTGCTCAAAAAGTTTGAGGGCAATCAAGAAAGTATAAATAGCACTTCCTTCACAAAGTGCCATACTGGACAGCATACGAAATGAATATTCCTGAATTATTTTTGAACTAGGCAAGGATGGGTTTTGACATATAAGTGGAAGATATGATCCAAAGAATTTATGAGAATTTTTTGGGAATTTTATGGAAGACAGAAATGTTGGTTGCTTCACAACCTAGGGCAAACAGGGTTATTCTTTTAATAGAAAAAAGAATATTCCCAAGAAAAAGAATTTGGGGTTGGGCTAAGATGGAAATGGCATGGCCTTGAGAAAGATTTGAGAATGACAAGCCACTTGGGAGAAGAAGAAGAGATGATCTTCCCAGGTTTCAAGACCATAGAGCCACAGAAAAGAAATTCCAAATAAAAATTCAAAGAAATCCAAAAGAAAAAGAAAGGGCCAAAAATTGGGGTGTCATAGTTGAATCTGATCCTTTTCATGGTTATGAAACTGAAACTGTTGTGGCACACCTTACTAAGTTGAATGATATTGCCACCCTATTTGCTCATGAGGAATTTTTTTGCTATTACTATATCCTTAAGTTGTTTCCTTTCTCATTAAAGGGTGATGCTAAGAAATAGTTTAATACCCTTGCTCCTGGTTGTGTGCGTAGTCCCCAGGATATGATATATTACTTCTCTGAAAAATATTTTCCTGCTCATAAGGAACAAGCTGCTTTAAAAGAAATATTTAACTTTGTGCAAATTGAAGAAGAGAATCTCCCTCAAGCTTGGGGGAGGCTTCTCCAATTACTTAATGCTTTGCCTGATCATCCTCTTAAGAAGAACGAAATACTTGATATCTTTTATAATGGACTAACCAATGCTTCTAGGGACTACCTAGATAGTTGTGCTGGTTGTGTCTTCAGGGAACGAACTGTTGGGCAGGCTGAAGAACTATTGAATAATATATTGAAGAATGATAATGAGTGGACACTTCTTGAACCACCACCTAAGCCAACTCCGAAGAAGAGAGGTATTCTATTCCTCAATCCAGAAGATATGTAAGAAGCTAAGAAATCTATGAAGAAAAAAGGTATTAAAGCTGAAGATGTTAAGAATTTACCACCTATTGAAGAAATACATGGGCTCGACATCCCGACACAGGTCGTGGAGGTAAATTCTCTCATTAGATTTGATGAAGGTGATATTCCGTATAATAAATCTGCTAGTCAATGCCTGTATGAATTGATAATTACATCATTAAACAAGAACACTTTAATATGTATGTTAGCAATCAACTAAAACGGAATGCCATCATGATTGAACGCTTGAGTGATTGATGTTTAGAATTGCTAATGATGTTAAATGCTTGAGTAAACATGCTTCTATGGTTCAGACTCAGCTAGAACAAATTGCTAAGTCACAAAATGATTTGCTTGACGAGATGAATAATAAAAAGAATGATCATGCTGTTAGAGTTGTTACTAGAGAAGGTAGAATGACTCAGGAACCCTTGTATCCTGAAGGTCATCCTAAAAGAATTGAACAAGATTCTCAAAGAAATAATATTGATGTACCTAGTCCATCTAAGAAGAAAAAGAAAAAGAAAAATGATCGGACTTTGCATGCTTCTAATGAACCTGAGGTAGAAAAGCCTCCGGAGAATCATAATGATGTTTCTATTTCTGATGCTAAGACACAATCTGGTAATGAACATGCACCTAGTGATAATGATAATGATAATGAAAATGATGCTGTTCACGTTGATGCTCAACCAGATAATGATGTAGAATTAGAACCTGTTGTTGATCTTGATAACCCACCTCCTAAGAATAAAAGATATGATAAAAGAGACTTTGTTGCTAGAAAACATGGAAAGGAAAGAGAACCATGGGTTCAAAAACCTATGCCTTTTCCTACTAAACCATCTAAAAATAAGGATGATGAAGATTTCGAGCGCTCTGTTGAAATGCTTAGACCTGTCTTTTTGCGGACTCGCTTGATTGATATGTTGAAAATGTCTCCTTATGCTAAATACATGAAAGATATTGTCACTAATAAAAGAAAGATACCTGAAGCTGAAATTTCCACCATGCTTGCAAACTATTCTTTTAAGGGCGGAGTACCTAAAAAGTTAGGAGATCCGGGAATACCCACTATACCATGCTCCATTAAAAGTAGTTATGTTAAAACTACCTTATGTGATTTGGGAGATGATGTTAGTGTCATGCCTTTCTCTTTATATAGAAGACTTGATTTGAATAAACTCACACCTACTGAAATATCTTTGCCAATGGTTGATAAATCTACTGCTATACCTATTGGAATTTGCGAGGATGTGACTGTTATTGTTACAAATGCTACTATTTTAATGGACTTTGTTATACTTGATATGCCCGAGGACGACAATATGTCAATTATCCTTGGGAGACCCTTTTTGAATACCGCATGGGCTATTATTGACTGCAACAAAAGCAAGGTCACTTTTCATGTCAATGGTAATGAGCATACGGTTTATTTCCCGAAGAAACAAACTTCAGTGAATGGTATCAACTGTATTGAAAAGGTTTCGACAATCACTATTGGTGAATTCAACTTTCCTCTTCCAATTGTCAAAAAGAAATATGAATTTCTTATTATTGGGGAGATGCATATCCCCGTTGAGGTAACTTAGTGTTATACAAAAATTCTTCGATTTCATGTCACTCGGAAATAGTTTGTTAATAAGACTTGATCAACCTTATTAATGGATTCTTTCTGAAGGGCATGTGGTCGATGAATTTAGTAAGCACAACTTTCTGTACCTACCTTTTTCTCTCTGTTAATTATAGTTTAATAAAATAAAATGCCATGATTATCCTGTTTTCCGAATTATCCGTGCAATAAAAAATGGCCCAAAAATAAAAGTGCTCGGAATGCAATAAAATTTTGACATGATTTTTCTAGAATATATAAGAATTTTTGGTACTGAGAACAACCCAGGGGGGGTGCATCTGTTGCGCACAAGGTAGCAGGGCGCGGCCACCCCCCCAGGGCGTGCCAAGGTGCCTTGTGGGTCCCACAGGGACCCACGCACTTATCCATTCAGCCCACTTCATCTCCTACCTCCTGAAAAAAAAACTTTGTAGCTCTCTCTCTCTCGTGTTCTTGCTTCCAAACCTGAGATTTTTGATCTCTTTGCTCGGAGCTCCGTTTCCGAAACTGTTTTGAGGGATTGCTCTTTGGTATGTGACTCTCCCATTGCTCCAAGTAGTTTTTGCTTTAGTGGATTATATTTTGCCTAAATTGCTGCTATTGGTGCTACTGAAAATGAGCTTGCATGTTAAATTCTTTGAGTTCTAAGTAGTTTGAATGCTTGATATAGCCTCTAGGCACTTTTATGAGTAGTTGCTATCAATCTTGCAAAGTTTTGTTAACATCTTTTTGTGGTCCAAATTTTTTCAGAAATTTGTTCTTAGGAAAATGAACTTTCTTCGGAGGAGTTCTTTGCGTCGGAGCTCCAAGGGTGTCCTTGGGGATGCCCATGACCACGACCTCAACATTCCGCGCAGGACGGAGATCCGATCGTGCGAGTGGCCGCACAACACTTTCATGAACGAAGCCGGGTTCCGTCAGGAGTTCGCACAATTTGTTGCGAACGCCGGGCTGACCAACTTCCTCGCAGATGAGTGTGACCAGCACCACATCCTTACAAATTCCTGTGTTCAAATTTTTTATTTCATGCCTAGGCTCGATATCCCCATGGTACATTTCGATTTATATGCTGAACATCATTAGTTAACGCTAGATGAGTTTTGTGAGATATGCTTGATCCCTTCTGATGGGGATTTGAGGGAGCCTCGACCTGAGGAGTTCGAGGATTTCCTTCGCACTTTGACTGTGGGGGGAATTTAGGGGCGTTTCAAAAGCCCGTGTTACTAGCTTGCATTTTCCTGCTGTGCACTACTTTGCTTTATTTATAGGGAAATGCTTGACCGCCAGGGAGGAAGGTGGTACGCTCAGTGCCCCTGACCTCGCCATCTTGCGTCGTGCTATTTACGGCGATAACACTTTTAGCTTGGGAGCTATCATTGCACGCCGCTTACACACCAACGGAACTAAGGGTAAAATCCATGGTGATATTTATGCTTCTCGTCTTGCGAAACGTTTTAATGTTGCTATCCGCCCAAATGACCATTTGTTGCCCAAGGCTTATTTAGACCAACAGTGCATGATCGATCACCACTTTATTGATGAACTTGAACCTCCTCAATATATTCGTTATAATCTGGTTTTTAGCGAGACAACTCGTGATATTATTCCATTATCTGCACCCTCTTTGTTTGACTCTCATGCCAGGAAAGGATACACCATCATGTCGGCAGACATCACAGCTTACAGGAACGAGCTGGCAGCAGTGGGACCCTCAGGTGCCTCCGCCCCAGTACTATCCGCCTGGTCCTAATGGATACTACGGGTGGTGATTACCAAGCTAGGCCAAAAGCCTAAGCTTGGGGGAGTACGTATCTCTCACCGACATTACATTCATGTTCACACATTCATTTCAGTTGTCGGTGTTCATACTTTTTCATTGTATATCCATGTTAGTTTTATTTTTATCGCTTTCTTCTTGTGTGTTTGAAAAACTTCTAAAACCCAAAAATATTTCTCGTTTCTTTTCGGTTTTTCTTTCCCGTTTGTTAGTTCGTAGTATTAGAAGAATACCCAAAAAGATTTCTCATTTCTTCTTTTGCTTGTTGGGAGTTCTCCCGTGTAAATAGTTTTTCTCGCTTTTCGTTTTTCTTCCTTAATTTGCTTCCTTCAGAAAAACTAAAAACTCCAAAAATATTTCAGTGTGTTTCTCTGAATTCCTTTTCTTTTCATTGAGTTGTCATAGGGAGAAGACCACGATGAAAATGATGAGTGGTTCACATATGCTTTATTGTTGATCTAACGAAGAGCTTGTACTACCTTGTCTTCTGCCTTGAATAAAATGTTTGCAGATCCCAGCTTAGTCCATGGCACACTTGCACTATTATTATTTCCACCTCATTCGGTCATGCAAGTGAAAGGCAATAATGACGATGATTCGATGAAGTGACTGTGGCAAGGAAAAGCTGGTACGAACTCTTCTTGTTTTTGTTTTTGTAAACATGTTTAACTCAGTATCCATGATTCAACATATTATGAGTAAACATGTTTGTGATGACAATTAGAGATTATAGTTGCTCATGCCATGCTTAAGTAACTAGGAGTGGATAATGATTTATCTTGGATGTCAACATGCATTAAAATGGTAATGATGTAGTATGTTAATATGGTATCCTCCTCTGAATGTTTCAAGTGGCTTGACTTGGCACATGTTCATGCATGTAGTTGATTCAAAACCAACATAGCCTCCACAATATTTATGTTCAGGGTGTCTATATCCTACTCATGCTATTATTCAATGTTAATTATTATCAATGCATGATCATGACCATTTTCGCTCTCTAGTTGGTCGCTTCTCAATCTATTGCTAGCCTTCACCTGTACTAAGCGGGAATTCTGCTTGTGCATCCACAATCCTTAAACCAAAGTTGCTCCAGATGAGTCCACCATATCTACCTATATGCGATATTACTCTGCTGCTCAAAGTATATTTGCACGTGCCACCTCTAATCATTCAAATAAACATCCGTTTTGTGTGCCAGTACCGCTCATGGAGCAACATGGGGCGGTCAGTATCTTCCATGCTAAGTGGGTTATTCTCGAGATGAGTGTTTACTCACTTGTCATTGCACGAGAGAGGCTGGTATTTGGGATGCCCAGTCCTATGCTGAAAATCAAAAATACATAATGCAAATGAACTCCCCCAGAAAGTTGTTGGTATGGAGGGCACCCGAGGATTTGGCTAGCCATGGCTTGTGTTGGTATGGTGGAGGGGGAGTAAACTTTACCTTTCCGCTTGGGAACCGCCTATAATGTGTTTAGCATGGAAGATATTGAAAACTCTCGGTCGTGACATTGACAGGAAAAGTACACCTCTCAAAATTAAGTTTCATCTCTGATTTAAGCTTCGAGCTCTGGCACCGCTGCAAATCCTTGCTTCCCTCTGCGACGGGCCTATCTATTTACTTCTATGTTATTTACTTCATGTTATTTTACTTTTATTGATGAGTCTCACCTTCTTGCACTAAGCGCCAATCCTGAGAGCACTATTGTCATCCTTATGCATTGCGTATAGTTAATGTTGTGTGCATCATGACTGGATCTCTTCTACCCTGAATTACAATGTTTAGTTGCTGCTTGAACTTTGGAGGTGCTCTGCATTTATGTTTTGCGGTTTCAGAAAGGGCTAGCGAGATACCATGTTATCATATCATATCATGATCGTTTTGACAAATTGTTGGCTTTTGAGATATGTTATTATTGCTCTCTAGCTGATTATGCCATTGATATGAGTAAATGTAGTTTTTAAGTGTTATTATGAGCATGGTTAGTACATGATCTTTGCTGAAAACCTGGGTACTATTTAAGCTTATATACGGATACAAGAACAAAAGAGTTCGTAAAAGTTTTTCTTTATCACTTTCAGTTTGTCAACTGAATTGCTTGAGGACAAGCAATGAGTTAAGCTTGGGGGAGTTGATATGTCTCCGTCGTATCTACTTTTCCAACCACTTTTGCTCTTGTTTTGAACTCTAATTTGCATGATTTGAATGAAACTAACCCGGACTGATGCTGTTTTCAGCAGAATTGCAATGGTGTTGTTTTTGTGCAGAAATCAAAGTTCTCAGATTTGGACGAAACTTTTTAGAGAATTTTTATGGAATATATAAAAATTATTGGCGCAAGAATCAACAGAAGGGGGCCCACCTGCTGCTCACAAGGCAGCAGGGCGCGACCCACCTAGGGCGCACCGTGGTGCCTTGTGGGGCCCACAGGCGGTCGTATGACCTAATTCCAATCCTATAAATTCTCTTTCCCCGAGAAAAAAAGAGGAGAAGAAGTTTCATCGCGTTTTACGATACGGAGCCGCCGCCACCTCCTGTTCTTCATCGGGAGGGCTGATTTGGTGTCCGTTCGGGGCTCCGGAGAGGGGGATTCGACGCTGTCATCATCATCAACCATCCTCCATCACCAATTTCATGATGCTCACCACCGGGCATGAGTAATTCCTTCATAGGCTTCCTGGACAGTGAGGGGTTGGATGTGATTTATCATGTAATCGAGTCAATTTGTTAGGGCTTTGATCCCTAGTATCCACTATGTTCTGAGATTGATGTTGCTATGACTTTGCTATGCTTAATGCTTGTCACTAGGGCCCGAGTGCCATGATTTTATATCTGAACCCTTCATGTTTTCATGAATATATTTGTGTTCTTGATCCTATCTTGCAAGTTATATGCACCTATTACGTGTCATGATCCGCATACCCCAAGGTGACAATAATTGGGATTCTTTCCGGTGATTGCCGTAGTTTGAGGAGTTCATGTATTCACTAAGTGCTAATGCTTTGTTCCGGTTCTCTATTAAAAGGAGGCCTTAATATCCCTTAGTTTCCTTAAGGACCCCGCTACCACGGGAGGGTAGGATAAAAGATGTCATGCAAGTTCTTATTATAAGCACGTATGACTATATGCGGAATACATGCCTACATTACATTGATGAATTCGAGCTATTGTGTATCGCCCTAGGTTGTGACTGTTATATGATGAATATCATCCAACGTAATTGTCATCACCGATCCAATGCCTACGACTTTCTCATATTGGTTTCTGCAAAGTTACTTTGTTGCTGCTGCTTTACACTTGCTACAAAACTGCTACTGTTACTGTCACCGTTACTAGTGTTACTGTTGCTACTACTATCAAAACTATCATATTACTGTGCTACTAAATACTTTGCTGCAGATATTTTATCTCCAGGCGTGGTTGAATTGACAACTCAACTGCTAATACTTGCAAATATTTTTTGGCTCCCCTTGTGTTGAATTAATAAATCAGGGTGAAATACTACCCGCGAAAACTGTTGCGATCCCCTATACCTGTGGGTTATCAGCCAGCGCGTTGGCGGCGAGGGAGCGGGAGATGCTGCAGGAGGCGCTGTACATCGACGAGCTCCTCACACATAAGTATTCTTGCTTGTCCTTCTCTTGGTTTCTTCCTGGTTCTGGCCCTTCGATCTTTTGGCCGATCTTCTCCTTTTTTCTTTTCCAGGGGTCTTCCCCGAGACCCAATAAGCGCCGGCTGAGGAGGCGGTGAACGCCCACCGGCAGGAGCAGAGGGCGGCGGGAGCAGTCGTCGAGGAGTACGCCGCCTGGTCGGTGGCAAAGATCACCGTGGCTGCCAAGGCCCGCTTGGAGGCGGTGGAGCGCGACATGAACCGGCTTTTCAAAGCCGGTTTGTCGATGGTGGCCGCTCTCTGGCCGGGTGCGGTGGTGCCGACCACCGTCAGCCGGCTGGCGCGTTAGCTGGAAGCCAGCGCGGCGCGATTTAGCGAGTGGAGGGCCTCCGCGGCCTGGGCCGGCGCGGAGATGGCGCTCAGGTTCATGCTGTCCTGGTACCCAAGCATCCGCTTGGACTAGCTGCGCACGCGGAGTGCCGGGAGGCGGACTTGGCGGAGCGAGTGACGCCAATCGCCGTGCGGGCCAGCGACATCGCGTCGTTCACCCCGCACGACGAGTTCGTACCGGAGCGGGTGCTAGACGGCGCGGAGCTTCCCGCCGATGACTTCGGCCTGGCGTTCGAGGACTCGGAGGGTAGATCGGCCGAGATGGGAGCCGGAGCGGACGACGATGCCGCCGACTTGGATGACACCGCCGCCACGGAGGATCCGGCGCAGAGCGATGCCGACGAGGCCGCCGCCTAGGGCATTTTACCTTTCTTGTACTTTTGTTTCTTTTGAACTTTAATCGTTTGTTAGTTGGCAGGTCTACCCACTGGGGTGTAGGTTTATGTAATGAACTATTGGTCGTGGGCCTCTGCTGTGTATATATGCATGCTTGTTTCCTTCTGTGCTTGTGTTTGCCGTCTGGCGGTTCGCTCTTGCTCATTTCCTTAGACGTCTTCTTGTTCCCTCCTCTTCTTGCCCTCCTCCCCGTCAGTTGGACAGCCGGGAGCCGGTCTGTAGCTGGGACGGGGAGCCGGACTCGAAAGAGAGCGAGCAGTACTTAGGCCTTAGGATTTGAGCGCAAGCGAAACACCCACTGGGCCGGCTGGCTGCTGGCGGCGAAGTCGGCTGGACCGCAGCCGGTCTATGTGGCGGAGAGTGAAAGAGAGGGGGAGAGAGCCGGGTTGGCTGAGCCAGACGTTCGTACTTAGCCGCTTTTCGCGTGAGGATGCTTTCATCCCTTGGCTCTTGCCAGCCTGGACAGCCGGGAGCCGGTCTGTGGCTTATGGCAGAGAGGGGGCTTCAGTGGGGCGCATGTTACTGGACGGGTTCAGAAGAGCGGGGCGTGGGCTAGCCGGTGAGTCCCCGAGCCCCCGAGCCGGTCGTGTCGACCCGGCGGGAGGGAGGCGAATGTGGTAAAGTGCGCAAGAACTCGATAGAGATGAAAAGGTAGCCTCCGAGTGTCGTTCGGGGGACCTGCTGCTTTAATTTAACTTCCAAAAAGGGGTAGTGATACATACATACATGATTCAACTATAAAACGGACGGAGGAGCTCCGTGTTCCAGGGGCGTTCTGTCTCTTCGCCGGAGGCATCTCTCTTGCGCTTGTTTTTCTTCTGCTCGTCGATGAGGTAGTACGCGTTGTTGAGCAGGGCCTTGCTGATGATGAAGGGGCCCTCCCATGGGGAGGACAGTTTGTGCTGGCCGGATGACCGCTGGATCAGCCGGAGTACGAGGTCGCCCTCGCGGAAGGCGAGGGGCTTGATCTTCTTGCTGTGGTAGTGGCATAGGTTCTGCTGGTAGATGGCCGACCGGCTGAGGGCCAGTTGGCGCGCCTCTTCCAGTAGGTCGACGTCGTCTTCGCGTGCTGCTTTGGCTTCCACTTCTGTGTACATGGTGACTCGAGGCGAGTCGAACTCAAGGTCCATGGGGACGACTGCCTCGGCCCCGTAGACGAGGAAAAATGGGGTGAAGCCGGTTGATCGGTTGGGGGTGGTCCGGAGACTCCATATGACAGCCGGCAGCTCGTCGATCCCGCTGCCGGGCGATCGCACAAGTGGCTCAACGAGTCGTGGCTTGATGCCAGCCAAGATGAGGCCGTTTGCCCGCTCCGCCTTGCCGTTGGACCGAGGATGTGCGACGGAGGCCAGGTCAAGCCGTATGCTAGAGACGGAGTAGTAGCGCGCCAGCGCCCCTTTGGCGAAGTTGGTGCCGTTATCGGTGATGATGCTGTTGGGGACGCCGTAGCGGACGGCGATGTCTTTGATGAACTTGATGGCCGTGGGACCATCGAATTTGTTGATCGGCCTTGCCTCGATCCACTTGGTGAACTTGTCGACGGCCACCAATAGGTGCGTCATTCCGCCTCGAGCGGTCTTGAAGGGTCCCACCATGTCGAGGCCCCAGAAAGCGAAGGGCCACGCGATGGGGATGGTCTGGAGGGCCGCTGCCGGCTGGTGGCTCCGTGCCTTGAAGTGCTGGCAGCCCTTGCACTTGAGGACCAGCTCCTCGGCGTCTTTCAGAGCAGTTGGCCAGTAGAAACCGTGGCGGAATGCTTTGGCCACCAGAGATCGGGAGGCGGCGTGATGCCCGCACTCACCCTGGTGGATGTCACGCAAGATCTCGAGGCCCCTGGCCGTCTCGACGCAGCGCTGGAAGACACCGGTTGTGCTGCGCTTGACAAGCTCGCGGTTGATGATGACATAGACGAAGGCCCGGTGCTGCACTTGCCAATCCTCAACCTCCCTCGCCGGGAGCTCTCCGCTCACCAGGAAGGTGAGGATCGGTTGGGCCCAAGACGGTGCCTCCACCATCGTGAAGACGGCCACTTGCGCAGGTTCGGCCGAGGTGGGAGGCAGTGTGCTAGAGAGACTGGGACGGCAGCCCCCGGGACCGGGATGGCAGTCCCTCGGGCGGCGCTGGCAATCCCTGGGCCGGAGCCGGCAGCCCTTGGGGTTGGGTCGGAGACGGCAGCCCCCGGGACCGGGAGAGCAGTCCCCGAGCCGGAGCCGGCAGCCCCCGAGCCAAAAGCAGGGACTGTTGGGTGGGCCAGGACGAAGATGGACTCCGAATCCGGGGACGGCTCGATGGAGGGCTTGCGTAGGTGCTCAAGGGAGATGCCGGTTGGGATTGCTTGCCGGCTGGAGCCAAGCTTGGCTAGAGTGCCCGCCGCCTCGTTCTCGTTTCAGGGGACATGGAGGAACTCGTAGCCGTCGAAGCTACCGGTCATCTGCTGGACCAGGTTGCGGTAGCTGGCCATGTTGGAGTCCCTGGCTTCCCACTCGCCAGAGACCTGCTGGACCACCAGGTCGGAGTCGCCGTAGCAGAGGATACGCTGGATGCCGATTTCTTTGGCCAGCCGGAGGCCGTGGACAAGGGCTTCACACTCAGCGACGTTGTTGGAGGCGGCGAAGTGGATTTGGAGCGAGTAGCGCAGCCGGTCGCCCTTGGGGGAGGAGAGCACGATGCCGGCTCCCAAGCCGGAGGCCATCTTCGAGCCGTCGAAGTGCATGCGCCAGTGCGTCGCGTCGGGGGCCGACGGCAAGTACCGGGTCTCTGCCCAGTTAACGAGGAAGTCGGCCAACGCCTCCGACTTGATGGCCGTGCGGGCTCGTCAAGGATGATGTGGCCGGCTAGCTCGATGGCCCATTTGGTGATCCGGCCAGAGGCGTCCCGGCGTCCCATGATCTCGCCGACGGGGTCCATGCTCACCACGGTGATGACGTGCTCCTGGAAATACTGCTTCAACTTCTTGGCGGCCAAATACACGCCAAAGCACATCTTCTGGTAGTGGGGGTAGTTTTGCTTGGAGGTGGAGAGGACCTCGCTCAGGTAGTACACAAGGTGTTGGACTGGCTACGCCTTGCCCTCCTCGGGGTGCTCTACCACCAGCACCACGCTGACCACGCGGGTGGTTGCCGCGATGTACATCAGGAGCGACTCCTTCTCAGCCGGCGCGGCCAAGACGGGTGCGGTGGAGAGTATGCACTAGAGGTCGCGGAAAGCTTCGTCCGCCTGGTCGGACCACTCGAACGGCGTGGTCTTCTTCATCCGCTGATACAGGGGCAGGGCCCTCACCCCCAGCCGGCTAATGAACCGGCTGAGAGAGGCCAAGCAGCCGGTGAACTTCTGGACCTCGCGCAGCCGAGCCGGCTTGCGCATGCGCTCGATCGCCTTGATCTTCTCCGGATTGGCCTCAACACCGCGCTCCGACACGAGGAACCCAAGGAGCTGGCCAGCCGGTACGTCGAAGGCGCACTTCTCTGGGTTGAGCTTGATCTGGAACTGGCGCAGATTGGCGAACGTCTCCCTGAGGTCCTCGAGGAGGGTAAGGTGCTGCTTGGTCTTCACCACGATGTCGTCGACGTAGACGTGCACGTTCCTGCCAATCTATGGTAGGAGGCACCTTTGCATGCAGCGCTGGAAGGTGGCGCCGGCGTTCTTCGGGCCGAACGACATGGTGATGTAGCAATATGCCCCGAAGGGGTGATGAAGGACGTCTTGAGGGCATCCACCGGGTCTAGCTTGATCTGGTGGTAGCCGGAGTAGGCATCCAGGAAGGACAGAAGCTCACAGCCAGCGGTGGAGTCGATGACTTGGTCGATCCGGGGTAGGGCAAACGGGTCCTTGGGGCAGGCCTTGTTCAGGCCGGTGTAGTCGATACACATGCACCAAGTGCCGTTCTTCTTCAGGACGAGGAACGGGTTGGCCAGCCACTCGGGGTGGAACACTTCCATGATGAACCCAGCTGCGAGCAGTCGGGCGATCTCTTCGCCAATGGTTCTTCGCTTCTCCTCGGTGAAGCGGCGTAGCGGCTGCCGGACCAGCTTGGCATCTGGCCGGACGTGCAGTTTGTGCTCGACGAACTTCCTCGGAACACCCAGCATGTCTTTGGGGGACCATGCGAAGATGTCTCGATTCTCACGGAGGAAGTCGACGAGCTCGTCTTGCTATTTGCTGTCGAGGCCGGAGCCCACGACAACGTACTCGCTGGAGTTGGGGTTGGACGGGTCTTGCGAAACCTTCCTTGTGCCCTTGGCCGGCTTGAAAGACCCCTCGTCGACCGGCTGTTTGAGCTGAGCCGGCATGACCGGCTGCTCGCCAGCCAGCGCGACGAGACGGTCAAGCTGGCGCCTCTCCTCGGCAATGACTAGCGACTCAGCCAGCTTAGAGCCGGCTTTGGCGCACTCCAAGGACTTCTTGTAGTCGCCGGTGATGGTGATGATGCCCTTGGGACCCGGCAGCTTCATCTTGAGGTAGGCATAGTGGGGGACCGCCATGAACTTGGCCAAGGCGGGCCGGCCCAAAAGCGCGTGGTAGGGGCTGGCCAGGTCAACCACCTCGAACCAGATCGGCTCGTGGCGGAAGTGGGCGCTGGTGCCGAACAGCACGTCAGCCGAACCTTGTCGATGGGGGAGCACGATGCGCCCGGCATGATGTGCCCGGCACGATGCCGTGGAACACCGTCTGGGTAGGCTGCAGTTGGCTTTCCTCGATGCCTAGCTTGACCATTGTGTCACGGGAGAGGATGTTGATGCTGCTACCGCCATCGATCAGTACCCGCGAAAAGTGGCAGGCACGCTTCTCAGCAACGAAGGTGGGGTCAAGGACGAGCGCGTAGCCACCCGGCGTGGGCATCATGTCCGGGTGGTCCTCCCGGGTCCAGCTAATGGGATGGTCGGACCAGTGCATGTACTGGGGGACCTGGGGGACGACGGCGTTCACCTCGTGCTGGTACTTGCGCTTGCTGTGCTTGTCGTCGCCCTCGCTGGTGAAGACAATGTAGGTCATGTCCTGCTGAGGGTACATGTTGTTGGCGAGGGCGCCGGCTGCCGGAGGTCGTGGAGGAGGCGGCGGGAGCTGCGGGTCGGGACCGGGAGGTGGCGGTGGAAAGTTGCCGCGCATCAGGCGCTGGAGGATGCGTGGATGGCTTCGCGCCGCCGTGGTGCTTGCAGGGGGCGTCAAGCATCTGGTCGAAGGAGAATTTGGGCTGCCAGGCCATCTTGGCGGTGCGCTGGCGCTTGACGCCGCCTTGCTCGGCCGGCTGTTCCTCCGCCACGGCGGCTACTTGCTGGTTGTTGTAGCGGGGAGCCGGCTGCTCGGCCTTCCGCTTGTTGTTGTTATCTTGCCGGCGCTGGTTGGCTTCGCCAGCCGGCTTTTGGGTGGCCGGCTGGACCGGGACTGGCTTGCCGTCTGCGTCGACCGTGATCTTTACACGCATCGTGGAGTCGGCCGTGGCGTACTTGTCCGCCACAGCCATGAGCTCCGCCAAGGTGTACGGCTCGTCACACATCAGTCGATGCTTGAGCAGGGTGCTGTCTCGACACCCGTCGACGAAGTACTGGAGGGCCTGCACCTCGTGGACCCCTTCGCAGGAGTTACGCAGCTCGGTCCACTGTGTGAGGAAGTCTCGGAGAGGCTCTGCCGGGCCCTGAACGCACATGGAGAGCTGGCGAGGCCGACCCGGACGCTTGTATGTGCTGGTGAAGTTGCGTACGAACGCATCCTCGAAGTCCAGCCAGGAGTTGACACTGCCGACCCTCAGGCTGTTAAGCCATGTCCGGGCCGAGCCGAGCAGCATGAGGGGGACGTAGCGGACCGCCATGCTCCTGTTGCCGTCGGCTATGCCGACGGCCGTGGTGTAGTCAGTTAGCCAGTCTTCTGGCTTGGTGATGCCGCTGTACTTGGGGGTGTCGCGGGCCAACATGAACCCTTTGGGGACGGGCTCCTCGCGGATGCGGGGTCCGAAGCAGGCGGGACCAGCGGAACTCTCCTCCTCGAGGGCCGTGGACCGCGTCAGCCGGTCGATGCGATGGTGGGCGTCGTTTTCGTCGTAGGGATCGCAGGGGCCCAGCCGGCTCGCGACGGGGCCGCATCGCACCGCACCGGCGGAAACCGGCCGGGTCCACCGAGGCGGCGAAGGAGGGAGCTCCGGCTGCCGGACTCGGTCATCACCGGCAGTCTCGTCAGCAACGCCGTCGGCGGCCGTCGCGACACGATTGTGCCGGCTCCGGCTTGCCCGGTGCCGGCCAGAGCGGTTGGCGCTGCCGGTAGGGGAGCACACCTGCTACGTGTCCCGAAGGGCCCTTCCCGGGTCCGCGGTGTTTCCCGAGGCGGAGGCGGTGGGCTTGGCCAGATCAAAGCACTCTTGCTGCTCGTTCGCCGAGGTGATGAGGTCGCGGATGCGCTGTTGCTGCTGCAGCAACTCCTCGCCCTCTAGGAACTCGAGATCCGCCATGGCTGCCTGCGTCGCGCGCATGTTCTTGACGGGGGTGTCATAGACGGGCCAGCCGGTGCCTAACGCACAGCCGATGGCACCAGCGCGGATTCGCACCTCCGCAGCCCGGCTGGGCTCAGCCGCGGCCGGCGTGAAGCCGTGAACGCTGTCATCCTCCCGCTGGACGGACTCCAGCTGGCGCCGTGTTGCCACGAGCGCCGTGGCCTCGTCCAGCAGTTGCTGACAGTCCTCGTTGAGCTGAGCCACCGCGGCCGCCGGGTCGGCGTCAGGCATGATGGGGGCTTTCAGGCTCCGGATCGTCTCACGAAGCGGGTCGATACGGCAGGATGTCGCAGCCGTGGCAGCGGCAGCCGCGGTGGCCTTCTCCTTGCTGTGCGAGGAGCTGGAGCTAGCGCCGATGGTTAGCACCTCCGCACGAGTGCAGAGATCCGCAACGTCGCTGGAGACGGCGTAGCCGACGGGGACAGGTGAGTCGGTGAAGCTGTGTACCTCGCTAGGGTACTCGTCGGGGATGAGCGCGACGAAGACGCGCAGCGTGCCGAAGGGGACGATGGAGCAGCCTGCGGGGCAGGCGGCGTCCGCGCCCGGCACAGCGTCGCAGCCGGTCAGGTTGGCCGCGCAAGGCGCGCAGACCAAGCCGTGCGCAATGCGCCCACCGGAGTTGGTGAAGGGACTCGTCCGGAACTTGACTCCGGCCGACGCCGCGAGCTGCCCCACGGTGGGCGCCAACTGTCATGGTGAAATCATGACAGATGCCATGAGATGGCTAAAAGTGGGGGGCTGCGGGAGGATGCCGGTGGGTTTCAGAAGCGAGGTCGGTACGCGCGGGTGTGGGACACGAGACGTACCCAGGTTCGGGGCCCTCCGGAGAGGTGATACCCCTAGTCCTGTCGGATGTAGTATGGGGAGCACAAGGGCTACAAGGTTGCTCCAGGAGATGTTTGGGCGGAGGAGGAAGAAGGGGCTAGGCCGCCGTTCCGCTTCTCCTGTGAGTGTGAGTGCGTGGGTGTGTGTTATGAGTGGAGCTGGGTGATGGCGACCCCCTGCATGGAGGCCTCCTGGGGGGTCTTATAGCCCGACCCCCATGGTTACATAGGTAAAACTACGCGCGGGCGGGGCCCGAATGTCGGCGTCTGGAGCCGGCTATGGGGGCCGCCGGCTGCTGGGACCCGCCGACTGCGGGGCCCGCCGGCTGCTCGGCTCTGTGGTCTCTTGCCTCATACTTCATGAAGTGATTGGCGTCGTGGGGCTATAGTGGCACGCTGCTGCTAACGTTGGTCACCCCGGTCAGCGGGGTTGGCGGCACTATTGCCGCACTTTCCCGAGGCGTGTTGCACTGTAGCCACGCTCTCCCGCCGTGGGGAGCTGTCTTGTCGTTCGGAGTGATGGGACGGCTGCTGACCCGTCGCTGGCCGATTAGCGGGCAGCCAGACCTGGCACGGGGCCGGGTCCAACTGGCCATCGTTGGGAAGCCGGTCGGACGGCCAGCCGGTTCGGAGGAGCACGGGCTGCCCCGAAGTTTGAAAAGGGGCTCCGGGTTTGATTGCCCACCCGGGGGTCATCCCCCCGACAACCCTTGATCTTTTTGAGCTGAGATTTTTCATGGTGATTACCATTGATAAATCACTCATGTAAACCAAATATCAGCTCAATTCATTTCCCCAATCTCTCTCAATAATTTTCCCAAGATCCTGTCCAGATTCAAGAATTGTGAAGGAAGTACCACTTTGGTTTGTCCAAATGAGCTGAAATTTTGCCAGTACCTCCATACATCCAAATCATCTTCATACACCAAATTTCAGCCCAATCCATTCCTCTATTTGACCACAGCATCAAAACGTAGTTTCTGTCCAGATTTCCAGCTTGTGAAGGAGGTGCTATCTATATTGTTCCATTGGGCCTAAAAGTTTACCAGGGTAATCACCTTGGTAGATCATTGCTTCATGCCAAAGTCCAGCTCATTTCACCAAGAGATTTATGCAGAAACTATCACAAACACCTCCTGCCAGAATCATAGATAACTCAAATCAGTCAATTCCATGTCTCCATTTCCCTCCAAACCTTGACAGGTCAATTCCAGAGGCATTAAAGCATCTTTTTGACATAGCCTGAGGTCAAATGGGTGCTCCAGACGCTTGGTGCCGACGGTGACCACGAGCATGGCATGAAGCAGTGGCGCTCTATGCGTCCGTCGCCTCGGACAGGCCAGCTCCGGTGGTCGTACCCTGTCCATTCGTGCCGCCCTCCTTCCCCACCGTCCGCGTACCCATCTAGACCCCTCTCCCCCTCCATTCTCTTCCCTACCGCGCCACGACGAGCTCCGCCACGGTCGTTGCTCGCCCGTGACTCACCGTCGTCATCTTCCTCCTTGGTTTCTTCCTCCCTCACTGTCGCGCCGCGTTGAGCTATCCCCCGCGTCAGGTTGGCACTGCCCGGAGCGTGCCACCTCGCCTGGGAGCTCCAGGACGGCGATAAGCATGCCACGGTGGCCGTCCTCATCCTCCCGGTCGGCCAGCTATAAAAGCCGCTGCCTGGAGCCTCCGCGGGCATCCCCGAGCACACCAGCAGCTCTCACCCTCTCCTAGCATCCTCCCCAGCCCCTCAATTGAGCTCGAAGAGCTCCGATTCCCTCCCATGGCCGCCATGGCCGTCGCCACCCTCCTCTTAAGTTCTCACATCTCCGGCCTTCCCCGCCTCCACCTAACCCACCACTGGACCCCTTGCTCGCCGTGGACCACCCTCGCAGCATCGCCCAGCCTCCCCGGCCGCCGGAGCTCGCACAACGACCGGAGCTGCCTCCCTTGATCGTGCGATGGAGCCCCACCTCCGGCCGTTCCCAGCCGCGCCCGAGGCCTCCACTCGATGCGGCGCTCGCTGGCGCATCCGCCCGTCCGCTCGCCTGCCGGAGCAGCCCACCGCGCCGGAGCCCACGCCGGGGCCACGTCCCTGCCGCTGCATCCGGGAGGAGGAGGGTGGAGGAAGAAGGCTGGTGGGAGGAGAGAGAAAGCCGGCGGGCCCCACCTATAAGCGTCACAGCCGTCGGGCCCACACTGTTAAGTGGAAGCGCATTCCCTAAGAATACGCTTTCCATTCTCAAAAGCGTAATCTGCCACAGCCACGGGAAGAAATGCGCTTCCCTTTTCTGGAAACATATCTGTCAAAATACGCCTTCTGTTCTCAGCCGTCGGCCGAAGCAATTAAATAGCAGACGTTCACCAGTTAGCAGCAGAAAAGCATAGCTTTTATTTGTTTTTCTGCCTAACGAACGAACGGCCGTATCTCCGCAACCATGACTCCGATTCAGGTGATTCCAAAGCCCACGCGCTCTATTCGTCGAGCCCGTTCCGATGGTATCATTTTCATGAGGTTGACACTTTCTGAAAATGACCATATTACCCTTGCCCCATATTCATCCCTTCGAGGGAGAAACCTTTCCGGCGAATCCTTCCGTGAGATGATCGCACTTTTTCCCGGAGTATTCCTTCACCCCAGGCAAGCCGACCATCTGATATATGCCCTAAAGCATTGCTTCTATGTTGTTCTTGTATGTGTAAGTACTTGCATGTAAATGAGTATGCTTATGCTCGTATGCGTAGTAGTAAGCTGTATGCGATTCTGATGAACCCTTGCTTGCCCTTTCTTTGGTGACGGCACCACACCTATGTTCTAAGCTTCTTCCGGACATACGGGGTGGATGCCGACTTTATATTTCTCTTTTCAACAACTGGCCCGTGTTCTGAGCTGCTTTTCGGCCGTCTCGGGCACCTGTTGAGTTTCTTTTTGTAGTAGTAACCCCATGCTCTAAGCTGCTTTCCGGCCGTCTTAGGGAACTGCTACTTTCTTTTTATCAACACCGTCTCATGCTCTGAGCTGCTTTTCAGCCTTCTTGAGCCGCGGTTGATTTATTCCAGTAATGTCCCAGATCTGAGTTGTAAAGACCGTTCTGGTGGCTACTGGTTTATTTACCGATTTCATGCAAGGGTTCGGATGGTCGTAACCTACGACTAAAACTTGTAAAGTGATAAACTTGCCATTGAAACATTGTTTCACTAGTGACTCGTTGTGAGACACCATGGAGATAGGTTGTTATATTTTCATCATTAATTATTATTGCTATTGCAATTATAAAGAAGATGATTTAATAATGACAACCTCCTCCGTCGGCTGGATCGAGCCATAGTGCCACTGAACCGAACTTCTCAGTGCAGCCACATCTGCCGGTATGGGACGGCCTTGACTTGGTCTAACCTTGTGCTCTTTTACCGGTACCAGCAAAGAGGGAAGGTTATGCATGCGTGCTACCCTGGCCCGATAGGCGGCAATAACCTTGTGAGCCCAGTTAAGTTATTTGCCGGCGTCCCCGTTTGGGACAGAGGAGCCATGGATGTGGCACGTTTCAGGAGTGACACAGGGGCCACCTAGGACATGACCTTAGAGAGGGCGTGTCGGTGGTACGATAGAAGGGTCACATGTTAGGCAAGTTTCGTTGGACGAATGTCCATGGTGTGGTTAAAGTGCGCAACCTCTACAGAGTGTAAGAATCTATTCAAATAGCCGAGTCCACGGTATTGGACACAGTTTGTACTAGGTCACACTATTTGGTCTGTGTCGAGTCTGGAGGAATAAACTATATAATGTTATTGCCAAGAATGAACCAGAGAAAGGTAAGGTTTGTCAGACTTGCAGTACAGATGCATGGACATCAGATGAGTGGTCGGATAACCGCAAGAGTTAGATTGGATTTGGATATTATTTGGATTAGATCATGAGAATATTCGGATTATGAATTCATTACCCGATAGGCTCTATCTTCGTCTTGCTGTTTTTACTTCAGTAGTAATGTTGCTAGATAATCCTGCTATGACATGATAATTAATAATGCTAGATAGTTAAACCATAATAATTAATATTGCTATAAGAATTGATACATGCTTGAATGCCATGGATTGCTTTGCTTGGTGTATATGTTGGTTTGGTTTGCTTGCGAGTACATTCAAAAGTACTCAGCGGCCTTCAACGTGGCCAGGTTCAACTAAGGATCCGTCGAGGAGCGGGAGTGTTTGCGAGCTAGAGAAGTAACCCAGTCAGATCCCTGTGGATTGGAGCCTCTCCAAGTCCGTGCTGCCTTAGCTAGTATTTTTCTACTATTTCACCTTTGTGAGCATGATGTATTCATTCCAGCCACAATGGCTAATAAGTACATTCTTATTACAGTTGTGCCTATGTTCATGATACTTGTTGTAAAGACACGCGCCAGTGTGATTTCCTGGGCTGGCGTGTGCGGCAACCGTCTAGCTATAGTGGTATTCAGGCGGGGTGCCACAAATTATTCACCCTTGAAGCCTCTTAACCAATAAACTTTATAGTTCTTCATGTTTTCTTTTATTTCCTTTGCCCGGTTGGGTATACGAATTCCATTCGTATACCGAACCGTGTTCTTTTTATCTTGTGTGTTGTTTTCGTAGAGGTTTGGACCTAGTGTGGTGACACGTATGGTATGGTGCCAACCGTATGCAAATCCACACAAGCCACTCGGTCACTTTGATTCAACAAAGTCTTGAACTACAAGTGCCCGGTTCTACCGGACCATATTAAAAATGTTTGACGAAGCGTAGGTCCATATCCATTAAAGGAGAGGTTATTTGCACCTCATCGGTAAAAAGTCTTATTCCCTTGCTTATATTTAAGCTTGGGGAGGTAACCACTTTCCATACTCTCCTTTAATAAACTGCACTTTCTCTTTTTATAATTTTCTTGAGACTAGTTCTTGCAAAGTTCTAAGCTTGGGGAAGTTATTTCTGCATGTGTAGAGTTTTGTGCAATGATCTTCATTCGATGGATACTATGAATCATGTGTCCCACTGTTTGATATGCTTGCTTAAGTATGATTGCTCTGTATTTGTATAAGGGAATCACTTGCTCAAATTAGGCCCCATATTGCCAAGTTAATGTTTTTATGCACTTTGTTCAAGTTTTTGCTTAGCTTGAGAACAATCTTGTGATCCTCTGAAAGACATTGCTACAACCTCTACTTTTCAAAAAGAAATGATGATGAGGGTTGAATAAAAAGTGTGACACTTGTTAGAATTGTTTTAAAAGAAAGAGCTATGGAGTAGCTTAACCCCATGGTGTTTGATCTAACAGCCTCAATAGCCCTTGTGAATAAAGTTGTCCAGAGGAACTTAGTTGAAAGGTGAATGAGACCATGCCAAAATCTGTGTTGCAATACACGGTGCTTCAGCTTCTCGCTCGTGTTATGGCCTTGCTACTCTATGCACGTGTACATGTGTAAATGTGGCTTCGTCACCTCTCTTGATGTTATGCTGAGAACTCCGCTGGCCAATGAACGATCCACCAGAGTTTCGGCTCGGATTTCGGCTATGAATTTGTTAACGTTTGCAGTGGCAACATTGCAGCGAATATTATTCGGCTTTCTCTTGAGTGAGTGTCTATGTGGTAATAAATGAGTACTGATCACAAGAGCTCGAAAGAGACAACATATTGGTCCATAGTACTCAAACTTAAGCCACTGCAAATCCCAAGCATGATCATTTCTTTGGCATGATCCCGTCACCTGACTATAAAAGTTTCAGCAAATAATGATTGAAATAAGTGCCTTAGAGCCTTGAGTTGAGAATGTTAGTGGGCATGAATGAAAAACTCCATATCTTGACTTTTTGACAACTCCCTGTGCTCAAGTTTGTTTAAAAAGAAAAACAACATAAAGAAATGAATAAGCTAATAAGTAAGAGGGTCCAAGTATTTGTTTTCATGCTAGATTAAACTTTGACAAGGAGCATAGAAATTTTTACTGAAGCTCTAGTGGTTTGGTGATCAAAATAAATATTATCTAGCTGAGCATGTGCTACCTTGTACAAATATGTTCTATCTTGCTTATAGCTTGCAGACAAGACAAGGATACACCTTTGGGGCAATAATCTTTATTGATGAGCTAGATGATCAACTTTGGTTTATCAACCCTTTTGCTCAAGGACGAGCAAGGTTTAAGCTTGGGGATGTTGATGAGTGGATTTTATGCATACTTTTTAGAGTATATTCTAGTGCCAAAATCCATCATATCATATCCATCTAGCACTTATTCATGTCTCCAATGCATAGTTTTCGGTATTTACTAGTTTTACCAAGTTCGTTGCACACTTTTTATTTTTATTACTTTTCCTTTGTTTTGTGGTCGGTGTGTTGACATGTTCATGGACTTGGGACATCAAAAGAATCAAGCTAGGGGTCCAACCGGAGAAATTTCAGGCACCATATCAAGGCCATTTGAAGAGTTTGATTATTTGACATTTATCAAAATGTCCAAAATAAAGATCCAAGGCCACAAATGCATCGGGCTTTTCGTTAGCAATCCAACGAGCCCAAGAACGTCAAAATCGGACTTCGTATGAAGAAATGACGACCAAAATACGAAGTAGCTCCCGAAGTCCAGAATGAAAGACGGCCTTCCATGCGACCGGAGCCGCTCGTTTGAGTGGTCGTTTGTGCTCCAGACAGCCACGAAAATTTTCCAGAACTTTCCAAATTTTGCTCCGATTTTGCCCCCATTTTCCATACGAGATCCTTGACGACCAAGGCTTGTTTGGGACGTGGATTTGGCTCCCCTTGAGCCCTTGGATGAAAGGGAGGAGGCTAGATCAACGGAGGAGACCCGAGGTGGACTCCTATATGAAGACCTCCACCCTAGCCGCCGGCTCATCTCATCTCCATCCTGCACAAGTCTCATCTACAGCCGCCACACCCCATTACAGCAAACTCCACCATAGAGAAGGGCCAAGACAAGTAAGGGAGAAGGGAGGAGGCGCATCCCACGTCTGGCGCCGACTGAAGGGCCGGTGCCCTCTTCATCACTGCCGCCATGCCCCCCTCCATATCCAACTCCATGTTAGATTGTAACTTGTCCCTCATCTCTATGTACCCCATCACCATGTTTGAGTAATTCATTAGTTGTCGGGGGAATAAGATGAACTCTAGTATGTGCTAGTACCGATTGTCTTGCACGATATGATATCCTCTTTGCATGTTTATGTTAGTAGTCTTCTTAACATTGGGTGATGTCGACCATCCAATGTATGCCAATATTGGACGGAAGGTTATTACTGTTGGTGAACCGTGTGGTTGGCGACGTGGGTGAGTGACAGGCCCCATCTCCCTTCGTAGCGGATCGTTGCAGCAGGGGGTAAAACGTAGACCACTTTGGCTGCGTCCACGGGGAACTTTTCCGCCTTAATCACCGTCTGATAACTAGAGTGGGGAAGGACGGTGGTGGCGTATGTGATACGGGGCTGCCGCGTGTATGCACGTATCTGTACCGGCTATGCCCACAAAGAGAAACACATAAAGTGGCTTAGTATTAGTAGAACGAATGTGTAGTGATGATTCCGAATACCTCGAGAACGCCCTTATTACTCAAGTGCCGCTCCTTTATTTTACCCGTTGTTTTATTTATGTTTTTACCTCCGCGTAGTTGTTTAGTTCAAACCACCCTTATTATCGTTTCCGCTAGCAACCGACGAATAGACTATTTCCAGATAACGCTCTGGGTGTTGCTACTTGTGAGCTGTGTTGGGATTTCCTTGAAGAGGAGAGGATGATGCAGTATAGTAGAGATAAGTATTTCCCTCAGTTAAGAACCAAGGTTATCAATCCAGTAGGAGAACCACATAGAACCTCATTAGTAGCACCTACACACACAAAAGTAAATACTTGCACCCAACGCAAACAAGAGGGTTGTCAATCCCCTTGGTTACTTGCAAGGATTAATTCTGATAGTGATAGATAGAAAAGTAAATTGCAAAACAAAAGAAAGGAAATAAAATTGCAGCAAGGTATTTTTGGATTTTAATATATGACTAAAGTAGACCCGGGGGCCATAGTTTTCACTAGAGGCTTCTCTCTCGAACGCATAGCATACGATGGGTAAACAAATTACTATTGGGCAATTGATAGAAAAGCGCATAGTTATGATGATATTCCAGGCAATGATCATGTATATAGGCATCACTGCTACTTGTAAACTGCGTTGGGATTTCCCCGAAGAGGAGAGGATGATGCAGTATAGTAGAGATAAGTATTTCCCTCAGTTAAGAACCAAGGTTATCAATCCAGTAGGAGAACCACACAGAACCTCATTAGCAGCACCTACACACACAAAAGCAAACACTTGCACCCAACGCAAATAAGAGGGTTGTCAATCCCCTTAGCGGTTATTTGCAAGGATTAATTCTGACAGTGATAGAGAAAAAGTAAATTGCAAAATAAAATAAAAGTAAATAAATTGCAGCAAGGTATTTTTGGATTTTAATATATGATAAAGGTAGACCCGGGGGCCATAGTTTTCACTAGAGGCTTCTCTCTCGAGCATAGAACATACGGTGGGTAAACAAATTAATGTTGGGCAATTGATAGAAAAGCGCATAGTTATGATGATATTCAAGGCAATGATCATGTATATAGCCATCACGTCCGAGACAAGTAGACCGACTCCTGCCTGCATCTACTACTATTACTCCACCCATCGACCGCTATCCAGCATGCATCTAGGGTATTAAGTATAAAACAGAGTAACACCTTAAGCAAGATGACAGGATGTAGACAAAGTAAGACCCATGTTTTTATCCTTAATGGAAACAATACAAATACGTGTCATGTCCCTTTCTGTCACTGGGATTGAGCACCACAAGATTGAACCCATCACAAAGCACATATCCCATTGCTAGATATATCAATCTAGTTGGCCAAACCAAACGGATAGATCGGAGAGAAATACAAAGCTATAACAATCATGCATAAATGAGTTCAGAGAAGACTCAAATAATATTCCTGAATAATCTGATCATAAACCCACAATTCATTAGATCCCAACAAACACACCGCAAAAGAAGATTACATCGGATAGAACTCCAAGAACATCGAGGAGACATGGTATTGAAGATCAAAGACAGATAAGAAGCCATCTAGCTACTACCTATGGACCCGTATGTTTGTGGTAAACTACTCACACATCATCGGAAGGGCAGCAAGGTTGATGTAGAAGCCCTCCGTGATCGATTCCCCCTCTGGCAGAGTACCAGAAAAGGCCTCCAGATGGGATTGCGGAAGAACAGAGGCTTGCGGTGGCGGAAGAACAGAGACTAAAATATTTCTCATGAATAATCTGATCATAAACTCACAATTCATCGGATCCCAACAAACACACCGCAAAAGAAGATTACATCAGATGGAACTCCAAGAACATCGAGGAGAACATGGTATTGAAGATCAAAGAGAGAGAAGAAGCCATATAGCTACTAGCTATGGACCCGTAGGTCTGTGGTAAACTACTCACGAATCATCGGAGGGGCAGCAAGGTTGATGAAGAAGCCCTCCGTGATCGATTATCCCTCCGGCAGAGTACCGGAAAAGGCCTCCAGATGGGATCGAGGAAGAACAGAGGCTTGCGACGGCGGTAGGGTTTTCTCGTCTGGCTCTCTGTTGGTTTCCGAATATTTGAGAATTTATAGAAGTGGAATTAGGTCAAAAGGAGCCCCGAGGGGCCCACAAGGCATCAGGGCGCCCCCCCTGGGTCCGCGCCCTGTTGCTTTGTGAAGCCCTCGTGAGGCTTCTGGCTTCCTCCCGAAGCTTCCAGGGTCTCTTTTGTCCAGAAAAATATCGTCAAAAAGTTTCGTGGCATTTGGACTTCGTTTGGTACTGATTTCCTGAAAAACCAAAAACAAGCAGAAAACAACAACTGGCACTGGGCACAAGGTTAATAGGTTAGTCCCAAAAATGATATATAATTGCATATAAAACATCCAAGATTGATACTATAATAGCATGGAACAATCAAAAATTATAGATACGTTGGAGACGTATCAATCACGTCCGAGACAAGTAGACCGACTCCTTCCTGCGTCTACTACTATTACTCCACCCATCGACCGCTACCCATCATGCATCTAGGGTATTAAGTTAATGAAAACAGAGTAACGCCTTAAGCAAGATGACATGATCTAGACAAAGTAAACTCAAGCAATATGATTAAACCCCATCTTTTTATCCTTAATGGCAACAATACAAATACGTGCCTTGTCCCTTTCTGTCACTGGGATATAGAACACCGCAAGATTGAACCCATCACAAAGCACCTCTCCCATTGCAAGATAAATCAATCTAGTTGGCCAAACCAAACGGATAGATCGGAGAGAAATACAAAGCTATAACAATCATGCATAAAAAAGTTCAGAAAAGACTCAAATATTTCTTATGAATAATCTGATCATAAACCCACAATTCATCGGATCCCAACAAACACACCGCAAAAGAAGATTACATCGGATAGAACTCCAAGGAGATCGAGGAGAACATTGTATTGCAGATCAAAGAGAGAGAAGAAGCCATCTAGCTACTAGCTATGGACCCGTAGGTCTGTGGTAAACTACTCACACATCATCGGAAGGGCAGCAAGGTTGATGTAGAAGCCCTCTATGATCGATTCCCCCTCCAGCAGATTACCGGAGAAGGCCTCCAGATGGGATCGCGGAAGAATCGAGGCTTGCGATGGCAGAAAAGTTATTTGAGGTGGCTCCCTGTTGGTTTCCCAATATTTGAGAATTTATAGAAGTGGAATTAGGTCAAACGGAGCCACGAGGGGCCCACAAGGCATTAGGGCGCCACCCCCGGGTCGCGCCCTGTTGCCTTGTCATCCCCTCGTGAGGCTTCTGGCCTCCTCCCAAAGGTTCTAGGGTCTCTTTTATCCAGAAAAAATTCGTCAAAAAGTTTCGTGGTATTTGGACTTCGTTTGGTACTGATTTCCTGAAAAACCAAAAACAGCAACTAGCACTGGGCACTAGGTTAATAGGTTAGTCCCAAAAAATGATATTAAATAGCATATTATTGCATATAAAACATCCAAGATTGATACTATAATAGCATGGAACAATCAAAAATTATAGATACGTTGGAGACGTATCAAGCATCCCCAAGCTTAATTCCTGCTCGTCCTCAAGTAGGTAACTGATAAAAACAGAATTTTTGATGTGGAATGCTACCTAACATGTTTATCATGTAATCTTTTCTTTTACGGTATGAATATTAAGAAACGAGTGATTCAAAGCAATAGTCTATAATTTGATATAAAGACATCAATACTCAGGTATACCAACAAACAATCATGTCTTTCAAAATAAAAATGTTAAAGAACGCTATCCCTACAAAATCATATAGCCCGTCATGCTTAGTCTTCCTAACACAAAGTATTAATCATGCACTACCCCGATGTCAGCCAGGCAATTGGTTCATACTTTTTAATGTGCTTCAGCTTTTTCAACCCTCACGCAATACATGAGCGCGAGCCATGGACATATCACTATGGGTGGAATAGAATGATGATAGAGATTAACAAGGGGAAGTCAAAAAGGAAGATAGTCTCACATCGACGGGACTAATTAGCGGGCTATGAAGATGCCCATCAATTGATGTCAATGCGAGGAGTAGGGATTGCCATGCAGTGGATGCACTAAGAGCTATAAGTGTATGAAAGCTCAAAATAGAAACTAAGTGGGTGTGCATCCAACTTGCTTGCTCATGAAGACCTCGGGCATTTGAGGAAGCCCATCATCGGAATATACAAGCCAAGTTCTATAATTTAAAATTCCCACTAGTATATGAAAGTGACTACATAGGAGACTCTCTATATGAAAAACATGGTGCTACTCTGAATCACAAGTGTGGAAAAGGATAGTAACATTGCCCCTTCTCTCTTTTTCTCTCATTTTTTTGTTGGGCTCTTTTTGGCCTCTCTTTTTTCTCTTTTTTTCGTCCGGGGCCTCATCCCGACTTGTGGGGGAATCACAGTCTCCATCATCCTTTCCTCACTGGGACAATGCTCTAATAATGATGATCATCACACTTTTATTTACTTACAACTCAATATTACAACTCGATACTAGAACAAATATGACTCTATATGAATGCCTCTGGTAGTGTACTAGGATGTGCAATGATACTAGCGTAACATGTATAGAAATAATGAACGGTGGCTGAGCCATGAATACTATGTCAGCTATATGATCATGCAAAGCAATATGACAATGGTGATGTGTGTCATATGAAAAGAACGGTGGAAGTTGCATGGCAATATATCTCGGAATGTCCATGGAAACACCATAATAGGTAGGTATGGTGGCTGTTTTGAGGAAGATATAAAGAGGCTTATGTGTGATAGAGTGTATCATATCACGGGGTTTGGATGCACCGGCGAAGTTTGCACCGACTCTCGAGGTGAGAAAGGGCAATGCATGGTACCGAAGAGGCTAGCAAATTGCAGAAGGGTGAGAGTGCGTATAATCCATGGACTCACATTAGTCATAAAGAACTCACATACTTATTGCAAAAGTCTATTAGCCCTCAAAGCAAAGTACTACTACGCATGCCCCTAGGAGAGAGGTTGGTAGGAGTTAACCATCGCGCGCCCCTGACCTTCACGCAAAGGTAGACAATCAATAATAAATCATGCTCCAACTTCATCACACTAAGGACTATACATGCATGCTTCGGGAATCACAAACCTTAACACCAATATTCTTACTAAGCCACAATCATTCACTAGTACCTCCCACATATTACCATCTTAATATTGCAAAACTATTGCAAGGAATCAAACTTATCATATTCAGTGATCTACATGAAAGTTTTTATTATATCCCTCTTGAATACCTATCATATTAGGACCAAATTCATAACCCGTGCATATTACCATTGCTAATTATTAGACTCTCAAAAAGATATAAGTGAAGCATGAGAGTGCTACTATTTCTTCAAAATATAACCACCGCCGTGCTCTAAAAGATATAAGTGAAGCACTAGAGCAACTGCCTAGCTCAAAAGATATAAGTGAAGCACAAAGAATATTCTAACAAATCATGAATAATGTGTGTCCCTCTCAAAAAGGTGTGTTCAGCAAAGATGATTGTGGCAAACTAAAAATCAAACAAAAGCAAGCAAACTATAACACAAGACGCTCCAAGTAAAACACATATCATGTGATGAATAAAAATATAGCTCCAAGTGATATACCAATAGATTGTAGACGAAAGAGGGGATGCCATCCGGGGAATCCCCAAGCTTAGACGCTTGGGTCTTCCTTAAATATTACCATGGTGTGCCTTGGGAATCCCCAAGCTTAGGGTCTTGCCGCTCCTTATTCCTTCATCCATCGTGGTCTCACCCAAAATTTGATAATTTCAGCACACAAAACTCAACAGAAACCTCGTGAGATCCGTTAGTATAACAAATAAATCTTAAACTTTAGGCACTGTTGTAAATTGATTCATATTTAATATTGGCATGATGCTACTATACTCCAACTTCTCCATGAGTCATACCCCCCGATACGATCCATAGATTCATCAAAATAAGCAAACTATGCAACAAAAACAGAATCTGTCTAAAACAGAATAGTTTGTAAAGATCTATTTAAAAGCCATACTTTTGTAACTCCACAAATTCTGAAAAAATAGGAAAACGTAAAAAATTAATATACAAATACTGTGTAAATATTTCAGATTTTTCTGATGCTCCAGTACAGAACTAAAAATCAAATACTGGACGCAAAACTTTCAGTTTTCCAAACAGCATCAATTATACTGTTATCCAAATCATGCCAAAGGCATTACTTGGCACAAACACTAATTAAAAGATAAAAATCACAATCATAAAAGAGGCTACAATTGTGTAAACTCACAAAACAGAAATAAAAAGCAAAAATTTAAGATACATATTGGGTTGCCTCCCAACAAGCACTATTGTTTTATGCCCCTAGCTAGGCATAATGCATAGTTTCAAGTATTGTCATCCTTCAAATTAATTCAATAGGTGGCCCTCATAATAGATTCATATGGTGGCTTAATTCTCTTTCTAGGGAAGTGTTCCATCCCTTTCTTTAATGGAAATTGAAATATTATATTACCTTCTTTCATATCAATAATAGCACCTATGGTTCGTATGAAAGGCCTACCAAGTATTATAGGACAAGACGGATTGCATTCAATATCAAGCACAATAAAATCCACGGGTACATAATTCCTATTTGCAATAATAAGCACATCATTTATTCTACCCAATGGTTTTTTAATAGTGGAATCCGCAAGATGTAAATTAAGGGAACAAGCCTCCATATCGGTGAGACCTAGCACGTCACATAAGGATTTTGGTATAGTAGAGACGCTAGCACCTAGATCACACAAAGCATTACATTCATAATCTTTAAATTTAACTTTAATAGTAGGTTCCCATTCATCATGTAATTTCCTAGGTATTGAAACCTCCAACTCAAGCTTTTCTTCATGAGCTTTTATCATGGCTTCTACAATATGTTTAGTAAAAGCTTTATTTTGTTCATAGGCATTAGGTGAATTAATCATGAATTGCAACAAGGAAAAGCATTCAACTAAAGAGCAATTATCATAATTAATGTCCTTGTAATCCAAAGTAGTGGGCACATCACTATTTAAAGTTTTGACCTCTCCAAACCCACTTTTATCATTTTTATCAATAAGATCATCACCCTCCAAATAATTGGGACGCCTTCTAGCTAAAGTTGACTCATATCCAGTCCCTTTTTCATCAAGTTTTATATTACTAAATAAAGATTCAATAGGTGAGACACCAATCATTTTGATATCCTCATCATTGCTACCATAAAAACCGGGTGGAATAGCTTTTTCTAAGAATTCTCGCTTAGATCTCAACCTAGCGGTTCTTTCTTTACTTTCATTAATGGAGACATAGATAGATTTAATAGACTCGTTTATATCATGCTTGGGTGGCAAAATTTTAATTTTGAGAGTTTCAACATCATGAGCAATTCTATCCATGTTCCTAGACATGTAGTCAACTTTATTCAATTTTTTTCTACCATAGCATTGAAAATCTTTTGAGAATTAATAAATTCTTTAATATTACTTTCAAGATCAGAGGGTATCCTATTATTATTATTATTATTATTATTATTATTATTATTATTATTATTATTATTATATGAATTACCATAGGAATTACCATAATTATTAGAGGAATTTCTGGGAAAGGGTCTAGGATTGAAATTACCCCTATAAGCATTGTTGTTGAAATTATTTCTATTGATAAAATTCACATCAATAACATCATTATTTTGCTCGATAAAAGTAGACAATGGGACATCATTAGGATCAATATGAGCACTTTTACTAGCAACCAATTTCATAAGAGCATCCATCTTATCACTCAAAGTATTAATTTCTTTGACAGAATTTACCTTCTTACCAGTTGGAGTTCTTTCAGTCTGCCATTGAAAATAATTTGTCATAATATTATCAAGGAGTTTTGTAGATTCTCCCAATGTAATTTCCATAAAAGTACTACCTGTGGCAGAGTCTAGAAGATTTCTAAAAACAAAGTTTAGTCCCGCATAAAAAAATTGTATGATCATCCATAAGCTTAAGCCATGTGTTGGGCAATTTTTTAACATTAATTTCATTCTCTCCCAAGATTGTGCAAGATGTTCATGCTCAAGTTGCTTAAAATTCATAATTTGATTTCTTAGAGAAATGATCTTAGCAGGAGGAAAATATTTGGCAATAAAAATATCCTTACACTTATCCCAAGAATCAATACTATTTCAAGGCAAGGATGAAAACCAAGTTTTAGCACGATCTCGTAGTGAGAACGGAAATAATTTAAATTTAACAATATCATTATCCACATCTTTCTTATTTTGCATATCAGAAAGTTCAACGAAAGTATTAAGATGGGATGCAGCATCTTCATTAGGACTACCAGGAAATTGTACTTCCATAACAACATTGAGCAAAGCAGCCTTAATGTCACACGACTCCGCACTAGTGGCAGGAGGAGCAATAGGAGTACTAATAAAATCATTATTATTAGTATTTGAAAAGTCACACAATTTGGTGTTTTCTTGAGATATAGCGACAAGGCAAACAAACTAGCAAACAAGCAAACAAAAATATTTTTGTGTTTTTGTAAAATTGTTTTAGAAGTGGGGGAGATGAAAACGAGAGGCAAATGCAAATAAAAATTCAAATGAAAATAAGAGCAAGTAGATGATAGTTTATGCGAAGGTACTTGATAGGTTTTGGTGATGTCTCCCCGGCAACTGCGCCAGAAATTCTTCCTGCTACTTATGAGTTGCGTTGGGATTTCCTCGAAGAGGAGAGGATGATGCAGTACATTAGAGATAAGTATTTCCCTCAGTTAAGAACCATGGTTATCAGTCCAGTAGGAGAACCACACAGAACCTCGTTACCAGCACCTACACACACAAAAGCAAATACTTGCACCCAACGCAAACAAGAGGGTTGTCAATCCCCTTGGCGGTTACTTGCATGGATTAATTCTGATAGTGATAGATAGAAAAGTAAATTGCAAAACAAAAGAAAGGAAATAAAATTGCAGCAAGGTATTTTTGGATTTTAATATATGATAAAAGTAGACCCGGGGGAAATAGTTTTCACTAGAGGCTTCTCTCTCGAACGCATAGCATACGGTGGGTAAACATATTATTGTTGGGCAATTGATAGAAAAGCACATAGTTATGGCGATATTCAAGGAAATTATCATGTATATAGGCATCACATCTGAGACAAGTAGACCGACTCCTGCCTGCATCTACTACTATTACTACACCCATCGACCGCTATCCAGCATGCATCTAGGGTATTAAGTTAATGAAAACAGAGTAACGCCTTAAGCAAAATGACATGATGTAGACAAAGTAAACTCTAGCAATATGATTAAACCCCATCTTTTTATCCTTAATGGCAACAATACAAATACGTGTCATGTCCCTTTCTGTCACTGGGATATAGAACACCGCAAGATTGAACCTATCACAAAGCACCTCTCCCATTGCAAGATAAATCAATCTAGTTGGCCAAACCAAACGGATAGATCAGAGAGAAATACAAAGCTATAACAATCATGCATAAATAAGTTCAGAAAAGACTCAAATATTTCTCATGAATAATCTGATCATAAACCCACAATTCATCGGATCCCAACAAACACACCGCAAAAGAAGATTACATCGAATAGAACTCCAAGGAGATCGAGGAGAACATTGTATTTGTCGGAACCGTGGCTCCGGGGATCTAGAGGTTCGAACACTGGGGGCAAGCTAGGTCTTTCCGACCAAGGGTGACCACAGTGAGGCTACGGCGAGAGCGCTAGCGTGGAGCACGACAGGGGACACGACGGTTACCCAGGTTCGGGCCACCTTGTGGCGTAAAACCCTACTCCTGCTTGTGTTGGGATTGCTGTGGGCAAGAAGGTGTTCTCACGTACAAGGTAGGAGATGAAGGAATCGATCCTCTCTACAATGGCAGCTCTGTCCCCTTTTATAGCCGCCTTGGTCCTCTTCCCCTGAAAACTTAGGCGGGAAGGGTTGCCACACTTGGCGGGTTTTTGAAAGGGGGCAGGCGCTCAGGCTATCCTGACTATAGTCGGTCTTCGCCTGCAAAAGCATGATCCATGATGCGCCGGTGGGCTCGGTGATGACCTCCGCCCTGCGCGCCTTGCTGTCTCTGCCTTCTTTCACCAAACGGGCAGTCCTTGGGACTTGCTTTGGAGGTGGGCAGCTGGGGCTGCCCCTTTAGCACCAAGGAGGAAAGCCTCTCTGTCCACGCCCACTGGCACGGCCTCTGCAGCCGTTCGTCACCACGCACGTCACCCACGTGATGGGCACAGGACCGCGCAACTGACGTCAGGCCGGATGGCCTCGGGCGCCCGCCTCGGGAGGGCGCCTCGCGAGGCTTCCGCCGCTCCTACGGCTAAGTGCTAGTGGCTCGTGCCTTGAGGCGGGGTCCTTGGGAGGCTGGCGCCTCACGAGATGTCTTCGCTTCGCGACGCCCTTAAATGGGCAGCGTCTTGGGCCTTCGCTAGGCATTGTATCCTGGGCCTCAGGCAGAAGGGCTGAGGTACCCTGGTTCCCAATTGCCCGACAGTAGCCCCCGGGCCCGTGGCGCAAACGTTCCCGCCCGTTGGGAGCGAAATGGCGCAGGCCCTGACAGACTGCGGGGCCCAGGCTCGACGCATGGCGCACGACGGGACGTGGGACGCCCCCACTTCCCCACTATACCTCGGTAACCGCCAGCGCCTGCCATAAAGCTTGCCCGCGCGGGGCGTAGGCCATCATTGCTCCCCTCCTACTGCTGCCTCGATTCCCGGTGTCGAAGAAGATGGAGCGACAAGAGGGGGCAGTCCCCAACCGGCGTTATAAAAAGGGAGCGGAAGGAAGGCAGAGGCCTCCCCCGCCATCTTCTACCTCTACCTCCCCCTTTCCTCCACCCTTCACTCTTCCTTGCCCTTTCCAGGACTGTTGCTGCGATGGCGAGGGGAAGGGGACGAGCCCACGCATCTGCCGCCGCCACGAGGGTCCCCCCTCGGGGCCGGGGGCGCCCTTCGGTGGCCGCCGAAGCTGGCCCTAGCGCTCGTGGGAGGGCCGCCGCCCGCGGCCGTGGAGGGCGCGGCGCCCACGGCTGAGGCGGGCGCGGCGGTGCAGCCGCTCGTCCTCCCCAGGCGGGACTCCCACTACAAGAAATATGTCAACTTGCGACCATCAATATTGGTCACTGAATGGTCATTGTTTTCCACTTGTGACCTTTTTGTGACCAAAAACAGTTGTTCAAAAGGTGGCCGTCTTTCAAGAAACTTAACGACCGTTTTTGTGGAATGGTCGTAGAAGGTTACGACCAAAATAAAAGGTCGTAGATTCTACGACCAATTGTTTTGGTCACTGCCAACCTGCCCAAACCACGTCAGATCCGACGTGGCAAGCTGACGTGGCAAAATTGCGACCAAATGAATTGGTCATCGATTAGAATCAGCCCGGTCCAGTTCTGCCTTTTATATGGGCCGAGCCCACTAATTCAGCCAATTTAATATATTTATTTCTGTTAATTTTTGTCAGCTACATGGGCCTAGCCTTACATTTCAGCCCGTTAAATGCCCCTTTGTGTTTTTTTCAATCAATTTTGGTCAGCTACATGGGCCAAGCCCAACTGTTCAGCCCGTTAATTTTTATGCGCGTTTGGCCTTTCAAGAATATAGGTACTATTTTGTGCAGCCCATTTCTGGTTTACATTCAGCCTTTTTATACAGTCAAATAATAATTCAATCTTGGAGTTGGTCCAGTACTCTTTTCAGCCCATTCACATATACTTGGCCCATATTCATACAGATGATTCTCCTTTCCGATAAATTTTGCAAATAATTTCATAATTCAGCACTAAATATGTTTACATCACAGGCCATATTGCCCTACAAAATAGTATCACTTGTTCCTATACAAAACTATCAAATCATACGTACAACAAAACAGAATACAAAAAAATTAGTTCATTAAAAATAAATTTTCTTCCTCTTCCATCTTCCAGAACACACAACACCTGGCATTGGAAGGATCAGCCATTAGAAGCATATAGAATACAAGGGAAACAATCAAAATAAAGAACTGAAAGGCACACACTATGAAAATTACGACAACACTAATATTTTTTATATTACCATAACAAACAGAAATGTAATCTGATTGCATAAGACATATGGCATTATCAACAAGGCAAAGCAAAATTTACAGTGCCAGCTCAGGAATAAGGCAAAGCAAATTTTACAGTGCGAGCTCAGGATGCCACCATGCACACTCCAACAAAAACTAAACGGTGGGCAAGAGAGCAGGACACTACTGTACCTGGAAATGCTGCTAGGCAGCGACAAAAGTAAGTTGGTCGGAGCCGAAGAGGGATCTGCCAATGGAGCCAACCATGCCGACGAGGATGAGGTAACCGGTGATCTTCTCCTGGTTCTCCTTGATCTTGTCCTCAAAGTTCTTCCGCTCCTGGTTGTCCCGCTGCAGCTCGTCCTACACCGCCCAGAAACCAACAATTCAGATCAACAACTGCATAGATCATCCCTTGTTTGCTTATCTAGACCAGACACTACTGCTTGTTTGCTTATCTAGACCAGACACTTGTGAATATAGCAAATGCAAAAACAATGTAAATGGTAAACAACACTTGAGAATATAGCAACAGATTAAGAGCATATTGTTCAGCATCACACAAATAGTAGCACAATGCTACAGACAACTATTAGGATAAAGTAGAGCTTCTACATTACATAGTCACATACGAAGGACCAAGCAAACTGTTCCGGAAAAGATAAGTTACAGAGCAATCATGCATTGAGCATCCTACTAGTAGAAAGGACATAAAGATAATCACTTAACAAGCAGTACGAACATGAGTAAATCACATACCGAAGTGCAATCTCATATCCCAGCTGCCAAAACACCATATCAAGATTCCGTACAGACCGAAAAAGAGCATGCGCTGCAGGACATATAAATATACCATGAGCATTATTCCTATAAGGGAAATCCTTGTAAATATTACAAACATGCCACTGGGTACTAATCAGCCAGTGTAGTGTCATGGCTACCCGAGGAATCACCTAAACACACGGCCTCGAAGAGGATAGCCAGCGCTGCCTGCACTAGAGTCACCATGTTGCTTGTAATTCCATCAAGTCAAATACAATCAGTATCAGGATCAAAGGTTCAGAACAAGAATAGTGAAGGCGTTTATGCTATAAACAACAAGGAGATGATCAAACTCTAACGAAGCAGGCATAGAGTAACAACAGCTCCATTACACTTAAGCTGCTGCTACCTGCATATACTAAATGGAACCAGAAGTATGTCAGCTACTAGACAGCCATGAATGATGCCCTGGAAAAAAGAATGCACAAACACAAACGATAGAGCCACTAATTAACCACAAGTGAGTTATCTCAGAGGTGCTACTCAAGCACTTGGAACCAGTACAGCAAGATAGATTACAAAAAAAATAGTTCAGCGCAAAACATTGCAAGCATGATGAGGTATTTAATCTTTTCACCTGCATTGCAATTTTTAGGATATGGAACCAGCCAATAAGCAAAGCTTAGGCGGAGCATTCTTTAGGACCAGCTAATTCAATAATAAGCATATCATGGACTAGAACAATCTATACCACTGTGGATATTGTTTTCCACTATATATCTCCAACAATAACACTAGTATCAAACTTAAAAAAAGAAATCCTTGACTAGCTAGATAGTTTCTGAAAAGACAAGGCAGTAAGAGGTATCATCATTCTTTTAATAACTTGCATTGCAACATTCATGATCAATAGCTATGCACAAATGCAAGAAAATCAACACGACCTGCCCGGCTCTCTTAAATATTTTCTTCAAGTGGTTTCTTTATAGCTGGGTATATACTGCAGTTGACCAAAGAAGATGTAATTGCAGTTGCCTGCCACTCTGGAAGGTCGAGGTGCTGCCTGACCTTCTCAATGTCAGCCACCAAGTCCCAGGTGGTGTTCTCCTCTAGACAAGCATGGGGAGTGCTCTTGCCAGCGCCTCTCTGTAATCAAACACACGCAGATTAAGCACCGCGGTCTCCTAGGAACCGCGGTGAACAGACACATGAGGGGATTGAAATGAAACCAACCTGGTCGAACAACACGATCCTGTAGAACTCCGGATCGAAGAATCTGCGGTTGCCGGGCGACGTGCCGGCCCCAGGACCCCCGTGGAGGAAGACGATGGGCTGTAGACAGAACAAAATTCAGCCCGGTTTTGTCAGACAACGGGGAGGCGCGTCGGCAAGGGGCGCATTAGTACAACCTCCGTTCGTCGTTTGCGAGCACCATGCGCCTTGGTTGGCCATGAAGCCCTTGTCCTCTGCTGCACGGATGAAATCCAAAGCATCAGTACAGCTACACTGGCACGTAGTACAGACATGGTATCACAGACATTCTCTAATTGACTAGCACCCAAATATATACATGCACCAGTTGACAAAAATCATGACTTGGACAGTGTATTAAAGAAAAACCAGTGTTCCATGCACACCAAATCATTCAACAAACTAACTACAATTCTGATCAGCTGACCAGCATCGGTGCATCAACAAAATATGGAACTACAAGCATTGCATGACAACTAGAGTATATGTATTGCACTCAACAGTGAACAGTTATCACAGTACATCTTCACTTGGATATATCTAAGAAGTCAAGTTCATTCTCATAAGCAAGTGTTCTCAGGTTACCCTTAACATGGCGGCTTAACTTATACTTAAATGTGAGCAAACAGTACATATCAGGATCATGGATTTGATTTAAAGTAACCATGAGACTAATTAATGTGTGACTGCAAGATACTATCGATCAGAGAGGCATAAGCAACAAACAATATCCTACATATTTAATGGCCTCCTTTCCGCGCTGCCATGGGAAAGGAAGGAAGGACTCAGAAGAGCAGAGCAGAGAAGGCGTGTCATGGCTGCTGTGTTGTGTTGTGCTTTGTTGACAAAGGAAACTGGAGAAGCTGAGCGTGCCAGTGATCGGTGCCATGATTCAGCAGCTCCAACTCCGATGACAACGTACATGGGTCTAGGACAATAACGGGAACAACTCTAGATTACACACGGAGCTCTATCCATAGTGCCAACTATGGATAAAATCATGCACACTCCAACATAACAAGAACAACAGCAACCAGAGCAGGACATTGCCATACCTGAAGAGCCCGACGACCTTCGGCAGAAATCCTCCGGTCCAAGCAGGATCAACAACACCAACGGACGGATCCAGGGTTGTTGTCGCTCCTCCGTGTGGACACTGAGGAGGAAGAGACCTCCGTCGGTGAGCTACAGCTGCGTGGGGAAGGGAATCAAGCACGCATCAGCCTCAGGGTGGAACGGAAGATGGTGGTTGGATCGAATCAAATCAATCCAAGAGGATAGGGGAAGATGGGCACCTTGAAGGGAAGATGTGCACCTCCATGGACAGGAAGAAGCAGGTCGCCGCCGGTGGTGGCGAGCTCCATGGCGTGGGAGCAGCAGACGGCGGGCTGGAGAGAGAGGAGGTTGTGCAGGTCGACCGCGAGCAGCGTCCACGACGCCGGCTATTGGTCACGGGAGCCGCCCCTGCCCAAACCCCGCCCGTGAGAGGGGTGGAGGGAGGCGGAATCCCTCCAGATCGAGGTCCAGATCGGCGTGGGCACGGCCGTCGCCGGTCTAGGAGCGCCTACTCGATCTGGGGCCGGACTAGGTGAGGGTCGTCGACGGTGGGGGCGGGGATCGGGATCGGAGCGGCGGCGGATCGAGGTCGGAGAGAGAGGTTGGGGGCGGCGGCTCCACCATCGCGTCCGCGGTACCTGCAAAGTGCATAGAGAGACAGAGACTAAGAGAGAAACCTGGAGGGAGATAGGAGTGAGAAAGGAAGGAGAGAGACGCCCTGCGTCCGGAGTGGCCAGATCCGGCGATCCCATTGGTGGCAGTGGCCAGATCCGGCGATCCCATTGGTGGCAGTGGCCACCCATCGCCTGCGATTCGCAGTCGAGGTGGCAATGGCCACCCATCGTCGGGTGCGAACGGAGCGGGCGGCACAAGCTTGGGCTGGTCGCGGCCATGGCGGCTAGTCGGTCTCGGAGGAGGTCCAGCAGGGAGAGCAGCAGGTCGGAAGAGGGGCTCGCCGGTGGAGGGAGTGAGCCAGGAGGAAGGGAGGAAGGAGAGAAAGAAAGGAGGCGAGGGGGGGTGGATGGAAAATGTCACGAGGACAAAGCTAGGGTTTCGGCTCAGGTGGGCTTGGGCCGTTGGATCCATGAGTATCCTACGGTGTTTGATGCATGATCCGCGTGAGATGCCCACAGACCAATCAGAATGCAGTACACGCGTACGACGTTATGACCATTTAAATTGGTAGTAGTTCACTGAAAATAACGTGTTAAATCATGTCAGCTACTTTATGACCTGAGAAATTCAACAACAAAAAAATGGAAGACCTTCTCATTGTGTCACCAAATGTGATCTAGTTTTCAGGAAAAGTAACAAGCATGGAATAAGAAAAATATCTTTAAAAAAGTGTCCTGAGAAATGAGTTTTTAGCAAAAAAATCATTTTCTATTTTTAGAGTGCCAAAATTGATTTTCCTGTGACGAACCTACTAAATATTTGTTGCAAAATGGCACCACTCCATTTTTCTAAAATATTAGGCCATATTTAATGTACAATTGACCAAATGGTTGGGTGACAAAAGCTTTTGATCCACCTCTCGTGAAAAAGACAAATTTCCGCCGATTCAGTAGGAGGCGGGTCAAATTTGAACTATAGCTACCTCATAGTTTGCTCTTTATTTTATCCAAAAATCATTTCTAGGTACATAAGTATCTATTTAATCAGAGAAACTCCAAAAGTTTTGCAAGATTCAACCCCTAGCTACGAACGGTCAGGCCCGTCATTTTGACCGCATTTTGAAACGGGCATAAGAAATTCAAAAAAATCAAAAAAAAATGAAAACCTTTGCATTGTGTCATTATATGTGACCTAGTTTTCAGGAAAAATAACAAACTTGGACTACGGCAAATGTCTTAAAAAAGTGTTCTCAGAAACGAGCTATCATGTATGAAGATCCATGGCTTTCAAGGCAAATGGTCAATGTTATGACAACATTCATGGCACGGTTTGTTCAAATGATCTCTTATTCTGTAGAAGGGTGCATATTGGAATGACAAACAATGTTGCCTAAGGAAGTTTTCACTTTCTTTGCACCAAAAATTCATTTTCCATTTTTTGAGTGCCCAAAATGGATTTTTTTTGTGAAGAACCTAGCAAATATTTGTTGCAAAATTGGACCAAATCAATTTTCTAAAATATTAGGCCATATTTAATGTACAATTGACCAAATGGTTGGGTGTCAAAAGCTTTTGATCCACCTCTCGTGAAAAAGACAAATTTCCGCCGATTCAGCAGGAAGTGGGTCAAATTTGAACTACAGCTGCCACATAGTTTGCTCTTTATTTTTTCCAAAAATCATTTCTAGGTACATAAGTATCTATTTAATAAGAGAAACTCCAAAAGTTTTGCAAGCTTCAACCCCTAACTACGAACGATCATGACCATCATTTTGACAGCATTTTGAAACAGGCATAAGAAATTCAAAAAAAATTGAAAAAATTGAAAACCTTCTCATTGTCTCATTATATGTGACCTAGTTTCCAGGAAAAATAACAAACTTGGACTACGGCAAATGTCTTAAAAAAGTGTTCTCAGAAACAAGCTATCATGTATGAAGATCCATGGCTTTCAAGGCAAATGGCCAATGTTATGACAACATTCTTGGCACAGTTTGCTCAAATGATCTCTTATTGTGCACAAGGGTGCATATTGGAATGACAAACAATGTTGCCTAAGGAAGTTTTCACTTTCTTTGCACGAAAAATTCATTTTCCATTTTTTGACTGCCCAAAATGGATTTTTTTGTGAAGAACCTAGCAAATATTTGTTGCAAAATTGGACCAAATCAATTTTCTCAAATATTAGGCCATATTTAATGTACAATTGACCAAATGGTTGGGTGTCAAAAGCTTTTGATCCACCTCTCGTGAAAAAGACAAATTTCCACCGATTCAGTAGGAAGCGGGTCAAATTTGAACTACAGCGGCCTCATAGTTTGCTCTTTATTTTTTCCAAAAATCATTTCTAGGTACATAAGTATCTATTTAATAAGAGAAACTCCAAAAGTTTTGCAAGCTTCAACCCCTAACTACGAACGGTCATGCCCGTCATTTTGACCGCATTTTGAAACGGGCATAAGAAATTCAAAAAAAAATTGAAAAAATTGAAAACCTTCGCATTGTGTCATTATATGTGACCTAGTTTCCAGGAAAAATAACAAACTTGGTCTACGGCAAATGTCTTAAAAAAGTGTTCTCAGAAACGAGCTATCATGTATGAAGATCCATGGCTTTCAAGGCAAATGGTCAATGTTATGACAACATTCATGGCACAGTTTGTTCAAATGATCTCTTATTGTGCACAAGGGTGCATATTGGAATGACAAACAATGTTGAGTAAGGAAGTTTTCACTTTCTTTGCACGAAAAATTCATTTTCCATTTTTTGAGTGCCCAAAATGGATTTTTTTGTGAAGAACCTAGCAAATATTTGTTGCAAAATTGGACCAAATCAATTTTATAAAATATTAGGCCATATTTAATGTACAATTGACCAAATGGTTGGGTGTCAAAAGCTTTTGATCCACCTCTCGTGAAAAAGACAAATTTCCGCCGATTCAGTAGGAAGCGGGTCAAATTTGAACTACAGCTGCCTCATAGTTTGCTCTTTATTTTTTCCAAAAATCATTTCTAGGTACATAAGTATCTATTTAATAATAGAAACTCCTAAAGTTTTGTAAGATTCAACCCCTAGCTATGAACGGCCATGCCCGCCGTTTTGACCGCATTTTGAAATGGGCATGAAAAATTCAAAAAAATTCAAAAAATTGGAAAACCTTCACATTGTGTCATTATATGTGACCAAGTTACCAGGAAAAATAATAAACTTGTAATACGACAATTATTTTTAAAAAGTGTTCTCAGAAATTAGCTATCATGTGTGAAGATTAATGGCTTTCAAGCCAAATGATCAATCTTATGGCCACATTCATGGCATAGTTTGTTCAAATGATCTCATATTGTGCACAAGGGTGCATCTTGGAATGGCAAACAATGTTGCCTAAGGAAGTTTTCATTTTCTTTGGACGAAAAAATCATTTTCCATTTTTCGAGTGCCCAAAATGAGTTTTTGTTTGTGAAGGACCTACCATATATTTATTGCAAAATTGGACCAAATCAATTTTCTAAAATATTAGGCCATATTTAATGTACAATTGACCAAATGGTTGCATATCAAAAGCTATGATCCACCTCTCGTGAAAAAGACAAATTTCCGCCGATTCAGCAGGAAGCGGGTCAAATTTGAACTGCAGCTGCCTTATAGTTTGCTCTTTATTTTTTCCAAAAATCATTTCTCGGTACATAAGTATCTATTTAATCAGAGATACATGGTGTGGTGGCAAGACGTCGAGGTTTGGATGGTGACCGAGGCCCCCTTCTCTAGAGCGCGTAAACTGGCATGCCAATCGCGTGGTCACCGCGTGACCGTGGCGTTGCCACCCGTTCTGGGCGGCCTAGGCATGTCTGGTGGGTTGGGAACTCCCTCGGTAGGTGTTAGGAAGAAGAATACAACAGAATAATCTCACGAGGAGACTGAACTAAGCTCTAACATGAATTAGCAGCCAAGTGTTTGATTAGCGGTGGGGGAAATGCACATGGCCAATGGGCCTGAGTTTTGGCTGAGGATGATCATCTATTAAGGAGACTGTCTTGGCAAATTTGCGGCTCAAATGGAGGAGCCTAGGTGGCACTTGCTTTGCAAAGTACCACACTGGAAAGAAATATGGATGTTGAAGCTGGGCTCAAATGAACGAATGGATTGAGCTGACATTTTGTGGAGGGAAGTTATATAGGTAGGAACATGCCCTGGTAAAGTTTCAGCAATAATTAAGCAACATAAAATATAGTTGCTTCACAAACTGAAAATATGACCAGAATAAAAGATTGGATGATGAGCTCACATGGATTGCTGGATAGAGCTCAAATTTTATGGAGAGTGATGATTTGAGCATATGGAAGATTTGGAAAAATCTCAAATCATTTGGATAATCCTAGCTAGTACTCCCTCCGTCCGAAAATTCTTGTCCTAGAAATGGATAAAATGGATGTATCTATAACTAAAATAAGTCTAAATACATCCATTTCTAGGACAAGTATTTCCGTACGGAGGGAGTACTTCCTTCACAAAGCTTCTCTCCGGATAGAAACTTTGGAAATTTTCTGATGAAGATTTACTATGCAAATGGAGCTGAATATTGTCATGTGGCAATGATTTGGATATGGAAGAGTACCCAAAAAGTTTGAGGGCAATAGGAGTGGTCTACATAGCACTTGCTTTGCAATGTGCCAATCTGGCCAGAAAATAGAAATTGAAGCTGGGCTCACATAGATGATTCGATTGAGCTGCAATTTGGATGAGGATGATAATTTGGGCATATGAACGCACTGTAAAAATTTCATACCATTTGGATAAATAAAAATGGTACTTCCTTCACAATGCTCTCCACTTAACAGAAAATTGGGGAAAATATTGAGGGAAATTGACATATTCGAGGAAGATATCATCCAAAGAATTTATGAGAATTTTTTGGGAATTTTGGGAATGACAGAAATGTAGGCTGCTTCACAACCTAGGGCAAAAATTGACACATGGACATGACACATAGGCAAAACTGATGAGGTGGTGCCTAGTCATAGCAATGCACCAAAATTTAGAAGGCTATGACCATCTATATTGGTCGTGATCAGCTAGAAATAAGGCAGCGGACCAGTGCTGTCTGCTTTACGACCATTTCGTGTAAGGAAATTACGACCTTTCTGACCAAAATGGTCGTTATGGTTTAGGGTTTGGAGCCCCCCGAATAGCATACGACCAATTGGTCTCAAATGGTCATAGATTTACGACCATTTCTTCCAGGGTCACTGACAGAAGGTCACAAGTTGACATATTTCTTGTAGTGTCCACGCAGCGGAGGCGGCGCATGAATTCATTGTGGGGCTGCATCATCGGCCCTGGAGCTGGCTCCGGCTTCCTGACTCATTCGCAAGAGCGATGAAGGGCAGCGGGCCCCTGGGGCTATGGCTGCAGGCGGACGGCTACTGCAATGGCCCCTCCTGGGTGGCGATGGAGTTCTCCCCCGCCGGCTTCATGTTCCTGAAGCGGGGGTGGAAGTCTTTCGCCCTCGCCCATGGCCTAAAGCGGGGGCATCTCCTCCAATTCAAGTACGATGGAGCCGCCAGTTTCTTCGTGAAGTTCTTCGGGGCCTCTGGTGCCCGCCTGGAGTGCTGCGCAGAGAGCAAGGACAACAGCGCCTCCGACTCTTCCGGCGGGAGCGACAGCGACAGCGGCGGTGACTCCAGCAGCAGGGGCGAGAGCGGCGAAGGCTCCCCTCGCATCAAGAGCGAAGACGAAGATTCCAATTAGGCACAGGCGGTGCCCGAGTCAAATCTTGAAGGCGCGTCGTGCTCCCCCTTGGCCCCTCTCTCTTTTGTTCCTGTAATAGGCCGATGTAGCCCCGTGGGGGCGTGAAAAAACAATGTCTTTTGCTTCAAGTACTTATGATCTACTGCAATGTGTGTTTCCTCGCGAGGCTCTCTCTTGAGGCATATTTCCCTTTCCTTGTTTGCCTTAGTGCTCTACGTCGTCAGGGCCCAGCCCCAGAGCGGGCTACAGCCGTCGCTAGTATGTCAGGTCGCGTTGCCTGGACAAGGCCAGGAGGTGCAGGGCACTGAGGGGCGGTAAGGACTCCTGAGGCGCGATGCTCAGGAAGTCCCCCTTTGACGTGCAAGTGGCTTGCGTGGAGGAGAGAACGTTAGCACTCAGCGAGGTTGCGGAGAAAGGAGAGCTTGAGGGGCACCGAGAGCGGCTAGTGAGGTGTTTTTGTACTTAGCTCTTTCGTGGGTGTCGATTGCCATATCACGGCTGCGGAGTGCGCCTAGCGAGGCTCCCACTCGTGAGACCTCCCACTAGCACTTGGTGGAGGCGGCCGCCGCAGGTTGGCTCACGAGGCAGCGCTCGTGAGGCTCCCTGAGGGCCTGCGGGGGCGTCTAGCCACGAGTCACCTCGTGACGCAGCGCTCGCGAGGCCTTCGAGTGCCTTATTCCTGAGACAACTTCATATCGATTTCACAAACGGGGGAGCAGTGCACGCTTGCTAGCTTGCTCGTGGGCGTCGCGCGAGGAGACGAGACACCAAGGACCTTGGTGAGGTGGCATGCATGGGAGCAGGCTCGCGAGCCAGAGCTTGATCGCATGGGTTTTGCAGCGCTGCTGGGACTGACCCGAGCACAGCCACCGTGTCTAGCCCCCGCTCGCGAGATGCGCAGGAGGAAGTGTTGGGTAACGCGACAGAAAACAAAAAATTTCGGTACAACGAGCAGACCCAGGATCACTATGGAGATGCATACAAGGTTTGGATCTGATCATTACCGACTCGTAGCACAGCGGAAGCAGAGTCGATGTTGATCGTCGGTGCAGATCGCCGCATCTAGGATTTACAACCTCCCAACCGCGAGGATGTACTCCCTCGTCAGTCCCTCGGACAGCCCTTCGGGAGGCGGTCGGACAGTCCCCCGGACGGTGTCACGGACAGCCCTTCGGGAGGCACTCACAGAAACTCGGACGGTCACTCGGATAGCCCTTCAGGAGGCACTCTCGAACAGTCCCTCGGGCAAAAAGATCGAACCTATGACCTCTCTACGGGGTTGAACACATACGGTGTCATCTATCCGGCAGGGCTTTGCCGTCCAGAACTAGTTCCCACCGGAACCCAGACAACCTTTCGGCACTACGAAACTATTTCACGGGGAGGGAGAGAGAAGGCCATATCATGCATGGCATTTGTATGTGAGAAAGAGTGAGTGTGGAGAGTGCCTCTCCACCTCTATTTATAGGAAAAACCAAGGGGTTGGGTGGCACATGAAAAACCCAAAATGCCCATGCTTTGTGTCACACATAAAGGGCATAATGGGGAGGTAAAAGGAGCACCCTTGGCTGCCCACCCCATGTGCCCCCCCCCCCCAAAAAAAGGGGTTCCCATCCATCCATGTCATCCCCTAGATCTTTTGGGACAAAGCCCAAAAAGGTGGCTTTCCAAAAAGCAACCATAAAGTGCTTTTCACTATTCATGAAAGCATTTTTCCGTGACCGTTAAATCTGAAAATATTTATGTGGGCCTAGAACATTTCCAGTACCCCCTAAAATAATTTTGGATGCGTTCCGAAACAATTCCGGATCAGCGATTTTCATCAGCGAAAAGCAACCAAAGCGGTTCCGGCAGCTCCGAAACATTTTCAGTTTTTTTCTCTGGAAAAATCCCAAAAGTTCCCAGAACAATTCTGGCGCCCTCCAAGAATTTCGAGGCATGTGCCAAAACCATTTTGACTTAATGATATACTCCAAAACAACTTTTCGGTTTTACCTAAACTATTCCGGTGTTCTCTCTCCGGAACTCTTCCGTTCCGAAACTTTTCCAGTGACTTTCTCTCAGACTCCCTGTCAAGTATTCAGCAGATAGATGACCCTTAAGCGTGTGGCCCTATAGGTTCGGTGAAGTATAGACATGACCAGAACACTTTTCGATCAATGATCAACATCGGAGCCGTGGACACCCATATTGACCCCTATACCCACACGAATAAATATTCGAGTGAACCTCCAGTTGTCGTGTGCTATTCCTTTTACTTCGCGATATGTTACAAACACCCGAGGTGAGATTTATCGGCATCCCCATGGATCAACAACTTGTCCACTATGCCAGTTACCTCGTTACCGGTTTAGTTCTCTTTTCTCATTCCCGTGTTCCGGCATCCCTGTGATCAAATCACAATGTGTCTGGCCAGACGATGATGGATACCGTAATACCGAGAGGGCCCAAAGAATATCTCTCCATCGTCAGAGGAGGAAATCCCAATCTTGAGCTATCAAGTCCCTTGACATACTTTTCCATGAACCCGTAAGCCGCCGTAATAGCCACCCATTTATGGATGACGTTTAACAAACCCCAAAGTTCATGAAGCAAGCATGAAGACACTCGATACTCTCATGGTCTAAGGAATTATGCAAACATTAACTTTCTCTGTGTTATTAACCATTAACTTGTGACGAATGTATCTCATAGCATAACATCAATTCGGGTCGATTCAACACAAATGTTCTTCTAACATTGTGCCCTAAAAATTGCCGGCATAGACATGCCCATGATTAGGAAAACGTAATCATCATGCAACACTTGAGCTAGTCTCAGAGGCTTGACTAGGAATATATTTTACCGTTCATTATTCCACACGTGCACATGGGTTTTCCTCAGAGCCTTTATGGATATACGGGCTCGGGAACCACAGCAGTTATAGCATGGAACATAAACTTAATTAGGAACATGGGAATATATAATAACATTTATTATTGCCTCTAGGGCATATCTCCCACAGGAAGGTCGCGAGCGTACACAGCTCCGGAGGCAAGCAACTTAGCACACATAAAATATCTTAGAAAATAGAACTTTACTGCAGCATAATAATAAGTCCACTACACAACCAAAAAGAGATGTGGCTGCCGTGTCCGGCATGGGTCAACTTGAGGTTGGTGCAGCTCGTGGGGTGCCCTCAGCAGATTGTTCCGCTAGCGCGGAGCATGGGGCTTCCACTAGGCGTGGGAACATTTCGCCAGCGCGGAGCATGGGGCTTCCACTGAGACGTGGGCGGGAGGTCTCGCGGGCCCATCAGGCGAACACAATGAGAGGCTCTAGGGCGTGTACAGCCCCACTTCATTCGTACGCGTGAGGGTCACGGGTAGAACTTGCGGAGGTGTTGGATGTTCCAGGTGGTAGGCACAGGACTTCCGTCCTCCGTCTCCAGCCGGGCAGCGCCGGGTCTGGAGACATGAGCAACCCTGAAAGGGCCTTCCCACATGGGTGAGAGTTTGTGGAGTCCCTCTCTGGAGACGATCCTTCTCAGGACGAGATCGCCGACCTCGAGGGTGCGCAGGCGTATGTTGCTGCTATGATAGCGACGCAAAGCCTGCTGGTATCTAGCGGCGCGGAGGGCAGCCTGGCGACGGGATTCCTCGAGGAGCAGCAGGTCGACCTCTCGCGAGCCGTCCTGACGAGCCTTGTCAAAGGCAAGGACTCACAGAGAGCCGTGCTTGAGCTCAGAAGGGAGTACTGCTTCGGCTCCGCAGACAAGAAAGAAGGGAGTCTCACTGGTAGGCTTGGTTGCCGTTGTGTGGATGGACCACAACACAGACTGTAGCTCGTCAAGCCTGCCCTTGCCGCAGGCTTTGAGATTTTTCTTGAAGCTTCTTGTCTTGAGGCCCTTGAGGACCTCGGCGTTGGCATGCTCAGCCTGGCTGTTGCTTCGTGGGAGTGCCAGAGAGGCGTAGCAGATCGGCGTGCCGAGGCTGGCGCAGTATGAGTTGAAGAGGCCGCTTGTGAACTGGGAGCCGTTGTCGGTGACGATGCGGTTGGGAACGCCAAAGCGGCTCACGAGGCCCTTGATGAACTTGACGGCAGAGCCTGCCGGGATGGTACGCACGGGCTCAACCTCTGCCCACTTGGTGAACTTGTCGATGGCGACGTAGAGGTAATGGTAGCCACCAGCTGCGCGAGGGAAGGGCCCCAAGATGTCCAGCCCCCAGACCGCAAAGGGCCACGAGAGAGGAATCGTCTGGAGGTCTTGAGCTGGCTGGTGGATTTGCTTGGCGTGGAATTGACAGGCCTCACAGGATTGGACCAGCTCGGTGGCGTCATGAAGTGCGGTGGGCCAGTAGAAGCCGCTGCGGAACACCTTGCCGGCTAGGGTGCGCGATGAGGAGTGGTGACCATAATCTCCTCCATGGATGTCGGCGAGCAGCTCGCGACCTTGCTCTTTAGAGATGCACCGCAGCAAGATGCCATTGGGGCACCTGCGATACAGCTCGCCGTCCTTCAAGCAGTAGGCGGTGGCCTGGCGAGCCACGCGCTCTGCCTCTGAATCCTTCTCCAGGAGGGTGCCGTGAAGCAAGTAGGCCTTGCATTCAGCAGCCCTGCAGTCCACTTGAGGCTCTAGCGCCAGTAGCAGGCGGGCTCCTGAGGCTGGACCGCAGTCTGGTGCGCCCGTGGGCGGTGCGGGTGAGAGTTCTTCATGAAGCAGCGTGGTGCCCATGGCAGGTGGTGCAGCTGATGGCTTGAGGAGCCTTTCCTCGAAGATGCCGGGGTTCTGAGGCTCGCGACAAGATGCTTGCTTGGCGATGTCATCGGCCTCCTTGTTGCCGCCACGAGGAACGTGCTGGAGCTCTAGGCCGAGGAAACGCTTCTTGAGCTTACGTACCTCTTCCAGATAGGCGGCCATGTGCTCATCCTTTGGCTTGTAGCTTTTGGTGGAGAAGTTGACGAGGAGCTGTGAATCGCCCTTGATGGTGAGGCGCTTGATGCCCAGAGCAGAGGCAGCCTTGAGGCCGACAATGAGGCCCTCATATTCTGCGATGTTGTTGGAGACCTTGTCATCGCGCTTGAAGCAGAGTTGGACGGCGTAGCGGAGCTTGTCTCCTGTTGGCAAGGTGAGCATGATGCCAGCTCCTGCGCCCTGGCAGGAGAAGGCGCCATCGAAGTGCATAGTCTAGCCGCCAGGCGCCTCATCCCCAGGCAAGAGGGATTCGGCCTTGCGATACTCCTCCTGGGGCAGATCCGTCCATTCCGCTATGAAGTCAGCCAGCGCTGCCCCCTTGATCACCCTTGCGGAACAGAATTCTAGCTCGAAGGCCTGCAGCTCGATATTCCACTCGACGACACGGCCAGCGGCGTTGGGGCTGCGCAAGACTTGCTCCAGAGGGTAAGACGAGATCACCTTGATGGGATGGCCTTGGAAGTAGTGGCGCAGCTTCCTGGAGGCGACGAGGAGCGCGAGGAGGAGCTTCTGCTGCATGGGGTAGCGCTCGCACGCATCTCGTAGCATCGTGCTGACGAAGTATACGGGGTGCTCGACGAGGCGGGTAGCTGTTGCGGCAGCTTGGTCTTCAAGGGGCCCGAGGGGCTCATGAGGCTGAGGGGGCTCGGGAGGCGGCTCATGAGGCGGCTCGCTGGAGGCCTCCTGAGGAGGGCTCTTGGCGGGTGGAGGCGTGATGACCCACAAGTATAGGGGATCAATTGTAGTCCTTTTGATAAGTAAGAGTGTCGAACCCAACGAGGAGCAGAAGGAAATGACGAGCGGTTTTCAGCAAGGTATTTTCTGCAAGCACTGAAATTATCGGTAACGAGTAGTTTGATAGCAAGATAATTTGTAACAAGTGACAAGTAGCAATAGTAACAAAGAGTGCAGCAAGGTGGCCCAATCCTTTTTGTAGCAAAGGACAAGCCGGAACGATCTCTTATAGTAAGCAAAGTGTTCTCGAGGACACATGGGAATTTCATCTAGTCACTTTCATCATGTTGGTTTGATTCGCTTTCGCTACTTTGATAATTTGATATGTGGGTGGACCGGTGCTTGGGTGTTGTTCTTACTTGAATCTGAGGTTTTGCAAAAGTGCTCCTGCCCAAGTTCCGCCTCGAGACGGCAGCGCACCGTCCCGAAAGTTTTCTCTATATTTTTTTAGGGCAAATGAACTTATATACCAGAAGATGGGGGCCAGAGGCTGGCCAGGGGCCCCACGAGCCACCAGGGCGCCTGGGGGGGTGGCGCGCCCTGGTGCCTCGTGGGCACCTGGGTGGCCCCCTCTGGTACTTCTTGGCTCCAGTATTTTTTATTTATTGCAAAATAAATCTCCATGAAATTTCAGCTCAGTTGGAGATGTGCAGAATAGGTATCTCTGACATAGCTTTTTCAGGTCCAGAATTCCAGCTGTCGGCAATCTCCCTCCTTGTGTAAATCTAGCATATTAAGAGAGAAAAGGCATTAGAATTGCTCCACAAAGTGTTATATTGATTAAAAACACTATAAATAACAGTAGGAAAACATGATGCAAAATGGACGTATCAACTCCCCCAAGCTTAGACCTCGCTTGTCCTCAAGCGAAAGCCGATATCGATAATCATGTCCACATGTTTAGAGAGAGAGGTGTCGACAAAACAAAATACGGACATAGTAGCATCATGATCATTATTATAACAGCAATATTTATCATCATAAAACTTCTCATGAGCAAGTAAAAATTCATCACAACAATGAAGTATAAGGCATGAACTTTCTTGAAAACTAACAAACTATGTTCTCAGTCAACAATGCAATTGCAATTCATCGTATTTTCAGGAAGGGTCTCATGTAGGAGCTTTTTAGCAAGTCCACATACTCAACCATCATATAGTCTTCCATGATTGCTAACACTCACAACATATATATGGAGCAAAAAAATTCAGCCGGACACATAGAAAAACAGGGGCTTATAATTTCGCCTCCCAACTTATTCACCTCAAAGGTGATGTCAACAATAATAACTCATGATCACTCATATCCAACTGGATATATATGCCTAGATCTTTCCCCACCACATGATGCTTGCAAAAGAGAAAAATAAAAAGGAATAGGGGAGAACACTATTGGCTCTGGCATAAAAAGTAAATACATAAAAGTAAAAGATAGGCCCTTCGCAGAGGGAAGCAGAGGTTGTCATGCACTTTTTGTTGTTGGATGCACAAGCTCTTAATGCAAAGGAACGTCACTTTATATTGCCCCTTGTGATAGCAACCTTTATTATGCAGTCCATCGCTTTTATTTCTTTACCATCACAAGTTCGTACAAAGCTTATTTTCCCTTACAATAAAAGTTCAGACATATTTAGGGGCAATTTTTATTGCCTTTTGCACCGATGACAACTTACTTGAAGGATCTTATTCAATCCATAGGTAGATATAGTGGACTCTCATGACATGAAACTAGGTTTAAGGGTTTTGGATGCACAAGTAGTATCTCTACTTGGTGCAGATTCTTGGCTAGCAAAGATATTGAGCAAGCACCACATGTTGGAGGATCTATAACAATATAACTTCTATGTGAATATAAGCAAACATAACTCATTACGTTGTCTTCCTTGTCCAACGTCAACAATTTGACATAAAATACTTAATGGGGGCTCACAATCATAAAAGATGTCCAAGATAGTATATTTGCATGTGAATATTCTCTTCCCTTATTAATTCTTTCATGAATTGCATCATTGACTAATGCTATGTTTGTTAACTTCCAATAAATTTTACCACTTATACTTTTGTTTATGTAATGTCATTACTTTCCATAAGATTAGCATATGATCTTTTTCATTATTTTAATTGCTAAGATTGAAACATGAAAGTAAAGAAGAAAAACACAAACTACTCTTTATTATATAACTCTCAGCTCGATTACATAGATAGATAGATCACGAAACTAGCACTCGAAAATAGATCATACTAAACTTTTATTCAACTAAATCAAGAAATAACTAAGGATCGAACAAAAATAGGTAAAGATAGCAAAAGTGATGGTGATACGATACCGGGGCACCTCCCCCAAGCTTGGCACTAGCCAAGGGGAGTGCCCATACCCATGTACTCAAGTTTCCTTCTTCGGTGATGGCGGTGGTGATGAAGTGGTGGGCTTGTCCTCCGGCTTCCATGGCATAGGTTCCCCATCATAAAAAGATGAACGGGTCTCCGGGGTCCTGAAACTTGCAGCTAAACTCATACCTTTGAATCTTGCCTCATACTCATAATTTTGGTTTTGAAGATCATAGATTTGGCATTGCAGATAGTCGATTCGTTCATTGAGCTTGAAGATGATGTCCCCCATCAATCGGTCGTCCACCTTGCGATCACGGGTGAACTCCGTGATCATGGAGTGGTTGGTGCTGAGTCCACGTTCCACCATCCCTTGGCACTTGAAGATCTCCTGCTCCACCGCTTCGAGCCTGGACTCCACACTCCCGGTCTTCTTGGGTCCTTGAACATCCCGGATGTGAAGTACCCCCTCACGCATCTCAATGGCCTGAGGGTGTTTCATCACCTCCGGTAGGTAGGGGTTAATGTCCTTCTCATAGAACTTGTCCTTGGAAGAGCTTGGTGGAGCCATAGCGATCTAGATCTGTCAGAAAAATAGCACGAAACAAGAACAGAGGAGATTCCTGCGATACGGTGGTCAAAACGTCCGGGAGTATATATAAAGATTTTTTATCTTGCAAAACAAGTAATCCAGAAGAAAAACGGAGTCGAGAAGGCTCACGAGGGGCCCACGAGCCACCAGGGCGCGCCTGGGGGGGTGGCCCGCCCTGGTGCTTCGTGGGCACCAGGTGGGTCCCCTCGGCTATTTCTTATTTTTGTATTTTTTCTAATATTCCAAAACTGACAGAAAGTATTTTTATGGAATTTTTGGAGTCGGTTTACTTACCGTATCACGTACCTCTTCCTTTTCAGGGTTCTGGAGTGTTTCGGAAGGTCTCTCTTATGTATTCTTCCGGTGTAATTGTTTCAATAATATTAGTTTCAACATTAATGGGGGTACCTGAAATATAGTGCTTAATTCTTTGCCCATTCACCACTCTCGGATTAGTGCCTTCGGGGTTGTTTATTTTGATGGCTCCGGAGCGATAAACTTCTTCGATGATATACGGTCCTTCCCATTTAGAGAGAAGTTTTCTTGCAAAGAATCTCAAACGAGAATTGTACAATAGAACTTGCTCACCCACTTTGAATTCCCGTTTTTGAACTCTTCTAGCATGCCATCTTTTAACTTTTTCTTTAAACAATTTGGCATTTTCATACGCTTGGGTTCTCCATTCATCTAGTGAGCTAATATCAAATAACCTCTTTTCACCGGCAAGTTTAAAATCATAATTGAGTTCTTTAATTCCCCAATATGCTTTATGTTCTAACTCAAGAGGTAAATGGTATGTTTTTCCATAAAACATTTTATAAGGAGACATACCCATAGGATTTTTATAAGCAGTTCTATAAGCCCATAATGCATCGTCAAGTTTCTTAGACCAATTCTTTCTAGATCTATTGATGTTTTTTTGCAAAATTAATTTTATTTCTCTATTGCTCAATTCCACTTGAAAACTAGATTGAGGGTGATAGGGAGATGCAATTCTATGGTTGACATCATATTTAGCAAGCAATTTATGGAATGCACCATGAATAAAATGTGAACCACCATCAGTCATTAAATATCTAGGGACTCCAAACCTCGGGAAACTAACTTCTTTAAGCATTTTAATAGAAGTGTTATGATCAGCACTACTAGTTGGAATAGCTTCTACCCACTTAGTAATGTAATCAACAGCAACTAAAATATGAGTATACCCATTGGATTTAGGAAAAGGTCCCATATAATCAAATTCCCAAACATCAAATGGTTCAATAGCAAGTGAATAATTCATAGGCATTTCCTGACGTCTACCAACATTACCAATTCTTTGACATTCATCACAAGATAAGACAAACTTACGAGCATCCTTGAAAAGAGTAGGCCAATAAAAACCAGATTATAATACCTTATGTGCAGTTCTGTCTCCCGCATGGTGTCCTCCGTAAGCCTCGGAATGACACTTCCGTTGGATTTGTTCCTGTTCATGCTCAGGTATACAACGTCTAATAATATCATCTACTCCTTCTTTATAAATACTAGTCATTAACCCGTGCGACTGCACGGGCTAGTATTTTTTTAAGAATAATATAGATCACGGGAGGCTATGTTAATACTTTCTGTTTGTGAGTTCTTTTTCTATTATATTGTGAGCTTTATCTATTATATTACATATAAGGGAAAATTGAGAATTTTATATTATATTACTATGTTAATATTATATTATATTATTCAATCATGTAATAGTTTGGTTTGGATCCTCGTGCGAAGGATATACATTTTTTACTGTATATTTCGTGTTGTGAGCTCTGATAGCCATAGCTTAATGCATTTTCATTAATGTAATACTTCTTGATTTATAAGATAATAATATGATAATAGTTTTAGGTATAATTAAAGATCGAGACGGGATTACTTGATAACTATCATCGACCAAGTTATCTAAAGCATGCCACATCATCATCATTCACATGCTTCACTTTCGTCAGAGCAAACAAACCCATTGTTTTTGTGTACATGATGGACAATTGTCGAGGTAGATGTGTGGGCCTTCATTGGGGCCAATTGCTGGCCTCTCAAGAACTTCTTAATGAACGACCTAGTCCTAAAGAGAAACAACAAACTTCACACCGTATCTCTCTTGCCACCCCTCAAGATCCCAAGGTAACTAACCAAATTTAGAATTGTTATAACGAATACAAACTTTCTCACATCTGTTCTGAGAACTGCAAAACTCACAGCAAAGCAAAATTCGGAAGCAACATGGCATGATTATTTATACGGCTACTGATACATAAGGATTACAAATAAGCCATTAAAGCGTTTGATGTTTTAGAAAGCTATTAAGAAGTAGGCATCCGAGCATTTTACTCTGTGCTCGCTATTTGATGCTAATGCGAGCACATATGCCCGAAACTCTTTTTTATTCCTGGAATTGTATGGTCAGAAGTTGAGCAATGACGCATACATCACTATATATGCTGACTGAACCGATGAGTAGATGCAGATACGCACATGCATCCATGCATGTCCCAAACTGAAACGCAATTCCATAGTATTTTTTTTACACATCAATCTAGGCATCTAGGTAGCTTCTGCATCTGGGTTGCTTGAGCGTTGGAATGACATTGATAACTGAAGATTCAATGGGAAGCACGGGAACATACAGAGCACTGAGGGGGGAAAACAGAATCTGAATCTGTTAAACTGTGCGCATGCTCTTCCTTGTCATCATTGTTGATGCACCAGTGCACGATATATACATACTTTCGTTTCTCGCGAAAACAAATCATCACGAAGAGATACTGTGGGCTGGTCGGCAGACCGTCCGAGCAAGATTGATTAAGGGCGTTGACGGCTGGAGCCAAGGGTCATGGGAATCGGCGGCTAACCATAACGTGTGGTCGAGCAATAGTTTTTTTTAATTGATTGAAACTACGTTGCACTACAGATCAGATTGTATTCCTCTAGGACTTTATCCACAATTAGTTATTAGATCCATCGAAAAGCTTCTGCGTGCTATTTAATTGTGAAACGGAGGAGTCATACTAATTATTAGTAAATGATATAGCAAACTGGATCCAAAACGTAAAGTTGTTTTAATCAGAAGAAGTAAGTGCCGGTGCGACTAATGTTTTTCTCTAATCTTTAGCTGCTGAAATACTAATCTACCAACACGAATTATTGGCCTTGATTCCTCTTGATATATTATCAATATATCCGAAGAAAAAGTAGTTTGTTACAAACTGCACTGTACTGTCACAAACAAAGACACAGTGATATATTCAGTTCATGAAGAATCAAGAACTTCAGAAAGGACTAAGACCTATCGGTATATAAAGCTCTTTAGCTTAGATGCTTTCTAATTGTCTCATTGCATTACATATTAGTTGTGGTAACAAACTCGAAAAGCAGATCAACAATGCATCGAACCATTTGGGCATCGCAAGAAGGGCTACCAAATCCCTTATATATTAATTTTGGTGCCACTGACACTCAGCTTTTTAATGTACTATTTTTCATAGATACAAATGCTAAGAAAAAAGGAAACAAAATTAGTAAGATGCATGATGCTCGGATATGCACCAACCTGACGTTATTGGGCCTATTTGTAGCATCGTCCAACACCTCCGGATGTTCATTGCCACAACCTGCTGTTATTCCTTCGTTGATTGCACCACTGCCCAGCCCGTCTCTGCGCTGCCCTGCGCTGCTAGTAGCCATCTATTACCCTGCTAGTAGTCATCTGGTGCTTTGCTTTGCAAGCCGTGTGTTTGCTTGTGCCTGCATAGCATGCCCAGGCGGCATGGGCAGGCGAATTCTCGGCCACAGGCACCTGCTAGTTCTCTGGCATTAGTGCTCATGGATGGTGCGGCTGATGGAGGACACGCCAGGGACAGGTCCACTTCCATCATGACTTCCGTTGGTTTCATCAACAGAACGGAATTAGATGGTAGATTGTATATGAAGGAATTAGGAGATCAAGGGATGATGGATCAGATCGTATGGTCTCTTCAAGATTAAATATTTTTGATGGCACATTGAAGCTGAGGGCGCATGGAAGGAGTCGCCGCATCATGGTTAGGGCTGAGATATGAAGGAACGGGAAGATCGGGTAGAGGTTGGCCCGATCGTTCTTTTTTTCAGATTATAATTGATGCATGCTTGGTGGAGGAAGGTGTCTAGGAGGGAGAAGTTTTTGGTAAGAGGTGTCCACATGGGACATTAGGCGAGGACTCTTTGAGGGACAACATGGGGGCCTTCCACGTGGGAAATCAGGCCAGGACTCTTTGAGGGAAAACATTGTACGGTTGTAGATAGCTAATCTGAAGATCGAACGGACAATTTGCTTAGTTTTTGAGAATTAACGTGGAGGCTGGTATGGTGCCTCCAATTAGTAAATATAAGATATAAGATGTGAGTCATCCCAAAAGTAATATCTTAAATCATAGAAAAACTTTTTCTTTTGTTGATATGTGAAACTAGGTGGTATAAATTTAGCAACAATATAATTAGCATAGTCTGCATACCATGGAGTATTACGAGAAGCATTTATGACAGCTAATTGTTCATCAGGAAAACCATCATTAATAGGTAGTGGGTCATCAAGAAGATTTTTCATTCTAGACAAATTATCTGCTACGGGATTCTCAGCTCCCTTTCTATCAATAATATGCAAGTCAAATTCTTGTAGCAATAAAACCCACCTAATGAGTGTAGGTTTAGCTTCTTTCTTTTCCATAAGATATTTAATAGCAGCATGATCGGTGTGAACAGTTACCTTAGAATCAACTATGTAAGATCTGAATTTATCACATGCAAACACAACTGCTAGAAATTCTTTTTCAGTAGTAGCATATATTTTTTGGGCACTGTTTAGAGTTTTACTATCATAATGGATAAAATTTAATTTCTTATCAATTCTCTGTCCTAGAACAGCACCAACAGCATAATCACTAGCATCACACATAATTTCAAAAGGCAAATTCCAATCAGGTGGTTGAACAATAGGTGCAGTGGTTAAGGCTTTCTTAAGTGTTTCAAAGGCTTCTAGACAATCATCATCACAAACAAATGTACATCTTTTTGCAAAAGATTGGTAAGAGGCTTAGAAATTTTAGAGAAGTCTTTAATAAACCTTCTATAGAAACCAGCATGACCTAGGAAACTTCTTATACCTTTAATATCTTTAGGACATGGCATTTTCTCCATAGCATCAACCTTAGCTTTATCAAATTCAATACCTCTTTCAGAAATTTTAGCCCCCAAGACAATACTTTCATTCACCATAAAGTGGCACTTCTCCCAATTCAAGACAAGATTAGTTTCTTCACATCTCTGCAAAACTCGATCAAGGTTGCTTAAGCAATCATCAAAAGAAGTTCCGTAAACGGAAAAATCATCCATGAAAACCTCAACAATCTTTTCACAAAAGTCAGAGAATATAGCAGTCATACATCTTTGAAAGTAGCAGGTGCATTGCATAAACCAAAAGGCATACGTCTATAAGCATAAGTTTCAAAAGGACAAGTAAATGTGGTTTTCTCTTGATCGGGTTGTGATACAGGTATTTGAGAAAAACCAGAATAACCATCTAGGAAACAAAAGTTTGTATGCTTAGATAATCTTTCTAACATTTGATCAATAAAAGGTAAGGGGTAATGATCCTTTCTAGTAACTTTGTTTAATTTTCTAAAATCAATTAACATCCTATAACCAATTACAATTCTTTGTGGAATGAGTTCATTTTTATCATTAGGAACAACGGTGATACCTCCTTTCTTAGGGAAACAATGAACGGGACTTACCCATCTACTATCAGCTATGGGATAGATTATACATGCTTCCAGAAGATTTAATATTTCAGTTCTTACCACCTCTTTCATCTTAGGATTTAATCGTCGTTGGTGGTCGACAACTGGTTTAGCTTCAGGCTTCATATTAATTTTGTGCTGACATAGAGTGGGACTAATGCCCTTAAGATCATCAAGAGTATATCCAATAGCAGCTCGGTGCTTCCTCGGAGTTTTAAGTAATCTCTTTTCTTCATGCTCTGAAAGGTTAGCACTAATAATAACAAGATATATCTTCTTTTCATCAAGATAAGCATATTTCAATGTATCAGGCAATTGTTTCAATTCAAATACAGGATCACCTTTAGGTGGAGGAGGGTCTCCAAGAGTTTCAATAGGCAAATTGTGTTTAAGGATAGGTGGTTGATCAAAGAACATCTTATCTATTTCATTTCTTTCATTCATATGCATATCGTTTTCATGGTCTAGCAAATATAGTTCTAACGGATAAGTAGGAGGTACGGCAATATAAGCAAGACCACTAATTTCATCTTTACTAGGCAATTCTTTTAGATGAGGTTGTCTACGAAACTTGGAGAAATTAAACTCATGAGATGTACCACCGAAATCAACACTAACAGTTTCTTTAGCGCAATCAATTTTGGCATTAACAGTGTTCAAGAAAGGTCTACCAAATATAATGGGACAAAAATCGTCTTGTGGAGAACCAAGGACTAGAAAATCAGTAGCGTATTTTATTTTTCCACACAAGACTTCAACATCTCTAACGATCCCAAGTGGTGTAATGGTATCTCCGTTTGCAAGGTTAATAGTAACATCAATGTCCTCTATTTCAACAGGTGCAATATCATTCATAATTTCTTGGTATAAGGTAAACGGAATAGCACTCACACTAGCACCCAAACACATAAGCCATGATAACAATGATCTCCTATTTTAACAGAGACAACAGGCATGCCTACTACAGGTCTGTTTTTATCTTTAGGGTCTGGTTTAGCAATTCCAGCTGCTTCATCACAGAAGTAAATAACATGCCCATCTATATTATCGACCAAAAGATCTTTAACCATAGCAATATTAGGTTCAACTTTAATTTGTTCAGAGGGTTTAGGTGCTCTAATATTACTTTTGTTAACCACAGTTGAAACTTTAGCATGTTCCTTAATCCTAACAGAAAAAGGTGGTTTCTCAATATAAGCAGTAGGCACAACTGGATCAGCATGGTAAACAATTGTTTCTTCTTTAACACTAACGGGTTCCTCAATTTTTTCTTTAACAGTGGGATGATATTTAAACCACTTCTCCTTAGGAAGATCAACATGAGTAGCAAATGATTCACAAAAGGAAGCTACTATCTCAGAGTCAAGTCCATATTTAGTGCTAAACTTATAAAAAGCATCGGTAGCCATAAAAGATTTAACACAATTGAACTCAAGTATTATACCTGACTCATTACCTTTGTCAAGTTCCCAATCTTCAGAGTTGCGTTTAATTCTTTCCAGAAGATCCCATCTGAATTCAATAGTTTTCTTCATAAAGGAGCCAGTCGAAGAAGAATCAAGCATGGTTTGATTATCATGAGAAAGCCGAGCATAAAAATTATGTAAGATAATTTCTCTTGAGAGCTCATGGTTGGGGCATGTGTACATCATGTACTTAAGCCTCCCCCAAGCTTGAGCGATGCTTTGTCCTTCACGAGGCCAAAAATTATATATATAATTCCGATCACGATGAACCAAATGCATAGGATAAAATTTCTGGTGGAATTCCAATTTCAATCGGTTCCAGTCCCATGTATCAGTATCATCACATAGCCTATACCATGTCAATGCCTTTCCCTACAAAGATAAAGGGAATACTCTCTTCTTAACTCAATCTCCGGATAAACCAGCAAGCTTAAACAATCTACAAATTTCATCCACATAGATTAAGTGCATATCAGGATGTACCTTTCCATCTCCTGCATAAGGATTAGCTAGCAGTTTCTCTCTCATACCCGGAGGAATTTCATATGAAATATTTTCAGTAGGTGCAGTAGGTTGAGGAGCAACTATTATTGGTTCCCGTCGAGGTGAAGATACGCCGAACAAACCCCTCAAAGGATTACTTTCCAGAGTGACAAGTGACAGTAAATTTCAGCACGTAATATAAATGTTTCCTTACCAAATTTCACTCACCAAAGGCGCTTCACTCCCCGGCAACGGCGCCAGAAAAGAGTCTTGATGACCCACAAGTATAGTGGATCAATCGTAGTCCTTTCGATAAGTAAGAGTGTCGAACCCAACGAGGAGCAGAAGGAAATGACAAGCGGTTTCCAGCAAGGTATTTTTTGCAAGCACTGAAATTATCGGTAACGAGTAGTTTGATAGCAAGATAATTTGTAACAAGTGACAAGTAGCAATAGTAACAAAGAGTGCAGCAACGTGGCCCAATCCTTTTTGTAGCAAAGGACAAGCCGGAACGATCTCTTATAGTAAGTAAAGCGTTCTCGAGGACACATGGGAATTTCATCTAGTCACTTTCATCATGTTGGTTTGACTCGCATTCGCTACTTTGAAAATTTGATACGTGGGTGGACCAGTGCTTGGGTGTTGTTCTTACTTAAACAAACATCCCACCTATGATTACCCCCCTTCGCAAGCATCCGCAACAACGAAAGAAGAATTAAGATAACTCTAACCATAGCATTAAACATATGGATCCAAATCAGCCCCTTACGGAATAGCGCATAAACTAGGGTTTAAGCTTCTGTCACTCTAGCAACCCATCATCTAATTACTACTCCACAATGCATTCCCTTAGGCCCAAAGATGGTGAAGTGTCATGTAGTCGACGTTCAGATGACACCACAAAGGGAATCAACAACATACATATCATCAAAATATTGAACGAATACCAAATTCACATGATTACTTATGACAAGACTTCTCCCATGTCCTCAAGAACAAAAGTAACTACTCACAAATCATCTTCATCTCCAAGATCAGAGGGGTATTAAATAACATATTAGATATGAACATATAATCTTCCACCAAATAAACCAACAAGCATCACCTACAAGATGTAATCAACACTACTAGAAACCCACAGGTACCAATCTGAGGTTTTGAGACAAAGATTGAATACAAGAGATGAACTAGGGTTTGAGATGAGATGGTGCTGGTGAAGATTGGTCCTCCCACGATGAGAGGATCGTTGGTGATGTCGATGGCGATGATTTCCCCCTCCCGGAGGGAAGTATCCCCGGCAGAATCTCTCTGCCGGAGAGCAAAAGTGCTCCTGCCCAAGTTCCGCCTCGAGACGGCAGCGCACCGTCCCAAAAGTTTTCTCTATATTTTTTTAGGGCAAATGGACTTATATACCAGAAGATGGGGGCCAGAGGCTGGCCAGGGGCCCCACGAGCCACCAGGGTGCCTGGGGGGGTGGCGCGCCCTGGTGCCTCGTGGGCACCTGGGTGGCCCCCTCTGGTACTTCTTGGCTCCAGTATTTTTTATTTATTCCAAAATAAATCTCCGTGAAATTTCAGCTCATTTGGAGATGTGCAGAATAGGTATCTCTGACATAGCTTTTTCAGGTCCAGAATTCCAGCTGCCGACAATCTCCCTCCTTGTGTAAATCTTGCATATTAAGAGAGAAAAGGCATTAGAATTGCTCCACAAATTGTTATATTGGTTAAAAACACTATAAATAACAGTAGGAAAACATGATGCAAAATGGACGTATCAAGGCGTGGCCTCGAGAGGTGACGTGCTCAGGGCCTCCTGGGACGGGGTTTCAGCAGGCGATGACAGCGCGGCCAGCTTCTTCTGTCCGCAGACGCGCTCTTCTCATACTACCACCAGGGCCGCGCTGGCCGTCTGGGGAGTGGCTGCCAAGTACAGGAGCAAGGGCTCGCGAGAGCGTGGCGCGACCAAGATGGGTTGGCTCGTGAGGTATTTCTTGAGGTCTTCGAATGCAGCGTCAGCCTCGGGAGTCCACTTGAAAGGGCCGGATCTCTTCATGAGCTTGAAGAACGGCAGGGCTCGCTCGTCGAACTTGGAGATGAATCGCCCAAGCGAGGCCATGCATCCCACTAGACGATGCATCTCCTTGAGGCTCTGGGGAGGGCGCATCTTCTCAATGGCCTTGATCTTCTCGGGGTTGGCCTCGATGCCGTGGTGGGAGACCAGGAAGCCGAGCAGCTTGCCGGAGGGAACTCCAAAGATGCACTTGTCTGGGTTGAGCTTGAGGTTGACCTTGCGCAGATTGTCGAACGTCTCCTTGAGGTCCGCAAGGAGGGACCAGGCCTCGTGAGTCTTGACCACGATGTCATCGACGTAGGCCTCGGCGTTTCTTCCCATCTGGGGTCCCAAGGCGATGCGCATCAGCCTCTGGAAGGTGGCCCCGGTGCTCCCGAGGCCGAAAGGCAAGCAGATGTAGCAGAATATTCAGCAGGGGGTGATGAAGGCCGTCTTCTCCACATCTTCAGTCGCCATCTTGATCTGGTGATAGCCTGAGAAGGCATCTAGGAAGCATAGCAACTCATACCCAGTGGTGGAGTCCACGATTTGGTCGATGCGGGGCAGCGGAAAGGGATCTTGAGGACAGAACTTGTTGAGGCTCATGAAG